>CM030875.1:7872040-8571206 GCA_018132145.1 Boehmeria nivea var. tenacissima | reverse complement strand
TTGGTATAGAATGCAAAATTGAATGATGGAAAACGTTGTTAATCAAAATTATTTTTCTATACCTTAAATATATACTCTATAAAAAAGAAACATTTACTACAATTATTTTTAGGGATAAATTAGTAATTTTGTACAACATACCAAAGATTTTTTTTCTCTCTACCAATCTCTCTATGTGGAGACAAATTGAAATTTCATGGGGCCAACGATCAAATTTTCTCTTCTTATTTCTTTCCTTCTATTTTTCATTTCTACCAAACAACAAATTTCGTACTTCTCTTCTACTTTCTCTCCCTCCACTTTTCTACTCTACAAAACAAAGTATTATATCTTAATTAAAACATTGCAACTAAACAATAGTTTAAGCAACAATTCTAAATTTATAAACTAAATAAAAATTTTTGACTTTTTCAACTCAATTAAAAATGATATAAATTTTTTAGTTTAAATTACTTACCAAACGACCTCTTGCCAAATAATTCGTAAATTATAAATGGCATGATTTTAATAAAGAAAAATTATACTTATATAAAAATTCTTAGAACATTGATTGCTATACTTCTATTTTTTTTAAAATCAAGTAGATTTTGTCTTCATCATTATTTCTTTAGTAATACAGCAGCTGCAATCGTGAAAGGACCATAGAGGGTTCAAACGGACGTTATCGCTTAGAGTTCTTGAAGAGACTTATTTGACTTCTACGAACAATGAGCTAAGGACTTCTTTAGAACTAAACAAAATATGTCAAAGGTTGGTTGTTTAAAATATATTGGTTAGCGTAATTTGTATGATTTATCAACATAAACCTAGTGTTTGTTAGCAGAAGAAGCAAGCACCCAACTAATGTTTATACAAGTTCAATATATAAATAGATGGGAAATACTTTAAAATCCTTGAGCTTAAGCTAATTTTTTTTAAAAAAAGACTCCCTCTAGTTTTTGAAATTACTAAATAACTCCTTTGTTTTCTAATTCGACTCCAATATATCCTCCTTATGTCAAATTTGCGTTGACTTTTGTTTTAGAAAAATACATCATTACCCTCTAGTTTTTAATTCATTACATATATATCAATATAACTATTTCACAACTTTTTGAAATTTTAATAATGCCCTAATCTAATAAACTCTAAACAAACATAACCCAAATACATCAAAACTCAAATCTTGGATCCAAATAAAACCCTAATCAAAATATAAAAAAATAAATTAAAGTCAAATCAAATCAAACCCTAATCAAAATCAAAATATTAATTAAAATCAGCCCTAAACAAATAAAAAAAAAACTAAATCAAAATAAACTTAAAAAATTTTAACACACATAATATGTACCTTCTGTGTTTTTTTTTTTGGTTTATTTATTTATTTTGAAAACTCGAAACTCTCATGCGGTTTTAGTGGCCATATTCGCCATGACGGCGCTAACATGTTGAGAAGAGCTAGACCTAAAATATATATATTTCGATGATTGTAAAATCCGTTATTTTGAAAACATTAAGAGTGGTAACGTTATCGGAATATAACGGTTACAGTAAACTTGTTACTGTTTCAAACGCTAATGGTAATTGTTATAGCCATTTTGAATTTTTTAAATACTTTTTAAAAAAATCCACACCATCGGATTTCAACGACGACCCATATTTTTTTTCATTTTTTATTCATCTCTCCAATAGTAACATATGACTGAAATAAATAAAAGAAGAGATATATTCAACTATACTTACTATAGCTACTAATACTATTAATAATTATTGAGTAATTGGCACCTGTGGCCCCTGAACTTGTCGAGCTGCGACACTTTGGCACCTTCTTTTTTTTTCCTGGCATTAAACCCCTTGAATTTAGAATTTGTTGCATTTTACCCCAAATTGTAAACGTCCATCCAAATTTTAACGGGATTTGGCATGTGTTAGTCACGTGGTTGTTTGTGTGAGGGCATAACCGTCATTGTGTAATAAAAATAATAATAATAAATCAAATAATGAAAATCTGGGCAAGACGAACATGACGAAGGTTCAAACTTTTGGAAAAAAAACCCAGTCACCCCAAACAGCCACACACGAGCCCGAGCGCCTCCTCGCTGGAGTTTTGATTTTTGGCTTCCTTGTTTGGGCAGCGATTCCCCGCACTTGACTCCGGCGAGCAGGATTCCCCTACGTCGTAATGAATTTTTTAAAGAAACAAATAAATTAATCCAAATTTCTCCAAATCAAACAATTTTTCAGATTTTTCCAGAGGTTGGGATTGGGCTGACGGATGGAGAAGAACTAGAGCCCGACGCTTCGGGGTGGGAGATCGAGAAGCCTAGGACCTCGGTCCATGTTGGGTTCAGATTCGTTGGATCACGCTTGCCGCCTCGCCGATGACCCAGATCTGCACCAAGAATGAGACGTGCGACCAATGGCGAGGTGTGATCTTTTCATTCTGCACTCTCGCGCAATCTCGTCGGTCGGAGTCGCACTCTTGCAGGAGACCCATCAGAACCCATATTTAACATCAGCGCGTTCGTCGGATCTGGGATCGTGGAGCAGCCGCTCGATTCGTGGCGAAGATTAGGCGGCGTGGGTTCGAGCGCGATGGCCCTGGGTTCGCCGCCAAGCCTCCCCACCGCCTCCCTTACTCCGCCCTCCGCCGCACCACCCACTCCTCCTTCTCGCGCCGCCTCGGCAAGGGCGGCTTTCGTCCTTTTCCGCGGCTCTCCGCTCAACCCCAAGAGCCCTGCTGCGCCGGAGATCGCCGTGAAGGTCATGGACTCGGGCTCCCTCAAGAACGAGCTCCTCTTCATCGCCGTGCTCGATTCCGCCCACGTCGTCTCGATGCTCGGCTTCTCCGCCGACCGCAATCGCCGCCGTGCTAGTCTTGCCCTCATTCCCTTGGCTGCCATTGACGACGATGATTCCTTTCTTCGGCAGAGAAATCAGTCGGTGCAAGGTGGTGGCCAGAAAGGGAGAAGAAGTGTGGAGATGAGAAATAGAAGGGTGGGAGCTTGGTGGAAAGAAGGGTGTTTTGCTTTAGAAAAAAAAAATCTCCTGAAATAAGTTTTTGAAAGAAAAAAAAAAACCAGATGCAAGAACGAGGAGGGAGAAGAATGGGATAGCAAATGATAAATTTACCCTCAAATAAAGGGCCATGTGATAAGCACATGCCAAATTCCGTCCAATTTCGAACGGACGTTTTCGATTTAAGGTAAAATGCAACAATTTTCAAATTCAGGGAGTTTAATGCTTAAAAAAAAAAAAGAAGGTGCCAAAGTGTCGCAGCTCGACAAGTTGAGGGGCCACAGGTGCCAATTACTCATAATTATTTACATTTAATATAAAATTATTGTTTAGTAAATGTATTAATATTATACTAATATAGAATTTAAGATTATTACAAATTTATATTATTGCAATATAATACTATTATTTACAAAATATAATCTAGTTGATTTTATTTTGGCGTCTATATAAGTATTTTTTGTTAAAATTTTTTGAACTAGGATATTAATTTTTTTAAAAGTAAATTTAAGGGTAAGTTTAAATTTCTTTTGGTCACACGTAACAGTTTAATTGACAGATTTGGAATGAGGGGGTGGGGGGTGGTTGAATTGGACACATTTTAATATAGGGTGAGTTGCAAAAATAGGCCAAAATTAAATGTTTATTTTAAATGATAGTCTGTGTTTCAAAAAATTAAAAAAATAGCCATGTTACGAATTGTATAACAGAAAAGTATCACACAAAATATAACAGATCTATAAATATTTGTAAGATATTATTTAACACTTCAAAAAATAATGAGTAAAACTTGAAGTGTTACAAAATATTTTACAAATATTTATAGATGTGTTATATTTTGCGTGACACTTTTATGTTATACAATTCGTAACATGGCTATTGTTTTAATTTTTTGAAACATGGACTGAACTTTAAAAACAAATTTTATTTTTGGCTATTTCTTACGATTTGCCTTTAATATATCAAATGGCAAAAAGTAGCGCTACGAAGATTAAGTGCATTTTAAAAAAGTAACAGAAGAATGGGGTAAAAGTGTAATTTTGTCTCTATAATTATAACTGTTTATTATTGTGGTGTTATAATTAATAAATACACAGCTCTCAAACATAAAAAACAACTTCTAATCAAATATATGCTCTGTTTGCCTGACTTGGATCCTAATTGGTTCTCTCTCTCCAGAGCCCATCAATAAGTAAACTTGGTCCAATAGGCCTTGGAGACGTGAATGCCAAAGCTCGTATCAGATTCTTTAATTTTAATCGATAAAAAAAATAAAATAAAATAAAAAAATGGAAATTTCTGTGATGGAAACCTTAAAAAAAATAGACTAGTGGGAAATGAGTGAAGTATTATTATTGGCTATTCAAATCAATACATATCAACTACCATAGTCACTACCATATACAATATTTTCACTTTTTTTTTCCAACATTTTCCTTCCCACTCATTAAGCCATCGTCTTCTTCTGTTTCGGTGAGGCGGAGGCATTGCAACAGCGGTGCTTCCGATAACCAACGGATTTCCATCAAAATATACCAAGTCAATGCAAAGACAACAACAACAACAAAAGCAAAAATGGATTTTCTCATTCATTTGCGAGCACTTTTGTTGCTAGTGCTCATCTCCCTCTATCTCTACCTCTGGAGATCAAAACCACACACAAATACAGTCAACGTCACGTCAGCACCGTCGGAGCCTCCATGGCGCTTCCGATCATCGGCCATCTCCACTAACTGAGCGCCAACACGCCTATCTTCCGGACCATGGCCAACGCCGTGAAGGACTGCTTCTCCCGCAACGACGCCGTCTTCGCCCCCGCTCCTCCCACGGCACGCACCTCGGCTACGACTTCGCCGTGTTCGGGTTGCCAGCATCACTTCGAGCCCTAAGCCATCGTCTTCTCCTCGCCTGGCTGCTCCGCTGGCATCGCGGGTGTTAATTTCGGAGGGAAGGCTATAGGTCAGCGAGCTTGGTTCACCTGGAGAAGAAGAGAGGCTGCTTTTTCCTTTTAAATGAAATTATAAATAATAATCAAGTGCAGCAAGATGTTATGTATTTTTCATAGCACCTTCAAAAACATCCAATCAGAATTATTTCCCATGGATGAGTTTTTTTATTGGTTCCCAAGGCAGAAGTACCCAAAAAAAGAGCCAGAAATTATGAATACCAGCAAACTTGTGACCACCGTTTCCTTATCTTTTCTAGTCACAAAATTATTTTTTTATTTTGGCCATATGTTATCTGTGAATGAAATTTTAGAAAAAACAATGACATAGGAGTTTGTGTTACATCAAATAGAGCAAACTTCGATCGTAATTCTTTTCAAAAGAAAAAAAAAGTTTAGAAAGAGATAAAATCTCAATAGGGCTAAAGCATTTATGATTTTATATTTGAGTCTACTTAATTTTACACTACAAATATGTTTATAAAGCATGAATTTCTATAATGTGATACGAATAAGTGGAACTATGATAATACCTTTTGGTATATGATTGGTATCATATATAATGGCTGGGATTGTATCATATATAAATACAAAAAATGCCCTATCAAGTTCTTCCACCATCATTCTCATATATATATATATATATATATATATATATATATATATATATGGGGAGATATTTGAGGAAATTGCGTGTGTTGATAATGCTTCTCTTTATTATTCTCGAGCAAGCGGGTGTCACCCAACAGAAGCAGGGTTCTACCTGCTACCAGCCCATTTTTAAGGAGAATCAGGCGGGTATCGCCCGAGAATATTGTAGACGTGATTACAACCTCCCGTTTAGGCGGGTGTGCTGTCAGGGGCATCAAGTGAATGGGCGAGGGCAAATCGCGTGGGACAGGTCAGCCCATAAAAGCAGTGATCATCAAATACAGAGCGATCTTGAAAACCGCGGATCGGTTAAGATCGAGTCGTACACAACCAAGAAACTAGATTCTTATCCATTGGGAGTCAAATAAGAGATAAGGATAAGAACCCTAATTCACGTAGAAGCATCCAATCATACTATCAATAGAGGTACGCATTACTTATTCGTATCTTTTGCCACTAGTGTGTCCTAAATGTACTCAGAGAGAGAAGCACTCGTTCTCATTGAGACAGAGCTACCTAACTATTATTTTTTGCAAGTGCCCCTATCAACGGATAATGTGAGCTCGTGTTGATTGGAACCCTGATCATCATAAGCATTCCATCGTTCTCATAGAGGTAGATTCACAGCAGGTGGCGCAAAAGAAGCCGGCTATGGAGTCGGAGTTTGCGGATCGGAGAACTCCGACAACAATGTTGCTCGACGTGGTTGTCGCTCGGTCTTGATTTTGAAGATCGCGTTGCTGATGGCTTTGTTAGAACAAAGAATGACGACGGAGCTTGAAGGGCTTTGCGGACAGTGCGTCAGACATGTTACCTTAGCAGGGTGCTAGCCGACGTTCACATTAGGTCACCGGGGAGGGGCATAAGCTCAGGTTCCTTGCGCGGAGAAGCAGAGGCGCGAGGCGGGGCTGACGCAAAATAGCAACACGACGAGCTTATGACGAGCTCAGACGGCACGCACAAGGGAGATCCGCTTCTAAAACTTGAGACTTAAGGCCTAGGCTCGAAATTCTAAGGTGGCAACGCCACAGTAGCTCGGGTGTGTCTTACGGAGTAGCTGCGAAGCAAGGCTCTAGAGAAGCTACTTCCGCTTGAGGCCAAGGGACCTCACGAGATTTGGGCGTCACAAGGGGGTGTGATGTAGCAGAGTGGTTATTCGAGTCATGGGGCCTCTACTAGGTGGAGGCGCACTGCTTGGGCTAGATTCTAGAGCCTGGGCATCATGAGAATGTGGCACAGCAAGTATACACTTCACAGTGGTGAAGCGGCTCTCGTGTAGAGTTCATTAGAGATGGCGACAGAGTAGAGGTGATCATTAGAGAGAGAGAGAGAGAGAGAGAGAGAGAGAGAGAGAGAGAGAGAGAGAGAGAGAGAGAGATGGCTAAATTGGGGGAGGAAGAAAAGAAAAGAAAATCCTACTAGGTTAAAATGGTCTTTTATGCTAGGGTTTCCTAAACAAAAATAATTAAATAATAGTTATAAATAAGATTATGCAAATTTAAACAAATGCTAGATTCAAAAAGTTACAAATTTTAATATCAATTTGGTGTCAAGGGCAAAGTAGCTCGGGCGTGTCTTACGGAGTAGCTGCGATGCAAGGCTCTGGAGTGGCTAGTGTCGCTTGATGCCAAGGGACCTCACAAGATTTGGGCGTCGTAGGGTGGTGCGATATAGCAGAGTGGTTGTTCGAGTCATGGGGCCTCGACTAGGTGGAGGCGTGCTGTTTGGGCTAGATTCTAGAGCTTTGGGCGTCACGAGAATGTGGCGCAGCTGGTCTGCACTTCGCAGTGGTGAGGCGGCTCTTGTGTGGAGTTCAAGCTTAGGTCGACAGAGTAGAGGTGATCCTGAGAGAGAGAGAGAGAGAGAGAGAGAGAGAGATGGCTAAATTGGGAGAGGAAGAAAAGAAAAGAAAACCCTAGTGCGTTAAAATGGTCTTTGATACTGGGGTTTCCTAAACAAAAATAATTCCATAATAGTTATTGTAGCGACCCGATATTTCGGACCGTTACTTTGCTAAATAACTTACTTATTATAGGCAGAAAAATCGTACAATTTTTTTTAAAAACATACTTCATAAAGGCATAATATTACTTAAGAATAATAATATAAATTAAATACATATCTAATAGACTTTATTCAAAATGAATAATAATAATATAATAATATTGTTTTAAAATGAATTAACTACTAATATTACTTAGAAAATACAATGTCATAATCAAATAATAACATTACATATATTGTCTTGGAAATAAAATGACTTATATAAATAACTTTATTTGCGGAAATAGTTTATTTGCTTGGCTTTCCCATATACCCACCGCGTTTGCCTTGCACCGCCGCTGCCCAACTCGATATCACACTATAGGCTTCTTACCTACAATAGGAAGCAAAAATGTGTGAGCTTGGAAAGCCCAATAATGCAATTATTTTCTCACAAAAAGATTATGCAATGCATGACCATTTATTCATAATTATTCATTTCATATCATTATCTAATTTTATCTTACTTCCTAGAGGATTCTCATCATAGTGTTCGTACCTCGTTGAGCGCGCTCGATCGATAGTTGACGAGGGTGTACAAAGTCCTCGACGACCATGGTCAAAACATCATAAACATATCATAGAACCGGCCGCCTCCTTAGTGCCCTTAGGTCAACACAAGGAGGACGGGCGGCATGATACATTTTTAACTTGGTTATCACTTGATTATAAGATGACATGCATCATGAACATTTAACTTGAAAAGACATTATAATCATGTTTACAATTTATAAAGACATTATTTCACAACTTTAACATCATAACATAACATCATAACATGCTTTATAAAGTCACACAACATTGCATGTCACAATTTTTTTATTTTAAACAACTTCGTACTGTAGTGAGATCTCACCTTGAGTCGAGTGGTTGTTTGAGTAAGGCTCGGTAAATTTTCGGGAGCGAAACCTAAAAACATAAGTTGATGTAAGTATGGATTCTAATTCTAACTTCTATCTAAACAGCTAACATTCTAAAAGGGGCGTAGTTTATGCTTTAAAAACAGTTTTGTTTTAAAATATATATATATATTATTTTATTTATTTATTTATTTATTATTATTATTTTTTAATAAGGATAATTCATAACAGTATGATAATATTCACCGCAACGCTCCCAGGCCGATTGAGAATGGTAGTATGGTCTCGCTTCAGAGCCAAACTTACCTAGACAGAACGAGGTTCCCAGGCAAGTGTGGCGGAGATCGCAAAGCACGCCTTATTTAAAGCAATGCCGCCGAGGCACCTATTCAGCCACCTGCAGAAGATGTGGCTGAGCTACTGAATGCTATGCAACAAAAGATGGAAGCCCAAGCAGCTGAGATGCAAGGGCTCTGAGAGGAATTACTGCAGGTCCAGACTCAGGCTCGAGCCCGAGCTGAAGATCAAGCACCACCTCTTGCACCACCTGCACGACAACCCGCAGCTCATCAAGTCAATATCGTGCCCAACCCTGACCTTTATGAGAAGTTCAGGCGCATGAAGGCGCCAGATTTCGAAGGATCCTCTGACCCTTTGGCCGCTGATGAATGGCTGGCTCAGATACAAGTCATTCTGGACTTCATGGGCATTAGTGATAGAGACAAAGTGAAGTGTGCGTCTTTTGTGATGAAGAAAAATGCGCGTTACTGGTGGGAGATAGTAATTCTGAGGATAGATGTGAATCGGATGACCTGGACTGCGTTTATGGAAGAATTCAACTCCAAGTTCTTCAACAGGAGGACGATGAGTACCCAACAAAAAAAGTTCAACGAACTTAAGCAAGGAAGCATGTCTATGACCGAGGCAATCGCCAAGTTCAACCAGCTAGCTAGGTTGTGTCCCCTTCTGGTACCCACAGAGGAAGAGAGAGTGAGGAGAATGATGGAGATGTTCAAGCCGGAATTGGCGATGGCTATTGACAGTGGTTCTGAGCCTCCGACCACTGTGGCTGACTGTGTAGCTAGGGCGATCAGGGCAGAGTATCGGTTGGGACAAATCAAGGAGGAACAAACCCAATTTCACAAGGCTCGGATAGAGGAAAAGAATCGAGATAGGAATGGCAACAAGAAACCTCAAAGATGAGGGAATTTTAATGGGACAAGTTATCAAGGCAACAACCAACCTCAGACGGGCAACTTCAACAAGAAAAGAGGCAAGCCTAATGGAAATCAAGCGTTCAACAATTGGAGAGTTCAACAAAAAACCGCTGGTGGAAACCCTATCCCGACATGTGGAAATTGCAGGAAGAACCATTTTGGCGAATGTCGTAGGGGTACGATGAGTTGTTTCTCATGTGGGAAGAACGGTCACTACATCAAGGGCTGCCCTAAGCTGAACTAGACCCAGGAAAACCAAGCCCAACAGAGGAACCAAACTCCGCGCCATAATGTTATGCAGCCCGCTCTTGATGGACCCTCAATCGCACAAGGAAGGCTAGAATTTCCCCCTACCACAAGCACATCTCTATGCCTACACCAACGCCGTCGTAATGGCCAGCACTTCTAATGTTGTAGCAGGTCATACTTCACTAGCTATTTATGATGTGCTTACTTTGTTTGATTCTGGTGCCACACACTTATCTATCTCATCAAAATTGGCACTAAGTATTAGTGGTAGTAAGGATAGGACTCCTAAACTTTTAAGAACCGCCTTACCCTCGGGTGAAATTTTGTTGTCTGAATTTTTCCTAAAAAGAGACGCCGATAACCATCAACGGAGTCACCCTATATGCCGATCTAATAGCAATCGAAATGAAGGAATTCGATGTTATTTTGGGGATGGATTTCTTGGGAAAGAACAATGCCTTCATTGATTGCTACCATAGAAGAGTCACCTTTAGACCAAACGGTGGCAATAAGTTTGTTTTTAAAGGAAGGCCTCCTCTCCAGCCCAAGAGGATAATCTCAGCCATGCAAGCCCAGAGGATGCTCTCGAACGGATGTATGAGCTTTCTCGCATCAGTGGTAGATAAGACAATAGTGAAGGAGCTCAACCCATCAGATGTACCGGTTGTAAGGGAATACATGGAGGTTTTTCTCGAAGAGTTACTAGGCTTTGCTCCAGAACGAGAGATCTCATTTGAGATAGAACTCATGCCCGGAGCAGGACCCATATCAAAGGCTCCCTATCGAATAGCTCCTGCAGAATTGAAAGAATTATAGACACAACTTTAAGAACTATGCAAGGGCTTCATTCGGCCTAGTTATTCACCATGGGGTGCTCTAGTATTATTTGTCAAGAAGAAGGATGGGAGTTTCAAGATGTGCATCGACTACAGAGAGCTGAACAAGGTGACGGTCAAGAACAAGTATCCACTACCGAGGATCGACGACTTGTTTGATCAGCTTAAGGGTGCGTTAGTCTTCTCAAAGATTGACCTTCGATCCGGCTACCGCCAACTAAGAGTGATTGAGGATGAAATTGCAAAGACAGCTTTCAAAACACAGTATGGCCATTATAAGTTTACAGTTATGCCGTTTGGGCTTACAAATGCTCCTGCAGTGTTTATGGACTTGATGAACCGTGTCTTTCGCAAGTTTTTGGACAAGTTCATCATTGTGTTCATCGACGACATCCTTATCTACTCGAAGAGTCCAGAAGAGCATAAGAAACATTTAAGATTAGCACTCCAGACCTTGAAGGAGCATCAGTTGTACGCTAATTTCTCTAAATGTGAGTTTTGGCTAAACAAGGTCCATTTCCTGGGGCATATGGTGTCTGCTGAGGGGATATCGATAGACCCTACCAAAATTGAAGCAGTGAAGGATTGGAAAGCCCCTCAAAATGTCACGGAAGTTAGAAGTTTTCTCGGCCTCGCAGGTTATTACAGGAGATTCGTAGAAGGATTCTCCAAGATAGCAGCTCCACTCACGGCCCTTTCTCGGAAAGGGAAAAAGTATGAGTTGACACCAAAGTGTGAAGAGACTTTTCAAGAATTGAAGCGACGCTTGACAAGTGCACCAATCTTACTACTCCAAACTAGTGGAGATCCATTTGTCATCTTTAGTGATGCCTCGAAGATTGGACTTGGTGCCGTTTTGATGCAAGATGGGAAGGTAGTAGCCTACGCCTTGAGACAACTGAAAGATCACGAGAAGAATTACCCCACCCACGACTTAGAGATGGCTGCCGTGGTTTTTGCCTTGAAGATCTGGCGACATTATCTATATGGGGTAAGATGTGAGATCTACACTGAGCACCAGAGTCTCAAGTATATCTTCACGCAGAAAGAGCTCAACATGAGGCAGCGAAGATGGCTCGAGTTGGTCAAGGATTACGACTGTGACATCCTTTATCATCCCAAAAAAGCCAGCAATGTAGCAGACGCGCTGAGTAGGAAGGAAGAGGCCAGACTCATAACTATGCAGACCTTCCACCTAAAGTTGCAAGAAGAAATGAATAAGCTGGAACTTGAGCTGATGATTGGGAGTTTGGCGAATTTAACAATTTAGCCAACCATCTTTGATAGGGTGATAGGAGCTCAAGCTCTTGATCCAGAATTAGTGAAGATTGTGAATGAGATACATAAAGGAAAGGAAACGTCATTTACTTTCTCTAAATACAGGATTTTATAATTGGATGGATGACTATGCGTGCCTAACGATGAAGAAAGAAGGAAGCATATACTCTTTGAGGCATATGATACGCCTTATTCAGTCCACCTAGGAGCAACGAAGATGTATCAAGGCTTAAAGGAGCATTTCTGGTGGAACGGGATGAAGAAAGATGTAGCCGAGTATGTCAGCAAATGCTTGACTTGTCAGATGGTCAAGGTTGAACATAGACATCCCGCTGGCAAATTACAACCCTTGAGCTGCCAGAATGGAAGTGGGATCAGATCACCATGGATTTTGTAGTGGGATTACCAAGGACAATCAAAGGATACGATGCTATTTGGGTCGTTGTCGATCGGTTGACCAAGTCAGCCCACTTCATACCGATCATGGTCACCTTTTCGGTGGAACGACTGGCTGAGTTATACGTCGCAAGCATTGTCCGTCTTCATGGAGTTTCCATCTCCATAATTTTAGATTAAGACGCTCGATCCACTTTGCAGTTTTGGAGGTGCGTCAAACGAGCACTTGGGACCCAACTCAAGCTCAGTACGGCTTTCCACCCACAAACAGATGGTCAATCTGAGAGAACTATCCAAACGGTAGAGGATATGTTAAGGAGTTGCGTTATGGACTTCGGCGGATCATGGAATAAGAAGTTGCCATTAGTCGAGTTCTCGTACAACAACAGCTACCAAGCTTCCTTAGGCATGGCTTCATACGAAGCTCTTTATGGAAGAAAGTGGCGATCGCCAGTCCATTGGTATGAGACTGGGCAATCTAGCATTGACCAAACAGATTTCACGATGGAGACAACGGAAGCAGTTAAGATGAAACGAGAAAGGCTCGAGACTGCGCAGAGTCGACAGAAGAGTTACGCTGACAAGAGAAGAAGACCCCTAGAATTTCAAGTAGGGGATGTTGTTTTCCTAAAGTACCTCTTAAGAGTGTAATGAGGTTTGAAAAGGAAGGAAAACGGAGCCCTAGATACGTGGGATCCTTTGAGATCGTTGAGCGAATCGGGAATGTAGCATATAAGTTAGCTTTCAGTCCTGAGCTATCTCTTGTGCACAATGTATTTCATGTGTCTATATTGAAGAAGTACGTATCCGACCCATCCCACGTATTAACCCAAGATCCAATAGAAGTCCAAGAAAACCTGACATATGAAGAAAAGCCAGTGAAAACTCTGGATAGATAAGATAAGATGCTAAGGAACAAGATTATACCATTGGTTAAGGTTTTATGGAAGAAGCACAAAATGGAAGAAGCTACATGGGAACGAGAAGACGATATGAAAGCTCGTTATCCCAAGCTATTTTAATTGTTTTGTTTATTTTCGAGGACAAAAATTCCTAAGGTGGGGAGATTGTGATATCCCAACCTTTTTATATAATAGTCTCTAATAATTTAATTTAATAAAAGAGATTATTTTCATGTCATTATGTCACATATTGTATGTTATGAAAATTAACGGTAATTTTCGGAGCATTTAAGTTGAAAATAATTATAAGTCAAACTATAATTATGATGAGATTCAGGCACTAGATATATATTTTTAATTATTCTTATGCTATATAGAAATTCTATACAGCATATTGCATACCATTTTAAAGATCTTTCAATAAGCTTTCTAACGGTATATCATATGTGTCAATCGGATTAGTATAGAGAAAGTTATGACTGATGAAAGTTTAGTGCACGAACCAGTCCGCGAAAACGACATAGTTTTGTAGGCTTACGTTAAAACGACATGATTTCGTAAATTAGGTGTATTTAAAATCCTTTTTACGAAATTGAAGCCCTAAACCCCAATAAATGACGTCATTAAAGTACGAAGAGAAGGAAATTTTATTTCTTTCATTATCTTGAGGAATATAAATTAAATAAGAATAAATAATCATGAATTAGAATTATACGGTAGTTTTGACTGAGTCTTACAAGGATCAGGAGAAATATCCTCCCCTCTTTCTCTAACCCTAGGCGCCACCTTAGTCTATAAAGAAGACCTTTAAGACTCACTTCACTCCACACAAAAAAATTCTACGCTCTAACAACAGTAAAAAAAAAAAAAAAAAAAAAACTCTGAGAGAATTTTTAGAGAAACTCTGAAGAAATTTTTGGAGAGATAGCCAATCATTGTAGAAGCTCTAGAGGAGTTGCTCTGTCCACATAAAGGTATAAACCAACTTCTTCCACGTTTAAGTTCTGAGAATTTAATCTGAGGCTAACCCGGTATAGTGTTCTTTAGGAAAAATGGAGTTCGAAGGACAAACTCAAGGAATCAAGCCTCGAAAAGACTAAGCGTCAAATTAGAGGTTTACTCTCATAGCCTTATAATGAAATATGATTCTTAGGTTCCAAATTTTTAGGCTTTACACGAATTTCTTGACCTAAATTCTCTATAGGCCTGAAACTAGGGTTTTTATCCTACATCCCAGTGTTTTAATAATTATGTCCACAGAAACGATATTTTCTGCTTTTGAGAAAATTTATGTAGGTTCTTTTATAAGTAAATAGTATATATTTAATTTTTCAGATTTTTTAGAGCTATGGGTTTATTATGAAAAATCCAGAACCGAGGCTATACAAACTGTTCCAGCACGGGACAGTTTGCGCAGTTTAAATTTTGGTGACTTTTTGGGTAATTTAACGGCCAAATTAGCTTTTGATGATAACTAGAGAAATTTTGAAAATTAAATTTTAGATAAGTTTTGTGAAATAAAATTTTTCAAAATTCGGCCTTAAACCTCGGATTAATCCTAATTTTTTGAAATAGCCGAATCTGCATTTTGAAAGAAGTCCAATTTACACATGTTTTCTGTAAAAAAACCTATTTAATATTCTATTATCTTTTTAATTGTAAATAAAAATTTTAATAAGGATTTAGTTGGGTAAGTCCTTATTAAAAGTTTTCTTTAAATATAAAGAAAACAGAATATTACATAGGTTAATATCTTAATTAAAAATAGGTTTTTAAGTTTGGAACTAAAATTGGCAGAATTATTCATTTAAATTTTAAGAAAAATCCGTAGAGAATCTCGGAAAATGTGCTGAAGTAACCCTTCTTATTTTTGAAAAATCTATAACTTTTCAGTTTTGAGTTTTTACAGAAATCGTGTGTAAATTAGACTTATTTGAAAATGCAGATTCGGCTATTTCGAAAAATCCGGAATAACCCAAAGTTTAAGGCCGAATTTTGAAAAATTTTATTTCACAAAACTTATCTAAAGTTTAATTTTCTAAATTTCTCTAGTTATCGTCAAAAGCTAATTTGGCCGTTAAATGACCCAAAAAGTCGCCGAAATTCGGACTACGCAAACTGTCCTGTGTTGGAACAGTTTGTATAGCCTCGGTTTTGGATTTTTCATAATAAATCTATAGCTCTAAAAAAATTTAGAAAATTAAATATATACTATAGACTTATAAAGGAACCTACATGAATTTTATCAAAAGCAGAAAAAATCGTTTGTGTGGACAGAATAATTAAAATAATGGGATGTAGCATAAAAACCCTAGTTTCGGGCCTATAGAAATTTTAGGTCAAGAAATTCGTGTAAAGCCTAAAAATTTAGAACCTAAGAATCATATTTCAATACAAGGCTATGAGAGTAAACCTCCAATTTGAAGCTTAGTCTTCTCGAGGCTTGATTCCTTGAGTTTGATCTTCGAACTCCCTTTTTCCTAAAGAACACTATATCGGGTTAGCCTCGGATTAAATTCTCAGAACTTAAACGTGGAAGAAGTTGGTTTATACCTTTATGTGGACAGAATAACTACTCTAGAGCTTCTACAATGGTCGGCTATCTCTCCAAAAATTTCTTCAGAGTTTCTCTAAAAATTCTCTCAGAGTTTTTTTTTTTTTTAAGAGCGTATAATTTTTTTGTGTGGAGTGAAGTGAGGCCTAAAGGTCTTATTTATAGACTAAGGTGGCGCCTAGGGTTAGAGAAAGAGGGGAGGATATTTCTCCTGATCCTTGTAAGACTCAGTCAAAACTACCGTATAATTCTAATTCATGATTATTTATTCTTATTTAATTTATATTCCTCAAGATAATGAAAGAAATAAAATCTCATTCTGTTCACACTTCAATGACGTCATTTATTGGGGTTTAGGGCTTCAATTTCGTACAAGGGATTTTAAATACACTTAATTTACGAAATCATGTCGTTTTAACGTAAGCCTACAAAACTGTCGTTTTCGCGGACTGATTCGCGCACTAAACTTTCATCAGTCATAACTTTCTCTATACTAATCCGATTGACACATATGATATACCGTTAGAAAGCTTATTGAAAGATCTTTAAAATGGTATGCAATATGCTATATAGAATTTCTATATAGCCTAAGAGTAATTAAAAAAATATATCTAGAGCCTGAATCTCATCATAATTATAATTTGGCTTATAATTATTTTCAACTTAAATGCTCCGAGAATTACCGCTAAATTTTCATAACATACAATATGTGACATAATGACATGAAAATAATCTCTTTTATTAAATTAAATTATTAGAGATTATTATATAAAAAAGGTTGGGTTATCACAGTTATAAATAAAATTATGCAAATTTAAAAAAAGGCTAGATTCAAAAAATTAGGAATTTTAATATCAATTTGGTGTCAAAATTTAATTCCTAGCACCTCTCAAATGATTCGAGAACGAAAATCAGACATAAAACTTGCATTGATGATTATATGCAAACAACCGTCGCCTGATTCAACAAATTGGAGTCATTGTTCTCTTCGATGTAAATTTTTACAACCAAAACACCATAAAAAATATTTTACCATGCAAAAATAAAAGAAAATAATAGTAGAAAAGTCGTCTCGGTTCGGGCCATTACATACATCCTTGACGCCCCCCTACTTTGAAGGATTAAGATGCCGATAATGCAACCTTATGATTATGGAGGATATCCTTGAGGATCATATAGATACTTTAATTGACTAGATGGAGTTCGATAACACAGTGTGAAACGCTAGCTATGGAGGCTCCAACCGAGATCTATCACGCAACTTGTATTATTATTCACCATACAGATGCAAGATATAAGGGAGTCTGAGATAGGGCATTGACTAGGAAAGGAAGTCTTTGATTCACCTAGACGAGAAGAAAAAAGGCCGCTTGTCAGGTCCAAGATCATTCACCTCTTAATTCAATGAATTGTTTAGAACATCTTCTCTCTCTCTTTGTCATATATTTCTACGTATTTCTTTAGGAAAAAAAAAAGAATAGAAAAGAAGAAAACAAATACTTTAAAATAAAAGTTGCAAAGAGAGGAGTGTAGGAGAAGAATCATAAAAATGGAGAAGGTATACAATGAATTAAGCAACGTATTTAAGATTGACAATGGGAGAAACACAGAAACATTTGAAGAAATATTTGAGAAATTTTAGCATTTACGAGAAGTCGGTCAATGCTAGTATGAAATGTGCCCAAAAAAAAAAATCATAATCCATCTGACCTGTTCCTCATCCTTGTTGAACATAAAAGCCCATTTAGACCAATAGATCTCCTAAAACACATAAGCATCCAATAATTAGAAAGAGTTTGACTTTCGGGCCTATGATTTTTTACTAGAAATTTAGGTAATTTGAACGCATTTGTGATTCCAAGTGATATCTTGATATCTTATTGGAAAAATTCAGTAATAAATGATTAGTTACTTTTTTTTTTTCTCCGGTTAATTGAGATAAAGGGGAATTTGAATTCTACTCCTCTTTGTGGTGTTGAATGTGGAGCAACCGCTAGACCGAGACCGTGACCACTAGTAAATTGTCTGTCTATGTCTCTCTGTCCCTTCAATTATACTTTGACATATAAACACACAGAATTTTTTTCACCACCTTATAATGTTTCAAATCATAATTGGAGAGTTTGAGAACAGATGGATGATCTAAGGTAGTCTTTGGTTAGCGAGAAAAATCATAATCGTAATCGTAGTCGTAATTGCAATCGTAATTATAATGTGTTGGAATAAGAATTTGTGAGAAAGACAAAGCAGATTAATATGTTTGGTTAAGCTTTTGAAATAGAATGTAATGAAAGTATATTTTACTCAAATACTCTTCATTTATGCTAAAATAATAAAAAAGATAAAAAAATTCAAATAACCCAAAAACAAAGTCAAAACATCAAAAATTAAATTAAAAAACAATATGCACACGAATATATATATATATATATATTTATTTATTCTATAACTCGCCAGAGAGTTGAAATCTCAGTGACCGGAAAAATAGAACTTTACATTCGTTGGTATTCGTTATCATTTTTTCTTACCAAAAATCTGAATAAATAAATATATATATATATATATATATATAGATATGTATATAGTAGACTTCGCGATCATGTTCACACAGAAAGGTATAGAAGTTTCCAATCATTGCAGTCACCAATTTCAAAGCCCGTGCTCACAATTGACCCGTTAGAACTCACTACAGAGCCCTAAAATCGCCAACCTCTGCTCTTTGCCACTCCCTTGGCCAGAGCTCGACGCCGCCGCCAGAGAGAGCTCGATTGCACCGACGGAGCAATCTATCCCAGACGGCATCGACGAGCAGTGCGAGTGGCGTTGTGCCACGTCCGCGCATGAATCGCCGAGCTTCGTCGCAACAGTGGTAGGAAGAGCTAGGATCCCTTGAATCGTTGACCCCACACACACACAGAGACAAAACGTTTCGATTTCTTAGAATGAAAATGGAGGAGAATATATAGATAGGTGTATGTATATATAGGTGCGTGTGTGTATATATATATACCGGGGCGTTAGGTTTTTGTTTTCCAATTTCTGGTTTGGACATGGAAGGAGAGGAAGTAGGGAGAGAGAGGAAATTTTAGGGCACTTAAAGTCATAAATAAACAAATAATTTTGAATGAATGATCATTCGGTAGTAGATTGGATGTAATCAATATTACACTAAAATAGGTGAATAAGTTTTACAATGTGAAAGTCATTCTTTTACCAATCAAATATTGTAAATGAATTAGAAAAATTTTAAAAGATGTTACTTCTATACCATTTATTTTGAAAATTGTCACTTTAAAAGAAATATTACAGTTCATGTCACCTCTTAATATTGAATTTGACCGAATTATCAATTTTTTTTATAAATAAAAAAGACAAAAAAGAGAGAAAATTGGTAAAATAATAATTTGCTCATAGAAAAAGTGCAATGACTTACAAGTGTGACATAGATTGTAAACTTAAATTATAAACGCGATATTGAATCAAATTTTCTTAATGAGTTAATGTAAAAAAATTGACTTTTCTTTATAACTCACTTCCCCAAACCAAACACTGCTTAAATTCTTAACAATTACCCTCAGAAGATAATAAAGAAACTACAAGAAATAGCTAATTTTTTGTTTTTCGTTTTTAAAATATAACTCATGTTTCAAAAAAAATAAAAAAAAAATAGTCACTATTAAAATTTTCATAAGAGAAAAATATCAAACAAATATTTTCATATTTGTAAAAAATATATAACAAATTCAATTTAACGAATAAAAGTTGAAGTGTTAAACATTTTTTACAAATGTGTAAATACTTGTTTGGCATACACATTTCATCAATTCTATTTTTTTTTCTTTTTTTCAATTTTCCTAATCCTCCAAACCATTCTATTCTATTCTTTTTTTTTTTAACTTTTCAAATCTCTATACAATATCTTTAAATCTCAACCATTCATACCACTTCAAAATTCACAAAGTCAAACTATTTTTATATCATTTTTCTAAATTATTTTCAAACTATTTAAAATTATTTTAAAATTATTTTTTTCGTTTGAAAAATTGAGATAGAATTATCAAAATGACCACTCCAAACAAAAAATAAATACTTGTTTGATATTTTTTTTGTTATAATATTTTTGACAGTGATTATTTCTTTTATTTTTTTAAAAAATATATACTATATTTAAAAAAAAGTTCAATTTTGAATTATTTTTGAATTATTTTTGCAATTCACCCAAAGAATATCAGCCGATCATCAAGGTAACCAAGCCGCAAAACACAAGCGCGTAGTATAGCGACCGTCATCCATAATTTCTCCATTATGAGCGTATCATTTACGCGCTCAAATACGCGAGGCGCGTTTGTCTTCATTTTTTATTTTTATTTTTTTATTTTATTTTTTAAAACTTTTGGTCGTAAAGGTAATAAAATCATTACTCTGTGGTCCTCGCAGTCTCTACTTCATCACAAGGACGCCTATGGCCACCGAAGCTCTCGGCTACCCCAACCCGACCCGTTTCGCCGCCACCGATTCGACCCGATTTCTCATCTCTGCTTCTCGGAATACGTTATCGGCTCTGATACGCGGGTCAGCCCGATTCCATTTCTCTCGCTGGTCAACTTTCCTCAAACCCTAGCTCCATAAACTTGCTCAAAATTCATGCCTTTCATTTATTTATTTATTTTTAATAATTAGGGTTTTGTTTAGTATGGTAAATGAATTTGTGTTACTGATGGTTAATTTGTGAGAAGAGTGAAAATTATCGATTTTTTTTTTTTTTCGTGTTCTTGTTTATTGGACCTGAATTGCTGTGAAAAAAATAAGGGCAAAGCATAAATCGTAGTTTGATTTTTAGTGTTTGTAATTTTTGTCTAGTTTTGATTATTTGGCACAAAAATAGTGTTTGTGTTGGTCATGCGTGTTCTAATTTGGTTCTTTTGTTCAGATTAAAAAAAAAAAAGAAAAAAAAAAAGAAAATGTGTTTCACTAGTTATTGGATTGTATTATATTGTTTTGTATTGTTTAACATTTTGTATTTATATTTGGCTTAATTTCATTTTAAGGTATTGTAAAGAGTAGGAAATAGTCTAATAAGATTTTCTTTTTCCCAAGTGATACAATTCACAATACTATGGTTTGAACAATTTCAAATGCTGTTTTGTATTGTCTAATGCAAAGAGCCTTATATGATCCGCTATTAAGCGGTGCCCGATTGTTTCTGACATTGTTTTTTTCCTTCATCACGGTTCGGTTTTCTTGACCAGACTGTTGAAAGATTGCCAGCCATGGGGGACTCTGTTGATTTAACTGGAGATGGAGGCGTCACAAAGACGATTGTAAGGCATGCCAAAGCGGAGGCAATCGCACCGACCGAAGATTTGCCCCTTGTTGATGGTAAGCTAATTGTAGTCTTTGAGCGTATTCTGTTGATTAAGGATATCATATTTCAAGACAGTTATTTGCTAAGTTGGAAAAACCCTTTGATTTGTTCGAACGATGAACTTATGGCTGTAATGAATGTATTTTTGGTTTCTGTTGTGCAGTTCATTATGAAGGCACTCTTGCTGAAACTGGTGACGTCTTTGATACTACGCGTGAGGACAACACCATTTTCTCCTTTGAGCTTGGAAAGGGGACCGTGATCAAGGCTTGGGACATTGCACTGCGGACTATGAAGGTTTTGCTGTTTTCTATGGTTTTCAAGGTTTTATTAGATGTGGTTTTGAAGGTATTCCTATGTATTTTTTTTTTCTTTGGTCGGTTCCAGGTTGGGGAGATTGCAAAAATCACTTGCAAGCCCGAGTATGCCTATGGAAGTGCTGGTTCCCCACCAGATATCCCGCCAGAGTAACGTCGTTGCTCTACTTGTGTTTGTAAATTTAAATTAACTGGAAAGAAGCCAACATCTTGATAGAAATAGAATTCCTTGCAAATACAGGAGAAACTTTTTCTAGATTTTAGAGTTTATGCTTATTAGTATAATGGCCTCTTTCACATCTGTTAGAGTTTCGAGGATTCTTCGAATCAGTTCTTGACGACTATGATTTTTGTTGCAGTGCCACACTTGTGTTTGAAGTGGAGTTAATTTCATGCAATCCACGAAAGGGATCAAGTCTCGGTAGTGTGTCCGAGGAGAGGGCTAGACTTGAGTAAGTTAAATAACGTATACACGTTTCGTGTTATTATTTTAGGCAAGCCTTTTACCACAAAATTCACCGTAGTTTGGCAAGCAAGATAAGTAATTCTCGATGCGAACTAATAAAAACTTTTGACAGAGAGCTGAAGAAACAGAGGGAGATGGCTGCAGCAATCAAAGAGGAAGAAAAGAAAAAGAGAGAAGAAGCTAAAGCAGCCGCTGCCGCTCGAATTCAAGCGAAGTTGGAATCGAAGAAAGGGAAGGGAAAGGGCAAGGGAAAATGACCCCTCTTTTTGTTATCACTTGAAAGGGAAAATGGCGTTTAGATGAAGAGCGGTTTTGTCATTTTTGAGATTGCCTATCTTTATTTAAAGTCTGCATGATAAAACTTAAATCACTCTTCAGAAGATCTGTTGGACCTTTTTTATTTATTTATTTATTTAATGCTGCTTGCGATTCTCAAAATCGTGCTTTGTTTTATTTATTGATGTTTCATGTTACATTATATGCATGAGATGCAACTTGATAAAAAACTTGTTAGGAATAGTTATTTTTGACTTGTAATAACACTTATTTTGTACTTGTTATAACAATCCGTTATAAAGTTCTCTCTCTCTAATATACTATATAAAGCATTGATAAATATGAAGTATTACAGAATTCACCTAATTTTTTAAGCTTTTACATAAGCCAAACATGTAACAATGCCATTAACAAGAATAAGAATGTTGAAGTAGGCATGCACGCATAATTAAACAATGAACTGTCAAGAGTCTATTCTCACAGAAACACACAATACAAATACAGCGCAGGTTTCAGCTTTCCACAACAACAATCTCGCTTCATAAATATTTGCTAATACAGTGAGATACAATATTTTTGTCAATTTAGTTACAAAAGATGTTGGCATTAACTTTAAAAGGGTTTTTTTTTTTTTTTACCACTATACTCTATGAACACATTTGTTTAGGCAGGTAGATTCGTTAGTGCTTGTGTTAAGTTTTACCAAATAGAATCAAACCATATATGAAGCGTCCATTTCAACTTGGCCATTTTCATGCCACCCAGACCCTGCCCTGAATTTACAAACTGGGCATGTTCCTTGTTGCCTCAGCCAAGGATCAATGCAATTAGCATGAAACTGCAAAGCAAAAAGTTGTTGTCAAGGTTAGAATATATTAAGCGAAAGTATATGAAAGCCATTTACACAACCAATTTCAACTTTTTCTAGACAGCGAGGAAACAGAATCACATTCCACTTTTTGCCTCAATACCACCAACTGTGTATTGTTAAATACACATGGACAGAAGTAAAACACCCCATATAAAACAGAATCACAGTCGTATGATATTGAATCGATAAAACATAATAAAAAAAAGGAAATTTTGGTAAGTAGTCCATTTTTTAGATCATATTCAAAAAATGTCCACAACTTTTTAAACTTGCGTGAATAGCCCGTTCTTTGTAAGTAGACAAAATATTATGGTAAACGGATAGAATACCAACAATTTTTAGCTTGAATTTTGTCTGCTTACCATGGTAAAAAATCGATATATCTCCAAAAAAAATTTTGGGTAAACAGATAAATTACCATAGTAAGTAGACAAAATTCAAGCTAAAAATGACTGGTATTTCATCCGCTGATAAACATCCAGTCAGGTTTACTTATTCCCAGAGGTCCAAACCCGGAGATCCACTGACCCATGCACTTGGTTAATTAGAATCTAGTCATTTGGTTTTTTATTTTGTATTCATCTAGACTAGATTACACGTGGGAACTAGGGGTGGAATTTGTTATGCTGAGCCAACAGGTTAGTCACACCTAAAGGGTGAGCTAATGAATAAAAGGTGACGGGTGAACCAGGTGTGGGTATCGGTAATTTTGTTGAGTTAGTGTAAGGAGAGAAGGCAAGGTCTCTCAAATACCTTCCATTATCTCCTTGTATCTGTACTCCAATTTTATGGATTCCCCGATCAATACACAGATTACTTTTTGATTATTTGATTGTTCTCTTTCTTAAATCTTATTGTTCTGGTTGTGGTGTGTGAGCACATCAATTGGTATCAGAGCCAGATCTTACCCCCTATCGATGAACAGGGTCCATCCATGGAGGAGCAGTTCGGGTGGATGCTCAGCGCGATGAGGGTGGAGCTCCAGCGGGAGGTGGAGCACACACGTTGGGACCTCCGCCAAGAGATTTCCGATGTACGCGGTGATTTTCATTAAGAGATTTATGCGGTGTTGAGTAAGCTCAACGCTGGTCAGCAAGCGACGGCAGATGGGGACACGTCCTCGTCGAAGCTCAAGGCACCGACGATAATCGGCGAGTCCGCTGGCGCGGCAGTGGCGATAGACCCGATTGGAAAGGTGCGAGTTTGGGGTTTGGAGATGCCCGTGTTCGATGGTTCTGGCCAGGAGAGTTGGATTTTTCGATCTGAGCGCTACTTCTCCGTTTGCCGATTGTCGAAGGCAGAAAAGCTCGCAGCGGCAGTGATCTCTCATGACGGCAATGCCGTTTTGTGGTTCCAATGGATGGAAGGGCGCCAACCACTTCGAAGTTAGGATGAATTGAAGCTGGCCGTCATGGAACATTTCAGCTCTTCCTTGGATGGGAGTTCTTGCGAGCGACTCTTGCCGTTACAACAAGAAGGCTGAGTGGGTGATTATCGCCAGTGGTTCAAAGTCATGGCAGCTCCGTTGCCGACACTACCCGAATCGGTTCTTGAAAGTGCTTTCATCAACGGGCTGCGACTCGAAATCAGATCTGAGATCCAAATGTTGAAGCCCAAGGGATTGGGCCCGATAATGGACTTAGCCCAGTGGGTCGAGGAATGGAACACGTCACTGCGGGCCGCTCGGAACCCCATTCACTCAAGTCGGCCCTCGAGAGGCTGAAGTCCTAGCAACCGTACCGTCCCAACCTCCGTACTCAAAACCAACTCCCCAGACCGTGATGAGAAGCCGGTGACGCCGTTGGGAGGCACGAGTCGAGAGAAGCCCGTGTGGCGATTGACGGCAGCCGAGGAAAGATTGCGCCGAAAGCGAG
Source organism: Boehmeria nivea var. tenacissima (assembly GCA_018132145.1). NCBI lineage: Eukaryota > Viridiplantae > Streptophyta > Magnoliopsida > Rosales > Urticaceae > Boehmeria > Boehmeria nivea. The sequence continues at coordinate 8,546,109 of CM030875.1, read as the reverse complement.
GTTTGTGCTTTCGCTGTGACGATTACTCTTATGGACATCGCTGCAAGAACCATAAGCTCCAAGTGTTGGTCCTCGAGGACGTCGACGAAAAACCGGGGGACGATGATGCCGATATCGGAAGTTGAAGGAGGGAAAGAGGCAGCGGCCTTTGAGATAGTGGAGTTGTCCCTCAACTCGATGGTAGGCTTCACGCCGCCACAAACGATGAAGCTACGCGGCGGATCAGAGGTCATTGTCCTAATCGACTCGAGCGCTAGCCACAATTTCATCTCGACTAATCTGGTGTCGAAGATGGGCTTACCGACCACATCTACGGGAGCATATGGAGTGTTGATGGGGACAAGCCATTCGGTGCATGGTCAAGGAGTATGTAAAGGGGTCTGTTTGGCGCTACCAGGAATGGAGGTGGTTGATGATTTTCTACCGCTGGAACTTGGGAGCTCGGATGTGATCCTCGGAATGCAATGGCTGCGTACTTTGGGAATCACGAAAGTGAACTGGAGTACTTTGACCATGAAGTTCTGGGTTAGCACGACATTGCTGACGTTGCAAGGGGATCCTACCCTGGGAAGACGCCCGTCTCCTTTAAATCTCTTGTTCGCACGGTGCGGAAGGAACGGGGTGGTGTGCTAATTGAATTGGGAGCGTTGGGAATCAGCGAGGAAGGGCCGATCACACCTCCTGAGTTGGAAGCTCTACTAACCCGTTACACGCTCGTGTTTGAGGAGCCATAGAAGTTGCCACCCCACCGAGCTCACAACCATGCCACAGTGCTCCGGAAGGGCAGCGGACCGGTGAGCGTGCGCCCCTATCGGTACCCGCAAATCCAAAAGGACGCAATTGAAGAGTTAGTGTGTGAAATGTTACAAGCCGGGATTATCCAACCAAGTACTAGTCCCTTCTTGAGCTCCGTGCTACTTGTGCACAAGGAGGACGGAAGTTGGAGGTTTTGTGTCGATTATCGCGCGCTCAATTGCGAGACGGTTCCCGATAAGTTCCAGATTCCAGTGATCGAAGATTTACTTGACGAATTACATGGGGCTGCGGTATTCACCAAGCTCGATTTACGCTCGGGTTATCACCAAATTCGAGTACGGGAGGAGGACGTTCCCAAGACCGCCTTTTGCATTCATGAGGGCCATTATGAATTCCGTGTAGTGCCGTTCGGGCTTAGTAATGCCCTAGCAACCTTTCAATCCCACACGAAATATATTTGTAAGCCTTTTTTGCATAAGTTTGTACTTGTGTCTTTTGATGACATTTTGGTATAAAGTCGAAGCCATGATGCACACCAAGAGCACTTGTCACAGGTTTTCAAGGTATTGGTTGAGAACTGGCTCACGATCAACCACAAGAAATGTAGTTTTGGACAGCCACGGTTGGAATATTTGAGGCACATCGTGTCCGCAGCAGGAGTGGAAGTGGACGGACGAAAAATCGAAACCGTGGTGAAGTGGCCGACTCCTCGAAATGTGTGTGAGCTGCAAAGATTCTTAGGTTTGGCCGGGTACTACCGAAAATTTGTTGCAAACTATAGTAAAATTGCTTGGCCACTTACTGATCAGCTAAAGAAGGACTGTTTCGGATGGACAGACGGGGCTGAAAAGGCGTTTGCCGGCCTCAAGGAGGCATTGACGACGGTACCAGTATTAGCACTGCCCAACTTCACTCAGCCCTTTGAGATAGAAACAGACGCCTCCGATTATGGGCTGCGGGCTGTTCTCATGCAAGGCAAGCGCCCAATCGCTTTCTTCAGCCAAGTTTTGACCAAAAGAGCCCGCCACAAGTCAATATACGAGGAGTTAATGGCGATTGTGTTTGTCATTCAAAAATGGCGACCATACTTGATAGGCCGGACATTTGTAGTGCGAACGAAACAAAAGAGCCTTAAGTTCCTACTCGAGCAACGAATCGTTAGTAAGGAGCATAAGAAGTGGCCGACCAAACTGTTGGGGTATCGCTTTTCGATTGAGTATGGGCCGGGACTCGAGAACAAGGTAGCCGACACCTTGTTGCGAGTCCATCCGAAGGGATGGTTGAATGCGATTAGCGTGCAACGGCACCCTGACTTTGAGGAGGTGAGTCTTGCGATGGAGAACGATCCCTTTCTACGGCAAGTAAAGCAATCAATAATCTTGAGGGAACCGGTGGCGGAGGGTTATGAGCTGGTTGAAGGAAAATTATTGTTTAAAGACCGGTTGGCGATTCCCCCTGGAGCTCCCTTCATTCAACGGCTCTTGGCCGAATACCACAACAGCCCCATGGGGGGCCACTCGGGCTCCGGACTTTTCAGCGGCTGGCAATCGGATGGTATTGGCCGGGAATGAGGAAGACGGTCACCGACTATGTGGCCCAATGTGAGGTTTACCAACGATGCAAACACTCGCATCTAGCTCCGACCGGGTTGCTTCAACCACTACCGATTCCGGATGCGGTATGAGATGTTACAATGGACTTCCTCGAAGGTCTTCCCACGAGGAGAAGATGGGATACGATACTTGTGGTGGTGGACCACTTGAGCAAATATGCTCATTTTATGGGCCTTCGACATCCATTCACAGCCGTTTCGGTGGCCTCGGCTTTCATCAAGGAGATCGTACGCCTTCATGGGATTCCCCGCTCCACTGTGTCCCACCGTGACAAGTTGTTTATGAGTTCGTTTTGGGAAAAGTTGTACAAATGGCAGGGCACGACACTCGAGAGGAGCACGGCCTACCATCCGCAAACGGATGGTCAATCCGAAGTGATGAATCGAAGTTTGGAGACGTATCTGAGGTGCTTTGCGGGGGATAAGCCTCGGGAATGGAGTAAATGGCTCCCATGGGCTGAATATTTGTACAACACGGCATATCATACGGGGGCGAAGACTACATCATTCCGTGTTGTGTACGGGCGTGATCCACCACAACTCCTTCGCTACGGCACGGGGTCAACTAAGGTGGATTCTGTCGACACACTGTTGGCCACGCGCGATGCCATCCTAGATGAGTTGAAGCAACATCTCCTTCGCGCACAGCAACGGATGAAGGCAGTAGCCGACAGTAAGACGCGGGACGTGCAATTTAATGAGGGGGAATTAGTGTATCTCAAGATGCGCCCCTATCGGCAACAGTCGCTGGCCCGAAGGCGCAATGAGAAGCTCTCTCCTCGTTACTATGGACCGTACCGCATTTTGCAGCAAGTAGGTGAGGTGGCATACAAGCTTGAGCTTCCGGAGACAACCAAAACTCATGCCGTCTTCCATGTTTCACAGCTGCGGCGAGTTATTGGGTACCACCCTACGACCCAGCCAATACCACCGCAACTTAGTTCTGACTTGGAACTGGTTGTGCAGCCGGAAGAAGTGATTTGGGCTCGCCCAGGTCCTACTCCGGTGTCAGACGTTTTAATTAAATGGCAAGGATTGCCATATGCTGACTCCACGTGGGAACAATTCGAAGACATTCAGCGTGAGTACCCGGATTTTAACCTTGAGGATAAGGTGAAACTACGAGCGGCGGGTATTGATAAACATCCGATCAGGTTTACTTATTCCCGGAGGTCCAAACCCGGAGACCCACTGACCCATGCACTTGGTTAATTAGAATCTAGTCATTTGGCCTTTTATTTTGTATTCATCTAGACTAGATTAAACGTGGGAACCAGGGGTGGAATTTGTTATGCTGAGTCAGCAGGTTAGTCACACATAAAGGGTGAGCTAATGAATAAAAAGTGAGGGGTGAACCAGGTGTGGGTTCGGTAATTTTGTTGAGTTAGCGTAAGGAGAGAATGCAAGGTCTCTCGAATACCTTCCATTATCTCCTTGTATCTGTACTCCAATTTTATGGATTCCCCGATCAATATACAGATTACTTCCTGATTATTTGATTGTTCTTTGTTCTTAAATCTTACTGTTCTGGTTGTGGTGTGTGAGCACATCATCCGCTTACCATAGTATTTTGTCTACTTACCAAGAACGGACCATTCACCTAATTTTAAAAAGTTGTAGACCTTTTTTTAAATAGGTTCTAAAATTAGGCCATTTAGCTATAAACCCCATAAAAAAATCTTTTTGTTCTTCATAATACCTAATGAAACTGATTTTTTTTTTAATAAAATGGATCATAAATATACTTGCGAAGGATTATGGTCAACTGATGTGTGTAAAGTGTCAATATTTTGATTTCCGAATTTCATCAATGTTGTTTTTACTACAAACTTAAAAGCAATAAAAATGAATTTATTAGTGACCCTACTCCACATATACTGTTTTTCTTAACAAAATCATGCCATCTTTTTAAGTATTATAAAAATAATTTAATAAATAAAAGATTTAAAAAAGAACAGCAGATATGGTATTTTTAGAAAACGAAGGGTTTCCCTATGCAATAAATTTTACGCTATTGTACGAACATGGTATATAGAATGTGGAACTATTTTAGCTTAAAGAATTTTATAGTTGAGTCAAAGATGGCGTACCTGATGCAAGCATGGCAAGGTTCGAATGAGTTCTCCGACGTTCACTTGTTCCAAGCAAACACTGCATGTTAATTCATCTTCTGAGGCCTTTATGCTCCCAACTACATCAGTACTCCCTTGCTTCTGGCAATAAGGTAGACTAGTTCTTTCAATTATGACCAACACTCCAGACTAATTGCATGTTTATCAAACAACATAAAGCAGTTAAAGGATTGAGTGCTAATACCTCAATGGATGCTGATGCTGAGGCCTGTTGCACAGATGAGGCACCACTACAAACGAAACAATAAATTTTAAATTAACGGATCCGTGGACTGAGATGCTATGCAATTGAAATGATAAAACCTTTGTGCAATCCAAGAAAAAAAAATCAGCTAGGAAATGAAACCAATTTAGCACAAATAATTAACAACATCTAGCAGAAGTATTGTATCTGTAGTTGGTCCAATCTTTTGCTTTATGGGGACTACCCCTAATACCAAACTTTCAAAAATGAATCACCTGATCCAGATGGTCAATCTTTCAATGAAATAGTCTTTTTTTCCATATTCCTTTCCTTTAGACTTTACATCTTAATCTAAATCTAGATCATTAGCAACATAAAAAGTTGTTGGAAAAATAGAGTAAATTATTTATTCACTTTTCGACTTCTTCCAAAGGCAGGACAACCAGGAGTTGTGGGATTTTTTATTATTATTTTTTTCTCCCTACCAAGTGAGGCGTCCCTTCACCACTCCCATGGAGATGGTCTATAGGATTCATAATTACTATTACATTAGCTAGCCAATATTCCCAATCAAAAAGACAAAGGGAATATGGCAGCACAGACAGATGATACGTAATTAATTGTAATAAGCCCTAGTATGGAAACTATCCCGAAGACCTAAATCTCAAAACGACTAAAAGAAAATTTTCTATGGGACCATGCAAACCCATTATATGTAAGATAATAGATAAATAAATAGAGATCTTTTTCAAGACCTTATTCCTTATCTGGGAAAAAAAAAATTAAATATTTAAAAGCAAGATTGTCAAATCTTCAAACATACTTTTGTGGACCAGCAACCTTGTACTTGTGGACAGGAAGAGCATTTATCTCTTCCTCACTCATGGAGGCAGCTGTTGGAACATTATCTGCATCCAGTGCTCTCAATGTTTCATAATCTGTAAACATAAGAACATATGTTAAACACAAACCTAACAGACGACAAAATATATCATATCTAAACTACAAAATATCATGTCATGTAATATCATAAGTTTTCATGAGAATGTAATCCGACATATTCAGTGAGAGATCACCGTGAAAAAGTAATCAATTAGATCTCAGTAAACAGAACTTCCTTTATAAAATATTACAAGCAACAGACCCAAGTCATCAAATTCACGGTCAAGAAGTGCAAGCTGAAGTCTGAGGCCCTGCAAACGCCCTCTTGTCGCCAGTGATATGGATGTTGGCATATGCAAGCGCAATTCCGTATGACCGAGAAGGCCACTGGCAGCTGCGGCATGAGCTTGTGCTTGAGCTTGAAGTTGCTGGCAAGTTGCATACATTCTTAAGGTCGTGGCCATCAAAAAGACACCAAGCACAAGCCATAGCTAAATAAACAAATTCAAGAGAAGCACCAGTAAAAAACTTTGGAAAGCCAATAAAACTATAACCATCAAAATTAATAATCCATACTATAGCGGGAGAAAGAAAATACCAGAAAGTTAGGTGACATCTGGTGCGAGTTTAGAATCATGAATAGCAGTAAAACTGACATAAGAGATACAGTAAGGGAAATTAATATCTCAACAAAATAGCTGGAATAATATATAGTGGCAGCGCTAAACAGTGAAAGAATAAATACCTGTAACAAGAAAGACAAGTGAGTTGGAATTAACGGCACGCGCGGAATGTACACGCTGGTGGAGAAAAGATAAAAACAATCACCAGGTTAGCATATTAAGCTGTAACTCTACATAAACGATATATGTAAGACGTGTACGTAAGACGCTACACGTCTGATGTACAAGAAATTGGTTCAGGAATTTACCAGTGGCCGCCTCTCAGGCACAAATCCTGGAAACCCAGTTTCAATATCTGCTCTCGATCCGCGGAAAACAAAACTCATGGTCGTGAAAGTTTAAACAACTTCAGTATATTACATAGACATCAATTTGCAGGTGAATACTTCCGTTATCTCTGCGAAGTTCAACGGTGAATACTTGAGAACAGGAAATCAAATAAACAATCCAAAATCTTACAAGCGAAGCAGCCTGTGTTAATGCAATTATGTCATGTACTTTTTTACAACCGAAAAAATTAATGAAGTATCTCATTTTGGCCCAATACCTGGCATATAGTTAAGATATGAAAATTTACATGAATCGGGTTTCCACGATTATTAGAGTTTAAAGCCGCCAAGCACATATGATTAAACCCTACCCAGATTCTAATCTTGTCCTTTTAGTTTAGCCACGATTTCAATCTGATAATCATCAAATTTTGATCACATCATATCTTATCACTCAAGCAATAGCTAGATCCATCATAATTAATAAATTCCATTAAGGGATTATAACAGTTTGTTATATCAGCTGTTTTGCTTTAAGTCAACCTTCATGGAATTATGACAATAACCACAATCTACAACTCTATATATACGAATCTGTACAGCTACAAAGGCGTATATGTTTGTGTGTAGATATATTTATGTAAGAAAAAATGCAAAAGCAAAAAAAAAATCATGAAAGACTTGTATTTCGATAACATTGTTTCGAATTCATCATACAATTCAATGTTGAGAAAAACAAGAATTTAACAAAATCAAAGAACAAAACATAAGAAAAACCCTAATCCCAAATATGAAGTACTCGCGAATACAAACCAAACGATTGAGTGGATAAAGAGGCTGAGAATTGAAAAGAGAAAGAGAGACTTACAGAGTCGGATACGGCTCAGAAGCCAACCAGAAAACGGTAAAGTGAGAGTTTGGCGTGTCGGAAATGGAAAATTGGGGACGAACGAGTTAGAAGTGATCTGATTATTTATTTATTATTTTTTATTTATTATTTTTTGGTTTTTGAGTCGTACCTGCATTTAGTTGAGTTGGGCTGAAATAGGCTTCGATACAGGGCTTTAAAAAGATTTGATGTAGTTCGGCATCCTAATTTGAGAGATTTTGAGGAACGGCACAATAATAATCTAGACTTTATATATGATGCGTTTTTAATTTATACCATAAAATTTACACTATAAACATAGAATTGAGATAAAAGAAGACACTATTTGGTATAAATTATTAAGTGGCATCAAAAATGACTTTCTTTTGAAATTCTCCTAATTTACAACTTATGACGCTTTTACGTTGCTATGTCATTTTTTAAGGGGGAATTATACAATAAGACCATTTTTAGTGGAAAAATTGCATATTAATTCACATTACAATAACATATTATACACAATGACAAAAATATAAGTATTATCGCATTAATTCATTAAGCTTATGTGACTTTTTTGTTAGACTATTATACCCCTCTTTACCGGATTTAGATTACCGAATTGGATTTGGGTTTATTTTATTTTCATATATACTCGTAATTCAATTTTCACATATAATATCAAGCAATCAAATGTAATATGATAATCAAATCCGAATATTATATTAAAAAAATTAATCAAATATCATATTTTTGTAATAAAAACACTTCAAATATGTAATACGTTAATCAAATCCGAATATGATATTAAAAAAATTAATCAAATATCTATGAATTTATGTTATAATTTTTTAATAAGATATTCAGAATCATCATAAGATATTCATAATCATCTAATTTTGCAATGAAAACACTCCAAATTTGTAATATGATAATCAAATCTGAATACTATATTAAAAAAATTAATCAAATCCTAGATTACCGGTTTATGTTATAATGTTGTAATAGGATATTCAAAATCATCATAGGATATTCACAATCATCTAATTTGTAATATAATATTTCGGAATCATTATGTCTGAAAAATATGATCTATTTTTTTTTAATGATATGCCCGTTGGGGATCCGGATCATTTTATTTGTTAGGAGTATTATGGTATTATAAATTGTGAGATTGAACAGATTTAATATATATTAGAAAGAGTGAATTTATATGTAAGATTCAGTCCTATTCTGAACATATATGTAAATAGTCATTCTTAGTGTCACTTATTAATCTATACTCCAAGTGGTGTGCCCAGTTTGTTATCACATTATGTTTATAGTGTAAATTTTAGGGCATATATTAAAAGTGCAACACAAATAGGGCATAGATTATCATTTTGGCAAAAGAGGACATTTCTAAAAGTTCCTTTTTTTTAATTAATAAGTTATTATATTGCCCTCTTTTTTGCTTTTTATCTTCTTCATTTGTAAGAAAAGAATACCAATTTAGTCAACTTCACAACTAAAAGTGATATGAACTGCAACCTTTATTTAAAGCGATATTTTTTTAAAACAAGTTGTCTAGAAGTGAAATGTTTCAAAATTTCTCAAAGGCTTTTTTAGGAATGTTGTTGTTTTTTACTCATTAATAAGAGAGACTTTGATGAATGCCCCTTTTCATTGACACATTATTAATTTATATGTCACGTTTGTATTACACTTATAACTTCGATCCCAAATTTTACACTACAAATAGAGTAGAAATCAAGAGATCACACCACTTTGAGCATAAATTATTGAGTGTCACTTACTTAGAATGACTTGTTTTTGCAACTCTTTCACCATTAGCAATTTATGCCCTATTTTGTGTTGCACTTTTAATTTATAATCTATGTTTAAAAAAAAAAGTAGGGTCTATTTGGTAATTATCCTTTTTTATCTATGTTTTAAAGTAAGAGTAATTGGCACCTATGGCCCCTCAACTTATCGGGCTGCGACACTTTGGCCCTCTCTTTTAAAATTTGAGCAGTTACCCCCCTGAATTTACAAAGTGTTGCAAATAGGTCGAAATTGAAAACGTCCGTCCAATAAAAGACGGAACGATGCTCGTGCCTTGCACGTGAGTTTCTCTCCGAGGGCAAGCTCGGTCATTTCGCTGTTTGAGAGTTGATGAAGGCATGTAATACACGTGGGTATTGGAGTTTAAATAAAACCGAAATAATAATCTTTGGTTTTGAAGAATCCCCCAAAATCAGAGATCAAAAAAGCAAGTAAAAAAAATTTTGAAAACCTAAATGGAGATCCCAGAGATTGCGCCCCTGTGCTTTTGTGGGTTACCTGCAAAAATGTCGACTTCTTGGACGTCCAATAATCCTGGAAGACGCTTCTATGGCTGCAGTGAATATGGGGTAAGAAGCTTGTGATGATTTTGGGAACTTTTTTGTTTGGCTGTTGATAGGATTTCAGGGATAGGTTGGAGTTTTTGGCTGTTGGCTTTTGTGGGAACTTTTTTGTTTGGCTGTTTAGGTTGGAGTGTAGTAGAAAGCCATACACTGATTTCAGGGATATTGATGAAATTTAAGTGTGTGTATTTTTATAATAGGTTGTTTGTTTGAATTTATTTATATTTGTCGGTGATAATTTTTTTTTTAGTTTTTCTTGTAAATGCAGAGTGGTAGAAGAGGCTGTGGGTTTTTTGACTGGTTTGATGCACCAATATGTGCAAGGGCAAGACACGTTATACCTGGTCTGTTGAGGAGAGTTCAAGCATTGGAGGAGATGCACAATGCGCAGAAGAAGAGGGAAAAGAAGCTTTTGACAATGCTTGTTGTGGCAGTGTTTATGATATTGTGGATGATGTGTTGAAGTTGGATGCCTTGAAGTATTTAATTAGCTTAGGCTTGTGTTGTAGTATAAGTTCCTGTAAGAAGCCTATTTTGTTTAGCATGATGTAACATGCCATTTTGATTAATGTTGTAATGCTTTGACAAACAAGTTTGACAAACAATACTTATTGACTTAAATTAATGGCTATAATTGTTCCTTATTTGAAATTAGCTAACAAATACAAATAGCATTAAGTTCTGTCGACTAAAGACCAAAAAAGTTCCTTATCTTGTATAATCAAAGTTTAAGTACTAATTACATATAAAAAAGTTCCTTAACTTGTATAGTCAAAGTTTAAGGACTAATTAAATATCAAACTTAACTTGTACAATCAAAGTTTAAGGACTAATTACATATAAAAAGTTCCTTAACTTGTATAATCAAAGTTTAAGGACTAATTACATATAAATAAGTTCCTTAACTTGTATAATCAAAGTTTAAGGACTAATTACATATAAAAAAGTTCCTTAACTTGTGTAGTCAAAGTTTAAGGACTAATTACATACAAAAAAAAAAAGTTCCTTAGCTTGTATAGTCTAAGTTTAAGGAGTAATTACATACAAAAAAAGTTAAGACTCCCACCAAAAAATAGTTTTGGGAGGTTACCAAAAAATCTAATATTGCTTAAATCATTGACTACTACATTGTTGTTGCATCCTTCCTTGTCGTTGCTTGTTTTCTCTTTTGCATGGTTGGCTTAGTAGTCACCTTAGAGCCAGTTGGCATCCATCTAGGTCGGGTGCTTGATGAAACCTAGTCATAAATGTAGTTAGTGGCAAATAAATAGACTTTATTATTATCAAGTATGAATCATTTAACAACAATGAAGGTTAGATTTCTGACCTGTTTTTTTTTTGTCCCTCTATTTGAGTGAGCTGGTGGACATGTTTGTGAGAAAGCAGACTGTGGAGCTGCTTGAGTTTCTTGAGCAGTTCCTGGATTGAGTGTTGGGCCACAGTTGTTGCCACGATTTCCAGCATTAGGACAACCATTTGCATTATGGCCTTCAACGTGACACAATCTACATGTCATTACAACATAATTTTTCCTCAACTTCTTGGTGTTTGAGGATGTTTGAGTCATTTCATCAGGTTCCTTCGTCCTTTGTTTTTCGGGCCTGCCTGGAAGTGTCCTTGGTTTTGGAGGGATTGGAGGCCTTGAATCTGTTTTCTTCCACATGCTAGGCCCCGGCATAGGTTGGATAATTGGTGTATAGGCATTTACATATGCTTCTTTCTTGTAACAAGGGTGAACAAACTCCAATACATTCAAGTCTCTCTTTGTGATGCATGCTATAGCATGACAACATGGGATTCCAGTCAAATTCCATCTATAGCAATCACATTTTTTTGCATTCAAATCCACACGAAGTTGGTCTATAAAATAATTTCTCACCTCAAACTTTCCTTCTCCACAATACTCGACAATAAATTCCAAGGATTCCTTTCTATTCTTCTCAAGAATCTTAAGTATTCGAGGTCCAACTTCATGATGCCACTTGTCGACTAATTCCTTCCTTGTTACTAGCCTCTTTCTTATATACCTCCGAATCATTTCCATCATAGTGATGATTGGCTTGTCCCGGGCCTCCAAAATACAGCCATTAAATACCTCGCAAAGATTATTCAAGAGAATGTCACAAATTGAAGTGCTCCGAAAATGGGACCTCGTCCAATGTTCAGGTTCTTTTGAAATCAGCCATTGATATGCTGCGAGGTTTAGACCCTTCATCTTCTCCATTTCTGCTTCGAACCTGTAACAGAAAATATTCATATGTTAATATTACCAAGTAATTTCACTAATGGCTGAAATAGCAAAGCTGAAAATGCACCACTTGCCTATGCTTTGTTGTTGCACGGGCAGCATTCCACAAAGTTTGTTTGAAGACAAGACCTTTGAATTGAGTCTTGAAATTGTTGTACAAGTGTCGAACACAAAACCTATGTTCAGATTTGCTAAAGACCTCCTTTACTGCTTCTATTAAACCTTTTTGCTTGTCAGTGATCCAAGTCACACGAGAGTCATCGACTATTTCAAGATCATCTTTAAGAAAGTGCAAAAACCATTTCCATGTCCAACTATTTTCAGATTCTACTGCCGCATAAGCGATGGGATACATGGCATTGTCGGCATCTATTCCAACTGCTACAAGAAGTTGTCCCGTGTGAGGGCCTTTTACATGGCAGCCATCGAGGCCAATTAAGGGCCTACACCCATCTTTCCATCCCTTCTTACATGCTGCCAAACAGACATAGAGCCTCTCGAAGTGAGGAAATTCTTCATTCTCATTGATCTTCATCTTCACTGTGTTGTTTTGGTCACATTCTCTTAAGGCTGCACAATAGTCCCATAGTTTGTGATATTGCTCTTCTGTCGAGCCTCTAATTTTATTCATGGCCTTCTTTCTAGCTCTATAAAACTGCCATCTAGAGACATCCTTACCAGTTTCTTTCCTAACTTCTCTTTCAAAGCCAGCTCTCTTCCATTCTGGTTCAACTTCCCATTTAGACTCAAACTTATTTGCCAGCCAACCCGAGTTTATAAATTTGCTCTCATGAAATTTCATGCATGTGTGCTCCGTGTTTATAGTCTTCACCACGAGTGATTGTGAACCTCTGACGGTAGATGCAAACACTGTCCATGGACAACTTCCCTTGCATTTTGCTCTAACTCTATGGCTCTCATTAGTACAGAACCAAACACCTCTTTGTTCCTTAATTGCATATTCCCTTACCGCCTTTCTGAAATCTTGCACAGTAGGAAATACCATACCAAGTCTAAATTCAGGAGCAGAAAAGTCAGTCTCCGGATTAAACTCAGTGTACCTGTTCTTTCCCTTTTTTCTAGGAATTCCTATATCATTATCAGATTCACAACTACTATTCAACTGATCTTCGGACCACTCAAACTCTGACTCTACCTCCACTACATTTTTGCCTTTCGAAGTGTTAGCCATAAAGTTATAGCTTGTACCTTGCTGACCACTTGTTGCATTTTCATCTCTGTTTTCCCCATCAAATTGTTCATAATCAGAGTCTTCAAACTCCATATTCTCATCTCTAGGCTGCTGTTGTTCCACATTAGGCTGCTGTTGTTCCACATCATTCTCATCTCTAGGTTGCTCTTCACTTTGCACTGGAACATCGTGCAAGTTCGATGCCTTGTCATTGTCAGCAGGTTGTTCAGGAGCTGGTTCTTCATGAGGCTGTTCAGCAGATTCTGGCATAGAGAAACCATAATACTCCTCAGACATATCAAACTCATCCTGAGCCTCTCCAACCTCTTCTTCCTCATGTTCAACCTCTTCTTCCTCCTCTTGAACCTCTTCATCCCCCTCTTCAACCTTCTCTTCCTCCTCACTAGAATCATCCAAATTAATTGCTATTGCACTATAATCAACACGCAATGGTTTAACAGGAACAATGATGAAAATTTCTACAATCCTATCCTTCCCAACCATTGAAACCAAAGACAGAACATCCATATCATCCTCTAAATCATGCAACTGACCAAGTAAGTTACCTGACCTCACCCAATGTTGGAATGTCACCTCTTCCTCAATTCCCAATCTCTCTGCAAAGTCCTCAAGTTCTAACATAGACATGCAATCAACATCACACTTATCAAAATAGTCTATCTCACCTCCTACATACTGCAGTTTACCATTCACATTCTGAAAATGTCCTCCGTGGTTCACCTTCATGGTAAAGAGATCACTTCCAGGTGCTGCAAGGCAAGTTTAATATACACGTATGACCATTCCATTGAACATACTGATAAACTAGTAATATCAAAACACGTTTACAATTTTAATTACCATTACCAAAAATAAAATAGATATACACTGCTGGGCATCAGATGTTAACTTTTGAACATACACTCAAAGATGTTAACTTTTTAACATACAAAAATCACCAAAATTATTAACTTTTCCAATAATTTAAAATATCTAAATTTTAAAAATATCTTAACTTCATCAACAAGCTAGCCCATGAACACACAACCTAACTTATCACAAATAGATGCAGAATACAAAAACCCTTATCAAATCAGGGGATATCGTTCAAAATCTTTGAAATATTGTAAAAACATTGTAAAAATTTTATCTATTTCATACAAAAGAGTACTAAAATATATATTGTAAACACTAACACACTCATAAAAATCTCAGACAACAAACCCAAATACCAAAATCCCCAAACATAATTTTAAACCCAAAGATATACAAACCACAGAAAATATCTAACATCAAAAACAAAATCATGGCAAAAAACAACATAAAAATCAAAACTTTCTTCACTTACCGTATTCAGGTGGCAAGCCTCCTGGCTCCCTCAAAATCGACATTTCAAACCCTCTAATCAGGCCCAAAATGCCGTCTACAATCGTTCCTCCCAGTCTTCACCCAACCTGTGACGGCAATCACCCAAATGATCGTTAAACCCCCGGCCTTTCTGCAACTTTTTCTCAGAAAAATGGTGAACTTTAAGGGTTAATGAGAGAGAGAGAACGAGATCTTCCCTAAAAAAAAAAGAGACCTATATACAAGAGCGTTAAACAGCGAAATGACCGAGCTTGCCCTCGGAGAGAAACTCACGTGCAAGGCACGAGCATCGTTCCGTCTTTTATTGGACGGACGTTTTCAATTTCGACCTATTTGCAACACTTTGTAAATTCAGGGGGGTAACTGCTCAAATTTTAAAAGAGAGGGCCAAAGTGTCGCAGCCCGATAAGTTGAGGGGCCATAGGTGCCAATTACTCTTAAAGTAATGACCAACGTTTTCCAAAATTATGAAAATAATCATTAGCCTTTTAAAAAACTGAAGGAATAAAGGTCATCATTTTATTAAAAATGATAATTTTTTTAATTAATAAAAACGTTGGTCATTTTTTTAAAATATCATTAAAAAATTGCATATTTACTTAATAATCTCAAAAACGTAATAGCAAATCAGTTAGTTATAAATGTTGATGAAAAATTTTCAAAAAATCAGTTTCTAAAACCCTACGTGAAAACCAACCTACATAGATCTTTAGGGGGGGTTTTTTTTTTTCCATAAAGTTACGAAAAACCAAAAATCGAAAATATAATTTATATTCTATAATATAAAATATAATTAACACAATTATGTTCTAGAATATAAATCCATTTCTAGATTATTAGTTCGGAATTTTTCTGAAAACTTAAAACATGCATCATTTTTTGTTTTTTTGTTTTTAATGAAAATCTACAAATAACCAAAACATGAGAATATAACTTATATTTTATAATATGGAATAGAATTATCACAATTATGTTATGTGATGGTAATTGTATTATGGATTATATGTTTTTATATTCAGAATTGTGAATTGTATTCTCTTGGCTATTCATAAATATTTTGCATGTTACCTTAAAAATTATATGTGGTTAATTTTCTTATGTTTTTCTTCTCAAATTAGGCATTTTTTCTCTATAGTAGGAGTGTACTCATAATTTTTTCTTACTTTTGGATCAAAATATCTTCGACCTGAACTCTTTAGATTAGGTTGTAAATATCTTAAACTTAACGCAACCCATATACAAACCTACTCTTTATGCGGAGATTCATTCCATTGCTTTCATATTCCTACTTTTAAGGCTTATGCTTTGGGCATGACTATCATATTTTTCTTTTGCGAAACTTATCACTTTTTGTTGTTAATTAATTTATGGCTATTTTGAATCATTTTCCTTCAAAGTCAGAATTTAACTAGAGTTAAAAAAGTTTTTTTTTTTTCATATCTCTTTTGTAAATTTGATATTCTACAACCTCTTTGTAGGAGTTGTTCTCTTGTATCACAAAAGCTTGACGTGTGTAGCTACCACCAAGTAGCCGCTTGACATGTGTGTCCACCTATTTACTGTCGACTGATGTTACATCCAATTGAATAATGCCATGGCAGACGTCAACTGTTGATACAAGCCAATCAGTAGTTGTCAATATTAAAGGCCAATGATAAGTGAATAAGTTGTAAGACGAGTACTCCTTTTGGAGGATATAGTCGCCAAGGGAATCACCCCCCACCATAAAGGAAGCCACTTCGCCTATAAATAGGCTACTTTGCTTATCCCAAGGGACAAGTGTAACGACCCAAAACTCAACACGGTGTTTTAGTTCCGAAAAATACGGACAAATTTGAACTTTTTAAATTAAGTTAAATAAACCAATTTTTAATACCAAGCATGAGTTTCATCAACCCTCACCATAACTAAAGTGGATTTAATTCTAAACTTTACAAATATTACGGAATTTAAAAACCTTTCTTTGCCAACGATTAGCCAGAATTCCACGTAAAATCTTACAGGCCAGTCTCGTATACACTCGCTATCCCCGTCATTGTCACCTTGCCCTTTTGTTCCCTTAATCTTACCTGCGACACGAGCACACTAGTCAACTATTAGCCCAGTAAGTAGTTTAGATAAATATATTGCTAAGTCTACAGGTAACAATCAACCAAGGGATATCACAACTCAATAATCTAATAAAAGGACGGACTCGACAATCGAGTCATCGTAGTCCGAAGAGTAAATGTCACTCTTAATCAACCTTGCCCGCGAATTAGATTTCAGAAATATGGTGCTAAACCTACGCAGGGTATAATACCTGCAAAGGAATTGTGACGTGGAATGGGATCAGACTTAGCGACCCGTTAATTTCGACTCAAAAGTCAATCCCATATTTGTTTCTAATCTCACTTAAGTTCACAACTCTCTGACTTAGCTTATAAAAATACGTGTACACATAATTTACTAATTAAAAATTATTGATTCTATAATATTGAAAAGGCCTCGTCAGCCTTACCCCTTCTCTAGACCTCTTGCGGTCGTTCTAGAACTCGTACATATATCTAAACCCCTTCGCGGGTTATTCTAGAATTTAATACACATCTTGACCCCTTCGCGGGTCCTTCTAGAACTTATAAACATTATAGACCTCTTACGGGTCGTTATAGAATTTAATACACATCTTGACCCGTTCGCGGGTCATTCTAGAACTTATAAACATTATAGACCTCTTACGGGTCGTTCTAGAATTTAATACACATCTTGACTCCTTCGCGGGTAGTTCCGAAACCACACACAGACAATGGCCCTGTCGGGTGATCTCGGAACCGATCATGATCGCAGCACACAACATATGGAGAGGAAGGTCGCCTACCGACCTCCTCGAGATTCCTTGAGTCGTTCTGAAACCTCTCACAGACAGTGGCCCCATCGGGTGATCTCGGAATCGATCACGATCGTGGCACACAACATATAGAGAGAGGAAGGTTGTCTACCGATCTCCTCGAGACCCCTCGGGTCGTTTCGAAACCTCACACAGACTATGGCTCCGTCGGGCGATCTCGGAACCAATTATGATCGCGACACATAGCATATGGAGAGGAAGGTCGTCTACCGACCTCCTCGAGACCCCTCGGGTTATTCCGAAACCTCACACAGACAATGGCCCCGACGGGCGATCTCGGAACCTATCATGATCGCAGCCCCTTCCGGGCCCTTTAGAAAAATACGGTGCCCCTACAACCCTTGGCTATATATCCGACCGTTCCAAAACTTATAAGTGCCTTTACACGGACTAGGCCTTATTTCAGGCCGTTCCTTGAGTCTATCTAGGACGCCCACAATGAATAGGAGGAATCGTTCTACTCGACTCTTCGGACTCCTTGAGCCTACCTAGAACGTCCCCAACAACAAGGAGGAATCATTCGACTCGACTCCTCGGGCTCTTTGAGCCTATCTGGAAACATTCATAGCAACGAAGAGGAATCGTTCGACTCGACTCCTTGGGCCCTTTTTGCGCCTCTCTAGAATTTAGCTCATCCTGCAATAAGATCTCAACAACAAAAGTTAAGTAGTTTTATGTATGTGGTGACATACCCCCTGACAGATAAGTCATACCAATATATACACATGCAAGCAGACACACGCCCTACACTAGAACCCGAACCAGAAAGTTATGTAGTTTTATATATGTGGTCCCATACCCATCGACAGATAAGCATTTAAATAAATACATGCACCAATACATACCTAGAAAACACAACCTACCACGAACCTACAGTCCCATACCTGTAGGCTCGTCACACAACCAAGACAAATATGATCAAAAGTCCGTATTTGCAATCTTAGCAAGAATGGAGATCTACACAGTTTAACAGTCACAATTATAGAAGCATCGCATGCTTAACATAATCTCAACACATGAATAATTAATTCAAGCATGGTAAAGTCTACTCGTGTCACAGTGGAGATCTACTTACCTGAGGTCCTAACCTTCCCAACTTGGTCCTCGCGGTCTTCCTCTCCCGAAGTCCCTCTTTGGAGTATATTGTGTGACACTTCTGTCCAACAAGAGAATTAGAGGGTCAACAAGAAACTTTAAGGGTTTATGGACTTAAAGAATGGGACTCTAGACAGTGAGACGACCAATAGTTCGTTGAGAAACCCCTCTAGGGGTGTTCTCGTACCGAGTGTCGTCACTTTATCGCTAACCGTCAACCTCGATTAATGGTTACATCGCTTGACTAGTTTAGGTGAGAAAGAAACTTGGACCTACATCGTCCTTGACTTAGCAATAAAAAGTGTGTAAACTTCGAGCCAAATATCCGGCATACTTTCTCCTGTTTTTCGGATATCCCGGCCGAAACATTCACCTAATTTCAACCTAGCACCGAACTAATTTCAGTCACAATCCATCACAACAATCATGCAGAATAATTTTTACAATTATAACAATAAATTTTCAAAACATAATCATAATTCAACACCGAGCCTCAGTGGCTCGGATCCCACATAAAAATAATAGGCATCGAAACTAATTACAAAAGTCACATGAATGATATCAAGTTCTAATGTCTGGATCCTGTTTCTGATCGCCCACTTATACCTCTCGTAAAGGACGGTGAAGGGTTGTGCGTCCAAACTTGCTCCGTTGAATTTCTTGCATAACTCAAAATTATTAGGACTTGGAACGACCCGACTATCTAGTCATGGCTTAAACATTAAGAGCTTTAACTAAATCGAGCTCCTAGTTTATGAAGAACAATGTGAGCACTTGAGCTCAAGAATTGGTCGTGACGACTCGATTAGCAATTAAACCAACATAACACTTTAAGCACACTAGGTTAACTTCACCTTGAGGGAATTGCTTAACTTTAAGACAATTTCAAGTGTTTCAAGGTTGAGAATCCCTTATTAATTTCTCAAGTCGCAAATCGATAAGTGAAACGAGAAATCAAGCACATTAATTTCAACAAAGGCACGCATTAAGCCCGACATGACTAAACCACTGAAAGTGTGCCAAGTATATCATGGACCACTAATTAAATAAACATAACACATTATCGAAATCGCATAAACGCTTTAATTTGAATTAATGCACTTGCCATGATCTTCTCAAATCGACAATCTAACAAAATTTCTAGATTTTCAACCAACTATCTAGTTAACTAAAACTCCCACTACGCACTTTAAATTAAACCCAACAATATCGTCGGAAACGTGTGCCCCGATACCAACACTCACAATTAGAAACTTAATCACGGTAATCTCTCAAAACTAAGCAACCTCGAAAACATCATTGAGTCAATAAAGGAGGCATGACTGAAACTGAGACTCATTAATAAAACGCAAACAACGTGGATATAAAAAGAGCCGACTCGAGTTCGAGGCTCACCGAGAGGGCTCGTTGCCTGGCGATGGAAGCGAGTGCACAGGGTCGAGGCGGCACTACAAGGTTGGCAGTGAGAACATAGCTTGCAGGTATGGCAAGGCGAGGCAAGAGGAGCGCGAAGGCAACACAGCGCGTGAAGGCGCGACCTAGCGTACTGTCAGAGGGGCTGGGCAACGCGGCGGGGACCGGGAAGGCGGAAGGTGACGGAGCTCGGTTGGGCTCGAGCTACTTAGATCCGACGGGAGTTCGTCAGAGTTAAAGAGGAGGCACACGGTGTCACGGAGGGTCGAGCTCGCCCGGCGAGGATCAGCGGGCATAGTAGCGCTCAGATGTGCGCTTAGAGCCGTGCGCAAAGGCCTGCGCGATGAAGGCGAGCGAGCTCGTGGTGGAGCGGTGCTGCTCGGCGAGGTCGAGCAAGGTTGGGCTCGCGCAGGCCAGGGAAAGGTGCGTTGGAAACGGCAAGCGAGGCGAGGTCCTCGGGCGGGTCCTGTAGTAAGGCGGCACTGGTTCGTTGCCGACGAGAGTTCTTGCCCACTCGGCGTCGCACAAGGGGCAGCAGAGGTGGCCAAAGCAGGGCGGCGTTTGGCGCGGACGGCACGCGTGGATGCTGGGCGTCGGCGGCTCGTCGGCGGTGGGAGTAAGAGGAAAGAGATAGGGAGGGGCTCGGCAGAGTGGGAGAGAGAGAGAGAGAGAAAGAGAGATTGAGTGAGAGTTTTCGTTTTTTTTTTCTTTGTGTTGACAAGTGACTGCGTGAATGGGAAAGGGGGGGGGGGGGGGAGAGAAAGAAAATAATAACAAAACCCTAGTGGGTTGTAAGATATAAAATATTAATTTTTTTAGCTAATACTTAGCAAAATAATTGGTATATTTTCAAAATTCATGAAAATACACTAATTGACTCAACTACTGAAGTTAGGAATTTTAATATCAATTTCAAGTTGAAATTGATTTCATAACATGTTTTAAAATTCCAAAAATGTCTAAAAATAATATTATTGCACCAATATTCTTACTTGGTCCAAAGTTGGCCAAATTTGACGAAACGAGTCAATTTTCCTCGAAATTAACATAGCCAAGTTAATAAGAACTAGAATAATATCACGAGTCATTTTGCCTCAAAACTAAAGATTCGCTTGTTATAAAAGTGGTCTCGGTTCAGACCATTATAACAAGTGAAAAGCAGGAAGATCAAGAAGTGCTTAGAAAAATGTTTTGTAATGGCAATTGATCTCTTGTAATTCAACTTTTATATAAAGAAGCTATTTTATGCTTCAATAAGAAAGGTTTAACGAGGTGCAAAATTATGAAGGAATTGATATAGTACTTGAAAGATTGGAAGAAATGTGAGAGATGGTCAACCTTAGGATTGAATCATATCAAGCACGGATAAAGAGTTCTAGCGCGGACTTGCGAAATTGGAGTGGTAAAACTAGGCCCTTCGTTGGAGGGGTCTTATTGAATAATAAAGTTAATGGAGAGCGTCGCTTATCGTCTGGAGACCTTGAACGAACACCTATCCATGGAATGGAATCCACTTCCGTCGGTCTTATATCTGACTATGCATTGTAATTAGTATAACATAAATTTTTGTTAAAATTAATTATATTTATTTTCTTGAATAAGTCTCTTTTACGCGCAATTTCCATGCATATGCAAAAAAAAAAAAAAAAAAAAAAAATTCACGACCTTTATGGTATCAAAAGGTGACAAATCTTACTGCACCAACATCCATCAAGGGTTATATTTCTCTTCTAGTATAAGCTTCTTTTACACATGATTTGTCTATACATATATAACACCATAAAAGGAGGGAAGCGCAACCTCTACGGTATCAAAAAGTGACAGGAAGAGAAGAAAAGTCACAATGGTGCGATGTGCCTAAAATTTATGCTCGCGCCTAGCGCCTACGCCAGGCGATTATTTTAAACATCAACAACTAAACGCTTGTGTCAAGCGGCTGCATCTTACCCGATAATGATGCTGGATTTACATCAAATGACATCGCGCCCCTGCCATAATGAACGCGGACCAGTCCACACGCAACGCTTTTTCCATTCCAAAATGTTTGCAAGCCCCAAAGACGGCTTCAAAGTTGTGTGACAAAAGGTTTCTGAAAACAAGAGATTCCATAAAGTTGGGTATAGCTTGAGAACCACTCAAAAACCAACAGTTGCAGAAAGATTCAAACTCTGATTCGCATGATCATATCGTAGAGCCTTCAACCAGGGTTAAAGTCATTACCTCAACACTATGATCTGTTATGCGATTTAAAGGCATACAAAGGTTGCTTCTTAGTTTACACAAGCAAGAGTTTAACACTTCGATCCGATCTATAACCCCCAATAAATCTCCTATAAGTTTGATATTATCTGTTGGGGAGAGAAGGGGAAGTGCAGAAAAGTGTGTGGAGCCCATCGTCTTTTTCCATTCCCTCCTCCTCTTAGGAGTAGGAGGATCGGGTAGAGACCTTGAAGCACCAGTCATAGTTCAACATGTGCATGCATCAAGCTTAGCGCTCAGGCCAAAGCGATCCTAGTGGCGTGCAAGAGGGAGATAGGAAAAAAAAAATTGGGAGGATTTTTAGGCTCCACCTAGCAGTTAAGGAGGTGGTTCGTTCGGGGTGGGCGAGAGTAGGAGGAGTCAGCAATACAGTTGAGGGGCACGAGGGGCGAGGCAGTTTATTGTGCCCTCGTAGATTTAGAAGGCTGGGCAGCTTAGGGAACTGGCTAGGCAATGGTGTAGCGCATGTGGTGGCCTATAGGTGCGGCAGAGAGGTGCGTTTACGGGGGCAACTAGGGTTTTAGGTCTTTGGGGGAGAATGAAAGAGAGAGAGATAGAGATATAGTAAGAGATAGAGATAGATGTTAGAAAAAGTGTATCTTTTAGATATATATTTTTTTGTAGGCAAAATAAGAATTTTATTATCACAAATAGTAATTTTTGAAATTTCTTTCTCTTTATTTTAGTTTTTAAAAATTCAAAAAAATTACTAGAAGGCTTGCTACGAGGAACTAAGAGTTAAATATTCATTTTGTGACAAATTTGTGCTCCTTAGGTCCTTAGATAAATAAAAAAATTAAAATAATAAGATACACAAAATCATTGTTGTGTTCCAAGCAGATATGAAATCGTACTTCCTTTTGACCATAAAGTTCGGGGACCAAATTTCAACCACTGGTGCGGTTCAAGTCATTAGAAGAATAGAACGAGGGGCCTAGAAGGGGTTCACGAAAGAAAATGCTCCTCAAATTGTGATATGAAGTTCCAAAACTGCCTCGAATGGTTTAGAAAAGGTCACGTTAGAAAATCATCCTTAGATTGTGATATGAAGTTCTAGAATGGTCCGAGGGGCCTAGAAAGGGTAAGCCATATAAACCCTCCTTAGATTGTGATATGAACTTCCGGAATAGTATCGGGGGGAAGGGGGTGCTATACATGGTGATACGATATGCAAAGCTTTGAATAACTTAGATTGTGGACTATAACAAATGATAGGAATCCCGATGCGAACGCCTCAGTTAGGATGAGGTGAAATGACGCCACAACGGTTGTAAATTATCTGTTGATAAGTCATGGATCGAATGACGCCACAAATGGTTGTGGAATTACTATTTGATAAGTCGGTTTAAAAGCCATAAGATCAGTTTGTCTTAATAAGTTTGATAAAGGTTCCAAGAACTGAAAGGGGAAAGTCTCACCATTAGAATAAACATATTCTATTTTTCTTATTGATAATCAGTCCTTTAAATAGAGCTATGTCAAATTCCAATCATAATAATTAAAAATAATAATTAACAAAAAAAAACTAAAAAAACCCTAAAATACCTAAATATAGACATACAATTATTTTAGGGTTTACAAATAAAGAAATTACTTTAAATATCTCAATAATAGCAAATTTTATCGCAGTGGACGACGTTTGCGGGCCTTCTGCGCACTTATTTTTGAACGTCAATATCTTTTTCGTTACCTGTCGGAATCGCACATATGATATACTATTAGAAAAAGGATTTGAAAATATTCGATTTGATATACAAAAGTTCCGAAAATCGTCATGCAATCTAGCCACAAAGTAATACCTTAGATTTGAACTCCTATTAAGTTTCTCCTCTTTTAACCTTGGCGATATCCTCATCCTTTCCCTTTCCTTGAAAAAGGATTTCCCCTCAAATTCAAACCATTGTTCCTCTCTTTCTTTTTTTCTTCCTCTTCACTTGCTTCTCTTTTATCAACTTTTTTTTTTCCTCTAAAAAATTCAAACACTCTTCTCTTTTGACTCTCTTTTATTTTCTTATTCATATTCCTCCTCACAATATTCTTTTTCTCTCTCATTGGCTCTTATTCTTTTCCCACACTCACATCATAGATTTCTTTCTTTGCATTTTCTTTCCTACTCTCCCTCTCGCTATCTTGTTTGACCACTCCTTTTATTTCATTTTATATCCGCTTAAAAGCTTGTTCCTCTCTTTTTATTATTGTTTAAGAAGCTTCCTCCTCTCCTTGTCTTCAAATTCAAGAAGCTCTATTTTCTCAACCTCTTGTCGCTCAAGTTCTCGCCTTTCATGTTCTCTCTTCTCAGATTCTCTTCATACACTTGGGTAGGAGTCAACGAGATCAATACAAGTTTCTTCCTCTCATAAAGTAGCGAGCATTTGTTTGTGTAGCCGATGTAGGTGACTTGTTAATCAAACTGCTAAGACTTCTAAAGAAGTAGGTGACTCGCCTCCATTGATACAACATTGCAAAGTACTTCATCTTTGTATGTACAGATTCAAAAGGGTACTACCACTTGATGTGTGATCTCTATGTTCCCACTATTATAGAGCCCAACTCGTAAGGTTTATGATGATCTAGTATAGGTAACGCTAACTTCCCCACCATGGTAGTACTGGTCATGTTCACACAAATCCCACCATCAATGAGCAAGCTACACACCTTTTCTTTTACTCGGTAATGTGCACATAAAATATTCTCCCATTGTGCCTCTTCATACTTCTTGATTGTACATAGACCTCCTTGGTTTAATGAAATAATAAGACCTCACAATTTCACTCTTTCACGTGTTTCACTCGATTAGTGTTTCGCTCAATGCTCATGTTTGAGACATGATTTGGCTCTGCTCTCAAATGATTTCACAACTCTTGCATTTTACCACTCAATACTCTCTTGATTTTTAGTAGCACTATTAATCAAAGTGAATATCACGAATGCACACCTTTTTATTTTTGGAATAGCACCTCAAAGGACACAATAACTCTACAATCGACAAGAATTCAAGAACTTAAAGAAGAAAGGAAACAATAAATGCAAGAAACACGAAACTAGGCTCAGTGACGCAAGAACAATATCCCAATAGCCTTGAACATGGTTCATGGCTCAAGAATAAATAATATTCAATTAAGAATTCAAGAAATAGACTCAAGAATAAAAAAAATAAAAAATAAAAACCCAATTTTAATGTTAAGAAACCCTAAGAATTCTATCAAGAATAACAAATCCCTAATTGCAACCCTAGATAGATGCCTAGATAAGAACAAGAATAATTCACAAAATAAGAACGAAAAAGGAGACTCGAACAAGAAACAAGAAACAAAACTCAACGAAAAGAAGAATGATATACAAACTGCCCTAGACTCGATTTGTGGCACAAGAACTATTAAGATTCAATCAAAAATTCAAAAATTAATTACAAGAATGAAAAACCCCTTAATTTGAAGACACGAAAACCCTAGATATTCAAGCTAACAATAAAACCCCCAATTTGACTACAAATCCTAAGAATTCAACAAGAGCAATAAACCCCAAATCGAAACCCTAGATAGATACCTAATCAAGAATCAAGAACAATGAACGACATAATCAAAGGCAATGCAGAATTATACAAGAAAAAAGACACAATAAAGAATCCAAAAAGAAAGCCAAAGCTATAGTACCACTTGATACGATACTCGTTTGTGCAAAGCTTTGAATAACGCATTTTATTATGTAGAATAATCATTTTCTTGTAGATTGTCACAAAGGATAGGAACGTCGATGCGTCTGTTAAAATGCAGTGAATTAATGCCACAATGGTTGCAGATTGTCTGTTGATAAGTTGTGAATCGATTGACGCCACAAACAGTTGTAGAATTTACCGTTTGATAAGTTGGTTTGAATGCACAAGATCAAATCAATCTTGATAAGTTTGATAACGTTTCAAGAACTAAAGAGAGGGACTCTCACAATTGGAATAAATGTATTCTAGTTTTCTTATTTATAACCAACCCTTTAAATAGAGCTATGTCAAATTACAATTATAATAATTAATGAAAATAAATTTAAAAAAATGAAATAACCTTACACAGACCCTAAAATACCTAAATAAAGAAAGGTTTGCAAATAAATAAAACTTAAATTAAACTCTAAAGTAGCAATTTTTGTCATAGTGGGTGATGTCTATGAGCCTTTTGTACACTAATTTTGAACGTCTATATTTCCTTTGTTACCTTGAATCACACGTATGATATACCGTTGGAAAGCTCTTTTGAATATCTTTGACTTATTATGCAATAACTATACAAATGTTCCAAAAATCTTCATGCAATTCAGCCACAAAGTAACGCCTCATATTTGAGCTCCAATCAAGCTGCTCCTCTTTTAACGTCAGTGGTGTCCTTATCATAAGGTTAGACAAGCAAATGTTTCTTTGATTGTTGCAAGAGGTTTTGGAATGGCTTGAGGGGTCCAGGGAAGGTTAGGCAATCAAATCCTTCTCAACAGTGGCGTAACTATCCTTAACGATTTGTGTGCACACGGCTAGATATTAGCTACTCTATTAGGCCGTGGAGCTTAAGGTAAGCTTAGAGGGAAAGCTAAGGGAGTTTTGGAACTCAATGGCATTTTGATGTAATCTATCTATAAGTATACGGGTCACACACATAATAAAGATGACTTGTGTCTTGATTATCGTCCAACGAGGATTGATTAGTTTTAATTTAAAATTAATTACTACCCATCCTAATTACTATTACTATCTAGACTTATAATTTTTATGAGAAGTGTATGCAAATTAAATCAAGTTAAAAGGGTTCAAACTACTGAATTCAAACTAAAAGCGAGTAAATTAAAGATGGCAAAGTAAATTGGTTGTAATCATTAAGCTAAAATAGGGTTCAAAGATACGGCTTCTTGTCCCTCCTGACTTTTCTCGTTAACAATTTTAATTAAAATTCACGCTCTTGTCGACCTAAAGCTCTAAAATCCTTTGGTACCCTTCTCGAGTGAAAATGAAGTCTGTGTTGCTCAATATGATTGATATGTCTACTTAACCTGCTAAAATACATGCATTGAAACCCTTATCATTGTCCACGAAGCTCTCGATCTACTCTTAGACTAACGAATGCCAAATTACATATTAATCGTTCTTTGTGTCCCTCTCGAACTTACTCCAACAACTATATCAATTAAATATATTGCAGCATAACCCAACGACAACTTAGTGCACTATGATTTTTGATAAAAAGTCAAAATAGAAATGAAAGCATTAAACTTAATCAATATGCAAAAAAGAATGTAAACATTAACTTCAAATAATTAAGAGTTCCATCACAAGGTCAATGGAGTGCTACGTTCTCCCTTGAACCCAAGCTAAACTACTCTCACAATGACATTGTTCAATAACACAAAGCAAATAGTTCAAAATAATAAATAATTACAAACCTATAATAGAGAAGGAAAATGTTCGAGAATATCAAACAAAAAGCTTCAAGCTCTTAGAAAATGATGTTGATGAAGATTGATAAGGGTAGGACCAAAGCTCCCCATGTCTTCTTATTGCCTTCCAAAATCCCTAAAATGGCACGTGCCCTCAAATTATGTGCCCTCTTGGCTCAAAATGAAGTTGCTCTGGTAATTTAAATCGATATTGGCTCTTGAATAATCATCTAACGGCACAAAGAGCGTCCAGACGCGATGCGTTGGGCTGCGATGGTGACCACAATGGCACCATAGGGCCACTAGTCGTAACACGACCAATGCCATCGCATCGCAATGGTGCCTCGCGAACAGATAGATTGCGTGGTGACCAATGCCATTGTGTCGTGATGCTAGGGCGTGAAAAAGGCTCGCGACGTGATCGTCGCTAAATTTTCCTCTTCTTTGTCACATTGGGTCCTAGCGTCACGATGCGAGCTCATCGTAGATTGGCATCTTCGTGGGCACTGTGACCCTATCGCGATGCCAATAGGCGCATCGTGATGCACTGTTGGGGCACACAGGGGCCCATGTAGCGGTGTGGGCGCACACTTTGTGCCTATTTTGGCACATTTGCATTATTGCAACGCTACAAAATGCAACGTGATGCGATGGGGTTGAGTTATCCTTTTATCGCGCCTTTTTTCCTCATTTTGCGTTCTTGTTCGCTCCTTGATACTTCGAACCTACGTAAAGTTTAAAAACATTTCTAAACAACCTCAAATTTGAGGATTCACATCGGATTTAAGTGCTAAATTGAGGGTAAGGAGTGAGTCACATTTCAACTATCACGTCAGATCCCTATAATTATCGTATTTCCCTATTGGGATTTACAAATTAATGCATTGGTATTTTTTAGCAATTTGTCTTATTATATACGTACTAGACTATTAGCTCAAGTCGCATGTAAATTGAAAGAAAAGCTTGAGAGTTAAGCGACGACGATGAAAAAAGCACATGTGCTCGACCATGTACGCATCACATGGACTGTCAACTAAACTTCTATAGAAAAAAGTTTTAAATTCTGAATTTTAAGCTCTATAACATTGATTTTGGGATACCGTATGATGATGTAATGTCTCTTACGATCTATGATGTAAACTTTATAAAGTTCTTATAACTTTTAAATGTTTTCCTATATGTCTTTGTACTTATAAGATATAAGATTAAACTATGTAATGTACTGTTTTTGAGTTACTCGTATTAATTAAATATCTAATTTCGAATTGGGTCATGACATGAAATATGACTTTGAAACAAATCTAGACCACGTACGCATACACATCACAACAATAGTGAAAGAAAAAGGTAGAATTATATATCGACCAAAAAAACAGAGAGAAGTATATTACGTATAACTATGACCATACTTTCATCACAACACATTACAAAAATAAAAAATCTCATAATACTAAATATAAAAAGAGTCTCAGGTGGGGAATTCTTCACCACAGGGAACAGTTCTGGATCGTCAGATTTATCTTTTTAGTGGGTCTCATTGCTTAAAAAGGTTAATCTGACGATCCAGAACTGTTTTCTGTGATAGAGAATTCCTCACCTGAGAATTTTCACTAAATATAATGTCTGAATCGATAAAATGATTCAATATTGTTATCAAAAGCACTTCTAATTAACTAAAAATGAAGAAAAAAGAGGTTTGGTTTTGAGAAAATGATGACCCGATGACAGGAAATTATAATGTTCACAGACTGGAGTAGAATGTCACATGTGTATGTCTGCCTTTCTGGAATTAAATTCATTTAGGGCTTTATTGCACTGATGCCCCCGGAATTATACGTATTGGAACACTTTGGTACCTCAAAAAAATTTTTTTTACAAAATGCTCCCCGAATTCAAAAACCCGTCATAATCTGCCCCAAATTGGTAACGCCAGTCAATTTTTGGACGGAATAAAGCACGTGCCTAACACGTGCATACTCAACGAGGGCAAACGTGATCTTTTCCCAACTCATAAATACTTCCAATAAAAAAATAAATAAATAAATACAAAAATAAAAAACAAAGCCCACACACTCTCTCTCTCCTCTTCCTCTTCTTCTTTTTCACTTTCTCACCATGCTCTCGTCCTCGCCTCTGCTCCCCTTCTATCGCTCCCACGAGGCGTTGAGCTCCGTCTTCGTCGAGTCCACGCTCTCGTCCTCCTCTTCCTCACCACGCTCTCGTCCTCTAACGGCACGCCTCTGCTCCTTTTCTACCTCTCCATCACGGCATCGAGCTTCGTCTTCGTCGAATCCAAGCTCTGGCCGGTGCTAATGTCGGCGCTGCGTCTGCCGCCGTGCCTGGCGTACCTGATTTCTGGTTCCAACGGGGACGGCATAGCGCTCCGCCACCGCCAGCTTCCCCTTTTTGAAAAAAAAAAAGGTTCAATCCAAGAGATTTTTAGGTCATTGTTCATCGCGGGGGTTCGGTTCTCGAAGGTCGAGGACGGAGTGGGGGTTCGGCGATCGAAGGTCGAGGACGGCGCGGTTGAGCTCGGAGGTCGAAGGGGATCTTTTGGGTTTAGGTCGCCGTTGTTTGGGGGTTTGTCACGTGAAGATCTTCGCTCTGATTTCTCCGCGTTGGGTCGAGATTTTGAGTCGCCGTGGGTCGTCGCCATGGGGCTTGCACCGTGGAGTCGCTGTGGGTCGTCACCGTAGGGTCGCCGTGGTTTGCAATTTTTCAATCTTTTTCTTTTTTTTTTTTTTTTGCAAAATATTGATGACTTTTTGGTTTATTGTTCTGGGTTGATTTCTTTTTGCTGGTGTTGAGGGTTTGGTATTGTTGTTAATGGAGTGATCAATGGAGGCAAGGTTCCTATTTTTGAATTTTTGATATGCCTTGGTTGTTCATCAGAGGAAAGTTGTATATGATGTAATGTTCATTTAGTTTCAATGGAGACATGAATATATAGCTATTGATCATTTACCAACATAAGAACTCTGCAAATTTTTGTTTGTACGGAGTTTTCCAAAATGATGAATGAAGACGATGAACAAGAAAATGCCAAAAAAAAAGCCAAAATAACAAATGTAAGTTTTTTTTTAATGCCAAAATAATAAAAAGACGAAGCATGCCCTCGTCGAGTATGCACGTGTTCGTCACGTGCATTATTCTGTCCAAAAATTGACAGGCGTTACTAAGTTGGGGCAAATTGTGACAGGTTTTTGAGTTCGGAGAGCATTCTGCCAAAAAAATAAATTGGAGTACCAAAATGTTCCAACACGTATAATTCAAGGGGCATAGGTGCAATAAAGCCTTCTTTTGGTTCTTGTTATTCAACAAAGATATGATATGAAATATTTAATAAAAATAAAAATAAAAATAAATGTCTAGCTGGTTAGCTTGATCTGCCACTCTGACATATTCTCTGCTAGTCGGAATCACTGTCTGTGATAGTACTAGTTACCACTCTGTGCCTTCTCATTTTTTTCACACGTGAACTTAAAATTTCTAGGAAGCAAGAAAATATTTTTATTTATTATTCTTTACCTTTTGTTTGGCCGTGTGGGAAAATGTGTGACTCCTTTCCAAGTATCAAACATTATTACGATGGAAATTTGTAATTCATTCTCTCTCCAATATATATTTTTTCTTATATTTTTCTTTCTTTTTTATCAAATATAGTTTTAAAATTAGATTTTTTTTACTGTTTTTTTTAAATTCATATTTTAAAAAAAATTACTGATGCTTTCAAAATTAAAAAATTAGTCATTAGTTCATGAAGAATTGGAGTAAAGTTAAAATTACATTATAAAGTGTGCATAATGTAATAAAAAAGATAACTATTATCTTAATTTATGAAAATATAACATAACTCAAAAAAGACAATTTGCTCAATATTTTTTTTATCATTTTCTTTTTTTGCTTTCATAGGATTAGATGTTAGTATTTATTTACATGCTAGTAATTGCAAGGTGAGCGTGGTAAATACAATAATCTCTTTCAAGTAATAAAATTAAGAAAAATAATTTTTTTGAGTGATCTAACATTTTTTTTATACATTAAATGATCAATGATGTACAAATTTGTTGGTAAAATTAGAGTTATTTGGTAATAATTTAGATAAAAAATTTGTTTTGCTTCGAATTATTGTTTGATAAATTCTAATAAATAAATCAATATGTGGACAGAGATTTGATTGTAGTATACATTAAATTATCAATGATGTAGAAATTTTGTGATTGGTGAAATTAGAGTTGTTTAGTAAGAAATGTATATTAAAAAATTAGATTATTTTGTTTTGAATTATTATTTGATAAATTCTAATAATTTAAATCAATATGTGGATAGGGATTTAATTGTAGATTTGAATTGAATTTGTATGAGATAATATTTGCACTGAGAAGTAAAAAGTTTTTTTTTTAATTGTAGTTAGAGTATTAAAGTATTGTAGAATGGTTTAGTTAAAATCATGTATACTATAGGGAATAAAAATAAATATATCAGAGTTGCTTATTAAACGACTACTTCAATTGGATTAATTTAACTATTTTATAAATTTGTCATAGTAGTTAGAAATTATATCACGTACTATGTAATTGGCTATTTATTAAAGCTAAGCGTTTGCTAATCTAAAACTATATCCCGTACATTTTAGCATATTTAACGTTATAATTGATTTTTTTAGAACATACTTTTTAGGTACATTCGAATATGCCGGTCGCGCAAATGAAGGTAATCCTATTGCCTAATTATTAACAACTTCAACTCCAAACTATAAATGTGCTAAATTTACACACTAACATCAAAACCAACGTGTCCTCATAAGTTGACTTTATGTAGTAGTCGAACAATTGCATGTCGTAGTCTCTTAGCGTCTAAGAACTATGCTAGCAAGATATTTAAGCCTGTTTGGTATGCTTTATTAAAATAAGATTATTTCTCTAACTTTATAATAAGTTGAGTCATTCAAACGAAATTGTAAATTTAAATAATCATTTATAATTTTTTTTGGATAAAATTTAAATTATCAAAACTCATTCAAATTATTATAATTTAAATTATATCCACACTCAAATTTTATCATTTTAGATCCATTTTCAATATTTTCTTTTTATTTGACATTTTAATAACTCGTTCCATAACTCAAATAACAAATTTTTCATATTTATCCAAACAATTCCAATAATATTTTCAAATTAGAATTTTTTTTAGTCAAATAACAATATAAACTCTTCGTTCAAATTTCCTAATTCAAAGTTTTCAATACAAATAAAAAGTACAAATTGCAATAATTTAAACTCGTTTGCCAAATGCACTTATCTCACTTTTTACTATTCATTTCATGATTATATTATTTTTGTCTTCTTTTTTTTTTTTTTTTTTTTGCTTTGCTTACTTCTTTCTTCTCTTCTAATCAAGTGATCATCACATCAACAATATACAACTTCACTATCTTTATTTTTTTTTTCTATTCCTTTTCGTCTATACAATATATAGTAGAGCAATTGAACTCGGGGTGTGTTTTGGACTTTTTTAAAAAAAATTGTTTGGTTACATTTTCCATATCCATTCGTCTACACAATATATATGTAATAAGTGTCGATCGGTGGACGTCGGATTTCTGATTAGTGCTCATTGAGTATCAGACGGAAGTAGTCTTTCAACATCCGTTGGTTCTTATTGACTTCGGCCCCCGTCTTCATCTTGGGCACGATGGACGATGTTCAGATCCACCATCCTCTTTAGAGTTCTTGTTTCCTTCCTTAACCGACGAAAAGTCCACTTGATTTCTTGATCGATAGGCTCAAGCTCCGTTAGGGCACTTTGCATAAACTTTCAATACCAAGGAAAGAAGATTATTAGAGTTAAAATATGAGCAATGTCTTGACTAGTGTTCAAGAGAACTAAAGCAATATTAATTTCAATTTTAGACCATGTAATCTCCAACAATGGCGCCAAAACCTTGATGCATGGTCCGCAAGTATACGAGTCGCTTGTGATGGCAATTTTACACCGTGAGTCCGGATTGTCATCCCACGAGGACCGATTAGTTTCAAATTAAAATTAATTATTACCCATCCTACTTATTATTACTATCTAGACTTACAATTTTTATGATGAGAATATGCGAATTAAACAAAGTAATAATATTTCAAACTAGTAAAATTAAACTAACAACGAGTAAATAAAAAAAGGGCAAAGTAAATGGGTTATAATCAATAAGCTAAAATGGGGGTTCAAGGTTTCCGGCTACTATCACGTTGCTTGTGATGTCTCTCATTGACCAAATTAGTTAAAACTCACACTCTTCCTAGCCTAAAGTTCTAAGGTCCTCTGCTACCCCTCTCGGGCGTCAAACGAAGCATATGTCACTCAATTGAGTGAATGTGTCATCTAACCTATTGGACAACATGCACTAAAAACTCTTATCATGGGTCGTGAAGCTCTCGATCTCTTCTTGGACTCACGAATGATAAATTACATAATTATCGTGCCAATTTCGTTTGTAATTCTCTTGGACTTGCTCGCACAAACTATACAATTCAAATTCAATTCAACTCACCATATTTGATAGTGCAAAGTGGTGTTTGATAAAAAGTCACAATGAAAATAAAAGCATCGAGTTCAATAAATATGTAAACAAGAGTGTAAGTATTAGTCTCAAATGATCATGAGTTCCAAATTAGTCTGCTCAGACAATGACATTATTCAACTACAAAAAGCAAATATTTCTAAACAAGAAATGATTACAAAGCTAAAAGAAAGAGAGTAAAGGTTCAAGAATATAAAACTAAAAGCTTGAAGCTCTTAGAAACGGGTTTAAGAAGGTTGATGGTGATAGCATTTCAATCTCCCTTGTCTACTTGTTGTCTCCTTCTTGCTTCCCAAAAAAATCCCAAAAATAGTGTCTCCCAACTTGGGATTTGTAATTTTTTTTATAAGGAACCCTAATAATTGGGAATCATCCAAGTTGTTCAAATATCATCCAATGGCTAAGGTTTAGCCAAAAATTTGACAATCAGCAAGTGCAATGCTAAAATAGCGCGTTGCATCCTATAGCGGGCACGATGCGCCACATTGAAGTACTCGGCAGTGCGGTGCTGAGGGTGATTGCCTGATGGGAAAATGGGCATTCATTGGGCGGCACGATGTGCAGCGGGTCGAGCCAAGATTGTGATGCACGACTGCTTTAGGTCTTGAAATGGACGCAATGCGCCAGGCTTGCCCGTAAACTTTTAAAAACTCTGTTCTGGCTTGTTTTTCACCTAATCGCTTTTTTTTTTTTTGTGATCCATTAGATTCAATTTTCAGTCTATATTTTCACAAACTAAAAAATAGATCAAATTGACATAAAAAGCTTGAGAATTTACAGTGAAAACTAAGCCAGAAATGAAATAAAATGAGTGTACAAAATGTACGCTAATCATTTAATATATATATATATATATATATATATATGTCGTGCGTGTACCGCGCGTATGTGACCCATTTCTATGTCTCAAAATATTATGTTTTATGTTTTTATTGTTAAACTTTTTTACCTTATTTCTCTCTCCTCTTTTTTACTTGTGAAAAAACCATTTTGTTAGGCGGTGTTATTGCGGGTGTGATAACATTCACAGGAATAGAACATAGCGATATAAAATAATTATGAGAAAACATGAGATCAAAAATAAACAACAAAAAAAATAAATGACACCAAGAATTAGTAACATGGTTCGGCCAAACTTATGTCCATGGGACCACGTCTAGATGGTGGAAAGTGATTCACTATCTCAAAATAAAGTACACCAAGTCTTATACGCTAAGGATTCACTCTTTACTCCGTCACTGTCTACTATGTCTTCTCTTTGTGAATTATAACACGAGATCCTCTCGTGCCCGAGCTCCCCTTGCTTTCACAGAAATCTCTCCTGAAATCCCTTTTCTCCAATTCTCTCAAAATAGTTCTCACAAAAAATACAAGATAAACTCTTTGCAATATTTTCTCTCAAGCTCACAAACACATTATACAGTGAAACCAATGCAAAGATTACAATTCATGCACCCAAGAAATCACTCACTAATTTTTCAATAAACACTAATAAGGACGCCATGAAGAACACCCTTCTTTTCTCTCTTAAAAATTCAAGAAGTGTTTTTCACTCACAATTCTTAAAGTTCATACATAAGACTCTCTGAATATGCAATAAGCTCTGTCCTCCATGTTTTGCAGCTCTCTATTGCAACATAAATAAAGTTTTGGCCAAACAGGAAACTTTCTTTGAGAGAAGAAGTAAGTTTTCTATTTTTCAAGGCAAAAATCCTCCATAATGGTCGAAACCATCACAGACAAATAAAGGTAATAATCCTGTTAATAGTCAGCAACAAATCCAGACAAATATGCGAACTGGAAGTTTCTTAAACTGAAACTGCTTGATATAAAGGATGTTGCAACGCCAACAGCAGCAACACCCGATGAAACATCTTTCCAATTTTTTTCAACCAAGATTTTAAAACTGTACAACAAATATTTTCACAATCTAGAAAGATGTTTATAAAAAAAACCCAACAACTTGCTTATCTTCTTTGTTGTAGACGTTTTAATAGTCTTTTTTTAATATCAATCTTGAAATTCTTTTATTTTTTTGTCCGTAAGTTATAATTTTTCCTCTATCTTTTGCCACTAATTATGCTATACATATTAACACCGACAGGTTTTACTTTTAAATTTGTTGGTGTTAAACTCAATTCATCATTAATTTATAAAATTGTGTAGCTGTAGTCAGTTTGACAATAATCTAATAAAATTTTGAAAAAAAAAAAAAAAACTCTCATGATAGATAAATAATGGATAATTGGTATCATTTTGCTTATTGTTTTCCATTAATTGCACCACGAGTTTCCTATCAAAATTGACAGTTGTCAAAACTGACATTGAATTTGACAATTTCATAGATTAATAAGACGAATTTAACCCCATGTTTGAGCCAACCATTTCACCCATTTCATTCCATTCC
This sequence comes from Boehmeria nivea var. tenacissima, assembly GCA_018132145.1. Taxonomy (NCBI): domain Eukaryota; kingdom Viridiplantae; phylum Streptophyta; class Magnoliopsida; order Rosales; family Urticaceae; genus Boehmeria; species Boehmeria nivea. Next base: position 8,509,484 of record CM030875.1, on the reverse strand, counting down.
ATACTATTCCAAATCATTAAATTTTCTAATCTTACAAACCATTTCATTCCATTTTATTTTTTTTCAACCTTTTTTTTTTTCAACTTTCCAAATCCCTATACAATATCTTTAAATCTTAACTATTTATACCACCTCGAAATTCGCAAAATCAAACCATTCTACTCATTTTACAAACTATTTTCAAATCATTTTGACCATTCCAAAAAACTTGAAAAGGAATGGGCAAAATAGTTTGCCCAAACATAAGTTAACATATTTTGATAATTAAAAACTAAAATTAGGTTTGACCTATTATTTAAGAAGGACGCTTCTCCCATGGGGGTCACTCACATGGGGGACAAATGGGGAACAAATGTGTGGCCCATATTCATACAGAAAATTTTCTGTATTTATTTTTTAGTCCTTTATTTTTACTGTATTATAATTTAGGCCCAATTTTTTAAAAATATTTACATTTTTGCCCATAAAATGAATGCGTTTTTTTCACCAAAACGGTAAAAAAAATCCAACAAACTGTTTTGAAAAAAACTGCAAATTAAAATTCAAAATTTTCTGGATAATTCTGGACCATATACTGTTGTTCCCCATTTGTTCCCCACCTGAGTGTACCCCATGTGAGAATTGTCCATTTAAGAAACAAAAAATTATCAACTCTAGAAAAACAATTAATTACTTTCAAAACACAACTCTTTCCACACTTCTCTGCTTCTGCAAGCTGTATAGCACCAATCACCATCATGTTTGGCTCCAAAAGAATTCCAACTGCCTTCCAATAAACAACTCAAACAGAACAGTGTACAATTTGGTTCAGAACCAAATCAGCCTTCACAGTTACATATATATACAGATATTCAGATTTTCAGATTGAACAATCTTTAGGCATCGATTTATGTCATGTCCATTATATATTGCTGCCACATGGCAGCTATTGATAGAGACACCTCTGTCTGTCTTTTGTTGTGGGACCAAATACCAACAGGATAGAGTGGGACCATTGTGGAACAGGACCAACCAAACCATGGTACTTACTCACACCAACAAGAGCATATATACTATTTGCATGGCCAAAAAATATTATGCTACTTGTATTTTAGATTTATGGAGATGAAAAAATAGTGATATTTTAGAGTAAGTAAAAATTGGGATCAACCAAAATTTAAATTGCACTAATAATTTAAAGAGAGCAGCAATAATTTGAAAAGCTACAGTAAACTATATATATATATATATATTAAAATATCAATATCAAAAGCATGTCCTATGTATGTAGGTCAACTATGAGATACTCATGCCTAAATTTTAATAATAATAAAATCAAAAACAATTATTGAATTTCAGCCATATAAACATGCAGTCTACCATAAAATAACACTACAACAACACAAAAACTTAAAAACTAAATCAAACAAAACATAAAAAGTAACTTAACACTCTAAAAAAAATTAAATTTAAAATTACAGTATATTATGATAAATTTAAACTTACAAAATAAAAAGTATAAAAATAAATTTTTAAATGAGTTAGCTGGTGAGATTTAACAAGTTGAGTATTGGTGTGCTCAAATTTGACTCATTTATCAAATGAGCATTAAAATGAAGTTCAAACTGAGTACCAAATAACATGATGAGCTGAACATGAATGGTCTTTTTATCCAGCTCGGTCCCTAGTACCTCGTGGGTAGTGTTAACAGCTCTAATTGTAGTAATGCTCGATCGAAATTTTGATAAAAAATTATACAACATGAAAAATAAAAAAAATTGGAGCATATTTTTTAAATTTCAGCATGGCTTTTCGCTTTTCAAATTTTAGGACGATTGTTGGTTTTATACTTGAAAACAAATCAAAATGTAACATGAAACAATTATGAAATCTCGGAAAATTCTTATCATGCTACAAAAATTTTATAAGTAGACGTGGACAAAGTTATTTAAAAAGACTTGACAAAATTAAAGTGGCACATATAAGTTGATCAAGAAATAAAATCATATATGCACTTGATTTTACACTAATAAATTAAAACAAATTTCAACTGGAAAAGCTAAAACATGTGGAGATTTTTATTGTCAAAGTTTTCATCTCAATATTTACAGTTTATTACCAGAAATGATTCTTGAATGATAATTATGCATTCAATTTTTTATTAAGGCCAATATAAAGTTGCATCAAGATTTAATAATGCTTGCGTCGTCTATATTTGTGAAATAAAAGTTTGACATTTGTCACTTTACATGATTATTAATGGACATATATAGTATATTATTTATATTTTGACATATTATTGAGTTGTTTGGTAAGTGATCATTTAAGCTAAACAATTAGATTGTTTTGATTTGAACTAAAAAAGACAAATTATCATATTTAAATTTTAGTTTAAATTAATTTTTTGGGTGGAAGTTTTGTTTGCAATTTTAAGAGAGAAAATTTGAGTTGATAGATTAAAAAAAATGCTTTTTTATCAAGAATAATAAGTTTTTATATTAAGTAGATTTAACCAAAAAATATTCTACAACAAAAATATTTAAGGTTTTTTATTTTTATTTTTATTTTTATTTTTTATTTTTTTATCGATGCACTATTGAAGAAGCCTATATAAGTTTCTCAACCTTTCTTCATTTTACTTTTACGTTAAAAAAAAAAACACTCTTAATTGTTTTTATGTTAAAAAAACTATTTGGTATGATCTATTTCTTCGTCTATATTTTAAAGAAATAATCAACGTTTCTTAAGAGTAAGTTATTAGTTAATAATAATAATATATAAAAGAACTAAGAGTATAAATATAAATATATGTCATCATATAGTTACAAAAATAGAATTTGAAGTAAATAACCACTTTTTAGAAAATAAATTTAAAAAATAATCAGTTTTAAAAAATTTAAAAATTAGTAATTTTTATGTGTAATTTAATTATTATCAGAAATTTCTGACACGTGTGATAGCTGCTTTTTAAAATTTTTAAAATTGTGATTATTTTATTAAAACATACAATCTAAAATAACTCAATGTCTAACTGATTCTCAAGAAAATGTCAAATACCCTACTTAAACAAAACGTTAATTATTTTCTTAAAATATTATTAAAAAAATAATTATTTACTCAATCATGCTAAAAAAAAAACTATAGTCTCAATTTTCTATTGTAATGGGTGGTCCGTGATACACTGATCTAATTAATAAACATTTTGTTTTCCCCTGATTTTTACAAAAGAAAAAGGGAAATAGGAGAAAAACTCTCCTACGTTTTGTGACCCAACAAGCCGAGCCTCTGACTGGCCAAGTCACACCTGACCTGAGCGAATCCCACTCTGGAGTTGGCCAAATCAAACTCCATCCACAAGTTCTGCTGATGATGATGTCCGATCACGAACGCCTCTATCCCCAGCAGATCCGAATTCCCAAACGTAAAGCAGTACACCAAATCCCCTCCCTCCGCCACCATCCCGGCCACCCTGTACAGCAGCGTCTCCGCCGGCACTGCCATCTCGGCTCCGCTGAACACCAAACTCACCGCCGGGAAGTCCGCGAAGCTCCTCCGGCTCGGCGGCACCCGGTAGCACAGGTCCATCGCCCCCTGGAACACGAAGTCCGGGTCGCCGAGCGCGCGCGCCAGGCCCCGCCGCTCCGTCTGCCGCGCGAACTCGCTCCGCAGCGCCGCGTAGACGGGGCCGAGCAGGAACGTGAACTGCGTGCCCGAGTCGACCATGGTCTGCCCCGCGCCGGTGTGGTCCGGCGCGAACGCCGCCTTCGGCAGCGGCAGCAGCGCGCCGCCGACCCTGATCCCCTCGAGCTGCACGCTGTACGCCGCGCGGTCGAAGTACGGCAGCCGCGCCGCCGGGGACGGCACGAGCGGCGTGTAGCTCAGCGCCCCCAGCCAGTCCAGGCGCGGCGCGTACTCGCCGAAGAGCAGGACCCCCGACGAGTCCCGCCCCGATATGCAGTACGAGAATTTGGGGAACCCCATCTGCGTCACGAACGACAGCGCGCCACGGTTCATGCCCATCAGGCCCGTGGTCTTGGCGTCCTCTTCCGAGTTGGAGCTGAACCCGGCCGAGCCCATGCACCCGAACAGCGTCCCGGGCCGGCTCGACGACCCGACCCGGAACGTGTCGGCGGCGAGGGTGCCCTCGAGGGACGTCGCGTCGGCGTAGGAGAGCGTGACGTGGCAGAGGGCTCTCGGGTCGCAGGAGGCGGGTATGGGTAGGTCCCGGGTCCGGGTTCGGCACGTGGCGGAGGAGCAGGGTATTGGGGCGTACGAGGCGGAGGAGATTGGGTTGTAGATAGAGCTGAGGGGTGGGGTTTTGGCGCAGTGGAGCCAGGAGAGCTCGCTGCCTGTGTCGAGGACCATGGTAACGCTCTGTGGGGGCGACCCCACGGTCAACGACACGGTCAACGTCACGTTGTGCCGGAACGAGAGCTTGTTGTTGGTTGGGATTGAGCCTCTTGGTGTTGCTTGGATTTTGAGTGGCAAAATGAGGGGTTGTGTTGGAGGGGGATTTGGAGGAGAGAGAGAGAGAGAGAGGGTTTTTGGGGTGAAGAAGAAAAGGAATATGGTTGAGGTGATTATTTGGAGGAGGAGATTGAAATTGGTCATAGTTTTAGCTTGTTTTGTGATATTGATTATGGAAGAAGAAAAATAAGGAAAAAGAAGAAGAAGAAGAAGAAGAGCTAGTATACTAATGTGGAAGTAAGACTAGATAGAGGTTTATGGCTTTGGTTTTGTGTAAAAGTTTTGATGGGTGTTGTGTCAACGTTAGGGAATATTTGACATTTTGACATGCAGTGAAGTTAGGTGTATTATGTTTGTTTATGGACTTTTTATTTGTTTTTTTTTTTTAGAGGGGATTTATTTATTTATATTTCCTGTGGTTTTGGTCCTGGTTTTTTGTTGCAGTGTATGTAATGACAAAGAGAGGTCACAAGAGATTGCATTGTTTTGGATTTACTTGGAATATGATAGTGACTTGGAGGAGGAAAAAAAAAAAAAAAACAAGAAGTTTTTACGACGCGAAACTTGAAGGATAGGGATTGTGGAGGGGTAAAAGATTGAAAGGAGTTTTTGAATGCTTATGCAAGGAAAATATTGGTAATGTTATCTTAATTTGTCTGTCAGAATTAATAGTTATGTTCAAAACACAAGTTGATTAAATTCAGGGTTCAAACTGTAACTCTAATATCGTACGATGTATTGACCTTGGTCCACTTTAGAACTCAAGACATGAATTATGAAAATCATGATATGTAAACTATGATTCATCATTTCCAATATATATATATATATAATTATATATATATATATATATATAGGTTCTACAACTTGCATGGCTAGAAGATTAATAATGTACTCGATCTAATCTAAATCAAATAAAGACCACTTGCGGTTTTATAATCAATGTTTTCAGTCACTGAAAAGGAAATAGTTTATCTTCGGGGCAGTGTTGATGCAATCTGCTATAAATATATTTTATATATGTAGGCTTTGTTTTCCAAATTAATATAATACACGTATTCGTCTTTTTTTTTTTTATTTATTTATTTTAGTTTTAGTTTTCTGGATTATCATATTCCATATACATACATGAATGTTTTTCAACTAAAGATCCACTCTGCAATACCGCAAGTGTGAACGTGAATTGTCAAATCTAAAGCTAAAGAGAAAAAAAAAAAAGGGTGAAGTAGGCAAATATCCAGAATTTATATAACAATAAAAATAAATACCCAAACTTTTGAAGTAATTTAATTTCTAGTCAATTTGTGAATTACTTACACATGCTTTTGGTAACAAAGTGAATTACCACCACTTACCACAGTGTAAGTAATTCCATCTTTTGGGTAGTTGTTTATATTTTTCAAAAGATTGGGTAATAACTTACATTAAGTTTTAAAAATTGGGTATTCACTATAATTTCTCAAAAAGAAAAATCAGTAACTAGATAGTTAATAGGGCGTGAATTGCCAAATATAACATCAAAGAAAAAATATCACTAGATATAGTTCAGAGGAGATACTTTAATTGAAGTCTTCACATCGTGAATCCATATCTTCTAATTTAATGCAAACTTTTGCCTTCCCTTGGATTTACACACCATAACCAACATTTTCATAGTTTTTAGTGTAAAACCGAGCTGGCATTAATATATACGGCTCTGAACAATAACATTAATGAATAATTAGCTATATAAATAGAAGGCTTAGTATTTAGTAATATGTGATTTTGTCATGTCGGACTTAGGTTTATGCCAAAGAAAAACATGCACTTTGCTCAAAAAGCGTTGTTTGGTAGGTACAACTGGGGACAAATTGTAGATGCTAGAAAATCCCACCGTCCCCACGAAATTCTATTTGTATATATACATAGATATTATAAGGCTAATTATATTATACTCCATGCTACGTTAAATAAGATACATGTAACGTTATAAAAAGTTATTGGTAGCAATTAGCAGGGCATGATAATGTTGATTATGACACATAATTGAATACAAGTTGCGAACTTTCGGCTGCTAAACTACCACTGAAACGATCTTTGGTATTTTGGCCATTAATTAGGATTATAGCCGACTCTAGTATTTCGGCCAGTCAAAATTAGTAATAAATATTATTCGTCAATATTTTTTAAAATATTGAATATTATTTGTTATTGTTATATAAATTTTGAGAATTTTCTTACATAAAAAAAAAAAAAAAACTTAATAGGGCAAGTAACTATAAGTGTACCTGAATAACATGAAAAGGCTCCAATTTGTAATCAATTATTCCAAAGTTCAACAAGCCTTTACCTCCCTTTTTTTATTATTTTTTTTATTATTTAAGATTCCACAATAGTATACAATTTTACGCACCTATTTTCATTTATCGATTCATTTTTCTAATTTAATACTATAATTATGTTCAATATATAAGACAAAGAAGATGAAAAATAAAAATTTCTCTTTCTGTTTATTTTTTTTCTTTCTTCCCTTTTCATGTTCGATTGAACCTAATATTAATTGGGTGAGTTGCAAAAATATGCCAAAATTAAATGTTTATTTTAAATGATAGCCTATGTTTCAGAAAATTAAAAAAATAGCCATGTTACGAATTGTATAACAGAAAAATGTCACACAAAATATAACAGATCTATAAGTATTTGTAAGATATTATTTAACACTTCAAAAAATAATGAGTAAAACTTGAAGTGTTACAAAATATCTTACAAATATTTACAAATGTGTTATATTTTATGTGACACATTTCTGTTATATAATTCGTAACATGGCTATTTTTTTAATTTTTTGAAACATGGGCTGGACTTTAAAAATAATTTTTTTTTAGCTATTTCTTACGATTTCCCATATTAATTTTAACTTTAAAAAATAAATCGATAATATAAAAATAAAGGGCGTAATGTGTTATAAAAAATTATTTTTTAATATATATTTTCAAATTATTATTGATCATGCAGTAACGATAGTGAAAATATTGTACACGATTGTAACATCTTCCTTTTTCTTTTTACCCTCGAAAAGTTTTAAATAACTTTGCCGTTAATTCGTGACCCATATTTGCCTTAGGTTAGGATGAATCCCACTAGCCTTAATGGTTTATCTCTCTCCAATTCATCATCTAGTCTGCTCTTAATTAAGTTCAATATCCTAGAAGATGGATTGGGTTAATTATATTATATTTTAAGGGGGATTTTGAGGAACATCATATATTTTTGACACATTGATAATCTATGTCCCATCTGTATTGCTCTTTTAATTTATACCCCAAAATTTACACTACAAACATAGAATTAAAATAAAATGAGCATACCACTTGATGCATAGATTATTAAGTGGCATCAAGAATTATTTTATTTTGCAATTCTCCCTTTTTTTTTTATCATTAAAAAAAAATCCATTCATCAATTGTATTATACAAGTAATTAAATTATTTGAGCATTTATTATAATTTTTAATACATTGAGTATCTATTTAAATAATGTTAGCTAGAAATTAGGTATTTACTACTATTTGTAATTATGTATAATATGTATATATAAAAATAATACTAATAAACATAATACATATATATGTTTACTTGCCCCATAGAAAATAACAGGTTACAATTAGTTCAATAAAAGTTCATTGTCAAGAGTGATTAAGACTATACAGCTTGCAAATCACAACTGATGTTTGGACTTTGGAGTATTGGGATCGTTTTTAATTTAGGAACTTTATACCAAAATGGATTAATATAGTTGTCTAAAATCTAACCCTAAACCCTATCATTTCATGCGGACTTTTCTTTTCATTCAAAATTGTTTGTCAAAATTTCCACAACTCTTAATTATGCACCTAGGAAGGAAATTAATAAGGGAATTGCACAGATAACATTTAGATAATTTAAAGAGAGTTGCAATAATAAGCCGAAATTAAATGATTTTTTTCTTCTAAATATAATACTTATTTCAAAATATTAAAAAAAACGGCACTTATCAAAAATTTTAGGACAAAAAAATACTTACACTTGTAATGTTAACAAATTTCTTACAAATGCATAAAAATATTTTTGTCATAAAATTCATGAACAAGTGATATTTTATTTTTTTTTAGATCGTAAAAAAAATTTGTACTATTTAGTGCTAGTTTATATAGGTGTTCAAAAGTTTAGGCCAATGAATTGAAGTCTTACTAGCTTTTCTATACAAACTTCCATGGGCATTCAAGTACATCGCAGTCCATCCAACTAATTTTATCAAAAATCGTCTACTTGTTTAGTAGCTACCCATGGCTATCCTCAGTCAAATTAAGGGACCAATCTATCTGTATTATCAAGACAAAAGTAGTTCAACTTTTCCAGGATAGGAATTTTTTTTATATATTAATGATATAATTTAAGAAAAAAGAAAACCCTTGCTTAATTAATTCCAGTTTAGATAAAGCTTTATTGTTCTTTTTCATGAATATTTTTGCGGGGCATATCATAACTATAAGAAAGCTAAATTCTATCAGACTTACTGTATTCGTGATATTGATCCATTAATCAGTTAAATTATTATTATTTTTTCAACCAAAATTGAATGTAAAAATATATATGGGCAAGAGTGCGTGAAGTCAAAGGTCATATATATAAGAAAGACAAATAAGTTTGGTGTGCTATCACAATCGAAATGTGATGTAAGTTTCGATCAAAATGAATGGCCCCAAGTAAACTAACTCAACTTTTATTTGCACAAAAAATTATTATTATCATTACCAATTACCATTATCATTATTACTATTAAATAAAAGAAATCACAATACGAACACATTGCAATAAATTGGCATACTGTGTAATACCCTATCCATTTTGCCTTATTTACTTTTAAAAGGACAGAGTACGTATATCCTTTTTTTTTTTCTCTCTCTCTCTCTCTCTTTTTTTTTCCAGGCACACGTCTGAGAAGCTAAAACTTAATATATATATATATATATATATATATATGAGTCAATTAAGTAAATAGTCATTTTGAATGTTGTGTTTTCAAAAAATAATCACAGTTTTAAAAAATTTAAAAGCTAGTCATAACACAATGTAAGAAATTTCTGACAATAATAAAATTACACATAAAAATTGTTGTAAGAAATTTCTGACACATGTCAGAAATTTCTGACCAGAAATTTCTGAAAGGGCTAATTTTTAAATTTTTTGAGTGGCTATTTTTTAAAATCATTTTGTAAACAGTAGCTATTTTCTTAAAATTCCCTATATATATTTAGTGTTTTTAGAATATGTGGTTCTTTTTTTTTTTTAGTTTGTGACAAATTTTTTTATTTATTGTTTCATAAAATGTCTATAAATCATGCATTTTATTCAAAATTAGTTATTCGTGAGACGAAATGATTAGTTCTGCAATAAAATTTATAATTCAGGGGTATTTTTGTTAATATCAAAAAAGGACCAATTTATCCCAAACTCATAAGTAAAGAGCACTTGAATGAAGGAACTCTTTGGAAAAAGTGATTTAATTCAAAAAAATCTTATTTAAACGTTCACTATAACAAAAGGAAGATGATCTGTCAGCGTTTTTTTAGAAAAAAATTATTATGAATTAAGTTTATTTTTTCATAGGGTGATTATTTTGAAAAAATAAATCATACGATTTAAAATCATTCACCACATGTATCATGCACTATTGAAAAAGCTTCCTTTTTTTATAATTGCTAATCACGATAATTCCCACTTAATTTATTAAAAAAACAAAACAAAAACAAAAAACAAAACAAAACAAAAAAAACTATCTAAAAGTTTCTTATTTTGGAATATATATATATATATTTTTTTGCAAACATTTTGGTATAGTTACTTGTTAGTCTGGTTAAATCATTAAAAAGTAAAAGCCTTAAGTTATAATTTAATGATTAGTTGATCTTAACAGTTAACATACATAATGCCCACAGTTAAGTTGTTGACTTTGACGAAGGGCAAGATTTCCCACTCTCATTTACCTTTTATAAGTAAGTCCAGTATATAGTATAATATTCAGTATTTTCAATTTTGTTTAAAGAAAAGTTTTCCTAATACTTTTTAAAGTACATAAGAGAAATTAAATTTGGTTACGTCTTCTGTCTTCACATCACACGATATTTGAATGGCTTTGAACTTTGACTAAAGAGACTCCATCAAAGATTCTTTATTTATTTACTTTTTGGGCTTATTTATTTATTTATTTATTCACATCCCACCATATTTGATTATTATTATTATTTGTTCGTAGAATCTTTATCCAAAAAGAGAGAAAAGAAACGTAAACATGTATTCATGTAGATGATCTGCTGATGGCATTACAATATTACATAATTGATTTTGCACTGACTAGACCGATTTATATTTCAACGGCATTTTAGTTTCATTTTCATACATAGCGGAAAGGAATAACAAAAGTAGATAAATGACAAATATTGTCGTCCACGCTTTCAGACGGAGATGGAGAGGGAAAAACACAAAAAATACAAATATGTTGTGTAAATAATAATAATGTAGTACTTAAAATAATAACACAAATAAATCAATGAAAGAGAGATTTTATTAATCAATCTAAATAATCTTCTCTCATTTCTTTCTTTTGTCTCTCTCTACAATTTTCTCACAATGCCAATTATTATGGCTTGTACTGGGGTGTACAAAGGTGAAAATGATCACCTGTTTATAGGTGTCATGGCCGTGGGAATCATGGCAACTCTTTGTACAAAAACTTCAAAATTGATTCAAAAGCTTTGTCATCAAAGCATCTTGCCAATATTCTTGTAAACCAAAAAGGTGAAGTAGTCTAAGGCTAATATTAGATGCTTTTGTACTTAGCTAGTCTTTAGCTGTTAGGTGGCATCCATAATATTCACAACACTCCTTCTTGGATGTCCACCGTATAAGAATATACCTCGTTAAAACTTTATTAGGAAAAAATTTTATGTGAAAAAAAAAATCTTAATGAAGGAAAAAAAGTACATAATTCTTATTTGTTCTACGCTTTGAAATTACTGCCTCATTAAAAACCTTGTCAGAAAAACCCAGTGGGACAAAACCTTGGCCAAGACAAAAAGAGTGCAGTGCGTAGATAACTCCCCATCATGCAATCATGACTAGTGTCACTCAGACACCAGTAATAAATCTTTGAGACGCCGCATCTCGATCTTGTGTACTAGTTTCTCAAATGTGGAAATAGGGAGTATTTTAGTGAATAAATCTGCTAAATTGTCAATTGTGCGAATTTGTTGGACATCTATATCACCCTTCTTTTGTAGTTCGTGCGTGAAAAATAACTTGGATGAGATGTGCTTTGTTCTGTCGCATTTAATATACCCTCATTTGACTTGAGCTATGCATGTGGTATTATCTTTGTATAATATTATTGGGCTTTCTCGATCAAAAGATAACCTGCATGTCTCTCGGATGTGATGAACCATAGATCTTAGCCAGACACATTCTCTACCTGCTTCATGAAAAGCAAGTATTTCAGCATGGTTCGAGGAGTTGGCAATAATAGTTTCCTTTCGAGAGCGCCATAATATTGCAATATCACCACATGTAAATAAACAACCACTTTGTAATCGGGCTTTGTGCGGATCAGATAAATATCTTGCATCTGCAAAACCAATCAAGGGTGATTTTGAACCTTTTGAATAAAATAACCCCATATCAGTGGCTCCTCAAAGATAACGAAATATATATTTTATTCCTTTTTAGTGCCTTTTTGTTGGTTTTGAGCTGTATCTTTCAAGTAAATTAACAGCAAAAGCAATATCTGGGCGAGTGCAATTTGCAAGATACATGAGAGCACCAATTGCGCTCAGATATGGAACTTTAGAACTAAGTATTTCTTCGTTATCTTCTCGAGGTCGGAAAGAATTTTTTTTAACATCAAGAGATCGTACGATCATGTGGGTACTCAATGGGTGTACTTTATCCATGTAAAATCTATTAAGGATCTTTTCTGTATATGTTGATTGATGAACGAATATTCCATCTAATAGATGCTCAATCTGCAAACTAAGACATAATTTTATTTGTCTGAGATCTTTCATCTCAAATTCTTTCTTTAGATAAGAATTTGTTTTATTGAGCTCTTCAGGAGTCCCAATAATATTTAAATCATCAACATATATAGCAATAATAGCAAAACCAGAGTCTGACCTCTTAATATAACACAAGGGCAAATTGTGTTGTTCACATATCCTTCTTTTAATAGATATTCACTAAGATGATTATACCACATGCACTCTGATTGTTTTAAACCATACAAAGATCTTTGTAATTTAATTGAACACATATCCCGGGATATAGAATTATATGCTTCAGGCATTTTAATTCCTTTAAGGATTTTCATATAAATATCACTATCTAGTGATTCATATAAATGTGCAGTTACCACATCCATTAGACGTATATCAAGTCTTTCAGAGACTACTAGGGTAATTAAATATCGAAAGTAATTGCATCCACCACTGGAGAATATGTCTCCTCATAATCAACACCTGGTCTCTGTGAGAAACCTTGTGCAATGAGCTTTCCTTTATATCTCTTAATTTCATTTTTCTCGTTGCGTTTTCGTACAAAAACACCCATTTGTACTCTACAGGTTTCACCCCTTCAAGTGTTTGGACTACAGGTCCAAATACTTCTCGCTCTGTGACATAGTTCAATTATGCCTAGATAGCGTCTTTCCATTTTGGCCAACCAATTCTACGTCAAAATTCTTCGACGGATTTAAGCTCAAGATCCTCGATCTCTTCCATAATTTCAAGCGCTATAGCATATGTAAATATATTGTTGACATTAATTTCATCACGGTTTCAACGTTTTCTAGGACTGGTAATTTATCGAGATTTCGTAATTATCAACATTTTCAAGTACCTAGACCTCATCAATGGTCTTTGTTGTGTCAGTTATTGGAAACGTGATCTCTTCAGGAGCACCAAACTCTTCAGAAGTATTAAACTCTCGATGAGTTTTAACATGTTCCTTTCTCCTCCGGGGAGCTTTATCTTTGGAACCGATAGGTCTACCACGCTTCAGGCGTGCTTTAGATTCATTTGCTATTAAATCTTCAGATTATCCTTCAGGGACAATAATTCGAGTTGGAGTGTTTACAGTTGGTATATGTGACCTAGTCACCTTCTTTGTATCAATGAATGCATCTGGTAATTGATTTGCTATATTTTGCAAATGAATCATTCTTTGAACTTCTAGTTCAGATTGATTTGTACGAGGATCATAATGAGATAATGATGAAACATTCCATAAAAATTTAACTTTTCTCTTTAGTTGTTTTTCTCCCCCTAATTCTGAGAAAATTGATTCATCAAATTGACAATCAACAAATCTTGTTGTAAAAATATCTACCGTTAAGGGTTCAAGGTATTTGATGATCGAAGGGGACTCAAATCCCACATAAATTCCCAGCCTCCTTTGAGGACCCATCTTGGTGCGCTGTGGTGGAGCAATTGGAATATATACTGTTGGTGTAGAATTTAAACCAACGCCGTGATCCGTACCTCTAGCGTGTGATACGGCAATGAATAGTGTAAATTTGAGCGGAAAATAAGTACTCAGAGATTTTTTAAGTGGTTCGACCCTCCGACGGAGTAATAGTCTACGTCCACTGTGTTTTTGATATTTTCGAATGAGAAGGTTTACAGAGTAATTTTTTCCAACCCCTTTCCCCTTCTCCCTTCCCGCCTTTTATAGAAATCCGGCAAGAGAGATAGGGGAAAGTGCATTAAATGCGCCCCACCTAATCGCCCTTAAATCAGGGGATTAGGTGGCCTTATCTTAATCGACCATGCCCTGCCCGAAAATCAGGGGGTTGGTTACTAACTAATCACTTCACGTCATTCACTAGTGAGGCACCTACAGTGCATATCAGAAGTTGCTACCATCGGGAGCGATCTTACTGTAGCCGTCCGGGATCTCCCCGCTTCGCAAGGAGTCCCCCGACTCTCTTGATCTACCGCGAACGTGAGGCTGGCTGCGAGTTCCACTCATCTCCGAGCTCAGGGGATCTTGCTTTACGTCGAGTTACACCCTCGGGGTAGTTTATTTCATCTACCCTTGATTACACAAGAGCGAGGTCAACTAGCACTCTTTGGCGTCGTGAAAGTCAATACTCTTGCTGATTTGGAAAATCCTTGTCGTCGCGTGGGCACTCTCTCTGGAGGATTCTCGTCTTCGGGGACGACATCCTCGACGATACATCCTCGGACGAGAATTAGCTAACAACATCTGCCCCCCAATCCCCGAGGACACGTGCCGTGCCCTCTGGGATTTCTTCCTGGGTACGCTTCTCCACTGAAAAGCCGCGCCGTTTGAGTGACGGGCAGTTAATGCTCTGACACACTTTTCGGGGAGTTTGCATTTTTCGATAATATTGGGTGACGTCAGGCAATTATTACCTCCCATCGAATCCTTTCAACCGTTAGATGGTGAGGGAAAGATTCCCATCCGACGGCCCGGGAGTGGGCTCGAGGTTTGGAGATGAAACGGCACGAGACGAAAGGACGCGAGATGAAACGACGCGAAGAGACTTCGCCCTTTTCACCCCCTCTGCCTATAAAGCCTTCCTCACTCTCCACTCTCCGAACTTTTGCTTCCTTCACCATTTTTCTCTGAAACCTACGAGTTTGAATCCACCGTATTTCACGAGTTTTCCGACGTTTTCTGACCTTCTGCAACACTGCAAGCCCACCGGAGTCTGAAAGCTTCGTCGACGCTTCCGACCATTCAAGGTAACCTCTTCGACTCTGCAGAGCTTTTCTGTCTTCTTCTTTGCCTTGTGTGTTTGGGGTTTTATGGGGGTGGCTTACCGGACTTCTTGGCATCCGCAGACAGAAGATAAATATGTCTCACCCGACATCGCCGTCTTCCGGCGCCGGACTTGAGACCGGCTCTGCTGTCCCGCCGACGATGTCTCCGCCACCGCCGCCTACCGCTGCACGAAGAGCGAGGAGGAAGGCGAAGAACGTCGTGGCCGCCACAGAGCCTTCCTCAACACCCGCCGAGGGAAGACCTGGTGGGTCTGGCGCCGCCGCCGCGGCTCCTCAATCTGACGCGGCTGGGGGCGGCCGTCCTCCGCTGGTTCGTCGCGCTGACGCCGCCCACCCTCCTGAGGCTCCGGCCACATACGCCGCCGACGACAAAGTTTCTAGGTGCTCCGAGACGGATGTGGAGCACATCCGGGAGCAGTTCCACCTCCCTGCGGCTATTACCACGAGGGCCATGTCTTCGGAGGAGCGTTCAGCACGTCCCCCACCCTCGATGGTAGCCTTCAACAAGGCTATCATGAAGCACGGGGCAAGACTCCCGCTCCATTACTTGGTTCGCGGTGTCTTGGCCCACTGGGGTCTCGCTCCCAGCCAACTCAACCCCAACGCTTACAAGATCATGGCCGGGATGCACATCTTATGGAGGCTGTGGTTTGAGGTGGACGTATCCGTGGAGGAGGTCTGCCACCTGTACAAACCCTCCTCCAAGAAGTCCGAGGTGGGATATTTCTTCTTAGCACCGTGGGAGAAGAAGAAGATCCTAATGACAAACCTGTCCTCGTCCTGCGAGGGGTGGAAGGACAGGAATTTTTGGGTCGGGGGAGATTTCGACCCGTGCAGCTCCGTTCAAGGAGCCCCACCTCTTCCGTGCGCGTACCAAGTTCCTGGTGTGTCACGACCCAGCGCTAGGCCGTAGGCCGCGACAGAGGGGTTTTCTTTCTATTATCTACTATAATCTTACTTAAATACGTAAAACATAAATTACTTTATAACATAACGAGCTCGTATTTCTTTTTTTTTTTTTTTGTAATACGAAAGTGTAAATCTCTTTCCTTAGTCAAAACACATCCACCTGACTTCTCTTGAGTTCAGGAAAAAGAGCCACCGTTTTCTCTCAAGTTCGGGGCCTCGGGATTCAGTCCCGGTCTCAACATTACAACAATGTTCTCAAAATATAATGCGGAATTAAAAACATATAATATGCCACGGGAATTCATTTCTTCTTCTAAAATGCCACACATACCGCCCGCCGCCAGCTCGTAGTCCTGTCACTGTTCAACTTTAGCTTTTCCCTTACCTACAACACCAAGGAAACTAATGAGTTGATAAACTCAGTAAGGGCAAACTATACTATCTTAAATATGCAATGCAATGCAACAACGATACAATCCATTCAAACCAAAATGCAATAATGAAAAGAGTCTGATCGTATCGGGACGATCAAACTCTACTGTTACCATTCTTTCTGTGAGTTGCCGCTTCTAGAGACTACTCTTCTTTCTTTCTTTCTAGCATTATACTTTTACTGTCGTTACAGTAGTTGTTACGCTTACGCGATTGATGTCTGGGATCCACTGATGGTAACTGCTTCTTTCTAAATGTGCGCACTACGGGGAGAGGGCCAAGTCTCCCATATATTCAACAATGACATTGTCCCGAAGGACGGCTCTCACTAGGAGCCTGGCAGTACCATCGACGTTAATTTTGTTTTCTATACTTTTACGTTCCATCGTGATCTCTCTCTCTTAGAGGATCAGGAACTAGATAAGAGGCGTTGGAGTTTTCTAACGATAACATAAAACACAACATTTGGACTGCTCAAGAGTCCTTGGAGTTTTAGCCTCTTATCTCGGGGTACTATGACCCGCACGAACTATTTCGGGATTTCAATAACTAACAACAACAAGGTTCGGTTGTGTTTTAGTCTTTATCTTACTCGGGTTAGAACCTGGCATCATTACACGCACGGTTCAAGGTCCGGCAGTATTTAACATTTTATTCTTGTCTTATTCTAGTATTATCACATAACATGACATGACAGTACATTGTACGTTCTCTTATGTTCGTGTTTTCTCTTTCACTTTTTGTTTCTTATTCTAGGGTTTCACTTCGGCTTCTTTACTTCTTTTAAACAAAGCATGCATATAGTTAAGCGTTTCGAGATGTGTAAGTAACAGCCTAACATACAAGCACATTCACACACAACTTGGTGCCGTAGGTGCATTGCCACTTACCTTGTGTAAGCGTTGAATCTCTCGAATTTCTTCGAGTGTCACTTGCGAGCTCCGACCACTTGTTCTTCTTTAGTCCTTTAAATAAAAAGGAACTACTCTCGTTAGTTTGCTTATTTCATTAACTGAGAGCGAAGCTAATTTTCTAAACTAGACACAGTATTGCTCCGGACTCTTCTATATATATATAGTCTTAGTAACTCTTCTCGAGGGTTTCCTAATCGAAACATACGGTTGACTTAGGCTCGGGATAGAACTTTCACGGACTACGAGTCCAGACCGAGCCTTGGTCCACTTGACCAATTTTTCTCCTTCATCGTCTCTTTAAAATCATTTATTCATAGTATAAGGATTAACAAATTTTACTATAATTCTTAAGATTTCAAAGCGTTCGTTTAACTCGATATTTGGTTTCACTAGAACGCAACATTTTAGGTTTTGAAATCTTTCTTTACTAGGGCAGTAGCTTCTAGGTATTCAAGGGTATTTATCATCCTTATATTCACCGTCATCGAAGCGTAAAAACTCCACGTTGATAGAGTTAGTTATATTAAGGTCGTTTTGTTACTACACTAGCGTTAGGGTTTAGAACTCGCCATTTTAGGCCAAGACCTTTGGCGTTCTTTTTACCCATGCTAATTACATTAAATGGACAGTAGCTTCTAGGTATTCAAGGGTATTTATCATCCTTATATTCACCATCATCGAAGCGTTACAATATTCGTCACCGTACTATCTTTTAAAGCGGCGTATTTTCCGAACTACTCACGGTTTCACCAAACCGATCACGTAGCATCTTTATTTTGAAAAATCTATTTTTTTCTAACTCTTAAATACATTAAGGGCAGAGAATAAGAAGATGAAGATGGGGTTCATAGTCCATTTTAAATTTCTCAAAGAGTTTAGGTTCGAAATCATTCAAAAATCCTAGTTCATGTTTTCCACGGTTTTTCACGGTTTCGGTACGACGATCCGTTGGAAATCGTCGTACCTTAAATCCTTTTAAAAATACATTCATCACTTTATCAAAGCATGCAAGGGCAGATATTAAGGCATGTAAAAGATGAAAATGGCCCAAAGTAAACATGCATGGCCGAGACACACACACACAACACCACAAAACGACATGCACATACACGCACGAGCTTCGAAAGCTAGGGAGTCTAGCTTAGCTCGGATCTACCACCAAGCATGCTAACATGCAACTAAGCTATTACAACATTTCTCACCAAATACATCCAGAGGCTTAACATAAATGAAAACCAAGCTCAAACTAACTAAAATCATAAGGTTTAGAGGTTCTTATACCTAGCTTTTCTCGGTTGAGATTTTGGTGGTGTTCTATGTGTTGTGTTCGGCTTGCTTCTACTTTCTCCACCTCAAGATCAAAGCTTGATGTTATGATGGTCTAGGGCAGAGGAGAGACGGTTAGGATGAGGGTTAGAGGTAAGAGGAACTCATTAAAACAACCATGCATGTCATTCTTGAAAAGCTTACCTAAGTTCTCAAGCACAAATCTTCAACTTTCTCTCTTGTTTTCCTACTATGGCCGAGCTTCTCTAAGGGTTGATCTTCCAAGATCAAACCTTGTGAACCTTTGGGTGGTCTAGGATAGAGGAGAAAACTTGTTTTAGGAGAGTATTCAAGGAGGGAAAACCGAATTTAGAGTACATGCAAATTAGTGTTTACCTTAGTGTGACTATAAAGCTTGAAAGCTTTTATTCTTCTTCTCCTCCTTGCAAAACCGACCACCTCTATCTCTCCAACTCCAAAACTCTTTCCTTTCTCTCCTCTCTCTCTCTCTTGCTCGGCCTCTCTCTCTATTTTTCAGAAATGGGAGTCTAAAATGAGAACAAGAAGTGTATGGGTTCTATTTATAGGCAAATGAGAAGCTTGGTTAATAAGCTCTAAATTTACACTTTCTCTCTCTCTCTCTCTCTCTCTAAAATCCGACCCTCTCTCTCTCTCCTTCTCAATTTCTGTTCATATTTCTTATTTATTAATTTGTTTAATTAATTAGCTGCACAAATCTCGGCCATTAGTTCAAAAATTAGCTCATCCAATGGCTCAAAGTAAGGAAGAGCACCATCATTACACTATGCCTCTTCACTCCACATTTTTGTCTTATTCTTTTGTCTCACTTTTAGCACTAATCTCTCACCTGGTTGGTCCACTTTAATTCAGCTTATTTAGCTGATATTGCTGCACCATGGTCGAATTTTTCAACTAATAATATTGTTCCGACGTTGCTAATCACCAAAATACGAACCGTTGTATTTTCAGTATTTTCCAATACTGTGTGGGACGGTTCCAGTCTAAAAATTTGACAGATTATATCTCCGTCACTGTCTGATTAATCTAATAACATATATATATTAATCTAGGGTTGTGGTACCCTCGGAAAAATTTCGAGAGTTGCTTTAGACGCGACGGTGACTATACCGTCCTCTTTTTATTTTTGCTGTGTTTCTCAACTTTCTACCTTTATGTATTTCTATGTCGTCGAAACTTTAACGAGGCTATGATTGACTTGAATGTATTCCTTTCATAGGAATATAATTCTTATTTTGAAATTCTAGTGGTCGTTTCAGCTCGCTCTCTGTGAATTTTCCGTTGTTTACGGTAATTTCACGACTTTACCGAAATCTTCTCGTTTCGGATTCGTTTTAGCTCAAAATGACTTCAAATTTCAAACGATGACTAATCATGTGACTTTGAGTCATTTCCTAGCCTTAGAAAGTGAATTCATCCATTCATTTTCGTTTTTACATAATTTGGGGTAAAAATGTAATTTTTTGAAAGTTCAGGGCTTTTTGTGCAATTAAGTCCAAACTAAGCCGAACCTTATTTTTAAACCTACTGTTTTGTAAGGTATATTTTTCTAATGTATGCAATCAACAAGAAAATCATATTTTCATTCTTTATTTATGATTCGAGATAAGATTGAAAAAGTTCAAACAAAAGGCTATATTATAATCCTTTATAATGTTTACACCCCGGCTTTGAGTGAGTAGGATAACCCCCGGGATGGGGTTTACAATCCCTAACTAATATAAAAAGTTTCGTCCTCGAAACTCAGAACAAAGCCGGGTATCGTCCTCGAATCTCACTCTCTAACTCCCAAGTTGCTTCTTCAACTGTGTGGCCTTTCCACTGTATCTTGACTATGGGGATCGTCTTATTCCTTAGTTGCTTCTCGATGCGGTCTAGAATCTTTTCAGGTTGCACTTCGTGTTTGAGATCCCTCGTGATCTCGACTTCAGGGTACTTTAAAATATGTGCAGGGTCTGCTATGTACTTACGCAGCATAGATACGTGGAACACATCATGGATTGAAGCCATAGTAGGTGGTAATGCTAGTCGATATGCTACCTTGCCTATTCTTTCTAAGACCTCGAAGGGCCCGATGTACCGCGGGTTTAACTTTCCTTTCTTACGAAACCTCGTAATTCCTCTTGCTGGAGATATTTTCAAAAATACCTTGTCTCCGACTTCAAACTCCAGAGGGCGCCTTCTCCTGTCAGCATAGCTCTTTTGTCTGCTCTGGGCTGTCTTCATCCGCTCACGAATATTCTTGATTGCCTCGGTGGCCTGTTCCACTAACTCGGGGCCTAAGTATTTTCTCTCTCTTGCTTCGTCCCAATGTACTGGGGAACGACACTTTCTTCCGTACAGGGCCTCGTATGGTGCCATCTCGATTGTGGCTTGATAACTGTTGTTATACGCAAATTCAGCCAACGGAAGGAACTTCTCCCAGGTCCCTTGGAAGTCTACTGCGCATGCTCTAAGCAAGTCTTCTAGTATTTGTATTGTTCGTTCAGACTGTCCATCCGTCTGAGGGTGGTATGCGGTGCTAAACTTGAGCTTGGTTCCAAGCGCGTTCTGTAGGCTTCTCCAAAACTTGCATGTGAAGCGGCTATCTCGATCTGAGACTATTGACTTTGGCACTCCGTGAAGCCTAACGATGTTTTGAACATACAGTTCTGCTAGTTTATCCATCGTGTAGGTAGTGTTGACCGGAAGGAAGTGAGCACTCTTGGTGAGACGATCAACGATGACCCAGACGGAGTCATGATTTTGTCGGGTTTTGGGTAAGTCGGAGACGAAGTCCATCGTTATTTGGTCCCACTTCCACTCGGGGATCTCCAGTGGCTGTAATGTCCCTGCCGGTCTTTGGTGTTCTGCCTTGACTTGTTGGCAGGTAAGGCATCTTTGTGACTCCTGGGTGTACTGAATAAGGCGTTTGGTGAGCTTCTTCAAGGAGTCTCTCTCTAATATCGGGGACATTCGGAACGCAGACTCGTCCCTTAAATGACAACGTCCCTTTTTGACTTTCGGAAAAGTCTAATTGAGGCTTGTTCTTCATCCTTTTTCGGACGTCTTTCAAGAATTCATCCAGGAATTGTGCCTCTTGTATTTCATTTAATATTATTGGTCGTACTTGGAGACTAGCTAATTTTCCACACACTATCAATAAGTCAAAGTCCACTATTTCCTTGAATAGCTCCTTCGGGAGTCTTTGCAACAGTGCTAGGGTTCCAGTGGGCTTTCGACTTAATGCATCCGCAACCTTATTTGCTTTGCCTGGATGGTAATGGATAGTGAAATCGTAGTCGGTAAGGATTTCCAACCATCGTCCTTGGCGTACATTTAGTTGCTTTTGTGTGAAAAGATATTTCAAGGTTTTGTGGTCAGTGTAAATGTCGCAGTGTACCCCATATAAGTGGTGTCGCCACGTCTTCAATGCGAATACCACAGCGGCTAATTCCATATCATGCGTGGGCTATCTAGTCTCGTAATCCTTCAGTTGACGCGAGGCGTAAGCGATCACCTTGCCGTGTTGCATCAGTACGGCTCCTAATCCTGACTTTAAAGCATCGCAGTAAATGGCAAATCCGGTAACTCCTTGCGGTATCGTCAGGACGGGTGCGGTGGTGATAAGTGCACGAAAGTGTGCTTTTAATGTGCTTAATTGTATAAATTTACTAGAATTGTTTAAATAAAAATGAATATTTCCATGATTTTTAATGATTATTATTTTTGTTGGAAAATATTTATTTTATTATGTTTTAATTCTACAAATAATTAATTTTGGTTTAATTTGGTTTGTTAGGTATAAAATAGAAGAGATTTGGGGCAAAAATACCAAAAAGAACACAAGAAAGCCCAAACCAACCAAAGGAAAGCCACTTCAGCCGACAAAAGGGGGCCCACATGCTCATCTGGCCCAATTAGACGCCACCTTAGTGCGCCCAGTCAGCAAGGAACGCGGGCCATAGCCCCGTCTCTCCCCCACGCGCGCAGAGGCGCGAATTTGCTCCACCAGCAGCGCCAACAGGCGCGTTTCTTCCACCCAGCCCAGCGCGCAAGTGCGCGCTTCCAACCAGTCCGACAGCTGGGCCCCGCGCAGCTCTCCAGCCAATCACAACGCACTTAAGTGCGCGACAGTGGGTCCATCAGCAGCTCCCTTGGCCTTTCACCACGCGACACGTGGCCCCAGCTGTCCCCCACTCGGTCAACGCAGCAAGCTCTCCTCCAACCATCATCCGCCACGTGTCAGACAGTTTTCTAAGCCCCGAATCAGTGAGTGACACGTGGCTACTCCGAGCTCAAATTCTCTCAGCGTGGAAATCAAGCTCAAGCTCCGAATTTGCCCATTTAATTGCCAAAAATCTCCGAAAATTATTTATTTAATTACCTTATTTTTGTATTCCCATTTTCTATTAGTTTCCCTTTCACTAGCCACTCCAAAATATTATAAATAGAGGTGTTAGCTAGAGTTTTTGCACCTTTAGTTTTATAATTAATAGACAATTTATTTCTCATATTTTCTCTAGAATTTGTGTGAGAATGCATTGGAGACTAGGCTAAATTCCTAGCAAGGCTAGGGATGAACTCGATTGTGTAACTTCACTGTCTCAATTTTGATTCCAAACTATGTGCTTTAAAGGTTAGATTTTATTTATGAATTAAGTTCTTTATCTTCTAAAAAATTATGTTCTTTTATTTTTCATATGAATTTAGTCATACTTGATTTATGTGATTTTTAGAGAATATTAATTTCATTAATTTGCTTATTTTTGTGAGTTGTTCTTTTACTGCAATATTGTCAAATTGATATATTGTAGATTTAGGAATGCTTATAGAATAAGTAATTGAATGTTTGTTTTATTTGATTATTCCTTTACTGCGTTATGATCAATTTTGATATATCGTCGATTTAGGATAGTCAATGAAATTTATATTCGTTGTTTAATTGAAAGAACTTTTTCATAATAAAATACATGTGATTAATTTTAATTCTTAATGACATATTTTCCGGTTACTTGTTTGGGATGTGAAACTTGTAATTGAGTAATTAATTGGAATTGAAATTGGTGTCAGTGAAGTGAAGCAATTGAGTGACTCCCGAAGCCTTGTTAATTTTTCTCATTGATTGTCTATTACATTTTACTCGCTTTCTTTGATCTTAAATTCTCATAATTCCCGATCTTTTTATTTTTAAGTTGTAGTTTTGCCTCTTAAAGTTTGTTTCGAGTCTTTTGGTTGTCTTATTTTCACCTCCTCGTGGAGACGACTCCGCTTCCGTTGTGCTACCAACGACCGCTTAGCTATTGCACAATTTGGGCGTGATCAAATTTTGGCGCCGTTGCCGGGGAGGTGCGACGACCAAATTTGCCTTGAACGACAAGAGGTTAGTTTCCTAATTTTTTTTTTAAATTTTATTTTGTAAAAAAAAAAAATTAATCGTAGGCATAGAATAGCTTAGGTTTTATACATATACGTATATTACATAGTATTTTAGGTTTTAGTAGTTACAGTTTTTAAAAAAAAAAAAAAAAAAAAAAAACATTTGTAGTTCTTAATCGTACTGTAGCTAGTCTTTAGTTTAAGTTATTCCTGTTTACTTATATATAAAGTTCTATATATTAGTTGTTAGTTTTATCGTAGCAGGTTTGAAAAAAAAAAAAAATTGAATTGACGTTAGCTTAACTTTTTCTTCCTTTCTTTTTGTTTCTGTTTTATTATTTTTTTTTTCTTTCTTTCCTTACTGTTTCGTAACTATAGTATATAATAGTATAATATATAATAGTAACTATATATAATATAATATATAATATATATTAGTATTATTTGTAGTAATTTTTTTTTCTTTTCCTGTTTGACGTTTCTGTTTAGTATTCCTATTGCTATTATTTTTTTTTTCTTTCTTCTTCTTCCTTTTCTTTGTCTTTTGGGTAGTTTCCCGATTAGTTTATTTTAGTTTCTTAAATTGTCTTTTTAGAAATAATTGATAGGTTTCCTGTTCTTTTTGTTTCCTTTTTAATTATTTTTAGTTAGTTTCCTTTAATTCTATTTCTTTATTTCTGTCTAAAATAATTGTCATTTAATTTTTTCTATTTTAGTTTCCATTACTCTTAGATTCTAGGATCAAATTAGAATCCTTTTAAGTCAACTTTCCTAAAACCTTAGATTTAGGTTTCTCTTTTCCTTTTCCTCTTGGAAATTTAAAAAAAAAAAAAAAAAAGAAACACTTGAGGTGAATGATTCCATATAGAGACGAGCTAGGTCGATTTGCTAAAAAGCCAACTGAGGAACTTCCTATCGAAGGCTTACCTAAATTGTTGTCTCCCTCTTCTGCTCCTTCTTCTTTGTCCTCCCATTCTACCCATTCGCTTACACTTGCAAGCCCAAAAGCCATGTCGCAACACGAGGATAACGCGCAGAAGACGATGACGGAATATCTTCACCCAACACGGACGGCCACCCCATCGTGCATAATGCTTCCCCCTAATGCACCGCAACTGGATTTCAAACCCGGAATGATCCAACTTTTACCAACTTTTCACGGGCTAGAAAACGAAAACCCTTATGTACACATTAGGGAATTCGAAGAGGTGGTGGCCACTTTCCATAGCCGTGCCGATGCCATAAACTCTATTAGGCTGAAGTTCTTCCCCTTCTCCCTAAAAGACAAGGCTAAGCTTTGGCTAAATTCTCTTAGACCTAGGTCAATTGGTTCGTGGGAGGAGATGACAATAATTTTCTTCAAGAAATACTTCCCACACAACAAGACCAACGGTCTGAAACGACAGATCTCCACTTTCTCTCAAAAAGAAGGTGAAACTCTAACCCAAGCTTGGGATAGGTTTCGAGATCTGTTAAACTCTTGTCCCCACCATGGATACGAAACATGGCGCATTGTCAGCTATTTCTACGAAGGACTCACAGTGCAAGAGCGCCTGTTCATTGAGAAAATGTGCAACGGAGAATTTCTCCAAAAGGATCCCGACGAGGCAATGGAGTATCTGATTGACCTCGCAGAAAAGTCCCACACCTGGAGTGAACCGAGTGCTACTGACGGCACTAGTAGGTCTCGACCAATTGGAATTTATCATCTAAGAGAAGAGGACAATCTCAAGGCGCAGGTTGAAAACCTAACAAAGCAACTTGAGGCCCTCAAATCCCAAGGTGGTAGAGGAATCCATACGGTCGCCAGGGTGGAATCATCCAACCCATGTTTTGTCTGCGGAGGTGAGGACCACCAAGCTCAAGATTGTGCAACTTACAATGAGATGAGGGGCGTATACGAGGAACAATGTAATGCCTTAGGGAATTTCAAGAAGCCTTACTCACCCTTCTCTGAAACTTACAATCCTAGCTGGCGGAACCACCCTAACTTCAGTTGGAGGGATTCAAATCAACAAGCACAATCATCTGGGAATCAATGGAAATCTGACTATCAGGCTAATCCACCAAGGGCCTATCCTGCACAGCAATACAATGCACAACCAAAAAGGAGCCCACTCGAGGACACATTGAAAGCATTCATGGATGCACAACAAGCAACAAACCAAAAGTTTGAGTCTGTCCTTACACAATTGGTGGAAGAGAACAAGGAGATTAAAAGCCAAATCACTAAAGTCACTAGTTCCTTAGCCATTCAGGAGCGCGGCAAGTTTCCATCCCAGCCTCAATTGAACCCAAAGGGACTTCAAATGGCAGAGACCTCGAACACTCCTGCTCAAAATGTTAAGGAGGTCAACGTCATTACTACTCGAAGCGGCAAGCAAATCGAACCATCTCAAACCACCACTTCGAGTAATAAAAAAGACGCTCCACAAACTGAAGACCCAAAAACTCCGGTACGAGTGCCATTCCCACAAGCTCTCCGATCTGGGAAAGTACTGGAGAACCAAGGTGAGATCCTTGAACACTTGCAACAAGTAAAAGTAAATCTTCCCTTGTTGCATGTGATCAAACAGGTGCCGGCTTATGCCAAAGTGCTAAAGGATCTATGCACCATGAAGAGGCGCCACCATGTCAAGAAAACTGCATTCTTGACAGAGCAAGTTAGTGCGGTCATCGAGCAAAAGACACCGCCTAAGTATAAAGACCCTGGTTGTCCCACAATTTCATGCTACATTGGGACACAATTTTTCGGCCAAGCATTACTGGACCTGGGAGCAAGCGTGAACCTCATGCCATACTCTATCTACTTGCGACTAGGATTAGGAGAGCTCAAACCTACTTCAGTAGTCCTGCAGCTGGCCGACAGATCCGTGAGGAAGCCACGAGGTATAGTTGAAGATGTATTGCTACAAATCGACAAGTTCTATTACCCCGTTGACTTCCTTATTTTGGATACTCAAACTGCGGTTGACACAGAGTCAAAGATCCCTATCATTTTAGGAAGACCTTTCCTTGCTACATCAAATGCTCTCATTAATTGTAGGAATGGTCTTATGAAGATTTCTTTTGGAAATATGACTTTGGAGGTGAATGTTTTCAACATCGCCAAACAACCGCAGGATGACGACGAGTGCATTCACACCTACATGATAGACACACTCGTCGAAGAGGAGGTTAATTTGCGGAAGAATCCCGAGTCCCTTGAACACTTCCTCCACAATTCCAACTGTTCTGATCCTGATGAGTTAGAAGAAGTTTCAACTTTATTTGACGACTCACAGGATAGAAGAACTAAGTTTTGGCAACCACGCTTTGAAGAGCTACCAAAAGAAAGAGTAAAGCCGAAACCGTCAACTGAAGAGACCCCGAACCTCAAGCTAGCTCAACTTCCTGAGGGTCTCAAACATGCATTCCTTGGAGCTGGTGATACTTTTCCCGTTATCATTTCGTCTAAACTCGACGCATCTCAAGAGCAGCGACTTATAAACATGCTGCGTGCTCATAAAAGCGCGTTAGGTTGGACGATTGCTGACATAAAGGGTATCAGCCCCTTAATTTGCTCCCACCACATTCATCTCGAAGAAGGGGCTAATCCAAGACGAGACCCGCAAAGAAGGCTCAACCCAACGATGAAGGAAGTCGTCAAGAACGAAGTCCTGAAATTGTTGGATGCTGGTATTATATACCCGGTTTCGGATAGCAAATGGGTTAGTCCAACACAAGTGGTTCCCAAGAAATCGGGAGTCACTGTAGTCGAGAATGAAAAAGGGGATCTTGTCCCCACTAAGGTCGTGACGGGTTGGCGTATGTGCATTGATTATCGCAAGCTTAACGCTGCCACCCGCAAGGACCACTTTCCACTTCCATTCATCGACCAAATTCTGGAACGGGTCGCTAGCCATCCTTTCTATTGCTTTCTTGATGGGTATTCGGGATACTATCAGATAGAGATTGCTTTAGAAGATCAGGATAAGACCACCTTCACATGTCCTTTTGGCACATATGCTTTCAGGCGTATGCCATTTGGACTGTGCAATGCTCCGGCCACGTTTCAGAGGTGTATGATGAGCATATTCAGTGACATGGTCGAGAAATGTATGGAAGTGTTCATGGATGATTTGACCGTATTTGGAGATTCTTTCGATGCTTGTTTATTCAACTTAGAAGCTGTTCTTCAAAGATGCATTGAGAAGGGTCTTGTGCTCAACTGGGAAAAGTGTCATTTCATGGTCTCGTCCGGCATTGTTCTAGGGCACATTGTTTCAGAAAGAGGAATTGAGGTCGATCAGTCAAAGATTGAACTCATCTCTAAATTGCCTACCCCAAAGAGCGTAAAGGATGTTCGCTCATTTCTTGGGCATGCCGGATTCTACAGGAGGTTCATACAAAACTTTTCAGCCATATCTAGACCGTTGTGTAACCTCCTGGCAAAAGATGCGACGTTCGACTGGACACAAGAGTGTGAAGATGCTTTTCGAACACTCGTGGCTAAACTAACTTCTGCCCCCATTATGCAGTCACCCGATTGGAGCTTACCGTTCGAGATTATGTGTGACGCAAGCAATTTTGCTTTGGGAGCCGTCCTTGGTCAAAGAAGGGAAGGGAAGCCCTTCGTTGTATATTACGCAAGCAGAACTCTAAACAGTGCTCAAATGAACTATTCAGCTACTGAGAAAGAGTTGCTTGCCGTAGTATTTGCACTTGATAAATTTCGTGCGTATTTGATCGGTTCACCTATCACGGTTTTCACAGATCATGCTGCCCTTAAGTACCTCCTTTCCAAAAAGGATGCTAAGGCGCGTCTTATTAGGTGGATCCTTCTGTTGCAGGAATTTGATTTGACCATCAAGGACAAGAAGGGGGTTGAAAATGTAGTGGCGGACCATCTATCTCGGCTTGAGTTCACTGACTCTTCCGACGGTCTCGCCATCAAAGATGACTTCCCAGATGAGCATCTCTTCGCCGTCACCACTATACCATGGTATGCTCACATTGTTAACTACTTGGTGACGGGTGAAATTCCGTCTGATTGGAGTGTGCAAGACAAGCGCAAGTTTCTGGTCGAGGTTCGCAATTTCTACTGGGACGATCCTTATCTTTACAAGTATTGCCCCGACCAGATCATAAGAAGATGCATTCCAGAGGACGAGGTTACTAGTGTCCTGAACTTTTGCCACAACGATGCATGTGGTGGTCATTTTTCTATGAAGAAGACCGCCGCAAAGATCTTACAGTGTGGTCTTTACTGGCCCACTTTGTTCAAGGACACCGATCGTTTCTGTCGTTCCTGTGAGAGGTGCCAGAAGTTAGGAGCTCTTACTCGCCGTCATAT
Organism: Boehmeria nivea var. tenacissima; assembly: GCA_018132145.1. Taxonomy (NCBI): domain Eukaryota; kingdom Viridiplantae; phylum Streptophyta; class Magnoliopsida; order Rosales; family Urticaceae; genus Boehmeria; species Boehmeria nivea. Next base: position 8,479,969 of record CM030875.1, on the reverse strand, counting down.
GATGCCCTTGAACCCGATTCTTGTAATCGAAGTATTCGATTGTTGGGGGATAGACTTCATGGGCCCATTTCCACCTTCTTCTGGCTACCTCTACATTCTCCTCGCTGTGGATTACGTTTCCAAGTGGGTTGAAGCCGCACCGTGCCGTTCTAATGATAATGCAGTTGTGATAAAATTCTTAAAGGAGAATGTGTTATCTCGATTCGGTACTCCTCGTGCCATCATCAGTGATAAAGGTACTCATTTCTGTAACCGATCTTTCGAGGCACTGATGCACAAGTACGGCGTCATCCACAAGGTTTCGACTTCCTACCATCCACAGACAAACGGGCAAGCCGAACTAGCAAATAGGGAGATTAAGCAAATCTTGGAAAAGACGGTCAACCCAGATCGCAAGGATTGGTCTTCACGCCTTTCCGACGCTCTTTGGGCATATCGTACCGCATACAAATCCCCCATTGGGATGTCTCCCTATAGGCTTGTTTACGGCAAAGCCTGCCATTTACCTGTCGAGTTAGAGCATAAAGCCTATTGGGCCACCAAGGCCCTAAACTTGATCTTAGTGCGGCGGGTTTCAACAGAAAGCTCCAATTATCTGAGCTTGAGGAGTTAAGGAACGATGCTTATGACAATTCCAGGATCTACAAGGCAAAAATGAAGGCGGCTCACGACAAGCAGATCCTGAGGAAGAATTTTGAGCCGAATCAACGGGTACATCTTTATGATTCCCGTCTGCATCTCCACCCGGGAAAGTTGAGGTCCCGGTGGACTGGTCCATATGTGGTACAACGAGTCTTTCCCAATGGTGCTGTTGAAGTTAAAGATCCTAAAGATGGGAGAGTATTCAAAGTAAATGGCCAGAGATTGAAGCACTACATTGAGCGGTTACCTGAGCCTGAAGAGATCACTCTAGTGGCTCCGGTTTACTCGTCCGACTAGTCTGATCACACCTCACCGTATCCTTTTGTACCATATTTTTCATTTTTATTTTTATTTGGTTTTATTTTTAGTTTATATTTTATTTTTGGAGATTTATTTTTCAGGAAATTCGAGCTGTATATACTGTTGATATAGTCGCCATCCAGGTGTCTTCTTTTCCTTACTCTTTCACTTTGTATATTTTTCGACATTGAGGACACTGTCTGATTTTGGTTGGGGGTGATGAGCATATTCATGTGTAAATAGTCTTTGTTTGTGAAAATTTTTATGATTTTGCCTGACTATGATATCAATTTGTTTACTTTGCATCAATTTTTGCTATCCTTTATTACTAGGAAGTAACTTTCAGAGTTTTTCTTTATGCACGTACTAAACCTTATGGTAAGATGGATGTTAACACATTTGGCCTAGAGAAATTTCCTTGTTAGGTGTAATTTTCTTTGAGAGAAACATATGTGAGATTGAGAAAACGGCTTTTAGAACTTTCATTGACATTTAGAATTGGTAAAATCACTGCTTTGAACATCATTACATGGTTTGTGGTTTGTTGGACATATGCTGGAGGGATGATTTTTGGTCAATTAGGAAGATTACATTTTTCAAAGAGCCTTTATCATTGTATTGGATCAATTTTGTAAAGTCATGTTCTAAAAAAAAAAAAAAGAATAAGAAAATGAGAGAGAAAAGTATACAAAAAGAAAAAGATTAAAAAAAAAAAAGAAAAAAAAAATCTCTCTCTCAAAAGTGAATACATAAAAAAAAAAAAAAAAGAGAAACAAAGGACATGACTATTTTTCATATGTATTTCCATTGTGTGGCTCTAATTCGTTATTCTAGTTTTTCTTGTTGACCATTATGAAATCCTGAAGGTTGGTTGTGGTTTGATTGGTGGATTGTTCTGAGCAGTTGATTAGCCTATCTTTTTATCAATGATTGATTTAATTGCTTGTCCTAAATATTAGCCGTCTCACTTGAGTGTAATTAATTCATCTTTCCGACTCCATGAGTGAAATCCTTTGAACTCAAAAACAAAATCTCAAAAACCCGTGAGGATTTGGAGTCGAGGCCTCACTTGGTGGATTTTTCGAAGCCGATGTGTTATGGTTTGTGGTAAGAAGGTTATGGTTTAGAGCGCACACACACAAACTCTGTTGTTATGACCGAACTAATTTTGATAGAAAATTTTGATGCTTACTAACCTTTTTGATTGAAATGCTCAGGCGATATTGTAATTATTTTCTATGACAGGATTGTTTCGCTTGGATTGCTAAGAGACTAGCAATAAGCTGGTTGGGGGTTGTGATAAGTGCACGAAAGTGTGCTTTTAATGTGCTTAATTGTATAAATTTACTAGAATTGTTTAAATAAAAATGAATATTTCCATGATTTTTAATGATTATTATTTTTGTTGGAAAATATTTATTTTATTATGTTTTAATTCTACAAATAATTAATTTTGGTTTAATTTGGTTTGTTAGGTATAAAATAGAAGAGATTTGGGGCAAAAATACCAAAAAGAACACAAGAAAGCCCAAACCAACCAAAGGAAAGCCACTTCAGCCGACAAAAGGGGGCCCACATGCTCATCTGGCCCAATTAGACGCCACCTTAGTGCGCCCAGTCAGCAAGGAACGCGGACCATAGCCCCGTCTCTCCCCCACGCGCGCAGAGGCGCGAATTTGCTCCACCAGCAGCGCCTACAGGCGCGTTTCTTCCACCCAGCCCAGCGCGCAAGTGCGCGCTTCCAACCAGTCCGACAGCTGGGCCCCGCGCAGCTCTCCAGCCAATCACAACGCACTTAAGTGCGCGACAGTGGGTCCATCAGCAGCTCCCTTGGCCTTTCACCACGCGACACGTGGCCCCAGCTGTCCCCCACTCGGTCAACGCAGCAAGTTCTCCTCCAACCATCATCCGCCACGTGTCAGACAGTTTTCTAAGCCCCGAATCAGTGAGTGACACGTGGCTACTCCGAGCTCAAATTCTCTCAGCGTGGAAATCAAGCTCAAGCTCCGAATTTGCCCATTTAATTGCCAAAAATCTCCGAAAATTATTTAGTTAATTACCTTATTTTTGTATTCCCATTTTCTATTAGTTTCTCTTTCACTAGCCACTCCAAAATATTATAAATAGAGGTGTTGGCTAGAGTTTTTGCACCTTTAGTTTTATAATTAATAGACAATTTATTTCTCATATTTTCTCTAGAATTTGTGTGAGAATGCATTGGAGACTAGGCTAAATTCCTAGCAAGGCTAGGGATGAACTCGATTGTGTAACTTCACTGTCTCAATTTTGATTCCAAACTATGTGCTTTAAAGGTTAGATTTTATTTATGAATTAAGTTCTTTATCTTCTGAAAAATTATGTTCTTTTATTCTTCATATGAATTTAGTCATACTTGATTTATGTGATTTTTAGAGAATATTAATTTCATTAATTTGCTTATTTTTGTGAGTTGTTCTTTTACTGCAATATTGTCAAATTGATATATTGTAGATTTAGGAATGCTTATAGAATAAGTAATTGAATGTTTGTTTTATTTGATTATTCCTTTACTGCGTTATGATCAATTTTGATATATCGTCGATTTAGGATAGTCAATGAAATTTATATTCGTTGTTTAATTGAAAGAACTTTTTCATAATAAAATACATGTGATTAATTTTAATTCTTAATGACATATTTTTCGGTTACTTGTTTGGGATGTGAAACTTGTAATTGAGTAATTAATTGGAATTGAAATTGGTGTCAGTGAAGTGAAGCAATTGAGTGACTCCCGAAGCCTTGTTAATTTTTCTCATTAATTGTCTATTACATTTTACTCGCTTTCTTTGATCTTAAATTCTCATAATTCCCGATCTTTTTATTTTTAAGTTGTAGTTTTGCCTCTTAAAGTTTGTTTCGAGTCTTTTGGTTGTCTTATTTTCACCTCCTCGTGGAGACGACTCCGCTTCCGTTGTGCTACCAACGACCGCTTAGCTATTGCACAATTTGGGCGTGATCAGGTGGTTAATCGTTTCTTCAGCTCCTGGAAGCTTCCTTCACATGGCTCTGTCCAAGTATATTTATGCTCCTTGCGGGTTAAGGCTGTCAGTGGGTTTGCTATCTTTGCGAACCCTTCGACAAATCTACGATAGTATCCGGCTAGTCCCAAGAAGCTCCTTACTTCTGTTACGTTCTTCGGTCGCTGCCAATTCGTAACGGCTTCAATCTTGGTAGGGTCTACTGCAATTCCTTCCTTGGAAACGACGTGTCCCAGAAAGACGACTTTGTCGAGCCAAAATTCACACTTATTGAACTTGGCATAGAGCTTTTTAGATTGGAGCCGTTGCAGCACTGACCGAAGGTATTGAGCGTGTTCTTCTCTACTCCTAGAATAAATTAAAATGTCGTCAATAAAGACGATGACGAACTTATCCAAGTAATCTTCAAAAACTCGGTTCATTAAGTCCATAAACGCTGCGGGAGCGTTGGTGAGGCCGAATGGCATCACTAGGAACTTATGATGTCCGTATCTGGTACGGAAAGCGGTCTTTGGCACATCTTCTTCTCGGATCTTCAATTGATGATAGCCGGACCTCAGGTCGATTTTGGAAAATACAGCGGATCCGGCTAATTGATCGAATAGGTCGTCGATTCGCGGCAGTGGGTACTTGTTCTTTATGGTTGCCTTGTTGATCTCCCGGTAATCTATACATAGTCTCATCGAGCCATCTTTCTTCTTGACAAATAAGACCGGTGCTCCCCACGGGGAGTGACTTGGTTGGATAAGGCCTTTCTCAATCAACTCTTCAAGTTGAGAATTTAATTCTTTCAGTTCAGCCGGGGCTAGTCGATATGGGGCTCGAGAGATAGGTGCGGTTCCGGGAATCAATTCAATACAAAATTCGATCTCTCGATCAGGTGGCAACCCTGGAAGGTCGTTCGGAAATACTGACAAGTACTCCCGGACCACTGGTATGTCTTCCGGCACTGTCTCTCGTTCTTTCGTTCGATCAACAATGTTGGCCAAGTACACTTGACATCCGCGGTCGAGCAACCTTCTTGCTTGAAGCGCAGATATCGTCGGTGCTAGCCGACTGCGCTGAGTCCCCCGAAACTCAAACGGTTTCGTGTTTGGCGGGTTGAAGTGTACAAGCTTCTTTCGACAATCGATCACTGCATAATGGGTGGTAAGCCAATCCATGCCCAGTATTACATCGAAATCACGCATTTCGATCTCAATTAAATTTGCATAAAGAGTGGAATTTCCGACTCTAATGGGTACATCCTTAAACCAGGCTGTGGAGTTATAGACATCCCCTGCGGGGGTGACCGTGACAAAAGGAGTACTTAGGGTCTTTCTAAAACCCTCTAGTTTATTGCTAAGGTGTTTGGCAATATATGAGTGTGTCGCTCCTGAGTCGATGAGCGTATAAAGTACAAGGTTCGAGACTAGTAGCTGACCTGCAACGGACGTGGAAGGGCCATCTTCGATATCTCCCTCATTCAAGCTATAAACTCTCGCATTTGGCCGACCGCGAGGTGTTGATTCTGGCGCCTTGGCAGGTGGCTTCTTGCAGTTACGGGCAATATGGCCCTCTTGGCCACAGTTGTAGCAGCCACGGGTCGTTCCGTAACGACACTCTCCGGAGTGGGCTTTATGGCATTTCGGGCACTGTGGGACTACGACTGTCTTTTCTCCTTCATTCTCTTCTCGCGGCGTCCAACGCCCTTTCACACTCCTATTGTCTGTTCTGTTCTGTCCCCTCTTGGGGTTTCTACTTCTTCCTCGATTCTCAGTCCTTTGGCTGGGTTCTTCTCTGTTGAAGTTTTGCTTCCGAAAGTTGTATTGGTTATCCCTGCGAAAACTTCCCGAACGGGACTGAAAATGTCCCTTCTTCTCATACTTATTGTTCCTAGTATATCCACTGACCGGGCGGTCCGTCTTGTTCGTCACTTCCTTGGTTCCTGGCTTGTCCCATCCGTCGTTGCGAAGGGCTCTCTGCACTGCATCAGCGTAGGAATCAGGTCCTTCCCTACCGCTATCCACTTGTTTGACTATCTCGGTTCGCAGTCCGAGCATGTACTTCATCTTCCTTGCGTCATCTGTGGGAACTATGGTTGGTGCAAACCGTGCTAGTTCGTCGAATTTGGTAGTGTATTCTGCCACAGACATTGCTCCTTGTCGGAGGTCCACGAATTCTCTAACCTTGCTAGCCAGACGGGCTTCACCAAGGTACTTGTCGCGAAAGAGCCTCGCAAAGCGTTCCCAAGTCACGACGTTAACATCCTCAGTTTGTGCAACCACTTCCCACCAACACATTGCCTCTTTATCCAATTGGTTAATGGCGCAAGCTACTTTCTCAGCATCGGTAAGTCCCATATATATGAAAATATGCTGAAGGCGCTTGATCCATTCTTCAGCGGTCGCGGGATCGGGGGTCCCGTCGAATCGAGGTGGCTTTTGGCGCCTAAACCTTTCGTAAGTTGGTTCTCCAACTTGGTTGACTCCTCTAGGGGCTTCAGGCTCCCCTTGGTTTACGGCTGGGTGGGCCGGTTGATTAGGTACTGGTAGGTCTTGGGCTGCCGGTGCCGGGGGCACAGAAGGTTGCCTAGTCAAGTCGTTGAGGCGGGTGAGGAGTTGTTCGAGGGTCGTGGTTTGCGTACGAATCAACTCGTCTCTTTGCTGTGCAGTGTCATGTTGCTCTTGTAGCATCCGGCGGACTTCGTCCAGTTCACGGCGAACAGTTGCTGGAATTGCTCTGGGCGGCATAATTCACGGGTTTTCAAGGGTATTTATCATCCTTATATTCACCGTCATCGAAGCGTAAAAACTCCACGTTGATAGAGTTAGTTATATTAAGGTCGTTTTGTTACTACACTAGCGTTAGGGTTTAGAACTCGCCATTTTAGGCCAAGACCTTTGGCGTTCTTTTTACCCATGCTAATTACATTAAATGGACAGTAGCTTCTAGGTATTCAAGGGTATTTATCATCCTTATATTCACCATCATCGAAGCGTTACAATATTCGTCACCGTACTATCTTTTAAAGCGGCGTATTTTCCGAACTACTCACGGTTTCACCAAACCGATCACGTAGCATCTTTATTTTGAAAAATCTATTTTTTTCTAACTCTTAAATACATTAAGGGCAGAGAATAAGAAGATGAAGATGGGGTTCATAGTCCATTTTAAATTTCTCAAAGAGTTTAGGTTCGAAATCATTCAAAAATCCTAGTTCATGTTTTCCACAGTTTTTCACGGTTTCGGTACGACGATCCGTTGGAAATCGTCGTACCTTAAATCCTTTTAAAAATACATTCATCACTTTATCAAAGCATGCAAGGGCAGATATTAAGGCATGTAAAAGATGAAAATGGCCCAAAGTAAACATGCATGGCCGAGACACACACACACAACACCACAAAACGACATGCACATACACGCACGAGCTTCGAAAGCTAGGGAGTCTAGCTTAGCTCGGATCTACCACCAAGCATGCTAACATGCAACTAAGCTATTACAACATTTCTCACCAAATACATCCAGAGGCTTAACATAAATGAAAACCAAGCTCAAACTAACTAAAATCATAAGGTTTAGAGGTTCTTATACCTAGCTTTTCTCGGTTGAGATTTTGGTGGTGTTCTATGTGTTGTGTTCGGCTTGCTTCTACTTTCTCCACCTCAAGATCAAAGCTTGATGTTATGATGGTCTAGGGCAGAGGAGAGACGGTTAGGATGAGGGTTAGAGGTAAGAGGAACTCATTAAAACAACCATGCATGTCATTCTTGAAAAGCTTACCTAAGTTCTCAAGCACAAATCTTCAACTTTCTCTCTTGTTTTCCTACTATGGCCGAGCTTCTCTAAGGGTTGATCTTCCAAGATCAAACCTTGTGAACCTTTGGGTGGTCTAGGATAGAGGAGAAAACTTGTTTTAGGAGAGTATTCAAGGAGGGAAAACCGAATTTAGAGTACATGCAAATTAGTGTTTACCTTAGTGTGACTATGAAGCTTGAAAGCTTTTATTCTTCTTCTCCTCCTTGCAAAACCGACCACCTCTCTCTCTCCAACTCCAAAACTCTTTCCTTTCTCTCCTCTCTCTCTCTCTTGCTCGGCCTCTCTCTCTATTTTTCAGAAATGGGAGTCTAAAATGAGAACAAGAAGTGTATGGGTTCTATTTATAGGCAAATGAGAAGCTTGGTTAACAAGCTCTAAATTTACACTTTCTCTCTCTCTCTCTCTCTCTCTAAAATCCGACCCTCTCTCTCTCTCCTTCTCAATTTCTGTTCATATTTCTTATTTATTAATTTGTTTAATTAATTGGCTGCACAAATCTCGGCCATTAGTTCAAAAATTAGCTCATCCAATGGCTCAAAGTAAGGAAGAGCACCATCATTACACTATGCCTCTTCACTCCACATTTTTGTCTTATTCTTTTGTCTCACTCTTAGCACTAATCTCTCACCTGGTTGGTCCACTTTAATTCAGCTTATTTAGCTAATATTGCTGCACCATGGTCGAATTTTTCAACTAATAATATTGTTCCGACGTTGCTAATCACCAAAATACGAACCGTTGTATTTTCAGTATTTTCCAATACTGTGTGGGACGGTTCCAGTCTAAAAATTTGACAGATTATATCTCCGTCACTGTCTGATTAATCTAATAACATATATATATTAATCTAGGGTTGTGGTACCCTCGGAAAAATTTCGAGAGTTGCTTTAGACGCGACGGTGACTATACCGTCCTCTTTTTATTTTTGCTGTGTTTCTCAAATTTCTACCTTTATGTATTTCTATGTCGTCGAGACTTTAACGAGGCTATGATTGACTTGAATGTATTCCTTTCATAGGAATATAATTCTTATTTTGAAATTCTAGTGGTCGTTTCAGCTCGCTCTCTGTGAATTTTCCGTTGTTTACGGTAATTTCACGACTTTACCGAAATCTTCTCGTTTCGGATTCGTTTTAGCTCAAAATGACTTCAAATTTCAAACGATGACTAATCATGTGACCTTGAGTCATTTCCTAGCCTTAGAAAGTGAATTCATCCATTCATTTTCGTTTTTACATAATTTGGGGCAAAAATGTAATTTTTGAAAGTTCAGGGCTTTTTGTGCAATTAAGTCCAAACTAAGCCGAACCTTATTTTTAAACCCACTGTTTTGTAAGGTATATTTTTCTAATGTATGCAATCAACAAGAAAATCATATTTTCATTCTTTATTTATGATTCGAGATAAGATTGAAAAAGTTCAAACAAAAGGCTATATTATAATCCTTTATAATGTTTACACCCCGGCTTTGAGTGAGTAGGATAACCCCCGGGATGGGGTTTACATGGTGAGTTCAGCTTCTTGGTTTTTCTTCTATTTTTCCTTTTATCTTTTGCATGCCGCCGTACTAACGCCGGTGGTTGCGAACAGGTTCGTTCGTTCGCACTCCCGTGACCGCGGTGCAAGAAGAACGGAGTACCACCGCCCTGTCCTACCCCGACGAGGCCAGGGACGTACGGGCCCTCGTGATCGAGGACAACCTGATCACCTACGGGTGGATCGGGACTCGCATGGAGCTGGACCCGGACCAGCTTCGCGGGCAGAAGTCGGGGTCTAAGCAGACCAAGACCCCGGCGGGGGCTAAGCAGACCGAAATAGAGAAGGCGGTAAGAATTTTACAACACAGACGGAGGTTCAAGGGGGCGGCCCTCCTTCTAGCGCCAAGCTGTTGGTGTAGAATTTAAACCAACGCCGTGATCCGTACCTCTAGCGTGTGATACGGCAATGAATAGTGTAAATTTGAGCGGAAAATAAGTACTCAGAGATTTTTTAAGTGGTTCGACCCTCCGACGGAGTAATAGTCTACGTCCACTGTGTTTTTGATATTTTCCAATGAGAAGGTTTACAGAGTAATTTTTTCCAACCCCTTTCCCCTTCTCCCTTCCCACCTTTTATAGAAATCCGGCAAGAGAGAGAGGGGAAAGTGCATTAAATGCGCCCCACCTAATCGCCCTTAAATCAGGGGATTAGGTGGCCTTATCTTAATCGACCATGCCCTGCCCGAAAATCACGGGGTTGGTTACTAACTAATCACTTCACGTCATTCACTAGTGAGGCACCTACAGTGCATGTCAGAAGTTGCTACTATCGGGAGCGATCTTACTGTAGCCGTCCGCACTTTACCCTTCGTCCGGGATCTCCCCGCTTCGCAAGGAGTCCCCCGACTCTCTTGATCTACCGCGAACGTGAGGCTGGCTGCGAGTTCCACTCATCCCCGAGCTCAGGGGATCTTGCTTTACGTCGAGTTACACCCTCGGGGTAGTTTATTTCATCTACCCTTGATTACACAAGAGCGAGGTCAACTAGCACTCCTTGGCGTCGTGAAAGTCAATACTCTTGCTGATTTGGCAAATCCTTGTCGTCGCGTGGGCACTCTCTCTGGAGGATTCTCGTCTTCGGGGACGACATCCTCGACGATACATCCTCGGACGAGAATTAGCTAACAACATATACTGCGTAACTAAATATTCTTAGATGGGCAATGTTTGGCTCTTGACCAAAAACAAGTTGTGATGGGGAGTACTTTTGATAATTTTTGGGTCTGATGCGCACAAGTACTACAACATGCATTATTGTATGTTCCCAAGCTGAAATCGGCAATTTCGTCTCATAAATATTGGTCTAGCAATTAGCTGCAAGCGTTTAATAAACGATTCTGCTAGACTATTCTGTGTATGAACATAAGCAACATGATGTTCAACATTAATCCCAATTGACATACAATAGTCATTAAAAGCTTGGGAAGTGAATTCACCAGCATTATCAAGGCGAACAGTCTTGATTTTATAATCTGGAAACTGTGCTCTTAATCGGATTATTTGAGCAAGAAATCTCGTAAATGCAACATTGTGAGTAGATAATAAACAAACGTGTGACCATCGTATTGATGCATCTATCAACACCATAAAATATCTAAATGGTCCACATGTTGGTTGAATAGGCCCACGTATATCCCCTTGAATTCTTTCTAAAAATGCAGGAGACTCAACTGCAACTAATATGGCCTTATAATTAATTTTCCCTGAGAACATGCGGCACAGAAAAATTCATTGGACAAAAGAATCTTCTTGTTCTTAAACGGATGTCCACATGAGTTCTCAATAATTCTTTGTATTATTATTGACATAGGATGACCCAAATAGTCATGCCAAAGAGTAAAATATTTTAGATCGGAAGTTTTCTGGGCCATCACAGTATGTGATTCAATTTCATGAATAAATATATAATATAACCCAGAAGAGAAAGCTGTCAATTTTTCTAGTATTTGCTTCCGTCTTGAGTTGACATTAGTAATATAACGATATTCAGTATTATCTTCATCTTTCGTCTCAATATGATATCCATTACGACGTATATCTTTGAAACTTAGTAGATTCCTTCTGGATCTACTAGAGAATAAAGCATCGTTAATTATAAATGTTCTTCATCCAGACAACATATATTTTCTCTTCCAAAGCCTTCAATCAAATCTGCAAAACCTGATATTGTATTGACAGTAGCCTCGACTATTGTTAACTGTGAAAAATATTTTTTACCTTTAAGAATTGTGTGCATTATCACACTATATGCCAAACATAGATTTTTATAATTGACCTCGAAGTAATAATTACTGAAAGTCATGTTTCTTCAGGAAAAATAAAATAAGTATTTGCCCATTAATATTTGAAATAAAAAAGTTATTTTCATTACTTCAATAGGAAAATACTCAAATCATCATATTGAAATTTAAGGGTTACATAAAAAAATTATTTAGAGCAAATATGAAATTAAGTAAGAAACATGGACATTTCAATTACCAAGCATATTCTTGAAGCTTTCTTCATGATACTCAAAGAAATATGAAATGTCTAACTGCGTAGTGTCTATCCGATTATTATGATTGACAAAATTTATTTCTACACCTTTTTCTTTTTCCTTTAAGGAAGCTTGGTAAAGATCAGCAAGATGCTTTGGTGTACGACAGGTACGCTACTAATGTCCTTTCATGCCACACCTATAGCAAATATTCTTTTTGCTCTTAGAAGGTTTCTTCTAGAAACCTTTCCCTTTTTTCTCACTATTTTCCCACTTCTGGTGGTAAGGTGCGGCTTTCTTAAACCGTGAGGAGTTAGTATTTTGACCACTACGATACCAAGTGTTCTAGCCACAGCCATGTTTCCGGCCACAACCACGGTAACAATCGCAGTTGTTGAGTGATGTAGCATTCGCTTTAGGGAATGCTAGTGGCTCATTTTCAGTGGATATGGCATTCACTTAAGGGAATGCCACAGAACTAGTTGGGCGAGATTGATGACTTTTCATCAACAATTCGTTATTTTGCTCAGTAACTAGCAGACAGGATATCAACTCAGAATACCCTTTAAAAACACGCTCTCGATACTGTTGTTGTAATATCATATTTGAGGCATGAAAGGTAGAGAATGATTTCTCTAACATGTCAGAATCAGTAATATTTTCTCTGCATAATTTCAACTGAGAAGTGATTCCAAATATTGCGGAGTTATGCTCGTCACCTGTTCTAAAATCTTGCAATCGCAGGTGTATCCACTCATATTTGGCTTGTGGGAGTATCACCGTTTTTTGGTGATCATATATTTCTTTTAAATTGTTCCAAAGAACATATGGATCTTCTACCATTGCATATTCAGCCTTTACAGATTCATGAAGATAATGGCGAAGGAATATCATGGCCTACAAGGATGCGTTATTTCCTTCTATAATTGTATTTCCAAGGTTCATGGCACCAAGATGGATCTCAGCATCAAGGATCCACTCCAAATAGTTCTTGCCAGAAATATCAAGGGCAACAAACTCAAGCTTTGTAATATTTGACATTATAACACAGAGCAGAGTAACAGTAGTTAGAGACTGGTGCTGATAACGTGTTGTGTAAATAATGATATTATAGTACTTAAAATAATAAAGCAAATAAATCAATGGAAGAGATATTTTATTAATCACTCTAAATTATCTTCTCTCACTTCTTTCTTCTTTCTCCTCTCTATTTCTTTCTTTATCTCCGTACAATTTTCTCACAATGCCAATTACTATGGCTTGAATTGGTGTGTACAAAGGTGAAAATGATCACCTATATATAGGTATCATGGCCGTGGGAATCATGGCATCTCTTTGTACAAAAAACTTCAAAATTGATTTAAAAGCTTTCTCATCAAAGCTTCTTGCCAATATTCTTGTAAGCAAAAAACGTGAAGTAGTCTAAAGCTAATATTAGATGCTTTTGTACTTGGATGGTCTTTGGCTGTTAGGTGGCATCCATAATATTCACAACAAAATAGATATTAGACACAATAATTTGGTTCACAAACAATTATCTAACAAAGATTTTGAATGTCACGAATATTATATATATATATATAGGGCCAGTTAAGCAATTTTTAAAGGTAAAGTTTAAAGGATTTAGCCATAGTTTCATGAAATTAGGGATTTAACCATATCATGTAACATTTTTTGTAACATGTAACATATATACGGGTAAAAAATGTAATATTTTTTGTAACATGTAACATAAAATGTTATTCTTTTACACGTATATATGTTTCATGTAACAAAAAATATTACATTTTATGCCTAAATCCCTAATTTCGTGAAACTATGGCTAAATCCTAAAAAACTACCCAAAAGTTTGGTTAAATGCCGAAAAAATTATATATATATATATATATATATAGTTAATTAGGTAAATAGTCATTTTGAACTGTCTGATTTAAAAAAACCGCCATAGTTTAAAAAGATTTAAAAACTAGCCATAGCACATGTAAAAAATTTCTGACGATAACAAAATTACACATAAAAATTACTGTAAGAAAAATTTCTGACATGTGTAAAAATTTCTGAAACGATTACTTTTTAAATTTTTCGAAATTGTAACTATTTTTTAAAATTATTTTCTAAAAAGTGATTAATTTCTTAAAATTCCCTATATATATATATAATATGCTATAATAGTAAAACTAAATATTAAAATAAGTAATAATAGATTATAAAGAGAGAAATTTATTAATATTTTTGTAACTAATTCTTATTCAATATTTTGTTCTCCTTTTTTTTCCCCCTTATTTAAAATGGCTAAAATAACTAACATTTCAAAACATTAAGAACTAGCCATAAAACTATTAAAAATTAATATAAGCGTGGCGTATTATATTATCATATAATTCAAAAATGACTATTTGCTTAATTAATGTAAACGTTGTTTATTTTCTTAAAACAAACTTAAAAAAGTCTACTTCTTTAATCATCTCTTATTTTTCTTTCTTTTCTCTTCATTATTGCCTTCACTTGGCCGTTGTGTGTCTTCAAGGTCTAGTTACCTAATTTTTAAGAGTTTTTTAGGCATTCAACCAAACTTTTGGGTAATTTTTTAGGATTTAGCCATAGTTTCACGAAATTAGGGATTTAGCCATAAAATGTAATATTTTTTGTTATACGAAACATATATACGTGTAAAAGTGTAACATTTTATGTTACATGTTACAAAAAATGTTACATTTTTTGCACGTATATGTGTTACATGTTACAAAAAATATTACATGATATGACTAAATTTCTAATTTCGTGAAAGAGTTTTTAGCATTGGTGCCCCCTGACTTATACGAGGTGTGGCAACTTGCCCCCTAATATTTTATTTGTGGCATTTTGCACCTTCACTTTAAAAATCTTGGCAAATCACCACAAATTGATAACTTCCGTCAAAAAATTGGACAGAATTTGGCACACCCAACTCACGTGACTCAATATTAAGGGTATTTAGGTCAATTTACTAATTCTTTCTCCTCTTTCTTCTTCTCTTCTTCCTCTTCAAATAATCAAAGTTGGCAAAAAAAAAAAAAAAGCCCTTCAACCCCCACAAACAATTATCCAAACATTACCCAACAGCCAAAAATCAACAATTACCGACCTCAACCAAGAGAAAATACAAATTAAAAAATAAAAACCCCAAAAACTCACCCTCTCTTGTCAACTCTTTTGCGCCTCGTCTGCAGCATGTGAGCAGCGAACTCGCCGTTGTCGGCCTTCAACATCTCCGGAAATGGCACGGCGATGTCGAGCTTTGCCAGGGCGCGGTGGCGCGGTTGGATGCTCCTCTCCAAGCGGAATGAGATGTGATGTGGGTTCTTCTCAGCTCCGCCGCGTCGCCCCTCATCTCGGACAAAAAAAGTCAACCTTCGGTGCCAGGTTCTTCTTCAAGGAGCGTGAGGAGGCACGACGAGCGCACAGCCATGGCAGTGATGTCGGCGGCGGAGGAAGTCGAGCTTGGGCGGAGCGTGTGCTCGACGCTAGAGATGAGCAGCAGGGCGGTGTGGTGGTGACTCCGAGGAAGCCGAGGGAGACGAGGAAGGCGAGGTTGCGGCGGAGCTAGGCATCGACGGGGCAGAGGAGGAGGTTGGAGGTTAGAGGTTGGGCGTTCGAATTGGGCATTGACATCGGGAGAGAAAAGGTATTTTTTCTTTTTCATTTTTTAGTTTTTTTAGATCCATCATTTTTAGTTGGTGTAAATGGGAGTATGGGATAAAGAATTTAATTTTTTTAGTCTTAGATGTATAATCTATTTAGAAGAAGGAGATTAGAGAGGCGACGATGACGGAGACGAGAGCTTCGGGAGTGAAGAGCAGTTCGATGAGCGCGACGACGTGAGCGGCTGGCGGCAGACTGATTCATGACGGAGCGGTTGATTTTGGGGGTCGAGAAGATGTTACCGTGGTCATCCGGGGCAGAGGGAGAAGAGACAGATGTCCAATACGGAGAGGAAGTCTGGCCGAAGATGGAGGCGGCCGGCGGCGGTGGTGGAGCCCATTACTCCAATCGGAGTGGAAATCGAGAGAGAGACAATAATTTTTTTTGCTTTTTTAGTTTTTGTAGACCTGTTTTTGCTTTTTTAGTTCTTACTTGTTTTTTTAGTTTTTGCTTTTAAATCTGTATCTCATAATATGAAGATTGACGAAGAAGAAGAAGAATACGTGAAACTAATTAATTGACTCAAATACCCTTAATAAAGAATCATGTGAGCTGCACGTGTGAAATTCCATTTAACTTTTTGACGAAAGTTATCAATTTGCGGTGATTTGCCAAGATTTTTAAAGTGAAGGTGCAAAATACCACAAATAAAAGATTAGGGGGCAAGTTGCCACACCCCGTATAAGTCAGGGGGCACCAATGCTAAAAACTCTTTCGTGAAACTATGGCTAAATCCTTCAAACTTTACCTTTAAAATGGCTAATTACTTAACTTACCCTTAAATCAATTCAGAATAAAAATTATCTCACATTGTTATGGGCGCTGGCCGAATATATGCAAGTAGAATACTTATAAAAAATTAAATATCCTTAAGTTGAGTCCACAAAGACGGGTCCTTGGAGGGTTAACTCTGTTAGTTCATAAATAATTGTCTAACAAAATTTTTAAATGTCGTTAATATAAATTTATATATATATATATATAATATGCTAAAACAATAAAATAAAATATTAAAATAAGTAATAATAGATAAAAAAGGAGAGAAATTTATTAATATTTTTGTAACTAATTCTTCTTCAATATTTTTTTCCCTTTTTTGTCCCCTTCTTTTTCGGATTTATCCGATATTTGACCCCTTTTTTGGCTAAAATAACCAACGTTTCAAAAAATTAATAACTAGCCATTAACCTATAAAAAAATTAATAAGAGTAAAAGCATATCATATAGTTCAAAAATGATTATTTCCTTAATCAATATAAACGTTTTATTTTCTTAAAACATCCTTAAAAATAACCACTTCTTTAATAATCTCTTTTTTTCTTTCTTTTCTCTTTATATTACCTTCACTTGGATGTTGTATGTCTTGAAAGTCTGGTTTCCTAGTTAAATCAAGTGAGGAAAAGAATTATCTAACACTATTATGGGCACGACCGAATATATGCGAGTAGAATACTTATAAAAATTAAATATCCTCAAATTGAGTCCACAAAGACGGGGTCTCGGAGGGTTAGCTCTGTTGGGATGTACTGTGACGCGGAGCCCACAACCTATTCTATCTCGATGGTAGAGTTGCGAGGTGAATGCATTCGGATTGGTCTAGACGGCCATCTCACATAAGTTGCAATGGTCCGAGATTGTACTTTATATTCCTGCAATTATTTTAATTTAAATTTTATGGGCTCCCCCTCACACCCTTCCCTTTCCACGCCACATGACCCAGGCTCCATGCAAATTTTCTTTGGCTAGCTCGGCTGCTGCCTCATGCTTGCGTTGGAGCTCTCTAGCGTCGCCTTTGGCCACTCGCGCCGAAGCCCCGAAGTCTTCTTGAGGAGCCGACAGGGGTGGTTGATTGAGGTGTCAGAAAGGTGAACGTCGGCTTTAACAGTGAGGGTAGTGGTGTATTTGGACCGTGACTAGGTCTCGTAGTGAGTATTCTAGATGTGGGCTTCGCAGGCTTTTGCCATGGAAGATGTTTCCATTAAATTTTCGGCGAATGCTCAGCATCAATCTGGTGATGAAATAAATGAGTTACTTGTTTGAGGCTAACAAGGAATTTCTTCGAACATGTAAGCAAGTGGTTTGCCTTCATCCATTGAAACCAAGCATAAGCCTGACCCTCCTTATGGAAGGACATGATTTGAAGACGAAGATGGATAGGCGTACCGTGGAGGTTAAAGAACTCTTCGATCTGAAAGATCCAATTGTTCTAGTCACATCCATTAAATATAGATACCTCGAGTTTAATAGCCCAGAGCAATGAGAAAAGATCGACAATGCCCGATTAAAAATCCAATCGATGGGCATGTGGCATCGGGCGACCCAAGCTTCCCGAAGAAGCGGCAGAGCCACCAAGAATGTGGGATCTTGTATCCTCGAGGAGAGAGTCGAAAATGGCCATCTGTTTTTGGAGGGTCTGAAGAACTGCAATTTGGATGCCTTCGATCTATTGTTGTAGAGCCTTGAGTGCATCAAAATCGTCCATGGCAATAGTCAATGATAGCACCAATTGATACGCCTAAACCTACAACAAGAAGAGGTTAGACAAGAGAGCACTCTTTGAGTGAGTGTCGGCTCTTAAGAATTGAGAGAGAAGAGACGAGAGAGAGAAAATGAGAGAAGAGAAATTCTTGAACATTCTTCTTTATGCCCAACAGTACAAAATTAGTTAGAACATATACCTCCCACCGTTGGTGATGCGATCCTCGTAGCGAGAACCGGTGTTGTCGATCGTTTTCTTGTTGGACGACACGGACTGGATAGGAATCCCGTCAAAAGACTCGATTAGGATGCTTATTACGACGCCACAACGGATGCAGAATAGCCGTTGATAAGTCAATGGGTTGAGGAACGCCACAAACGGTTGCGGAAGGGCCGTTTGATAAGTTCTTGGCGAATCGTCAAGCGTTGGACTTGAACGATTCAAGTTTTCTGAGACAAACTCAGGAAGAAAACCTCAAAGGTGTTTTTCACAAAATAACGTAGTCTACTTTTGATATTGATGTTGGCCTTTAAATAGGCTTGGAACTTTACAACCCTAACTAGCAATTAAATAATTTAAGAAATTCGGAAATATCCCGAAATAATCAGAAAATACCCAAAACTAAAAACAAAACGCGTAAAATAAAACTGGAGCGGAATTTCCTTGCGTGCGCGCGATCGATCGGCAGCAGCTAGGCGATCGATCGGCCCATGTCGCGATCGGTTGGCTGAATGCCGCGATCGACCGGCGCCGTCTCTGCCCAATTTCGCTCACTCGCGCGCGCGAACGTTCGGCTAGCTGGGGCGCACGATCGGCGCTCGTCGCGATCGATCGGCGCTTCCTCGGGTTTGCGCTCGTGATCCTCTTGTTGAGCCGATCGGTCGGTTGAAACCCCGCGAGCGATCGGCTAAGGCTCGGGTTCACCAATATTATTTGATTCTAAGTAATTCTAAAATGTTCCAAATAATTCTAAGTTCTAATTATTACATAAAATAACTCAAATAACAAAATAAAAGAAAAAGATCTTCCACGAACACTCAATTGCTCGTCTTGATAGCTTCACCCTCTTTCCGTGCTGAAAGACATGAGGGCTTTCTCTTGGATTTGGCACGCTTATCTTGACCCGTCGCCCTTAAGTCTCCGAGATCCAAGGTGATAGATGGCACGCTGACCAGGGTCGCGTCATTCTCCTCCTCTTCAAAGGGATTTGACCTCAAATCCGAGTAGTGTTGCTCGCCCGGTTTCCGAGCCCAATTACTTTGCTCGAACACGAACTTGCGATGCTTCTTATAGTTCCACTTCGGAATGATTGGCTGCTTGATGCCTCGAAAGGGTGGTAATTCGGGTGGCTTCGTATTCTTCATATGCTTCTCGACTTCCTGCAAAAGAGAAAACATAGTAATAGGAAATCTCTCACACTTTCTAAGGAGAAAACTTTTCTTTTGACTCTCGTTTCTTTCCTCTCCTTTGATTAGGTGTTTGCCCTCTCTTTGTTGTTTTTCCTCTCGAACTGTTTCTCTCTCACTCAATTGCCCACCCCCTTTTGATTGACTCATCACACTAGAAACCTCTCTCTTCTCACGCTCTCTCCTCTCATGCTCACTTTGAAGAAATTTTTGATCTTCTAGGACTTGACTAGGAGTTAACGGTACGAGAGCAATTGATTTGCCCCGGTATGGTATGGTGTACTTGTTGGTGTAGCAATCGTGTGTAACACGTCGATCAAACTGCCATGGCCGGCCAAGTAGGATGTGTGTCGCCTCCATAGGTACCACATCACATAGTACCTCGTCTTCATACTTGCCGATCTGAAATGACACCAACACTTGGTGCGTCACCTTCATACCACCACTGTCATTGAACCACTGTAAGTGGTAGGGTCGGGGATGATCTATCATTGGTAGAGATAGCTTCTCCACCAAGGCCTCGCTCGCCGCATTGGTGCAACTTCCTCCGTCAATTATCAAGCTGCAAACTTTATCCTTCACCTTGCAGCGCGCATAGAAAATATTTTCCCGTTGCGCGTCATCTTCGCTCTTTGCTTGGGCGCTCAAGGCCCTCCTTGTCACCGCCACTAACCCAAGTGTCTCTCGAACCTCCTCTACTTCCAATTCCTCCCCACGATCCTTCTCCTCCTCTTCATCCGTCTCATACTCTTCATTGGACCTCATCAACATCGTCCGTGTGTTCGGACATTGACTTGCAATATGACCACGCCCCTGACACTTGAAACATTTGATATCACGGTTCCGAGAAGTAGAGTTTTCAATGGTACCTCGGTTGTTGGTTGGAGTTGAATTGGATGGCTTGTTCTCCGGTTTGGATGGAATCACCACACTTTCCTCCTCCTTCTTGGGATTAGGAGATTTCCAAGCGGCTCGATCGCTAAATCTGCTTCTCCTTCCACCCGACTTGAACTGTTTCTCCACTTGAATCGCCTTATGGACTAATTCCTCCATCTCCATGTAATGGTGCAGCTCCACTTCGTTGGCAATCTCAGTGTTCAGGCCTGCTAAGAACCTCGCCATGGTCACCTCTACATCCTCCTCTAGGCCGAGGCGGATCATCAATAGTTCCATCTCCTGGTGATAGTCTTCCACGCTCTTGTTGCATTGAGTCAAGCGTAACAAACGCTTGTGAAGCTCTCGGTAGTAGTGCGCCGGCACAAACCGTTTCCTCATGAGAGCCTTCATGTCCTCCCAAGATTCCATGGGTGGCTCTCGGTTCCTTCTCCTATTTGTAGTCATTTGATCCCACCATGTAAGCGCATATTCGGTAAACTCAGTGACTGCGAGTTTTACCTTCTTTCTATCGGAATAGTGGTGGATGTCGAAGATGTTCTCGATCCTCTTTTCCCATTCTAAGTACGCCTTTGAACTCGGGGATCTTCGACTTGATGCTCCCAAGATTATCATCCTCCCTCCGGTTGTGAAAACGTCCTTGATCATGCCGCCGTCTATCGGGTCCTCCCTCATCATAATCGTTCTCCTCGAACTCGTCTTCCACGTCTTCCCACCTTTCCCGTAGTCGCGCTCGTTGTTGTCGAGGAGCGGCTTGATCCCTTCGTCCCACATTCACTCTATTTCCACGTTCTGCTCTCATCTCCCCCATCTCTTCTCGTATTCCCTCCATCTCTCGCATTAAAGCTCTTAGTTGCCCCGTTAAAGCTTCCATCATGAAGCGTTGTTCACCTGGTTGCCCTTGTGCGCCACGTGCCCCGTCGTTATCGCTTCCTGACATGGTTAGTGTAAAATTGAAAGTAAAAAGGACCTCACAAACACTCCCTTACGTGTTTCACTCAAGGATGAAAAACACTCAAGATGTCACTCGTGTTTATCACTCAACAACTGGCTTTTACCCTCAATTATTCTCACCACTCGTGCCTTTTACCTCTCAAATTCTCACTAAATTTCTCGAAAACTTGAAAGTGCTCAAGACTCTAAGATGAAACTGGACGATCTTTTTGTGAGAAAAACAAGATCGATGTTCCTAACATGGATGATATATTTATAGCTCGAGGGAGGTCAAGGCGTAAAGTTGAAGAAGTGACGAATTTACATCACTTTCGTGCTGAATTATTTTATTCTGTTATTGATATGCAACTTCAAGAGTTGAATGATCGTTTCACGGAGGCAAATACTGAGCTTCTTTGTTGTGTAGCATGTTTGTGTCCCAATGGTTCTTTCTCTGCATATGACAAGCAAAAGTTGATTCGTCTTGCTCAATTTTATCCTGAAGACTTTTCTCCTGCTGAGCTCTTAAAACTTGAAGATCAACTTGAAACTTATATTCTTGATGTGTGTTCTAATGAGGAGTTTGTTAGACTTAAAGGACTTGGAGATCTTGCTAAGAAAATGGTTGAGACAAAAAAGGATGAGGTATATCCATTAGTTTTTTTGCTTATCAGACTTGCATTAGTTCTTCCAGTTGCTACTGCAACAGTTGAGAGAGTATTCTCTGGTATGAACATTGTGAAAAATCGATTGCGCAATCGAATGGGAGATCAATTGATGAATGACAATTTGATTGTGTACGTTGAGAAGGACATCTTTGACAGCATCGACAACGAAGTTATTGTGCAACGTTTTCAAAGCATGAAACCTCGTCGAGTACAATTGTAATATGTAAGTTGCTATTTATTTGATGAAACTTTATCATTTTAAGCTTGATTTTTCATTATACCAATTAAAAATTTTGTCTCTTTTATTTGTACCCCCCTTTGTTCAATTTCTAGATCCGTCACTGCATGTAACATATATATATATATATATATATGTAAAAGTGTAACATTACATATAATGTTACATGTATTATATTTTATGTTACAAATAACGTTACATTTAATGTTACCCTTTTTACATGTATATATGTTACATGTAACATTTTAATGTTACCCTTTTTACATGTATATATGTTACATGTAAGATTTTTATGTTACATGTTGTGGCTAAATCCTTAATTTCGTGAAATTATGACTAAATCCTTCAAACTTTACCTTTAAAATGGCTAATTGCTTTACTGGCTCATATTAATAACGTAAAATTTGTAGCATTATTTAAAAGTGAAACACATTTAGGACCTAAATTATCAATGTGCCAAAAAGAGCATTTCTCATAATTTCCATAATATATATATATATATAAATATATATATTAAGGACCCAATTATAACCGAGCATAAAATGAGGGGTCATCGCTACTAAAATCCCAAAGGGGCCGTTTAGTACGACTCTACCGACGTTGGGCGAGCTATAGCCTAAAGACTTCTTCTCATAGTCCAATAATAAGAGTTGTAGCCCTGGGAGACCACTTTCTTTTTTCTTTTTTTTTTTTTTTTAAGTTCAAACAAATCATTGCTTTCACGGATAGCTAATAAAAGAAGCGCTTGTTAGTCTTGAAAATGGGCTGGTCTATCTTGTTTTAGGTGTACCCGGAAAGCTTTGTAGAGGAATGATTTCGTCTGATCCTCCCTTTAAAAAAAGAAGGTGAATTTTATGTAGTAGCTCTACCGGATTCTTTAGAGCTTAAAAATCTTTCATGCAACAGAAGTGTGAATCACTTGTACACGAAACAAATGAGATGATTTTAGGGGAAAAAAAAAAAAAGCACTGAACAGTTCATCTATATTCCACAGAATGTGCGATACATAACAATAAAAAAGGTTAGTTCAAAATGTATTTATTCCGAAAGAAAAGAGAGTGATCAACAAGAAGTCACCGACATAAAGAAAACGACCACAACTTCCCACAGCAAGTGCTGGCAAACAAAAAAAAAAAAACTCTCCGACATCGCAGTTCCCATCTGCTATATGCACATATGACGAAAAAAAAAAAACCACACTTTTCTTATGAGAAATTTGTCAATCGTATAACTCGAGTGGTGGGATTGGCATATAACGTTGCCACTGCGAGGACAAAGGCATCAATCACACTCACACCAGATGGCATAACAACTAACAAAAAATATCACAATCTTTTGTCAAACCCCCAAAATATCTGGCACAAATATATGCAACTCTCGATGATAGATAAAGTGGCATAATAGATGGAATCAAATCTTATTCCATATCCTATCAAGATATTTTGCAAGTCAATCAAAACACATAAAAGAAGCATGTGCAAGTAATACGCCAAAAAAAAAACCAGTAAAAATTTTCTGAGCATGAGATGAACATATTTGCTTGCTTGTATTGAATATGAAAGGCATTTTATAAAAGACAACTCTTGAAATTTATGAACTAGTTTTTAAGTTCTCAAATTCTTTTTATTTTTATACTCGTCCACGCCTAACTAAGAATTAGACAAGTCTAGAGACCTATTAAATGCCAAACTATTAATTACGCAAGCATAGAGATCCATGAAATGCTAAGAACATGATAAACGAGTATTGGTTTTGACTGACAAAACTTGCCATAAAGAGTACTGGAAAAGAAAAGCATTCAAAATTTGACAGTTGACATCTTATACACAAACTATAACATATATTTGCCTAAAATAGATTTCTTCACAGGTCAAAGACACTTCAAATTTCAGTACGAAGAGATTATTACCTATGAGTCATTCACTTTCGAGAAGAACCTTTTAGTTTAACTAAAAAATGAGCAAAGATATATCTCATCTCATAAACTAGCAGAACTCAACAACATGAGAGTATTGAGGATAAGATCTTATGGTTTCTCTTCAGAAATAATGACAAAAAGATCAAAGGACTGAATCTGCCTACAAGTACAACTTACAAGAAAGTAGCAAGAAACAGAAATAATAAAACAAAAATAAGACGATACTCTAAATTCAACAAATCCATTGATCTTCTGAAAGACACCGAGCAAGTAAGTGTAATCGGGGACGTGGGGTCTACCTTCGTCTCCGAGCAACCGATTTTTGAGGCGTTTTTTTCATCATCTTCTGCTAATTGCCTCTATGATTTTTTCTAACATTCACTCAATAGCTTCATAACTTCAGGCAATTTCAATGTCCTTGGGAAAGTTAAGAACAAGCCCTTCTTCAAAAGACCCCCAATTGCGGATCCAAGCAAAGCATGTAATACCATTGATTGTTTGTTTTTTTTACCTTCTTCGTTTTTCCCAAATATTTACACCATAACCCGCAATTTCACCACCTTGCAACTCCGCCGCTATTTACTTCCATAGACCAAGTCCTCCTCCGCCGCGGCGTCCCAGCCGCTGCCGCTGCCGCTGCCTCTGCCGCAGGGCTCGAGTTCGATAACGACCTCACCCTCCGAGGCTCCGAGCCAGAGCTCGACTCAGACCGGCTCGAAGACCTAACCCCGCCGAAGCAAGCAAACAAGTTCCGCAACACCCGCCTCAACCCGCCCCTCTCCCTCCCCCCACTACCCCTCGACGACCACGATATCCGCCTCGGCAACCCGCCTCCCCCGCCACCGTTGTTGTTAAACCCGCCATCCATCTCCGTGTACACCACCGGAAGCTCCCTCTCGCCGCCTCTCCTCCCTCCGGAGAATCTCCCGACCGCGAACCCCCCTCCCGGTAGCCTCCAGATGGTCAATCCAACGCTCTCCTCCTCGCCCGGAGTCAAATTCACGCCATTTTCCGCCTCCGAAGGAGCCGGCGCATCGGACGGGAGCTCGTGGCGGCACACGGGGCAGGAATTCCGCAGCGAAAGCCACGGGAGGATGCAATCGGAATGGTAGATGTGGCTGCAAGGCATCTCCCTCGCTTCGGCCCCTAATTCGAAGGCCTCTTTGCAAACGGCGCAGTGCGATTCGGCCTCAACTTGAGCGCCGCCGATCTCGATCGTCGGCATCGACTCGATCGCCGCCTTCGAAGCCGGAGGCTGCTGCTCCAGCCTCCCGATCCCGTTGATCTCGATCTGCGAGAGCTGCTCCAGAAGGCGGTCAAACCCCGACCCTAGCAAGAACTCCGACATGCTCGCCGGGAGAGGCCTCAACCCGGCGCCACCACCGTCGTCGTAGTAGAGCTCGAACCCCCTGCCGCCTCCGGCCAGCCCCCCTCCCTCCGGCGCTCCGCGCAACACGATGACGGGGTTGAAGGGCGACCGATCGCCGCCGTTCCTTCGAGTCCGGCGCAGGATCGGCCCGGAATCATTCCGATCCGAGCTCCGGTGGTGGCCGGCGCCGATCATGTACATCGCCGCAGCCGGGAACCTCTGCCGGCGCGATCCGCCGGCGTGCGAGGGCTGCGGCGGGCTAAGGGCTCTCGATCGCCTCGATGAAGCCGCTGTCGCAGTCCGGGCACACCAAGCCGTCGTCGGCCGCCGGAACCCTAACCAATCGGCTACATCTATAGCACCAGTACGACGAAAACCTCGCCGAAGACATCAATCTATCGAAAACCTACCGATCTATCTACCTATCTGCCGAAACCCTAAATCAAAACACAAACCCAAACAATCAAAACCTGAAATTTCCCTTTCCCAATCCAGTCGTTCGCCGATGGAGAGAGAGAGAAGAGAGGAGTGGTGTTTGGGAGATGGGAAAATTGGAGAAACCTCGCAGTTTTGTTTTCTTTTTTCCCTGGAAAAAGTGGCTGAGAAAAATGAAGTCTTTGCCTTTTCCTTTTCCTTTTTCTTTTTTATTTTCTTTTTTTTTTTTTTTTTTTTTGGGTTCGGTTTGGTTTTGTGTATTGTTGGTGCAGAGGTCAAATTTCTATGGATGTTAGAGAAAGAAAGAGAGAGAAGATATTAACGGCAAAACCGCGTCGGTCATTTCCTAGCGTGACACGAACGCTGTGAGATTCGGGACACGTGGCGGAAGGTAATTCGCCGGATGGACGGACGACGTAAACTAGGCGTTAAAGTTATCGCTGCGGTGATAGACGGTCGGTCAATTTTGTTCTTTTTCTTTTGTTTATGGCATTATTATATATGTTTGTATGAGGCTGATTCCTCTTTTTTTTTTGTATTTTTTTATTAATGAAAAAGCTTAAATTTTTTTTTTAAGTATTATTTTACGAAGTGGGATAATGGAAATGGAGTGGGTACTGGGTAGTGGATAATGGGAGCCGATAGATGAGCCGTTTTAGAAGGTTTGTAAGCTGAGATTTTTAATGCTACTATTTTCGTTATTATTATTTTTATTTTTATTTTTACTGAAATTTGACTGTATATTGTTTAGTATTTTTTTTTCCCTTTAGATTGGGTTTGTAGGTTTTTTTTTTTTTTTTTTTGGAAAAAGAAGAAGTTAAGCTGTTTATTATGTAAGCCGTAGCAATAGTTTAGCCGACAATTGAAACGTCTACAAGGACAAAAGGAAAAAAAGATATATCAACTATTGCAGCAAAAATTATAAAAAAATTGTTGTTAAACGGCGAAAGAAACAAAAGAAATTCTTTCTTTTTGTTTCAATTTTTTATTTTTTTCGTTTTTTAGGTGACTTGAACATGTCATAATCTTAATGACGGAATTTGAATATTTACGCTGACTCGTGTGTAGAGTAGAGCTGGCAGTACGGGAGGCGAAAACGGGTACCCACCTCCCGTTTCCCTTTTTTTGCGGGTGCGGAACTCGTTTCTATATTTTCGAAGAAACGGTTTTTGTGACCCCTTTTTAAAAAAAAAAAAATTAAAGGACCATTGGCCAACCGTCTCGGAAAAAAAAAATTGTTGCTGCAATAGCCCGAAAAAAGAAAAAAAAAATGAATATGGCCAACCGTTGGACGACACCACCCCCCCATCCCCATCTCCCTTCTCTCTCTCTCTTTTTTCCCTCTTCTATTTAAACTATTTATTCTTCTTCTTTTTCTTCACTCTTTCTTCAATCTCCATCTTATACTTTCCCTAATTCTCTCTACTCTCAATCTCTCTACTCTCACTATGCTTATATAACATCATTATTTAATTATTTAATTAATATAAATTATATAACTATTATTACAATATTATATAAAAATATATATTTTTATTATTATTAATTTTGATTAATAATATTTTATAAGATGTCGACCGAGCGCACTCCATTCTCTACTTTCACCACCAATGTCTCTACTATTGAAGTAGAAGAAGGCTATCCTTAAAGAGATGAGTGCACTTGAGAAGAATCAAACATAGAAAATTGAGGAACTCCCCATGGAGAATCCACTGTTGGCTACAAATGGGTATTTACTCCAAAATTCAAGGTGGATGGGACTCTTGAACATTACAAAGCATGATTAGTTGCCAAGGGCTTACACAAACCTATGGTACTTATTATTCGGAGAACTTTGCTCCGGTTTCTGAAGTTAACACTATTCGAATTTGGTTCTCTATTGCAGTGAATTTAGATTGGTCTCTTCGACAATTTCATGTAAAGAATGTCTTTATAAATTGCAAGTTAGAGGAAGAAGTTTTTATGAAGCCATCACTAGGGTTTGAAGACAGGGTTGGCTCTAGGGTATGCAAACTGGAAAAGGCACTCTATAGACTCAAGCAGTCACCTCAGGCATGGTTTGATAGATTTATTCACTTTGTAAAGCTTCAAGGTTATCTCCAAGCACAATTATATTATACATAGTTCGTAAGATTGTTTTAGCATTGTGCTATTTTGATAGTTTACCTGGATGCTATAATTCTCACCAAAGATGAATAAAAATAAGTGGAGACGTTAAAAAGAAGATATCAGATGAGTTCGAGATAAAAGATCTAGGAGAGTTATGATACTTTCTAGGCATGGAAGTATTGTTGTTTCACAACAAAAATTACATATTGAACCTTCTGAAAGACACGAGGATGAATGGATGCCGACCTGTAAATACTCCTAATGATCCAAATTAAAAACTAATAAACATTAAGCAAGGTGCTTCATTGAATGTCCAGCAATATTAATGGCTAGTAAGGAGGCTAATCCATTTATCTCACACACGTCCTGACATAACACTCACATTTAGTATGGTCAGTCAATTTATGCATTGCCCCTATAAAGAACATCTTGAAGTTGCTTTCAGAATTCTCAAGTACCTAAAGAGTTGTCCCAGTAGAGGCTTTTCTTCAAAAAGGAGGAAAGTCAGACTATGATGGCCTTCACTAATGCAAATTGGGTGGGATCAGTGACAGACATAAAATCTACTTCAGGTTATTGTACCTATTTGTAGGGAAATCCAGTGACTTGGAGGGATAAGAAGCAGAATGTGGTCGTGCAAAGCAATGTAGAGGCTTAATACAGGTCCATGGCAATTACACGGTATTTGTGAAATACTATGGATTAGACGGGTTCTCTAGGAGCCTGGAGATCAGGCATGCCAATGA
This sequence comes from Boehmeria nivea var. tenacissima, assembly GCA_018132145.1. Taxonomy (NCBI): domain Eukaryota; kingdom Viridiplantae; phylum Streptophyta; class Magnoliopsida; order Rosales; family Urticaceae; genus Boehmeria; species Boehmeria nivea. Next base: position 8,451,319 of record CM030875.1, on the reverse strand, counting down.
AATTGTTCTGTGAAAATAAAGCGCTGATAAGTATTGCACATAATTCAGTACAACATGATCGGACCAAGCACATAGAAGCCGACAAACATTTCATAAAGGAGAATTTGAAGACAGGAGTAATTTCCATTCCATTGGCTACCAATAAGGATCAGATAGCAGACACTCTAACCAAATAGTTGTTTAAACCAACATTTTAATATTGCTTGTAAACAAATTCGGCATGTATGATATCTATGCACCAATTTGAGGGGAGTGTAGAAAACGTGTAAAATGTGTAAATTAGTTGTAGAGCTTATCTTTTTTAGAGATTTAAGAATAAGTTAGTTAGGTTGTTACTCTTTTCTTAGTTGTTAGTTTATGTAACTATTATTTAAGCCATCAAGCTAAGCAATGCAAGTTACTTACACTCTTTAATATCTAGCTTAAAAGAAAAAAAAAAAACCGCCTTCTATTTGTGCAGGTGTAGCCAAATTTCGCTAAATATATTTTCTCAAAAATATATCAATTAAATGTCATATTTAAATCTTACAAAATAGTTACACGATAAATTTGATGTTTAAATTATCTTTTGATTAAGATAATATTGATTTAAATAATGGTGTTTAAATTATCTTCGATTAAGATAATATTTATTTAAAGAATAAACTAATTATTCAAATTCAAATTTAAAAAAATTCTCTAAATAATTCCTATAATTTAAACACCATATAAATTAAAGATTTATTCTTTATATCATTATATTAAATAATTAGAAAACTCTACATAGTAACCCAGGCTCCAACCAAATGGGCTTGATTTGGTATAGCCCAATATGGGCCAATCCATATAACACTATTCTTTATGATTACGAATGTGATCCTTCGTCAAGGAGACACTGTAAGATTCTATTGTGTTATTGTAAACTAAAATAAGAACCAATTAGACTTAATAATTATAAGTTTAAGATGAACACGGACAAAGGTTGTCTATCTTGATCAATTCTTCAAAAATCGTCAAACTTTTATGTGATTCCACTACAAGTATGAAGCTAAACTCTTAAATTAATAAATAAATTGCAACCGTACGCTTTTACTAGTCATTCTTGATCAATAACTTCCTCAATGATATGATAACCTCGTTGGATATCCATCATTGGTCTGAAGACTGTTAATATATTTTTCCTTCCAACTATTTTATGTCAAGATCTTCGTCGTTGGATGACCTTATTATAAAACCATGTGAATTTTTTTTTTCACTCAAAAGAGTGAGCGGGTCCGGCGTCAATTATCGAACTTAAAACAACACCTTAAAAGGATATCATTTACTTTTTTGTATGGCGGAAAGAGATAGAGACGAGAGAACGTTTGGAGATAGAGAGAGATTTGAGAAAATAAAATTTCTTGTATTGTAATGACCGACTGTACAAGCATATATACAATACTCACGAACTAATTCTGTTGATGATAAATAAAGCTAATTATAGTTTGTTACATATATGCCACGTAGCTACTATAAATGACTTGTAAAAGTATATACATGACACGTATTCTAATACGCCCCCTCAAGATGGACGATAAATGTTTCGAACGACTATCTTGGATAAAAGAGTATTTAGCTGAGGAGTAGATAGTGGCTTAGTAAACATGTTAGCAAGTTAATGATGCGAGCGAATAGGAAGAAGTTTGAACGTGCCATCAACTAGCTTTTCACGAATGAAATGACAGTCAATCTCAATATGTTTAGTATGTTCATGAAAAATAGGATTCGAGGCGATATGGACAGCCACTTGATTATCACGGTAAAGCACCGTAGGAGCAGCAACGAGGACCTTAAAATCACATAGAAGGTACTGTAGCCATACAAGTTCACTGCTTGCCGACGCAAGAGAACGGTATTCAGCCTCAGCTGAGCTTCTAGAAACGATTTGCTGCTTTTTTGCTTTACAAGAAACAAAAGAATCGCCAATGAACACACAAAAACCTGAGACTGACCTTCAAGTATCTGAACAAGCTCCCCAATCAGCATCAGAAAAAGCTTTGAACTGAATGCATGCCGAAGCATCAAGAAAAGCACGCAACTAAACAGAGGAAGATGCAGAGAAGAACAGCCCTTGTCCGGGGGATCGTTCAAGATAACGAAGCAAGTGATAAACCGTATGTAGGTGAGGAGTGTGGGGCTGAGACAAGAACTGGCTTAACAATGCACATCAAATGTGATGTCGGGGCGAAAAAGTGTAAGGTAAAGTAGATGCCCAACAAGGCGGTGATAAACAAAGGCATCGAGAAGTAGATCACCATCGATGGAACTAAGTTGAAGTTTGGTATCCACCGGAACCGAAGCTGGTTTACAAGCTAGATAACCAACGTCTTCAAGAAGCTGAAGTATATAATGACGTTGGGAGAGGACAATTACTTGACGAGATCGAGCAATCCTAAGACCAAGAAAGTACCGAAGAAGACCCAAATCCTTGAGCTTAAAGTGTGAACTAAGGAATGCCTTTAACTCATAAATAGTTGTTGAACGAAGTGATGTGATCAAAATATCATAAAACAACAAGGCTACAAATGTACAATCAAAGCTTTTAGTAAACAAAGAATAATTAGCCTTGGATTGAGTAAAGCCAAACTGAAGAAGAGAATGAGAAAGTTTTAAATACAATTGTCTTGAAGCTTGCTTTAAACCGTAGATGGATTTATGAAGACGGCAAACAAGTTTGGCCGAACTAGTAGAGGGCACCCCCTAAGCCGAATATCCAAGAGGCAAATCCATATAAACCTCTTCAAATAGATCGCCATTCAAGAATGCATTTTTGACGTCAAGTTTGACAACTTGCCAACAATGACTAGCAGCAAGAGCAAGCAATACTTTAACGGTAATAAATTTTGCAACAGGAGAGAAGGTTTCAAGAAAATCCAAACCTCTTGCTGAGTGTATCCTTTAGCAACCAAACATGACTTATGGCACTCGACAGAGCCATCGGGGTTGTATTTCGTCTTGTAGACCTACTTACACCTAATAGAATATTTGCCATCAGGTAAATAAACAATAGACCAGGTCTTGTTGTGGTCCATAGCATCAAGCTCGAGTCGCATAGCATCAAGCTCGAGTCGCATAGCATCACGCTAATGAGGAAAACGCACTTCTTGGTGATAAAATTGAGGATCACGTTGAGTAGAGATAGATAAAAAGAAGTGTTTGTAGGTTGAAGACAATGAGTAATAAGTATGATATTTGGTGATGGGATAAGGTGTGTTGGAGGAAGGTAATGGGAGTATGAGAAAGGAGATTGCAATGAAAATCGATGAGATAGGAATTAGGCTTGAACGGAAGAGTTGACCGACGTAATATGGAAGAAGGAGAGGCCAGAGGTGGAACTAATATGGAATATGAGTTTGACATGGAATAATCATAAGGAGGGCGAGATGAAGTAACTGATGGATGATGGATGACCGAATCGGGAAAATGATCAACCAATTCGTCCGAAGTAGTGACGTTATGAAAAGGAAAAATGTATTCATGAAACTGAACATCACGAGAGATGAAAAATTCCTTCGTGGCAATATCATATAGACGATATCCTTTGATACCTAGAGGATATCCAACAAATACACAAGCATGAGCTCGCGGTCAAACTTGGTACGATGAGATGTAAGAGTAGACGCAAAAGCGAGATATCCAAACACCAAAGCCGTGTGTAATCCACCGTTATTTTGTATAGAACATCATGAGGAGTCTTACAAAGGAGATGGTGTTCTATTGATGAGAAAAGTGGCAGTAAGAACGCACCCAGACAAAAAATGTAATGGAACGTGAGATTGAAAATAAAGTGCCCGTACCATATTTAATAGATGTTGATGCTTTCTCTCAACAACCGAATTCTAGAGTTGATGAAGAACTCCCTTTTCAGTAAGAAATGCATTAAAATCTAGCTCTGGAGCATTATCTGACCGAGAACCTTTAATCTTGGTATCAAATTGAGTCAATACCGTAGCAAAGAATTGTGGAATTAGGAAACTCACATAAGATTTATTCTTCATCGTGTAAACCCATGTAAATCGAGTACAATCATCGACCAACGTAAGAAAGAAACGATAACCCTTGTATGAGACAACATGATACGGACCCCAAATATCACAGTGAAAGACATTAAAAGAGTGCTCAGACAAATTGTTATTGCAAAAAAAAGAGTCTTTGTTGTTTAGCTAACGGGCAAACATAACAAGGTAGACTATTACGGACATTAGAGACATCACAATGTAATTGAATCTTCAAGCTATTAAGTTTCTTGAAAGATAGATGCCCAAGCCTGTTGTGCCATACTCGAGTAGAAACATGATTCACAAAAGCAGTAGACAAGCTTTGTAATGATCATGTGTCCAAAATGTAAAGCTCTTTGACTTTGTTACCCTTGTCAATCATCCTCTTAGTGAGGAGATCCTGAATCAAGAAGTGATCAGGAAAAAAAATTCACTATCAGAGTTTGATCACTGGCGATTGAGTCGGATGTGAGTGCGCTAACAGACAATAAATTGAATTTGAACTGAGGAACAAAGAGAACATCCTTCAGTACCAATGTTGGACCAAGTTGAACGTCACCACTAAATGCAACAGAGACTTGATCATGATTTTGTATAGTAATAGTACTGGCATTTGAGAACGATTTAAGATGAATGAAGGCCCGAGCAACAGAGCAAATATGCTTGGTAGCACCCGAATCAACAACCCAATATTTCATAGATGAAACTAAGTTGTTGGTTGAAATCGAGAAATACATACCTGCATAATATGAAGTGACAGGTTGCTCCGAATATGTGGAAGACTTGGCTGAAATCAAATGTCTAGATAACATCGTGAGCAACTGTTGGCATTGACTTGTACTCAAATTCTGGAAAAAATTACCAATAAAGACGTTCCCTTGTTGATCTGTTTTGTTGAGTCCCAACTTGATTAATCACACCATTGGAACTCTCGCGAGACTTTGATTTATAACCAGGTGGATACCCGTTCAATTTGTAACACCTATCAATGGTGTACCCATGCAAATTGCAATGGGAGCAAACAGGTCATTCCTTTCGTTGGCCCTTGTAATTATTTGCTCTTCTAGAACCACCATAATAGCTATGTGGAGCCATATTACTAGATTTTTTTACAGAGTCATTTTAGAAAGCCATAGAACTAGTGTTGTCAGTTATCATTTGAACTCCTACTTTTCGTTGATGTTCCTTTTGAGTAACAAGAGAGAAAGCTTTGTTAAAGGAAGGGAGGGGATCCATCAGTAGCAACTGACCCCTAATCTGAGCATAAGTATCATTCAGACCCATCAATAAAGTCATCACATATTCCATCTAATAGTGACTTAAAAGCTCCTTAATACCTCCACAAGAGCACTTGCCACACGAACATACAGGCCTGTAATTGTTCAGTTCTTCCCAAATTATTTTCAATTTCGTAAAATACATACTAACAGAATCTTGACCTTGAACGAGAGTCATTAATTCACGGCGTAATTGAAAATTTCAAGACCATTTCTCTATTGAAATCTATCTCTAATATCAATTCACATCTTATGAGCGGAATCAGTGTAAATCACACTAGCAGAAATTTCTTTAGAGACAGAGTTGAATACCCAAGAAATCACAATATTATTATTGCGAATCAAAGAATTGAGATCAGAATCCGAACCACTAGGTCTCGGCAACGAACCATCAATAAATGGAACTTTATTCTCCATAGAAAGAGCTATCAACATTGTTCTGTTCCAGGAGGCCTAGTTTTCTCTGACTAGTGGTTGCGAAACGAGAACTAGATCAGGACTGTCAGAATGGTGAAGGAAAAAAGGATTCGATGGTTCATCAATGGCAGACCTTAGTGATTGAGCCCTAGAATTCACGGTGTTCGACTATGACGAAGCCATTGAAGACGGATAGAATCAAATTTTAGAAAGAAAAAAAGAATCTCTCAACAAGGGGAAGAGAATACAAGATCAATCGGAAGCAAGAAATCGCTCTGGTACCATATTACGATAACACTCAACAATAGAGGAGAGAGAGAGAGAGAGACAAGAGAATGTTTAGAGATAGAAAGAGATTTGAGAAAATGAAATATCTTGTATTGTAATGACCGAATGTACAAGCATATATACAATACTCAATAACTAATTCTTTTGATGATAAATAAAGCTAACTATAGTTTGTTACATATATGCCACGTAGCTACTCTAAATGACTTGTAAAAGTATATATATGACACATATTCTAATATTTCGAACTATTGTTCCTTGACAATAGGGATGTTTCATCCTTCATGTGAATATGTCTACATGATATTGAATTAATTGATCAGCTCTCTTTACGATCTCATCCATGAAACTCAAAAGACACATCTCATGAATATGAAATCGAGCAATATTTCTCTCGGTTTGAGATATCATATATAGAGATGTTTAACAGGGTAGATTGATTAATTAACAAACTTATTAATTTAATCAATCTCTCGTAAATTCATGACTAATATATGCCATAAGTTATCCCACTTCTTACGAGGTAGACAATAAAATAATCTTAATTGAATAGGATGACCAATCTTTCTTCATTGATTAGAGAATTCATTTTTAAGTTATTAGCATTCATTTATTATATCCACACGCACATACTAAGGAGAAAGTAATTTATTATGGGATTATAACTTATTGTTGTATACAAATTCAAAAGAAAAATATTATCCGGAAAGACAACTACATGAAAAAAAAATTATGATTCAATTTTGATATGTCGATCACAAAAATGTTCAAAGTTTCTTATATGGATGAATATTATTAGCGGTTGATGAATGCTAAAAACCAAGCAAATCAATTTTTTAACTCTTAACAAAAATTTACATTAGTTTTTTTCGATATCGTGTTTATTACATCTATGTCATATGAACTAGGTAAATATGTTTGAAATTCAAAAAAGAGTAAACCAATGTCCAATGCAAACGGGAAAGAGTAAGGTTACCAAATGGGAAAGAGCAAGCATAGCAATGCTACATAACAAGAGTAAACCATCAAAATTCATCTAAAGTCACTACTGGACATTGGTGGGATTATGCCTCCCAAAAGTCATAGATTGAACATGTTTGCAAAGACGAAAGGTGGCAAAGCATGGTTTCCTGATTTGCGAAGATCATCCTTTTTTTTTTTTGAGTTTTAAGATATATATATATATATATGTATATATAAATTTGTGTTTCTATTGAGTTTTTGAATTTTCATATATGAAGGATTGAAGGGTGTACATCATTGTATTGTGTTTTAATTTTGGGTAATTAATATTATAACTTTGGAGTTTTAAACATTTTTAATGATTTTTTCTGGAGATTAAATTAATTTTGAGTTTTTAAATATTTTTTTATAATCTTGAGTGTTTTTCTATTATGAATTCCTCCATATGCAGATCACGATTAGTGACATGTATATATCGTCTAAACAATGATTAGATATGTAATTAACCCAAAAATAAGTCTGTGGGTAATCTCACACTATATGTAATTTGAGTAATTGCATTAGTTGCTTCCGAACTCATCATGATTTGGCAAGTTGCTCATCGATTTTTTTTTAAAGTAATAAGCATCCTAAAATTTGAAATTAGGCAAGCTACTACAATCGGTATTTGGTGTCATTCTCTCTTTTGCTTTCCTTCTTCCTCTACTCCAACACATGGACAAACTCATTACTCAGTAACATTGATGTGGCAAGAAATCCCAAACAAATCGAATCCTCTGAACACAACGGGAATATATAAATGGGTCAGCTAAAAAAATTAGCCATTTTAAAAGTAATTTGAAGGATTTATTCATAGAATGTCAAAATTAAAGATTTAGCCATTATGTTACACGTATGTTACGGCTAAATCCATAATTTCATAAAACTAGGGCTAATTCTTAAAAAATTAGTCAAAAATTTAGTTAAATCCTTAAAAATCTCTATATAAATTCCAATCTTAAATCCTCATATTCATAAAAATTTTCATCTCATTAAAAGGACTATCGCTTAAACAAAAACTCAATTTTGTCCAAAACATCAACAAGCTCGGAGTAAAACAATTGATTAGATGAATTTCTATTTATTATTATTATTATTATATTTTTGGAAATAAAAGCGCTATTATTGAGGATGCTGAAGGGACCAACCCTCCAAACTTCATCTTTCAAGGAATTTTCAACTCGTAATATTCAGTTATTTTTATGATGAGATGCAAAAATAAGTCAAAATTAAACGTGTCTTTTAAATGATAATTTATATTTCAAAAAATTAAAAAAAACCACTATAAAGAATTTTATAACAAAAAATGTTAAATTAATATTTGAGTTTTTTAGGCATTTAACCAAATTTTTGGGTAATTTTTTAGGATTTAGCTTTAAAATGTCGAAATTAAGGATTTAGTCATAACATATAATATTTTATGTTACATGTAACATATATACGTATAAAAGTGTAACATTACATGTAATGTTATATGTGTTACATTTTATGTTACATGTAACGACTTTTTACACATATATATATTACATATATACATGTAACATATATGTTATATGTTATGGTTAAATCCTTAATTTCGTGAAACAATGGCTAAATCATTCAAACTTTACGTTTAAAATGGCTAATTGCTTTATTGGCCCTAAATATTTACACTTTTACAAATATTTATAAGATATTGCTTAATACTTTAAAAAATAATGAATAAAAATTAAAGTGTTATAAAATATCTTACAAATATTTAACAAATATATGATAAGGGAGCTGCTGCAAAATCCCCTGCATTTAGAGGGAGACCGGTCTCTCATGAATCTTGGTCGTTGAAATAAGATCCAACTGCTATAATTGAGTGTGTGGTGTACTACATATCTTTCACAATAGCCAATGCAATCATCACTAAATTTGTTTATAAGCATTAGTGGGTCCCACAATAGGGTTGGATGCTTTTTTTTTTCTTTCTTTCTTTCTTGGTTCTCTCTCCGCTTCTCTCTCCTCTTTCTTTCTCCAAAGTTTTTTTTTCCTTTTTAAATACTTTCTCAACTTTTTCATCTCTAAATTTTAAAACACCATTTTTTTACCATCTTCATTCTTATCTTAAAATTTTTTATTATCGCTGTTAATTTTTTTTAAACTCTAGACAACCTATGTTGTTATCTTGTATTATTAAATGCTTTATATTTTTTGTAAAAATTATAGCAAAAAATTATTATTAGAGTAACAAATTTTATGAAATGATCAATTAGGTAAATAACCAATTTAGATGGTGTATTTTTAAAAATTAGATACAGTTTTAAAAAATTAAAAAAAATATTCAAAATATTTATTATTAAGGTAAGAAATTTCTTACCTTAACAAAATTATAAATAAATTTTTTATAATAAATTTCTTACCAAGCCAATGAAATTTATGAATAAATATTTTCTTAAAAAACTTACTATTTTCCGGAACGCACAATCTTCCATTCAAGCGGAGAGCACCGTCCTCTGCTATCTGGAAGTCTTCCCTCCGTTCCTTGACGATTTCATGACGAATTTCCTCTAAGTACGGATCGGAACGTTGTTCTTCCTTAATCTGGTCGTACAAAATAGGTTGGACGATAAGAGTTGAAAGGCTACCTACTATGATCTCCAAGCCCATATCTTTAATCTCTTTGGCTAACTCTGAGGGTATTGCTTGTAGTGACATGAGCGTACCTGTGCTCTTTCGGCTTAAGGCGTCCGCTACCTTGTTAGCTTTCCCAGGGTGATAATGAATATCACAGTCATAATCCTTGACGAGCTCTAACCACCTCCCTTGGCGCACATTAAGGTCTCTTTGGGTGAAGATGTATTTCAGACTCTTGTGGTCTGTAAAGATGTCGCAGTGAATCCCATAGAGGTAATGCCTCCATATCTTCAGTGCGAACACAACCGCCGCCAATTCCAAGTCATGGGTAGGGTAGCGGGTCTCGTAGTCTTTAAGTTGTCTCGATGCGTAAGCTACCACTTTACCGTGCTGCATCAATACCGCACCCAATCCCAGTTTCGAGGCATCACAATAAAGCATAAGCCCAGTAGTTCCCGTGGGAATTGTCAAGACTGGGGCCGATGTGAGACGCCTCTTGAGTTCTTGAAAGCTCTCTTCGCATGCCGGAGTCCAAGAAAATTTGGTATTCTTCCTCGTTAGGCGAGTCAAAGGTAGAGCGAGTTTAGAAAATCCCTCCACGAAACGCCTATAATACCCTGCTAGGCCCAAGAAACTACGAACTTCTGTGACAGTCGTGGGCTGTTTCCATGAACTCACGGCTTCGATCTTAGACGGATCCACTGAGATCCTCTCTTTAGAGACCATGTGTCCCAAAAATGAGACCTTCTCCAGCCAAAACTCGCACTTCTTGAACTTTGCGTAAAGCTTTTTCTCAGCTAGCCTAAGCAAAACAGCTTTCAAGTGCTCCTCGTGCTCCTCTTTCGTCTTCGAATAGACGAGAATATCGTCAATAAAGACTATGACTAACTTGTCAAGATAGTCTTCGAAAACACGGTTCATTAGATCTATGAACGCTGCCAGAGCGTTAGTGAGTCCAAAGGACATCACCAAGAATTCATAGTGGCCATAACGAGTGCGGAAAGCGGTTTTGGGTACATCTTCCTCGCGTATCTTTAGCTGGTGATATCCCGATCGTAAATCGATCTTCGAGAACACTGACGACCCTTGAAGTTGGTCGAACAAGTCCTCGATCCTGGGAAGGGGATATTTGTTCTTTATGGTTAGCTTGTTCAATTCTCGATAATCTATGCATAAACGCATAGATCCTTCCTTCTTCCTGACAAAAAGCACCGGTGCCCCCCACGGTGAATGACTGGGTCTTATGAAACCCTTGTCCAGCAACTCTTGTAGTTGGATCTTGAATTCTTTCAATTCTGCCGGGGCCATTCGATATGGCGACTTGGACAAAGGGGCGGTACCGGGTAATAGTTCGATGACGAACTCAATTTCACGATCAGAAGGTAACCCTGGAAGGTCTTCGGGAAATATGTGGAGGAAATTCTTCACGACCGGGATATCTGAAGCTTGACGCGTGTCTTCTTGGGACAGATCTACGATGTGGGAGAGGAAGCCCTGACAACCACCGTCAAGCATCTTACGTGCTTAAAGAGCAGAGATCAAGGGTATGGTCAACCCCTTAGGTGACCCTTTAAACTCAAAACTTTCTGCTCCAGGGGGTCGAAAAAGTACGCTCTTTCTCTTACAGTCAATAGTAGCATGATACTTGGATAACCAATCCATGCCTAGAATGATATCAAAGTCCCGCATCTCAAGGACTACAAGATTCACTGCTAACTCGCGACCACTCAAAAAGATGGGAACATCTCGGAACCAAAACCTAGACTGCAAGGTTTCACCCGACGGGGTAGCCGTCACAAAAGGCTGGGCCAAATCGTCGGGTTTTCTATCTAGCTTCTTTACAAAACCACCCGCAATGAAAGAGTGGGATGCCCCCGAGTCTATAAGGACATAAGCAGTAGTGTTAGCTATAGAGATCTGACCTGTGACAACGGTTGAAGGTCCTGCAGCCACCTCCCCTTCAGTAATAGCAAAAACCCGAGCATTCGGCTTCGCTTGATTCTTACCCTGGCCTCGTTGACCTCGAGCTTGGGCACTTGGTTCTCTACACTCCCTCGCAAAGTGTCCCAACTTGCCACAGTTGTAACATCCCCGGTCATTACTCCGACACTCTCCACGGTGGTACCTGCCGCATTTGGCACAAAGGGGCACATTAACATCATGCTTCTTTGCTTGAACGGCCCGATCAAGAGGATTGGGTCCTGACTTGCGCTTGCCACCAGAGTTGTTCCTTCCAGATTGATTGGAACGTTGGTTGTGGCTCGATCGCTGATCATCGCTAGGGCGCCGCGGTGGGTAGTTACCGCGATACGAGCGGCCGAAGCGAGATCTATTTTGAGTATTATCGGATCGAGGCAGATCCGACTTAGGTTTCTCCTCCTGCTTGGTCACCCAAGATTCTGAGCGCATGGCTCGTTGGACAGCATCCGCGTAGCTAGCGGGTCCCTCTCTGCCCGTATCAACGAAACGAGCTATGTCAGAGTTCAAGCCCCTCATGAACTTGTTCTTACGGCTCGTATCGGTAGCTACAATGTCTGGTGCAAATCTGGCCAACTGATCAAATTTTAAGACATAGTCTGCGACGCTCAGCTTCCCTTGACGCAAATTGATAAACTCGTTCATCTTGTTGTTTTGAACGGCCTCGCTGAAGTACTTCTCATGGAAGGCTCGCTGAAATTCGGCCCAAGTAATAATACTGACATCCCGAGTTTGCTTAACCACACTCCACCAATAACGCGCGTCTTTATTGAGCATAAAGACGGCGCACGAAACCTTCTCATGGTCTGAGTTTTGCATCATGTCAAAGATAAGTTCTACGCGACTTATCCATTCTTCAGCAGCGAGAGGGTCCGGAGCACCATCAAATGATGGAGGTTGGGCCCTATGAAACCTCTCGTAGACCGCCTCCAAGGTTATATGTGGCACCGGTACTCCTTGGGCATAAACGAGATGTGCTAAACCAGGTGCTGGAGGTCGAATCGCCGGAGCATGAGCATGCACCATCGGGGGATATTGTGGCATGCCCGGAATATGATGTCCCGCGAGGTGAGGGGCATTCATTGCAGGGTTAGGGTACACTGCTGCCCTGTCTTGTACTGGAGGGCCTTCCGCGGGAATCGCCGCTGCCCCCGGATGGACTGCCTCGGCTTCTAGAACCGGGTCTGGGTACTCGGGCAGTCCCTCGTCCTCAACTTGCCCTTGGGTATCAATCGGATGTGGGGGAGGGAGGGGTAAGGCCCCACGTCCCAATTAGGCGATTTAGAACCTCCGTTTGCTGTCGCTGGATTTCAGCTTGGCGTTCCATGGCCTCACGAAGGTCGGCCACCGCCCTCGATAGATTTGGTCTCGTCATCGTCAAAGAGAAAGAAAAAGACAAGCGACCTGAGTCAACGCACTAAGGTTAAAAATCATTACATGACCAGACGAAAGAATGCAAGGTACAAGACAATCATCATAATAGAATCAGAGATGAGTCATGTTATCATCACATAGCACTAACAAATACTAATTAACCATACATAATTGCAATGCAAAAGGAGCTATGTAAGCATCACTACAAAAATAAAAATCCTTCATAGAGGATGACACAACACATAACTAGTAAAATTTAGTCTCTACCACAATTAGCCAAAATAAGAGTACTAACTATTAGTTGCTACTTGCGTCATTTCTACTCCAGCTAGGTACAAAACTAAGCTACTTTAAACTCATACACATACGACTACCCTAGGGCTACGAAGTTGGGGTTAGTGTCTCCACCAATACGATCTAACTATCAACCTCGTCGGGGTCATCCTCCTCCTCTGAAGTGTCCTCCATCGTCGGCGTATCGCTGTCGGCTCGGAAGTCGTCCACGTACGCGCCCATCTCGTCAATATACTGACGCTCCAGGCGCATCGCTACATCTCTAATGGAAGTCAGGCTCTCAAAAGTGGCAGGCGAACCATGAGGACGAAAAGGGGCCATCAGGCCTCGATAATAAATCTCGTGCAACCAGGACTGCGACAGGACCGTAGGGCTATCCTCCACTATCTGACGCATGAAACTCCTATGGTACTTGGACACACGTTCCCTCTATTTCTGGCCCCACGTCCTCACTGCATCGTCCCACACTCGGCGGCGACTGAGAGGGTCGAATGACTGCTGCAACGCCTGACAGAACGACTGCCAGTTGTAGCCCGCGGCTCCTCCTGGCCTCCTAATGATAGTCCTCCACCAACTAAGTGGTTCATCCCTCAAGAACCCGACTGCAATAGAAATCCAAAGGTCACGGCAGACTCCATCTTCCTCCATCCTAATCTCGAACATATTGATCCAATCACGAACGGTCATGGAGGCATCCTGTGTTAGAGCTGAAAATTGTTCCCTACGCAGAAGATTGGTGATGTTAGCCATAAGTTGGCGGGTCGCGCTGATGGAAGACTGCGGTTGTTGGATGTGGCCCTCGCCTGGAGAGGATGGTGGAACCGGGGGCCTGCCGCCTGAGCGACTACGCTCTCTCGTGGGCTGGCTAGAGTTCTGAGATTCATCTCTCTCTCCTCGTCCTGCCATCGTAGAGTAAAATCCTGCAAGTATTTCAACCCAAATCAACAAGGTATAACTCGTGAAGTTAAAGGAAAGGCACTCACAGTGGCGACAATGAGGGAATCACAGTTGTGCATACGGGATTGTTTGCAGAACCGGCTAAACCTTGGCTCTGATACCAACTTTGTAACAACCCAAAAACTGACATGTAAAAGGAAATATAAATTCTTAATAAACATAAGAGATTTAGCATTTTTCAAGTCCCAAAAATACGGTAGAATTTGAAACTTTTTACATAACGATAAGAAAATACATTTAAATGCCTAACACGGGATGTAACCGTGACCACACGACCATCAAAAGAGTTTTCACGTGGGATTTTCAGAACGAAAATATCAACTCTCAAAATAATTGCCAACGGCTAGCCGGCGGTATACCCGACGCTCCCAAAGTCGGTCCCGTATGCACTCGCCGTTATCCTTCCATGTCGCCTAGTTTTCCAGTTTCCCCTTCAACTTACCTGCAACACGAGCACACTAGTGAGCTAATAGCCCAATAAGTTGATTAAAGATGTATAATACTTTACATCGAGACTTATTTAAACATATGCGCATAGAATTTATAATTGAGTCAGAATAAGTTTACCCTCTTCTAAAATCGAGCCTCCGGCGGCTCGATCATGGCTATACCTCAAGATCATCCAATGTTGGATTCAACACAAGACTCTAGAATTCAATCTCCCTGATTGAGTTACATGTGCACACGACTTTCATGTTTAGAGGATCCTCATTAACTCTTAACTGGGCCCGCTGAATCATGCCGAAAAATAGCTCACCGACCTCCACGAGGTCCCTCGGGTCGTTCCGAAATCTAACATGGCAGCTGGCCCCGTCGGGCTATTTCGGAACCAAATCATGATCGCGGCCCCGTCGGGTCCTACACAAATGATCAAGGTACTCACACAGAGGAAGGTCGTCCACCGACCTCCCCGAGGCCCTCAGGCCGTCCCGAAACATGATAAGTGGCCCCGTCGGGCTATTTCGGAACCGATCATGACTTGCGGCCTCGTCAGGCCCTACCCGTACACATACAGTGTTTTCACCCTCTTTTGGCTTGTCTTAGAGTTTCTCTCTTACCTGCAATAAACTCTCAACAACAACAGAAATAGTTTTATGTCCGTGGTCCCATACCCACAGACAGGAGACTCATACACGCAATCACACATGTACCTAAAATATATGCAGACTCGCAACCCCATAATTGCGAGTTAGAAGACAGAGTATAAGCACGTGAGCCCATACTCACATACCTAGGAAGCTAAACATCATAATTAACATTTCACGATATCACAACAAGGAGAAACAATCAAACAAGGTAAAGCCTACTCGTGTTACAGAGGAGATCCACTTACTTGAGGTCCTAAGCTTCTCGCTTCGGTCCTCGAAATCCTTTCCCTAGGGGCGTCTTTTCTCGTGCTTTGCGTGAGATGCTTCTGTCCAACACGAGCAATTAATGATCAACGCCAAGGTTTACCACTAAATATGGGAGAGGAAGAACTTGCGGTTGGAGGACTCGAAGAAAGTGACTCTAGTTAGTGAAACGGTTAATAATTCATTGAGAAAGCCCATCTAAGGTTGTTTCCGTCCTAAGTGTTGTCATCGGATTAGTTTATGTGAGGAATAGGTTCTTAGTCTTACACGTACAATGATTAAATCAATAAAAGTACCTAGGCTTCGAGCCGGAAATCCGGCAGAGTTTCCCCTGTTTTTCGGATATCCCGGCCGAAGCCTTCACCTAATATCAACCCAGCACCGAACTAATTTCGGTCACAATCCATCATAACAACAACTAGAGTCATTTAACACAATATCAAGACATTTCCAAAATTTCATAATAACAATTATTCTCGAGCCTCAAAGGCTTAACTCATAACATAATTCTCAAAGATTCCAACAATATCCTAACTCAAGTCACACTTCCAATGTCGTATCATTTTACAACAAGAACTCGATTTTTGGCCGCTTGGTTATACCTTTAGTATACGACGGTGAGGGGTCGTGCGTCCTTAAGCACTTCGGTGGTGATCCTGCACAATTTGGCATAATAAAATGATCGAATCAATTTTCCAACTTAAATGCAACACGATGGGAAACACTCGGAATTGTGACCCAAATTTATAACTCATTCGCATTTGAATGGCCTACTTGCCAAAATACAACTTCACACGGTTGAATAACCAATAACGTGCATAATTTTCTTTTCGAAAAGGCTCATTCAAGTATTTGATTTTGACAACTAAATCTCCAAATCAAACTTTCAAAACAATATCACTTGGCAAATTTTTTTTTTTTTTTGATTTCCAAAACCACGTCTAAAAGAGAAAATTAAGTTCCCGCTCATCTAAGCACGGATAAATCGGGAGATTCAACGATTACAAATATAGTGCGAAAAATAAACACTTAAACGCGTGAAGTTTGCCGCACAAAAACAAACTCCCAACTTGTTCGTTGCTAAATTAGCACACTTTAAGGTGTCAAAAGCTCAAGGTAAACCGAATTAAAAACGACCTCTAGGCGTCTAACAAGTTCAAGCCCATAATGATACGATTCTTGAACGCAAACTAATTTCATTCACCCACAACACGTAACATAAATCTCATTACGATCCTCACGAAAACAAGCGGTAGACAAAATAAAACTTCGTCAAAATCCTAACCGACGAAAATCAAGTATTTCTCAACAACCACAAGGTAACGAGGCTTACCAAACTTGAGCAATTGCGGCTCAAAGAAGCGCGTTGCGGCTTGTCGAGAAATTTCAGCGGCGGAGTGAAGGGACGACGAGCTCTAAACAACAACGAAAACAAGAATTAACCCGCTGGAAATCAAGATCCAAGTTGAACATTCAACGACAACGCGGCGGACACGAAACTTACCTCAGTGTCGGCTTGGTAACGCGATGAATCAAACAATGGGGTGCGAGAGAGAGAGACGTCGGCTTCAACGACAACGTACGAAAAGGGGTTCAACGCAAGGAGGGGCACGGTTGCTGCCCAGAGGAGACCACGACACGGCGAGGTTCGGCGGGGTTACGCGGCTGCGTGGGAGGGGCTGGCTGGCGCTGTGCGGCGGTGGCCGGACCTGGGATAGCCGGCGATGGAAAGAACTCGCGCGGAGGGACGCGAGGAACTCGGGCTGGGCACTCGCACGCTTGGCGATGTCGGGCGCGGCTGGATCGGCGCCGGCAGAGCACACGGAGGCTGGGCGAGCTCAGGAGGAGGGGCGCGCTGCTGCTCGGCGTGCGGAGGAAGCACGCGGGGCGCGAAGGGAGGGAGAGGCGCGCGGGGGCTCGCGCTGGCGGAGCTGGGCGCGCGGGCTGGGAAGGCTCGGGGTCGAGCGGTGCTGGCGGCGGGATGGCACAGGGCGCTGTGCACGCGAGCTGGGTGGAGGGGCTGCAGCACCGGCGGGGGAGGGCTAGGTTGGCCGGCGGAGAGAGGGAGAGAGAGAAGAAAGGAAAGAAGAAGAAGAAAAAGAAATTTGTGTGAGGAAATAGGGTTTTGGTCGGCTGTGGGTGGAGAAAGGGAGAAAAGAAAAATGCCCTAATGGGCTTGGGCTTAATTGGGCTAAAATGGCCGAAAATTGACAATGAAAATACAACAAATTTTTCCGAGAAATTTAAAATTGCACACATTATTGGAACACATAAACTTAGGAATTTAAATATCATTTTCGAATCAAACATAAATTCCTAACACGTCTAAACTTTTAAAAATGTAAGATAACCATGCTAATTTCATAATTTCTCTTATAGTTCCAATTTATCAGATTTGACGAAACTGACCAATTTTACAAATTGATCACAACTGAGGCAAAATACAAATTAATTAACTAGCATAGTGATATTAAATTCAGGTCATTACACAAAAATAGGCCAAAATTAAATGTTTGTTTTAAATGATAGCCTATGTTTCAAAAAATTAAAAAAAGGGAAAATACCATAAATGACCCCTGAGTTTTTGGGTAATACCAAGATACATCCTTCAGTTTACTATAATTCCTTAGTCACCCTTAAGTTTACAAATTCGGTTCAATTTTAACCCCTGCGTTGACTGAGCGTTAAAAAATGATGCAAAATGTCAATAATACCCATATATAAAACTACGTCGTTTTTGCTTAATATCAATAAACTCATAAGATATTTTTTTATTCTTGCAACCAAACACTAAGTTTCAATCAAAAAAAAAAAAAAAAAACAACACCACCGCCACCACCACCAAACAATATTGACTGTTCAACAAATTCAGAAATTTTTTTTTTTTTGAGAAACGTAAACCTCCGTCGACCGGCCGACCCCAGCCTCCCGCGTCCGCCTCCGCCCCCGACCCAGCCTCCGCCCCCGACCCCAGACTCCCGCCTCCGCCTCCGCCCCTGACCCCAGACTCCCGCCTCCGCCTCCGCCCCCGACCCAGCCTCCGCCCCCGACCCCAGACTCCCGCCTCCGCCTCCGCCCCTGACCCCAGACTCCCGCCTCCGCCTCCGCCTCCGCCCCTGACCCCAGCCTCCGCCCCCGACCCCAGCCTCCGCCCCCGACCCAGCCTCCGCCCCCGACCCCAGACTCCCGCCTCCGCCCCTCGACCTCCAAACCCCGCTTCCCCCACCAAATCCCCAGCCTCCGCCGACGAAACCCGCCTCCGCCGACCCTCGACCTCCAAACCCCGCTTCCCCCACCAAATCCCCAGCCTCCGCCGACGAAACCCGCCTCCGCCCCCGACCCAGCCTCCGCCCACGCCCACGAACCCCGCCTCCCCCTCCTCCGCCTCCCGCCTCCGCCCCCGATCTCTCGGCCCTCGTCTCCGCCTCACGAACCCACGCCTCCCGCCTCCCGCCTCCCGCCTCCCGCCTCCCGCCTCCACCTCCAACCCCGAACCCCGCCTCCCCATGCCCTCGAGCCCTAACCCCCACCTCCGCCGCCGACCCACGACCCCCCGATCTCCCGACCTGCTCGTGACCTTAAGTTTTGCTTGTTTGTTAGTTTTTTTTTTTTTGGTTTGTTTTTAGTTTTAGGATTTAGGGATTGGGTTATTGTTAAACTGGAATAGTTGATTTGGCAATTCTAGTACTGGATAAATGACATGGCAATAGGGGTAGTTGTGGAATTATTAAAAATATTCACAATTTTTTCAACGCCAAGTCAACAGAGGGGTTAAATTTGAACCGAATTTAAAAACTTAAGGATGATTAAGGAATTATAGTAAACTGAAGGAGAGGTATTGGTATTACGCAAAAACCCAGGGGTCATTTATGGTATTTTCCCTTAAAAAAATAGCCATGTTACGAATTGTATAACAGAAAAGTGTCACACAAAATATAACGGATCTATAAATATTTGTAAGATATTATTTAACACTTCAAAAAATAATGAGTAAAACTTGAAATGTTACAAAATATCCTACAAATATTTACAGATGTGTTATATTTTGTATAACACTTTTTTGTTATATAATTCGTAACATGACTATTTTTTTAATTTTTTGAAATATGGGCTGGACTTTAAAAACAAAATTTTTTTTGGCTATTTCCTACGATTTCCTTAAAAAATAATGGGAAACAAACTCAATTAAATTTGGATTTCTATTAATTTATCGTTATGTATTTTTTATAATAGTCTATTTAATTACTACTATAAACATTGCTATGTAATC
Organism: Boehmeria nivea var. tenacissima; assembly: GCA_018132145.1. Classification (NCBI taxonomy): domain Eukaryota; kingdom Viridiplantae; phylum Streptophyta; class Magnoliopsida; order Rosales; family Urticaceae; genus Boehmeria; species Boehmeria nivea. The sequence continues at coordinate 8,431,494 of CM030875.1, read as the reverse complement.
TAATTTAATTGAATTAATATTATGTTATGTTAAAATTATATTAGGCAAATGAGCTATTTACGACAAAAGAACATAAATGAGTTTATTGGCAAATATACCATAATTTTAACTAAGCATACACCATACTCTATCCGCAAGGCTTTAAAAAAAAACTAAAAAATTAAATGGGGCCACCAACTTTGCAGCATTGGTAAGTTGACTAATTTCTATGGCACCTCTACTGTACCACCCTGTCGGCATGTAATGCAAGAGCATATCATCAATTCTTCAGTGGAGTACACTCAATATATGCTTCAATCTCAGCCATTATTTTCAAAACAAAAACATTTGTGACCGTGAGATGAGGATACACCGGTCTCTCTTAAATCGCAAGGGATTTTGCAGCAGCTCTCAAAATATTTTGTGCAATACTTTTTCTATTATACAATTTATAAAGATACTATTTTTTAAAACATGAATTATCGTGAAAAAACTTTTACAATTTTTTTTGAATATTTATTACAATTTTCCTTATTTTTTTATTTAAAAAAAAAAAAAAACACTTTTCTTCTTCTTCTTCTTCTTCTTCTTCGTCTTCGATCCTATTTCACCATATCACCTTCCTCTTCTGAACCAGTTCCTCAAACCCCACCAAACCCCCAAGATTCTCGCCAAGTACAAGACCATCCACAACCTTTATTCATAATTTATTTTTATTTTTGGTCAATTGTTCTAATTCTAATTTCAGCCCTAGCTCATCACCATCACTTTCACTCCTCTCCGTCTCTCTCTCTCTCTTCTCTCGTTCCTCTGCCGAACTTGAGAAAACGGGCCGCTCTGGCCGCCGAACTGTAGTCCATCACCGGCCGCCGATCTCGAGTCCATATCATCTTCCTCGTCACCGTTTTCGGTAAGTAATTTATTAATTATTTTTTTTTTCAATTTTGGTTTGAAATCTGAATGGGTTGTGCTTTGGTTTGAGATCCTTTATTTTCAATTTTGGTTTGAAGCTAAAGCGTGTTTGTGTTGCTGTGCATAGACAATGCATAAATCTGAATGTTGTTTGGGTTTCCAAACACAAATGACAATCCTTATTTGTTTTTTTCAAAAGTAGGACTAGAGAGACATTTTCTTGAATTGGGAAATGGGCTCGGAGGCTTTGAAAGTTGCTAAGGTGTATAGAAGCCTGCTTAGAGCTGTGAAAGAGCACATTGGGAATGAAGACACCAAGAGACACTTCAGGGAATATGTGACACAAGAGTTCAGAAAGAAGAGCTCTTTGCCATCATCAGATTTGTCTTCCATTCAGCACGGAATTAAGCTCGCCCGAGACTACGCATTTCTGCTCAACAGTGTTCACCAGCACAAGGCATGAATATCTTTCTCATCAATTGCTCTAGTTTCTAAAATTTTCATTTGCATTTTTGTGTTTTAGTTTTACTTTGTGCATAATATTGACCCAATGGAAATATAGTGGAACAACTGTAAAAAACTACCTGTTTTTCATCAAGTACTAAATCGATTCCTGTTTTCTTTTATAATGCCTAAAAACCCCTGAGTTTCTTAATGACTAAAAGTGTACTTTATACTAAGATATAATGAAGAAATACAACAGTATTATACAAAACTCTTATTTAAAAAATGGTAGCAATTTAGTTAAGAGTAAAAAATATATTAAAAATAGTATTAAATTTGCTAACAAACACCTATTCGTTTTGAAACTGTGATTGGAATCTTAGTTAAAACATGGTAGCAATTGTGTTAAAGCTAAAAAAATATTTTAAAAGTAGTATTAAATTTGCTAACAAACACCTATTCTTTTTGATACTGTGATTGGAATCTTAACTCGTAAGCCATCTTAGTCTTTTTGTTGATCATTTTAAGAAAATGATATCCTTTGGTCAGTAAAAAGTCGCTTGTAATGTAAATTTGTGTTGGGAAAGACTACCAAAAATAACAAACGTGGAAGACTTTTCTTTTCCCTCTTTGTATGCCAAAATAGGATTAACACTTAAATAACCGGACCCAACAATTTGTTATCCCTTTTGAAAAACGCCAATTTTTTAGGCACTATAGAAAATGGTTGTTGATTTGGTAATTATTGGAAAACCCCATGTCGTTAATGTATTTTCTCAAATATAATTTCACTTTACAGTTGCAGAAAGACAGTGAGATACCTGATTTTCACTGTACAAGGGAAACAGTTGTCTCTTTAATAATCTGCAAACTTATCAATGCCCTTTGAAGTCTATCTAAAGCTAATAGTTATATTACATGATTTAGTAATGTAGTCATGTTTTGATGACTATACCTTTCACTGCAACTTTAGTTTCTGTTAGTTGAGAAACTATTAAGGACTCCACTTCACAAAGATTTGTTTGTCTTAACATTATGATTTTGCAGGACTTGTTGTTCTCGTACAACATCGCTGTGGATAGATCAGAGGAATTGAAAAGAACACTTGGGAAATCTGCTGCTAGTGTTGGCCTTCAACTGCCAGAGCCTTATCAACCATAAAGAGTTGGTTGGTAATTCTCATCTTGATTCCTGAAAGAGAGTTTTCAATTTTAAGAGTTATAGAAATTCTTTAAACAAGTTGTTTACCATGACCAAACAAAAATAAAAGTTTAATTACGCTGCTGATTATGCAATGACATTTCATTTCTTTCCCATTTTCGTTTGCCATTTGGGATTTCAATTTTAGAGCAGAGAAATGATAGATTGCCAAAGTTGACACAATTTTTTGTGAGAATAATGGGGTGATTGTTCATTTGATAAAATAGAAGTACATTTGATAAAATCAGCAAGTAAATGTATTCTGTCTAAAACTGCTTGTTTTATAGCATTGCTCGAGAAGAGAAATCCCTTGAGTTGTTAAAAGGAATTTTGCACGCAATTTTCCTTCTGCACAGATATATAATCCTTGATTAAATGCAAGGATTTGTATGTGGATTTACATTAGCGATCGGATTCCACTCAACTCGAAACTAATTCAATACATCATTTAACATAATCTAAAAATAAAGTTGGGTCTTTGTGTCTTTGTGGTTTCATGTGATAAAATTTACAAGTAAAGTTCGTCGAGTCAGGACTTAATTAAGCCTAATAGCATTTTCTCTTTGAATGCCAATCTTGAACAAAGAAAAGAAAAACTTACAATTCTTTTTTCCAGCAACAAAAGATCAAGTAAAGCTCTTTCTTCAAATTCAAAAAAGAAAAGAAAACAATCATGGGTTCAAAAACTTTTGTTGAAGTGATATTGGCAGTACTGATGCCACCAGTTGGTTGTACCTTCGCTATGGCTATGGCTATGGGTTAATATATATATATATAATAGAACTACACATAAACACATTATTTATCTTGTCATTATTGCTTTGGCCTTTATATTTTAGGTGAAGTTTTGATGATTGAATATTCTACGTGGAGTTCTGGATAGATTTGCAGCTGAAAATCCTGGGATATATACCAGGAATCGTATATGCACTCTATGTACTTGTAGGATAGTTGTTATATATATACATACACACACACACACACGAGCTTTGGTGTTGGAATAAAACAGTGTCAATGAGCAAACTTTCTGTTATCAGAGTCATTGTCTGTTACTTTGTCATTTGGGCGTCCTTTTGCTTTTTCTTGGAATATGAAACTTGTATAATGATCATTTGGAGATATTTTTGGTTGGTACCGAACATAGCCGATCATGTTGAACAAACTGGTCTCAATTCTCATTTGCCTGTTAACCTACCTTAAAACGAATTGGATTGGCTATATATTTTGGTTGAAGAAATGGTTGAAGGAATTTACATGTTTTAATTATTTTGTTTTTTTCATTTTATTAAAAAATTGTAGTTCAAAGTATAAGTTTCTAAGTCCCAAATCGGTTGATCCAATCCAATCAAAACCGATGTAATCAACTAGTGTACATTGATTTTAGACTTGCTATTGAATCAGATGAAATTGATGGTTATAAAAATCTATCTTTAATTGGATCTTTTGTAATATTATTAAAATATAAGCTGGCCTTTAACCGATGAATGAATACCTCCAAATTGTGTACATCACTACATTGGTCTCATAAAGAGCGTAGGTAAGTCATATCCTCAAATTTATTTTCACATTAATACTTTAGTTTTGACGCCGTAACTTGTGTGTTTACTACTCACAAATCAAAAGAAATAAATTAAATAAAACTTTTACAATAGTTAAATCCTACTAACCTATATTAAAAAAGCGAATGGGTTTCGATGTGGGTTTCGGCCGTTTTTTTTCAAGCGGTTTCGTGGCGTTTTTTTTTTCGCGTTTTTCTTTTTTTAGGGGTTAGAGTGAATTTTTTTTTTTAAAAAATTGAGCTATTTCGTAATTTTCTAAAACTTTAGGGACTAAAATGTAAATAAAAAGGATGAAAATGTTAAGTGCAGGGACTTCGAAGCAAAAAAAATTTCCCCTGACACGGGCCCGCGTGCGTGGGGCCTGCGTGTCAGGGGCTGACGTGCGCGGAGCGCGTGGCTCTAACTAGTATGCTAAAAAAAGAGAACCCTAATTGCTCCTATCTCTTTTTCTTCGTTCTATCACTTTTGAGTCTTAAATCTTAATTGTTCTATCTCCTTAAAAAAGATGCATTTGGCATAATACTATCCTCTCGCTTTTCAATATAACCATTTACGATCGTCACACACACACAAAATTCAAAGTGGAAATACAAAGCAATAATATAAATCAAAAGGGAGTGTTCGCCCCAAGTTTTGTCCAAAACGCGCATTGTGTTTCAAAACGCATTTATTTTTCATTTTTCAAGTGAAACGCAAAAAAACGCATTTCTTTATGGACATAAAGGAAACATTTTTTTAAGTTGGGGCATAACATAATTGAATAAAAATATAGGACAGAAACGTAATAAATTAAAGGCTAAACTAAAACTTTTGGCCCCAGTTGATGGTACAGCCCCTGCAGGCGTGGAGCCAATGTGACAGCGCCCCCCCCCCCCCCCCCCCCCCCCCCCCCCCCCCCCTCCCTTTTTTCTTTCATTCTTTTTTCTTTTTTCGGTTTTATATGAAATAACAATCCATTTATGTTAGTTTTAAAATATCTAGCCTATTTTTCTTTTTATTAGTAAAATAGCCATACATTCGTATCTGGATTTTTGAGACTGCAGTCATTAATTTTTTTAATTCATTATTGTTTGTTGTAGATAATATTGTCCAAAATTTTGTGTTTATAGTCATAAAATTTGTGACTTCTTTGGCTGCCCCTTTTTTTTTTATAAGATATTTTTTTATTTAGTAATAAGTTTTGTGAAATTGGTTGTATAGGCAAGCATTCATTTGTAAGTTGGTTATTTTGTTAATGGATGTTTAGTTTTTTTATTGTGTTTATTTCAAATTTTCTGAAAGTCACAAAATTTATGACTGTGCATTTTATTTATTTAGTCACAAATTTTAGAGTTTTTTAGGCGTTTAACCAAACTTTTGGATAATTTTTTAGGATTTAGCCCTAAGATGTCGAAATTAAGGATTTAGCTATAACATGTAACATTTTATGTAAAAGTGTAACATTTTATATTACATGTAACATATAACATATAACATGTAGCATTTTATGTTACATGTAGCATATATACGTGTAAAAGTATAACATTACATGCAATGTTACATGTGTTACATTTTATGTTACATGCAACATTACACTTTTTACACGTATATATGCTACATGTAACATAAAATGTTACATGTTATGGCTAAATTCTTGCTTAACTGGCCCCAAATTTTATTTCTTTGGTCATAAATTTTTAGATGTTGACTTGGTGGCTATTTTACTAATATTTCAAAACATGGGTTATATTTTAAAAATATATATTGCAAAATGGCTAAATCCTTTAATTGGCTCTTCTTTTTTTCCTTTTCATTTTTTATTTTTTACATTTCTCGTTTTTTATAGCATTTTTATTCGTATTTCTAAATTTGTATAAAAAACACTTTCCATTCTAAATAATTTCTAAAATTCTTTTAATAGCGTCTTATTTTTATATTTTATTGAAAAATAATTATATTAAAAAATTCAATTATATTGTTTAAAAGATAGAATTGATGCTAAATTAAAGATAATTTTAAAATAATTTGAATTTTAGTTTAATAAATCTATAATACAACACGTGATTTAATTTTATTTTTGCTGTTTGTGTTTGAAATTTTTTTAAAATGTCCGTTGATTTTTATTAAATGATAAATTAACCGCTCAATTTGTACCGTCTTTACAAAAATTTTTTTATTAACACAGGCAAGTAGATTTTTTTTTTCGTTGTTCATAGTTATTTCTTATAATAATAATAATAATAATAATAATAATTTGATATGTTTTTCGTTTTATTTTTATACGTTAATTTTGTTATCTTTTATATTTTAAATCTCAAAATTAAATTCTAAATAAATTTAATCTTTAATATATTTATATCTATACGATATATATATACTATCTATATGCTAAGTTTCTAAGGCTTCTCAAAACTCAATCACTATGTGCCACGTGGTGTTACATATGGGTGACACCTAGCACATTGTAGTTTTTTTTTTAAATTTTATTTTATTTTCTTAGAGTTACATAAAAGAGTTTGATTTGAGGGGTTTTAACAAATATATAGGGTTTTTTTTTTAGTTTTTTTTTTTAACTTTTTAGTTTTTATCATTTCAATCATCGTTTTTTATTGTACCGACCTCGAAAAAAATTCATGCTTACACGGTTGGATTCAAAATATTTTTCTCAACCTTTTGATTCCCATTGTCATATATTTTTATTTACTATAACTATTTTTTTTATTTTCTTTGTTTTAAGTTTTTTTTTTTTGTATTTTTATATGCAAAAAATTATTGATATATCAATGTGCTTTACATTAAATGCTAAAATAGACCTTAGTCTATATGAAAAAAATTTAAAATAAATTTTGAATCTTAAGAAAAATTTATATTATTATTTTTTTTATAATTTTTTCGTGCTATACACGAGCGAATAGCGCGTGTGTAAAACTAGTAAGATATAAGAATGTAAGCAGTTCATCAAATTAACTAAATCCATTGTAGATAGACCTCATTTCACTATTAATTGATAGAGATTACACACTCAACATTCTCAAATCTCTTACCAACCTAAAACTCAATTACACCATGTCTATCTTTCTTACTCACAATCACTCATTATACACGATTCTCTCTTGTCTCTCTTTTCTCTCTTGGTGCAGCTATTTTTTTTCTTCAATATGGCTACTCATACTCTCTAACACTCAAAGTTATTTTGCTAGCTATCAAAAAGAGAAAAAAGAAGTTGTAATAAGGAAAGAATAGTTGGAGAAAATTTGTTAAGATGAGTAAACATTTAAGGTGAATTCATTAGCACATACTTTAAATTAGAATTGGGAAATTATGAGATTGCATGGGAACGTCATGAGGAAATTTTAGGTGGTTTTTATAGGAGAGAGTTAGCATGAAATGAGTCCAAAATGTCCACCTCATATACCATTCACCCTAGCGTAACCTAAATGCCTATAAAGACTTATTGATCTCTTACGATTCCCAAGTGTTCTATTAATGGAGAAGGGTGCGAAAATTGAGCATATGCTTCCTCCAATTTCCTAATTTAAAAAACTAGCTCTTATTTTGTACTTTTGAAACTTCGGGTTTAGTGACCAAAGAAACAAGAGACACACACACATGGAAAGCCCAAGCATTTGAGAGATGTTGTAATCTCCACATTTTAGCTTAATCAACTACTATTTAATAGCGTCATTTGCCCAACATATTCATTTACTGATGAACGTTACATTTATAATTCTTAAAAATATTACTATATATCAAGGGAAATTTGAACTTAAAAAAAAATTAAAATAGTAAATAAACATCTTTCATAAAAATCATTTAAAAACCAATAATGCTCAATGGCGTGGTTTTCAAATAAAACTCTTCTCGTACCAAGCAGGTTAGGCTTATATGTATAGTCGTCACACCTTCAACATCCTCGCTTAATGCTCATTCTCAGTTCCATTCAAACATTCATATTCATATGTCAAATATCTCGATAACAATTCTCTTTCGTGCATACTCATATAATCAATTTACATCATAATGAGCGATAGCTCATACGAATCAACAATTCATCATTTCTCATCAATCATAAATGACAATATGTAAAAAATGAGCATCATACCAACTAGATGAGCTATTTCTAGTTCTGCTCAATGGTCAGATCTTTGAGAGATCTCCGGTATGCTTAGGGTGCTCCTAAATTCTTATTTCAAAACTTTGAATCACTATAATATCAAATAAATATGATAAACTGAAATGGATATAAATTATTCTTCATTAAGTTCATCGTCAAACTAAAAATTATAAATCAACGAGTTAACAACTGTTTTTTTTTACCTGGACATGTTGACAATTTTTCATTTTTGAATTTGATATCAGTCTTACCCGCCCTCCTTCCTTATTTTTCATCAAGGTTTTTAGTTTCATTTTTCTATACTCCACATTACGAACCAAAATTTGTAATCTGATAAAGGAAGGCACGTCTATGCTGGTAATTATTCTTTCATGTTTGATTATTGTTTGTTTATAAGTTTTTTGTTTCCATAACTTCATTGTCGTCTATTTACCCACGTCTAACTATTTAAAATTCGAGTGCTTTTTTATTATTATTTTTTTGTATCGATGGTATTGTATTTATCCGGTATATAATTTATATTCTTGTCTATAAGGAAAGTGTCATATATCTGTAATTTTTCCTATGTTCATGGCATATTTTTGTATATGGAATGGAAACGTGTTATATATAATTTTGACATTTTTATCTAAAATTTGAGTGTTTTTTTTTTTTTAGTTTTTGTGTTGATGGTATTGTATTTATCCGGTATATAATTTATATTTTTGTCCATAAGAGAAGTGCCATATATATGTAATTTTGCTTGTTGTTGCACACTTTTTCTCTTTATAGCATTATCATGAGTTGGTGTCTCAGAGTCTACACTATCGTCACTGTCAGAAGCTAGTATAGGTTGTTGGGCTCTCCGTTGTACATGAGTTAGTCGCAAATCTATGGAACGTCGAGAAGTTACTTTTGTTCTGGTCATTTTTCCTCACTGAAATCAAATATATTTTATAAGATTCAACAACGCATTTATTTTCAGAATAATAACATAATATTAAATATGTACAAGAATATATTATAATACAAAGCTTAATTGAAGAGGTACAATGCCTTATAGATAGTGAAATTCAGATAACAAGAACAAAATTTGAGTAAATTAACGAGAATATAGTTGAATGCATACTTTAATTGGGGATGAACAACATATTATAGACAATCGAAAAAGAGAATAAAAAAATGAATACATAAATAAAATTCCAATAAAACTAACAACCTCAGATACAAATCCTAAAACAATTCCAATTGCTGCCCTGCACAGAGCTATTGAGTAAATTATCAAAAGAATAAGAACGTGAATTGCAAGAGGCAAGGATTGAAGTTTAAACAAAAGAGCAAGAACGAACCGCACTTAGGCCCTAAACTCTATACGAGAATTCAAAAGATAATCTTCTCTAACCTATATATAAAATATATACTAGAATATACCTTCTTAAAAGATAATCGTTTGAGGATTTCACAAAAGTTTGCATCATCTATACTCTAGTATAAGACAAAGGTATTAAGTAAATTATCAAATGAACAAGTGCGTGAATTGCAACCAGAATATAAAATATATACCAAAATATACCTTTTTAAATTTCTATATAAGGTGATTGTGAAGTATTAAATATAGAGTAAATCGGGGTAACCCATTGTTAGTTATCCACGGAGCATATAGTCAACTGTGTGTTTAAAAATACCCAAAAAATAGCTCCATGATTCACGTTGTTAAGTTATTACCAATTAATTGGAATAAATAAATTGTACTCCAACTGTTTAGGAGATAATTGGTTTTTGCAAATATTGAAAATAGAATATTAATTTTTTAGTAAATTGTAAGTGTTGGATCAAAAGTTCGGTAAGCCAAGGAAGCCCATTCCCGAGCCCATCAAGAAGCCTCAAGACGGCCCAAGTTGAGAAGCCCGCTCGAAGAAAGTCGACCAGGTACCCCTTCACTGTCGACCGGGTACCCCGCTGCCGGCCGGGTACACCATTACCGGCCGGATACACCACTACCGGCCGGATACACCACTGCCGGCCGGGTACTCATTGCCGGCCGAGTAACATTACCTTTCGCTGACCAGAAAGGCTTATGCATCACGAATTGACACCAATATATCAGCAGTTATTTTACAAATAACCGACGTCGGCAAATGAATTAACCACGAAGTGGGATAACCTCCGGGAAAAACGGTCGAAGCAAGAAATAATGAAAGTACATAGCGGTTAACCGCGATCCCCATGATACTTTCAGTAACTGCCCATAATCGAAGACTAAGAAAGGGGAAGGAAAAACCGTCCCTCGAAGGTCTATAAATATCAGAATCCAAGAAACATTGAGGTGTCGAATTTCTAAACACTAAAAAACACTATCTTGCTAAATTGTTCTCTGGTTAATCCTGACTGTCTTGAGCGTCGGAGTGCCCGCACTGGGAACAATCCCAGTGCCCACCGTCATGCTAGTGTTGTCTTTCTTGCAGAACTAGAGTTCATTCCAAACCACCAATGCACGCGGTTCAACGTGAATTCGAGCTAGAAAGAACGGCTACGTGTCAAACTGAGTTGATACGAAAAATCGCATCAACAGTAAGGATACTTTTGCATTAAAAAAATAGTCAGCACATTCCTTATATCTGTAATATTCTTCTTACCCTATAACTTCCTTATATCTGTAATATTCTTTACCCTATAACTTATATCTGTAATATTTTATGAGAAGTGCTTATATCTATAATTTTCTGTTAACTCAATTATTGTTAACAAATTTTTAAACTACAAATAATTTTATTTTAAGCCCATCTCAAACATCGGCAGCTAGACTGTCCTCAAAATCATTGGCCCAAATAAACATTTCTTATCGAATCAACTGTGTCAATTTTACAATTATCCCTTTTGATTTTGTTTCTCAATATAGCTGTCTTGCTTCTTAATTTTTGTCTGCTCAACAACAACAACAACGCCATGATTTTATAAAAGCACATAAGAGGAAAGAAACGGTGGAAAATACACTGCAATATTATTATTCCTCAAAATAATGAATTAGGTTACAGTCTATCATCTAAAGCTGGTTTAAATACTAGGCTAACTAACTTCCTAAAATATAGGATCTAACATACAGAAATAATAAACACACGAGAAATACAAATAACAAACAGATTAACTAATGTACAAGGGTACTTATGTGATGGATTTTTTTTTTTTGTGATGGAAAACAATTCTGGACCATCGGATTCACCTTTTTGGTGGGTCCCGCATCTTAAAAATGTAAATTTGACAATTCAAATTATTTTCCACCACAAAAAAAACTCACTACAAAATTTCCCATGTACAATCGTTCACATTTTATTTTTTCATTATATATATATATATATGTGTGTGTCTTTTATTCTCTTTGGGTCAAAAATTTGTCTCACATCATTGCTTATACGATTGCTAATACGAGATTTTTTTTAAAAAAACATACTCATCGTACCGCATGGACTCCAAATTCTTTGTCTGATTTTGTAAGCAAAAAGACAAAATAAATAAATAAATAAATAAAAACTCAAAATGACCAACTTCCACCTTGTTTGGTTTGGTCATTTTGACCATTCCATCCCATTTATTGGGATGAAAAAAAATAGTTTGAAAATGGTTTGGAATAGTTTGAAAATAATTTGTAAAAATGAGGTAAGAATGGTTTGACTTTGCTAATTTCGAGGTGATATGAATGGTTGGGATTGAAAAATATTGTATAGGGATTTGGAAAGTTGAAAAAATTGTTGAAAAAAAATAGAATGGAATGGAATGGTTTGGAGGATTAGGAAAGTTGAAAAAAATGAAAAAATGGGATGGAATGGAACGAGAAAAATGGGTATCCTAAACAAAGGGTTCATTTAGGCTATAAAGGAAAGGAATCAAAACTATGCTTTCACGATTATTATTCAAGATTCTAAATTCTTGGCATTCCCTTTCCAAGAAAGGAGTCATTCAACAAAAGTCCACATGAAAATACAAATAACGTGGTAATGTCTCTATTGGCTCATCTTAACAAATTGTTAGTATAGCAACAAATAACAAAATGTTTTTATTCATTTATTATTCAAGGGGGTTGGTCACAAAGTAAAACATACAATTCCGGAATCTAGATTTCAGAATCTATACAAACAATTAAAAGTAGACTCATCGTTGGAGGCAGATAGGGATGTCAATGGGTTGGGTTTTTGCCAACCCACCCCCACCCTGCTTCACCCTACATAATTAGTTGCCCTATTAACCCCGCCATGTTTATCCTCATATAATAAACGGGACGGGTAGAACACATCCAATGGAGTGATGGGAAACCGGTTTATTTTGTATATTTTATTTTTTTAATCCCTATTTATAGCTATACTATATTTTTTTATAGAGAAATTATAGTGAATACCCAAGTTTTAAAACTTAATATAAGTTATTACCCAATCTTTTGAAAAATATAATCTACTACTCAAATGATTCAATTACTTACACAGTGGTAAGTGGTGGTAATTCACTTAGTTACCAAAAGTATGTGCAAGTAATTCATAAATTGACTAGAAACTCAATTACTTCAAAAGTTTGGGTATTTATTTTTATTGTTATATAAATTATGGGTATTTGCCTACTTCACCCTTTTTCATATAACCATATGATATTCATTATTTTGTACATATATATTTTTTTCTATACCTTATTTTATATCTATGAAAATTTAAACTTATTTATTTTGTATATATATTTTTTACCTTATCTTATCTATGAAAATTTAAACTTGCATATTAGAAAATCACTACAAACACAATTCTATCATATTTGTTTTAAATTTTCAAATAAACAATAAAACCACCATAAAGAAGATTATTTATTTATTTATACATTGGGTAGTGGCCATCAAAAGTTTTTCTCTCTTGGGAGAAAAATGGCAACCAAATATCAAAAATTTAATTCGTTGATTAATATGTTCAAAAACTAAAAGGACAATATACGACATGTGTTTCTTAATCCTCAACTAGTTAGAAAAAATAAACGACATGCGTTGGCAGTAGATGACCTATCTCACTATGTTCGCCACCTAACATGAAATTCCAAAAGAAATACTTAAAAAAAAAATGAGAGTGAAAATATTACTTCAGTCATCGACATGAAATTCCGTAATTCCAGTTCCATAAGCTCTATTGAAAAATTTCTCTCATTTAATTTCCAATTCTAGGATTTTTTTTCCCCAATTTCAAAGTTTCACCAATTCTAGGTGTTAGAAATTAATTACTAAAATTTTGATTCCAAACAATCTGACGAGAACACAAGCACAAATAGAAAGAACACAGCAGATCAAAGAAAATAACAAGAACACCGAGATTGTTGACGAGGTTCGGCAAGAATATGCCTACGTCCCTGCGGACTCCCCAAGAGGATATCCGATTCGCACTATGAACGAGTATGTGAATTACACCCTCAAGAATCTCTTCAACTCACTGTACAATTTTTCCTAACTAAGAAGAGAAATACTGCGATGAAGAAAATTCAGACTTTCCCGAGAAAATTCCCTCTCTCTCTTTCTCAATCGCTCATCCCCTTCTCTCTCTTGTTTTTCTCTCAAAAGCATAGACTGATTCTTGATTACAACACACACTAACTCAGCAATACTAATTACAAGAGTATATATATCATTAACTATCTACTTAACCGACAAAGGTTTAATCTCCACCGCTAATATTCTAAGAAGTCTCAGATTATAACACGTCACCACAATTAAAGTACACTGGCTTTGATGTCGTTTTTCTCTTGTGTGTAATGTCGTTTTTTATCATATAGGGACTGATTCAACACTAGGGTTTTGTATGAGGTTGAAAGCCAAGCTTCAATGGCGTTCTAAGCTGCAAATTCTCAACGTTTTCAGCGATCAAGAGCCGAGCTTCAATGGCATCTTCAATGGAGACAGAGCAGAGTGATTGGAGAGAGACGGCCAGACGAGAGAGATAGAGATCGACTAGTCTCCGAAAGTTTTTTTTTTCTCCATAATTATTGCAATTGGGATAATTTAAAATACACACCCTGCCCCCTTTAACAAAGGTATAAATGGGCTAAACCTTGCCCCGACTAATATCCCTAATAGGGTGGGGACTCGTGGGAACCCACCCCGGTGGGGTATTTTGCCAACCGTAGAGGCAGAGGAAGGTATGGTTTCACCGATAAATGAGGAAAGCGCGAGCGCGAGGGCGGAGTTGGACTTCGAGTCACTACCGTGCACAAGTGCCAGATGGGGCACGACTTGAGGCACCATTGTGCGTTAAGGTCGACCCATCAATTAGTTTTGGACGCGTCGTCAAAGGCGGATGAGCATACATCATTATTGGCGAAGGGGCGGAGTAAAAAAAAAAAGTTTCCGATTGGAGATGATTGTGAAAGATAAAAGAAAAAGATTAAAAGAGATAAGAAACATTTTAATTTTTATTGGACCCAAATTTTATCCTGGAGCCTAGCGTAGAATATTTTGTCAATACTCAACACTGTCCCAACCCAGTAGATTTAAGGTAGGAATGGCCCAACAAAAAGCACAAGGCAAGGCAACGGCGGGCCGGCAACCGCCTAAGGCGCCTAGCATCCAACTTGGATGGCCAACAGCTGGCTGAGGCGCCCGGCAGCTAATAGCAGACCGAGACGTTGGGCGGCTAGTAGAAGACCTAGGCGTCGGATGGCCAGCAACCGCCCAAGGCACCCAACGATCAAATTGGGCGGCCAGCAACTGCCCGTAGTGCCTGACAACCGATTTGGGCGGCTGCTAACTGCTTAGTGTCTGCAACTAGACCATGCAGCTAGCGACCAGGGCCGCGACCGTGACTCGTCTGTGATCTTGTACAATCAATACAAAACCAATCCCAATCACCAGAGAAATTTTGGAAAATCACTCTCTTGTCCAGTATAAAGAAATTCTAAAGGCAGAAACCCGTCCTTATTCGCTATCAGACCACCTCTGTAAATACGTCTCTTCCCGAGAGATTAAGATATGAACACTATTCATACTCAACCACTTCACACTCTCGTTCCCTGTACTAACTTGAGCGTTAGAGAGTCTACACGCGGGAACAACCCCGGTGCTTCCTCTTCCAATCACGTTTTTACCTTTTGTAGGTGCATGGAAAGTCAAAGTCAATGCCTAAAGTCAACATTAAACCAGTTCGTCATGTGGCTTAATGCACGCTCATCGAAGAACGTAGTCACATGGCCTCTCCCAGGTGAAACTAGTGACAAAAAATCATATCAACAATTTTCATGGACACTTTTTAAGATCCAATAATAGTTCATGATTTTATTTTCCACCGGTCTATATATTTATTCATACCCCATTGCAGCCTCACCCATTAAAATAAGGACGAGTTAAGAAATTAGCTATTTTAAAGGTAAAGTTTAAAGGATTTATCTATAGAATGTCAAAATTAAGGACTTAACCGTAACATACGTGTAAAATAATATGTTACATGTAACATAAGTGTAACATATCTGTAACATAAATTTGATATAATATGTTACATGTGTAACATATTATATTACATGTGTGTTAGACGTATATTACGACTAAATCTTTAATTTCATGAAACTAGAGCTAATTCATAAAAAATTAACCAAAAATTTGGTTAAATCCTTCAAAATCTCTTATAATGGGTACTTCTGTGATGAGTTTTTTTGTGATAGAAAACAATTCTGCACTGTCGGATTCACATTTTCGGTGAATCTCATCTTAAAAATATGAATCTGACCATTTAAAAATATTTATTGGCATAAAAAAAAAAAACCACTACGTAATTTCCCCTTTTAATAATATAGATTAGGTTCGATTAAAGAAAAAAAAAAATTGATTACTCCGGAAATAAAACCCTAAAAGTCCTCGCACTCGTTGTAAGGACAAATTCCTGAGAAACCAAATCTCAGCCGTCCGTTCTTTCATCCAACGATCATGATCTTTCCAAAGCTCGTGCTTATCACTCCCCCTTTTCGCACTGCACTGTCCCCCCCTCTCTCTCTCTCTCTCTCCAAACACTCTCTCAGTAAAAATGGCTGAACCTATCTCCGATCATCCGAGAGCTCAACGATCAACTTGATCTCCAAAACCCTTGCGAATACACAAGAATTGATCATCAAACACAAAGCTCAAACCTTTTTTTTTCTCTCTTCATTTTCGTCGAAAAAGCTTCGAGCTATGGCTTCCTAGTTTATCGATTATCAGAGAAACTACTACTTCATTTTTTTTTTAAATTTGATTATTTATTTTCGCGAAAAAGCTTCGGAAACAGACTTTCCTAGGTTTTCGAACGAGGTTTCAGCTGATTCGCAGCTTAAAGTTGCAATCTTTACGCTTGTCGTGGTTGTGATATGGTCACCGATACATATTCGAAGATGATATCGGAGATTTCAATGCGATCGATGCTGAAGAACGAGGATATAGGGATGTTGATTCGCGAGCAGAGGCGCCAGCAAGAGTCGAGCGAGCGGGAGAAGGAGCTCAGCCTCTACAGGAGCGGCTCGGCGCCGCCGACGGTGGAAGGCTCGCTGAGCGCCGTGGGAGGGCTCTTCGACGCCGCCTCGGCGCTGTCGAGCTTCAAGAAGAGCTCCGGCAAAGGCTTCGCCAACGAGGAGGAGCTCCGCTCCGATCCGGCGTACGTCAATTACTACTACTCCAATGTCAACCTCAACCCCCGCCTCCCTCCGCCGCTGGTTTCGAAGGAGGACTGGCGCTTCTCGCAGCGGCTCCACGGGGGCGGAGGCGGCGGCGCAGGGGCCGGGCCGGGCGCGAACCGGTCGTCGCTGTTCTCGGTGCAGCCGGGGATCGGCGGCGCGGAGGAGAGCGAGGCCAAAGGCGCTGCGGCGGCCGAGTGGGGCGGGGATGGGTTGATCGGTTTGACCGGGTTGGGGCTCGGTAGCAGGCAGAAGAGCATTTCGGAGATCATTCAGGTGAAGTGTTGTTTTAGCTAATATGGCTATGTTGATTTTGGTAATTGATTGTGTTTCTCATTTTGATGTCTTTGTTTATCCATTTCCGGGTTCTCGAACTAATCCTAGTGTTTGTGTTATGATGATTCTTTATTTGTTACTGCTTTTATTGTTGATCACTTCGGTTATGTTTTGAGTGTTATTGTGGATGTTATTCTGCTTTTACCTCTAATGCGCAATTATGATTTAAGATAGGTTTGAGTGATCTGATATACTATTGTGATTGGTAAAATTTGGCTGCTTGACGTTCTGGATTAAGAGAACTTCAGGGTTAGTATAATATGAATCTTAACAAACTTGTTTTTGGTGCTAAATATTTTCCCTTGTCTTTTTATTATACTAAGATTTGGATAAAAAAATTATTCAGCTTTAACTGAAAGACATTAGCAAAATTTGGAAAAAAAAAATCTGTAAAGAGGTTATCGTAGTGTTTAAATGGATTTGAAGTATTTATGTTTTATGTTTGTTTTCGATGCAGGATGATATACATCAGGCAAAGGCTGTATCGAGGCAACCTTCTCGTCCAGCTAGTAGGAATGCTTTTGATGATGGTGTGGAAAGTTCAGAAACCCAGTTTGCTCATTTGCATCATGATTTAGCATCCCGGGATGCTTTGCGTGCTGGTGGGAATAAGCAGGGCACGTTGGCTGCACAAACCATGGGTGCATCAGCATCCCAGTCTTATGCATCTGCTTTAGGCGCTTCCTTGTCAAGAAGCACTACTCCTGATCCTCAACTCATAGCTAGGGCTCCTAGTCCTCGCATTCCGACTGCTGGAGGGAGGGCTACCCCTATAGACAGAAGAAGTGTTAATGGTCCAACGTCTTTCAGTGGGGTCTCACCCAATCTTGGTGAGTCTGAAGAGCTTGTTGCTGCTTTATCTGGTATGAATCTGTCATCAGGCGGTATGATGGATGAAGAGAAGCATGCACGATCACATATTCAACATGAGCTTGATAATCGCCACAATATCTTCAATTTGCAGAGTGATCAGAGCCATACCAAGCAAAATTCTTATTTGAATAAGTCTGATTCTGGGCATTTCCGTGGTCATTCACTCCCCCAATCAGCTAAAGCATCTTATCAGAACATGGGTAAAAGCAGTGGGATTGGATTGGATTCTCCAACTCTTAATGGAAGAGGGCACTTATCTTCTCACTATCACAATATAGACAGTTCCAATTCCTCGTACCAAAACTATGGTTTAGGTGGTTATGGTGTCAGTCCTCCATCTCCCTCCATGATTGGGAGTCCAATGGGAAGTGCTAATTTGCCGCCCTTGTTTGAAAATGCTGCAGCTGCATCTGCATTGGGTGGCATGGATTCGGGGGCTTTTGGAGGAGGTTTGGGTCTAGGTCCAGGTATGATGGCAGTAGCGGCTGAATTGCAGAATGCTGGCAGACTGGGAAATCACAACGGAGGGAGTCTTCAGATGCCCCTGCTGGACCCACTTTATCTTCAGTACTTGAGGACAAATGAGTATGCTGCACAAGCTGCGGCTCTTAATGATGCAGCCATGGATAGGGAAGGCATGGGTAATGCTTATTTGGACTTGTTTGGGCTCCAGAAAGCTTATCTGGGTTCATTGCTTTCACCTCAAAAGTCCCAGTTTGGTGTACCATATATGGGTAAGTCTAGCAGTTTGAATCATGGTTATTATGGAAACCCAACATTTGGTCTTGGCATGTCCTACCCTGGCAGCCCTGGTCCTCTTCTACCAAACTCCCCTGTTGGATCAGGCAGTCCTGTCAGGCACAGTGAGCGAAATTTGCGCTTGAGGAACATGACAGGTCTCATGGGAGGTTGGCATTCGGAAACTGGTGGAAGCTTGGACGAAAGTTTTCCGTCTTCTTTATTAGATGAGTTCAAAAGTAACAAAACAAAATGTTTTGAACTTGCAGAAATTGCAGGCCATGTTGTTGAGTTCAGGTATGTATGTGATACTTGTCTATATCAGTATTGTGCTTTTATGCATTATTAATTTGACTTATCTTCTAG
Source organism: Boehmeria nivea var. tenacissima (assembly GCA_018132145.1). Classification (NCBI taxonomy): domain Eukaryota; kingdom Viridiplantae; phylum Streptophyta; class Magnoliopsida; order Rosales; family Urticaceae; genus Boehmeria; species Boehmeria nivea. The sequence goes on along the minus strand of CM030875.1, from coordinate 8,412,363 downwards.
GTTTATTTTAATATGTATTTTTGGAACAGTGCGGATCAGTATGGGAGTCGCTTTATCCAACAGAAACTCGAGACTGCCACGATAGAAGAGAAGAATATGGTTTTCAATGAAATAATGCCACAGGCCCTTTCTCTAATGACTGACGTGTTTGGTAATTATGTAATTCAGAAGGTACTTTTACTGAATTCTTTTATATTTTGGTAATTGCTACGATCTGTTGAGTTCTTGCACGTGCAACTAATGCAGAGATTGCATAATTATGTTATTGACTTCTCTTTGTTGCTAACCTTTATATTAACCTAGTTTTTTGAGCACGGAACTGCATCACAAATAAGAGAACTAGCTGATCAACTCACTGGGCATGTCCTGACCCTTAGCCTTCAAATGTATGGTTGTCGAGTGATCCAGAAGGTATGTTTACTTTGTTGTCTTGCAATCATATGCTCACGCATTTTTCGCTGTCTGCGCTTCCAGACACGTTCCGCGACAGAGGGTACCTTCTATCTTTTCATATCATTTTCTGTTGGAATCATTTGGTTCTGCTTTGATTCTGTGTTGTTCATCTGGATCTCATGTAGCAGACTACCGTATTCCAAGATTCTAAGAAATAGTTAAATAAAAAGACTTATGCTTTTTTTTAATCTCTTGCCAGGTCTTGCTCTCTGAATTAATCCTTCTATGTTAGGATATTATCCTTTTGCTTTCTAAGTTTCTTGACCGGAAGAGCTTTTTACGTACTTTGAGAGAGTTTAGGTAGCACTTTAATGCATATGGAATCTTAGCTTGCTATTTTTACCTATCCTATGTCGGGGGTAACTTTTCTTTGGGTTTGTCTGGCTAGATGGTTGTTGTGGGTGCATGATGTTGGTGAATATATGCTGATATGTCTGATGTGGCAATAATGTTGGGCTTGATTTCGTTAATTTGATTCAATTGTTTAGGCTATAGAAGTTGTGGATTTGGACCAGCAGACCAAAATGGTAATGGAATTGGATGGTAACATCATGCGTTGTGTACGAGACCAAAATGGGAACCATGTCATCCAGAAGTGTATAGAATGTGTGCCCGAAGATGCTATCCAGTTTATTGTCTCAACTTTTTATGATCAAGTTGTTACCCTATCAACTCATCCATATGGCTGCCGAGTCATACAGGTTAAGAATGCATGTTTTTGAACTTATTATGTTAGCATGTGAAAAACTCTGAAACGAACTAGCATTTGACATGCTAAAGTTATGATTCTAAAATGATACTATTTGACATAACAGAGAGTCTTGGAGCACTGCAATGACCCCAAAACACAGCGGATTATGATGGATGAGATATTGCAGTCTGTTTGCATGTTGGCACAAGACCAATATGGAAATTATGTTGTACAGGTTTGTAGTAGCTCTTAAAATTAGTTTGTGTAAGCACCTCCCAAACTGTGAAGTCCTCTCACTTTGCTCCTTGAACTTCAGGTTGTAACCTTTAGAGTCCCTAACCTAAAAAATTGCCTTACTTTTCACCTTTTGTCATATTGCATTTAGACTTTTCAGATGGAATAGGTCAGTTTCATGCAGTCATGTGATAACAAAAAACGAGATTGAATTTGATGGACGATGCAATGTAAGATTTTAAGTTTTAAGGAAAGCAGATGCTACAATAGAAGTTTGGTGCTCAAAGTGAGACATCTTATTGTTTCGGGTGATAGGGATTGTGCAAAGTAGTCACTATCACCATCATCTATTTAGGTTATATCTTTTGTTGTAACATATCCATATTATTTGTAATTTCACATTAAGTTTTTCAACTAAATGATAGTTTGTTGTCAAAAAGTTAATGGAGGCGTATCATTTCTGCATTTATTATCTTCTCAATGATTGCTCTAATATCATCTTGCAGCATGTTCTGGAGCATGGGAAGCCACATGAACGTACATCTATAATCACAAAATTAACTGGACAGATAGTTCAAATGAGCCAGCAGAAGTTTGCCTCAAATGTCATAGAGAAGTGTTTAAGTTTTGGAACCCCCATCGAACGTCAGACCCTTGTTAATGAAATGCTTGGTTCCACTGACGAAAATGAACCCCTTCAGGTTTGGAAGCTATGTGGATGCTCTCTATAATTATGTGAATGTGCTTTCGCAGTCTTATATCTGTAATGTTTTTTATGCTATTATTGTTTTTCCCTTAAATGTTTTGTTTCTCCCTAGTCCTTACAGATATGTCATGATTCCATATTTTCTCTATTGTTTGCTCGCCTCTCTGTCTCTAATTATACTATTTTTATATTTTTTCCTGTTTTTATTCTTACCTTCAGTCTTGAGAATTAGATAAAAAGAGCGAGGGGAAAAGAAAAGGAAAGACAGACGTCAATTGTCCAATTAGCTAACACTTTGTAGTTAATTTGTGACGGTTTCTTAGAGTTGTATCATATATGTAAAGCTTCATAAATGTGATATTTTTCTCATCTTTGATACTTATCTAATTTTGGTTTTTTGTTTCACGCTGTATCGATTTAGGCGATGATGAAGGATCAGTTTGCGAATTATGTTGTACAGAAAGTTCTAGAAACTTGTGATGATCAGCAACTTGAACTAATCCTTACTAGAATAAAGGTCCATCTGAATGCTCTCAAGAAGTATACGTATGGGAAGCATATAGTTGCACGTGTAGAGAAACTTGTTGCTGCTGGAGGTACTTGTTTTCTCTCTCTCTTTGAATACGTTCCTTCTCTCTTAGCTGCTATAAGGAAGGAAATAATCCTTTTTGCAAAAGTTTGTTTCTAGTCTTTTCTTATAAGTTGATGTTTGACAATTCTTTGAGCATCATCGAGTACTTAAACCTTCATGGTCCACTTTGGTCTGGTTTTTAGTACTGTAATATGATTCAAGAGGAAGATTTGATAAAATTATGCCCAAGGCATGCTAATAGAACTTTACTTTCCACTCTTTATTTAGCGCTTCATAGAACAATCTGTGTTGCCATGAAGATTTAACCAAAAACATAGTTGTATTTCTTAGAGATCGTTTCTTGTAAAATTCCATCTTATTTCTCTACCTGATGAAATGGTTTCTCAAATTTTCATTTCAAGAACAAGCTCGTGTTTTATTTCTTAAAATGAGCCAAAAAAAAAAAAGTTGTATTTGTTGCTTGATCTTCATGAATTTTACTGGTTCTTTCCCTAGACATGCACTTATCTAACAGTGGTAATGCCCCAACATGGTAGAACGTATTTACCATAGACTCAACAACATATAGCTGATGCAAAATCAATCTTTTGCAGAGAGGAGGATTAGCATCCTGACTCCACATCCCGCATAGGCGACGACACTGGCATAGAAAACAAAAGTTGATGTACAGCTAACCGAGGATGAAGTACGAGTGCCCTCTCTCTTTTTCCTTCTTTGTTCTTTCTTTTGATGCTTTAGTGAAAAAGCTCCGACTACTATATTCGGATGATGGACGGAAGCTGATTTCGAAAAAATAAAATCGTTGGTTGTACCTAAAACTGTACATTTCTTTAGTTTGAGGATATATAGCTAGAGTCAGGCTAGTTTATGGATGATGTGAGGCTCAGATGGTGGAACACACACCACAACTGATGCCCTTTGCAGAGAAGAGATAAAACAACAAATTTTAGTGTACAAGTTTTAAGGGTGTAAAAAAGGGAGGAAGTAGTGGTAAATTATGTGACTGTACAAAAATGTTACCCCAGGTCCACAATGCCCTCTTTTTTATTTTTCATGGGAGAGTCCTGAATTTTTTTATGTATGGGATTCTATTTTTTTCCCCTTAATTTAAGCAACTTTTTTCTCTCAATTGCCATGCTTGAGTTGATGGAATGATGGTGTCATATGCAACTAATTAGCGTTATTGAGTTTCTGTTTATACACAATGATTTTACGTACAAGTTCTTTTTCCTTTGACAAGTAATTCTATATTAGGTGGACCAGGTTTTTTTTTTTTTTTTTTTTTTTTTTTTTTTTTTTTTGGCGCTTACTACATGCATCTAAATGAAAATAAGGGTATCTTTTAGGGTCAGTTAAGGATTTAGCCATTTTACAATCTATGTTTTAAAGATATAACTCACGTTTTGAAATATTAGCAAAATAGCCATTAGGTCAACATCTAAAAATCTATGACTAAAGAAATAAAATTTGTGACTAAATAAATAAAATACACAGTCATAAAATTTGTGACTATAGTCACAAAATTTCAGAAATTTTGAAATAAACACAATAAAAAATTTAAACATCTATTAATAAAATAACTAACTCACAAATAACCCCTTGTTTGCCTTACCCATTTAACTCATTCCATTCCATTCCCATTTTTCATTTTTTTCAACTATTTCATTCCATTTCATTTTTTTCAAACTATTCCATTCCATTCCATTTTTTTTCAACCATTTTTTTCAACTTTCCAAATCCCTATACAATATCTTTAAATCTCAACCATTCATATCACCTCGAAATTAGCAAAGTCAAACCATTACATCATTTTTACAAACCATTTTCAAACTATTCCAAACCATTTTTAAAACCATTTTTTCCATCCCATTTCCATCCCAATAAATGGGATGGAATGGCCAAAATGGCCAAACCAAACACATGGTAAATGATTGCCTATACAGTCAATTTTATAAAACTTATTACTAAATAAAAAATATCTTATAAATAGCAAAAAAATATGCAACCAAAGAAGTCACAAATTTCATGACTAGAGACAAAATTTTAGACAATATTGTCTGCAACAAACAACAAAAACAGAATTCAAAAAATTAATGAATGCAGTCTTAAAAATCTAGACACGAATTTATGGCTAGTTTGCTAATAAAAACAAACATAGGCTAATTATTAAAAACATATATAAAAATATGGCTATTTATTTAAAAAACCGTATTTTTTATCTGATGATATACGACTTTATTTTTCTGGAAAAAAAAAAAAGACATCGTATCTAAAAAAAACCATCGTTTTTCAATTAACAAATGCTAACATTCATTTTCCAAGTAAAAAAAAAAAAAACCAACGAAAATCTGGTTATTAATAATTACTGAGATGATGATTTGCACTTTAAATCCGATTGCTCATAAAATAATTTATAGCATAACAAGCAGTGACCCAAAGAAAACCATGAACAAAAGGCTAGTGCCCTTTCTGCTTCTCATAACTCAACTTTTTTCTATCATAAGAAAGTCTGTATGAGCTTTCCCGTCCATTTTCCTATCTAGAGTGTGTGTAATATAATCCAAGTACTTGATGTCTTTGTACTTCCTTGGGCGATCCTTAATCATTGACTCCACTGGACCAATTTCTATTCCCTCGTACGGCAACACAAATGTTGCAATTGACATTCTTGCTTTCTTTGCATTTGTCACAGCTCTATGCTCAATGCTTTTGTACATCCCATTGCTCCAAGCCTGAAAGCCAGTCACAGAAAAATTCCCCTACTTTCACCAGAGAATAATGTTGATATAATTATTGACTAGTTTAAGGTTTGTTCCAGTTGATGAATACCTCGATGACATCACCAACGTTGGCCACCAACGCGTTTGGAATCGGCTTTACGGGAAGCCACCCTCCCTTGTGTTTGATCTGAAGACCGGTGGTCTCATCGTCCTGCAGGAGTAGGGTGATGGATCCGCCATCGGAGTGAGGACTAACGCCGAGGACAAGTTCAGGTTGAGCGCATGGCGGATAGTAGTTCATTCTCATGGCTTGTTTTGTCACTTGATGGAGCATTTTTAATCCATTTTTGTCCATTCCCATCAACACAGACAGGTTTGCCATGATCTCCTCAGTTACCCTCTTAAGTTCTGCCGAGTATTCTTCAATTGCCTCCCTGTTTAAGGACAATCAAGTGCCGGGAAATCTTGAAACTTGAAAATAGTTGGTTAAAGTAAACACCCCAAGAAAAAAGGAAAAGAAAACCAGCAAAAGTGTATTTTTAAAATTCTCATACGCCATACATAAATACATAGAAATCCCAAATAATTATCACTAATGTTTTAAAATCTGTAGGTTTTGTTGAGGAGTTGCCATTGGAGAATAAATCAGAGAAAAAGAGGAAAAGAAAAAAAAAAAGGAAAGGAAAGAAGCTTGGGAATAACTTACATGAAACCTGGTAATATGGTTGGCCAGTACTTCATTTTCCTATCTTCAAGTGGGCATGTTATCAAGAAAATCAGGTCACCCCAGTCCAGCTTCTGCTCTTCCGAAACGACATATGCTTGCCCATATCCCTGAAGGTCATTCTCCGGCATCGAATACTTCTTCTTCTCTTCCAACGGCAGATTGAAAAATGCTGATACTGCAGCCTTCATGTCGCGTAAAGTCTCTTGTGCCACCCCGTGGTTTATTATCTAGAGAAATAGCGCTTTCGCAAATCAAAACATGACACGATATGTAAATGAAAAAGAACAGAAGAATTTATTTGCTTAAATGGTAAAATTGTGCCTGGAAAAAACCCCATTCCTTGCATGCGAAGTCTAGCTTGTCGAGTTCATCTTGATCACCGTTTATCAGCAAGGAAAAATCTATGATTGGAATGCCAGAAGAGTCGAAACAGACGTTCAATTCATTTGGCCTGTCCTTGCAGTCTTGTATGTATCTTTCGGGAACAAACTCAGAATCGTTCTTCACCATTTCCTGTACACTTGGTACAGGTAAAGACTTTCCCCAACCCAAACCCTCATCTTTCATGCCTATTTCTTCAACTTTTGAATCCATTGTTTGCACTTAGTATTTTCATGAACTTGTTCTAATGCAGGCTTATTTGTACAACTTGATAAAGAGATAATGTTGAGTTCAGAGCCAGTGGAATCTATACCTATCTCTTCTTGTATATACTCTCTTGAGAACTTACTGGATTTTTCTTTACTCGCCAAATTGTTAATTTGGCTTATAGCAACAAGCATAGTTGTGTACGATAGTTAATGAAAGTGACAGGTTGGTTTACTACGAAGCCATTGGTCATTTCAATTATGATACAGAAATTATATATTCATATCCTTGTGAAGCACAGAAAAGTCGTGTAGCATATTGGTTGGTGGTGAAGAGTTTTGTTTGACATTTTGTCTTATTGATTTGATGGTTATGCCGCCATTGGGTGGTTGGTTGTTTATGCACAAGAAATTTCAAACTCATAATCTTTGTTAGAGAGGAAAATAACGCCCAAAATGAGTTTTATGTTCAGAAAGTTTGTACTAGCTTTCTCATCCATTTTCTTCGCCAAACGGTGTCTTAACATAATCGAGTTGCTTGACTTTTCGATACATAGCATCGGTTCCACCGGAGAGATTTCAGCTTCGTCATCCGCAAACAAGAATGTCGCAATCGAAATTCTTGCTTTGTTCATGTTCGTGACAGCTCTGTGCTTGATGCTTTTGTAAAGCCCATTACTCCAAGCCTGAAATACCAAGACATTTTGTACTTTCAAGGGTAAAAAAATCATATGTTATTTACAAGACATAATTGTTGTCTTCAAATCATATGTTAGTGGAATAAATGTTTAAGCACGATTAATTTACAAACTTCTTGTGACATTATTTTGGTTCATATCATGTTGTTTCTCATTCTAACAATATTATCAACCAATATAGCATCAATAATACTGTCCAAGTCCTATAGATTTCACTTGCTAGTCTAACTGACCATGTTATCTTACAGTCATATGTAACTATATATAAGACTCCTGAGTACCTCAATTAAATCACTGACGTTGACAACCAACACATTTGGAGTGGGCTTCACATGAATCCATCTTCCTTTATGTCTGATTTGAAGACCAAATATCTCGGCGTCTTGTAGAAGTTTGATCAAAGAACTGCCATCAGAATGTGGACTAACACGAAGAACAAGTTCAGGCCTTGAACAAGGGGGATAGTATTTCATTCTCATACATTCTTTCATCACCCCATGAAGCCTTTTCAAGCCTTTCTTGTCCATTCCAATTAGTAAGGACAAATTGGCCAAGATCTCATTGATCACGCAAGTATTCTGCCAAAGATACTAAACTCTTGTTCTTCTAAATTAGATGAAATTTTGGACGCATGGAGATCAAACAAAGAACACTTTGGTCTTAGTTATAATAGGAAGATATCTGATAGTAAAATTGTATTTGTTAAAGGGAGTACTTCTAGAGTTAAGAAGAATCAAGAACTGAATGCAAAATTACCTGTTGTGACACCAGAAAGAGCACCCACAACAACACCACGTAGTACACCTATTATGACACCGGAAAAAATGAGTGAAAAGAGATAGGCACCAATCTGCCACTACTTCAACAAAAGAGGACACATCAGGCCACGTTGTTATCAATATCTTGTAGATTTTAGAAGAGCCGATCAAGAGAAGTTTCTATCTTGAAGGCAAGTCAAGCAAGTACGGGTAAAGAAGTCGGTTTTATGCTGTAATATGGCATGTGCTTCTTTGAAAGACTTGGAAAAATTAGAGTCAACAAGATGATTTTTCGTCAGAGGCATGAAGCTGGCATGCATGGGGAGTTAGATCACTCTAGTGATGTTGTTTCTAATGTTCTTGGAGAAACTTCTGATGTTTTTTATGAAAAAAATTCATGAAAATATTATTAGAAATTCCTCAAAACATTCCAACCTTGGTTGTTGATACTCAAAGATATGGGGGAGCTGATGTTTCAAATACCCTAATCGATGTAGGGGAAGCAGAACAGGGAAACATAATGAGGCAAATAAGAGGAGCATTCCCGTGATCTTGGTATTCCTTCGCCTTTTGTTGGTAAAAAAGGGGAGTATAGTTGAGGGGGAGAAGTAATATAGGATTTTTCCAAACAAAAATGTCAAATGGAGAGATTGTTAGTGTTTATGTGTTGGCATTTTATTTAGCAAAATCATTATTCAAAATGTTTTCTTGATTATTGATGATAATGTCTTGATTTGGAGAGACCTGGTTGATTTGTTGGAGATGGTCATACTTTCTATGTTTGAAAAGTGTATCATGACTATTGGTTAATATGCAAATATTTTTGGTACAGTTTTTGAACTTGGTGAAAAAAACTGGACTATTGTTTCATCAGATATTGCAACACCGTCTAAATTTGGCAGTTTTGATTTCGTAAAACTCTTGACTTTTGATTTGGTGCGATTTGGGCGTGGTTTCTCTTTTACAAATTAGATATTTCCTTAGATATTCTTTTTATTTGTACACTTAATTACTCGCTCATACTGACAAATTTTTGGGCAAGTAATTTATGGAAAACTACGTGTTCTTCTTTATAGAAGTTTCTCATTTTATTCACAAGCCTATTTATATTGCTATGGAGAGCTGCAAAAGTGACAAAGTTTATTGCATATTTAGAGAGTCATTTGTATATACTTTGAGAGTTGTGAATGTAAAATACTTTTTGAATTTTTGAGTGAGAAAAGAAGAATATTCTTCATGGTGTTCTTATTAGTGTTATTGGAAAATTCGTGAGTGAATTATTGGGTATGTCAATTTTCTCTGTATGGGCTTCATTATACGTTTGTGAGCTTGAGAGAAAATATTACACAAAGTTTATTTTGTATTTTTATGAGAACTATTTGAGAGAATTGGAAAAAAGAGGTTTTGGAAGAGATCTCTGTAGAAGCAAGGGGATCTCTGTAGAAGCAAGGGGAGCTCGGATACGAGGGATCTCGTGTTGTAATTCATGAAGATGAGACGGAGTAGACGGCAACGGAGTAAGGAGGGAGTCCTTAGCGTATAAGACTAGATGTACTCTATTTTGAATTAGTGAATCACTTTCCATTATCTGGCATGGCTCTGCGGACGTAGGCTTGACTGAATAGCGTTACCGATTCTTAGTGTAATTTATTTTATGTTTCTGCTGCTTACTTTCAATTCTCATGTTTTCTCATATTTATTTTACATCTCTCTGTGGTGTTCTTACACCTGCAAGAATACCACCTAACAAAACAGTTTTTATAGGCCTTCGTCTGAATACACAGACATTGAAATTTTGTTGTTGTGGTATTGACTTTGTGGAAGAGAAAGTAACAAAATAAGTGAAAGAAGAAGAATAGAGATTTGAAGGGTAATTTCTGGTTTTGGAGTTGGAGAATTTGAGGTTGTAATGGGTTTACGGGGTTTTTGAGGTTTAAAAGATAATAAATCATTTTTTTTAGGATTTCTGTCAGATCACATCCACATTAGCACCATATCAAATTTCTGTCTATTAAAATAGACAGAAGGACCGAACGTGATAATCTTTCAAAAATTATGTTCTATTTATGAGACGTTTTATACATCAGAAGTCAAATTAAAACAAGTCCAAACTTCAAGGGTCATTTCTATTTTTTTTTCTTAAGTTAAATATTTATCAATGTTGACAAAAGAACATTAATTATGTAACAAAGATATTTGAATAAAAATCTTTTTCTCCGAATTGCTTATCAAACACTTCTTACTTTAAAGGGTTTTTTTTTTTGTTTTTAATTTTTTTGGGGGGGCCGTATTAGTAAGACAAATTGGATTATAAACATCCACTTTAAGGATTTGTAAATAAACAAATGTGGTATAGAGGGGCTACGATAATGTGCAAAATGGGCTACCGGTCGAATTTGGAAGGCCAGTGATTATTATTATTATTATTATTATTATTTTTTTTCACGAAAGAAAGATAGATGTTCTGAATTTTTGACAAAATATTATAATTATAGGAAAAAAAGTTCAGCTTACTAGTAATGAAGTTTGTTTGTTTTGTTTTTTATTTTTTTGATAGTAGAGAAGTAATAGTCAATTTGTTTTTATTTTCATACGCATTAAGAAAAATGCAAAAAATAAAAAATAAAAAAAAATAAAAAGCATTCGGGTCAGGTTGGGCCCAACCATTAACATTTGTCGGGCGGGCCTAACATTTGATTGGGCTGGGCCTGACTTGCCATGTCTAAATTACTATATGTAGAAGTGGTGATTCGTTTCTTGCACATTGGGCAAGAAACGACTAAGGAAGGAACCACACGTGGCATCCTCTATAGATAACACGTGACTCCTTTATGATTAAAAGAAAAATTACAAACAAAATTGCAAAAGGGGACCTTGTTTAGGGTGTTTTTCACAAAGTCTGAATTTTTTTTTTAGGGAATTGTAAAACAAGACAATTCTTAGTGGTACTTAATAATCTATATCGCAAGTTATGTGTTCTATTTGTTTCCATCTAATGTTTGTAGTATAAATTTTGGGGCATAAATTAAAAGTGCAACACACGTGGTGCATAGATTATCATTGTGCCAAAAGAGGAGCATTCCTCAAAATCTCCTTTTTTTGTATGCAAATTTTGGGGGCTTCTTGCAATTCTCTCTCTACTTTTTTTTTTTTTTTTTTTACTCTTTTGCTTTAATTGTCTTATGCGAACCACAGGCAAATCGCTCCGTGATCTATCGAAGTTGCGGAATAATGCTCAAGATGTTGAAACGGGATTTTATTTGCAACCATGTCCCTTTGATTATATTAAACTAAGAATCGTACGTGAATACTACGTCACCTTCCCCTTAATAAGGCGCACTCACGAAATAAATGAGAATGTGAGCGATCAGTCAATTTTGAACACTATAAAGTTTTGACTTTGGTAGACTCGAAATTTCTCACAAGAAGTAAAAGAGAAAAAAAAAAGAAATTTTATTGATCATTCAAATCTGATTAGAGAGAGAGAGAGAGGTTTTTAATTTAAGTGATAAAAAAAAGAATCTAGGGTGTTATGTTAATTTTTTAAAATTTTAGGCGTTTCAACTTATATATTATATGAATGACAATTTGGGTATTAAAAAAAAAAAATTAGCATCAAGGTATAGTTTGGAGCCAATTTTGGCAACACATGAATTATTTAGGAATTTTAATAAGAGCAATGTTTTTGGAATTCAGCCTAACCTCATATTTTTTCGGGTATTTTCCATTACAAAATGCATAAAATATTCTTAAATACACCATTTGGACGTTCACATAGTTGCCCCTTATTTGGCTCCACCATTTGGACGGCTCATTTTCATTTTGACAAATGGTCAACATGATTCATTTTGAACTCATCCAAATGATTTGTAAAAAGATGCTAACAATTTTTAGTACATTCAAATAGTTTATAGAATTGATTCCAAATGGTTTTATTATACCCATTCAACACATTTCTATAGGACTTTTCTATTTGAACATATGGGAGTGGACATTTTTTTTTTTTTTTATGGATACACTGTTGTAATTATATTTTTTAATGAATTGCGGTGATGAATAAAAAAAATTATTTTTCGTCCATATTTTTCACATGTGAGACATTTTTTGTCTCGCTAATGGTGCAAATTCATAACATCTAAATGCATTAAAAAAAAGGGCCAATTAAGAATTAACCAATTTAAAGGTAAAGTTTGAAGGATTTAGCCATAGTTTCACGAAATTAGGGATTTAGACATAGCCTGTAACATTTTTTGTAACATGTAACATATATACGTGTAAAAAATATAATATTTTTTATAACATATAACATAAAATGTTACACTTTTACACGTATATATGTTTCATGTAACAAAAAATATTACATTTTATGGCTAAATCCCTAATTTCGTAAAACTATGGCTAAATCCTAAAAAATTACCCAAAGGTTTGGTTAAACGCCTAAAAAAATCTTTAAAAAATAGATAATTTTGTCACTGTTGTAAATCATTCGAATGACTCATTTTGTTTCCTAAAATAACAAAAATAATTTGGTTAAACTACTTGAATGGATTGTTTCCATCCAAATGGTTACCCCAAATAAGGGTTAGACAAATAAAGTTGTGTGGTGAAAAATCAAACGCTAACTTAAAATAAGAGAAATTCCCTCGCTAAAAATAAAATTTGAAACTAATTAATTTTATTTTGCAGAGATACTAATCTATCTGCGATTGATTTATTTCACTATACACTGTTAATAAGTTTGCCACAGATATCAATCACTATATGCGACAAAATAATCAATAGCAATGATTGGTTTTTTAAGTAGCAGATGGTCTTCCGCTGTTGATTTTTCAGTTGTAGATAGTGAATTTTTTCGTAGTGTTATTTTATATTTACTCTCTTTTAAAAGATTTTAAAACATCCACTTAACCAGATGTGTCAAAAGTTACATACCAAACAAAGAGTATGATATAAAACAAAAATTAAGCAGTAGAATTGAGTTGGAAACATAAAAAACAAATCTTAAGATTCAAAATTTTGAACTATTTTTCTACTTTGTTACAATGTGCACTTAAAAAAGTACTCGGTAAAAATAAATCATCCGAAAACTTTTAAGCATATCGTGTGGGACATTATTGCATTTGATTATGTGCCATGTGGTATGTAGTGATAGTTCTGAAGGAAAGAGTCTATGCTAGGGCGGAAGCGTGAATTTCAAAAAATTTTATGCGATTCTAACCAATCATATTGTTATAAAAACATACTGTCATATTGCGAGTATAATATCATATCGTAAATTGAATACCGTATTCAAAACAGAATATCATATTAAAATCACGAATCAGCATAGACAAACAGATTTCATGTTTAACGATACAGTCAATCTGATTTTATTTATCACATAAACTAAAACAGATTAGATAGAATAGGAAATCAAAATATACCTTGACGAATCGGTCTATAAACGAGTCCACCAAATTGTCCAAGCAATTCCAAACCCTTCCAAGGTCCTTGATTTGAAATTGGCTTATAGGAGTTGATCTTGATTGAATCGATACCACGATCTTCCGAACCGTTCTCCAAATCAACAGAGAAGAAAGTGTGGGCTTTCTATTCTTAGATCTCACAAGAACAAGATGAAGAATATTTTTCTCTTGCTCTTAGGGTGGTGGACGAATTTTTTCTTGTTTTTTCTCTCAGGAGAAAACTTTCTGAAGCTAGGGTTTTCACTCTCTGAAAAATCTTACGTAAAAAAAATTATTCAGAGGCTTTTATTAGAGATTATTAGGAGAGAGAGGAGGCCTAAAATCCAGCCTCTTTCTCCCTAAAATTGTCGCCCAAGTGAGGACTTTTTCTCTGAGAAAAAGTCCTCTGATAACCACCCAGGATTATCTTTAATTTAAATTTTAAATTAAAATAATTATCTCATAATTATCTTATATTTAAAATATTAATATTTGATTTAATTAACTAGTTAATTAAATCAAGGGATAATGATCCCTAATAATGGCACCATTTTCAGATAGGAAAAAGTCTGCGGAAGACTTTTTCCAACTCTGAATAATCCACGTTTAAATTGTTTAACTCTTAAACAATTAAGACAAAAAATTAAAACCCTTTTATTTCTTGTCTTTAAAATTCGCCCATTGCTTTAAATTGAAAAAAAAAATATTTCCAACCAAAATAATTAGAATTAATTCACAACATTATTTATTTAACACTTAAATAAATAATTTGAATTAATTTATGATAGTGAGACCATATAATTAATCGACATTAATTATATAACAAGCTTTCTCTGTTAATTTTTACAGAGCCGGTCCGGGGACCATGGACCCAATATTTCAAGCTCTAATAAATTTAGAAAATTGACTAAAACTTTTTAGTCAAAATTCCAATTTATTAATCCCGAGGTTATTCCACTAAAAACCCGAAATTGAACTCTCGAAATTATCGGAATAATTTACTCGATGAGTAGTCCATTGATATAGTCATTACATGAGATTTAATCCTCCAGATTGGTTCACGTCCCGAGTAGGTGAAATTACCGTTATACCCCTTGGGTCGTTTCATGTTCTTTAAGTACCGTCGTTTCACTAGTGACGATTCATTTACTAGCGTAAATGTGCGCGCAATTGTTCATTTCCAGAAACGACACTTTAAGGGAACCAATATTAACTCCTGTTATGATTGGAAGCTGGATTCCATGTCTGTGAATACCCCATTCCCCAACGATCCCGTTCCGAGTTCCCAAAATGCAAGTATTCGTTTCCATTGCGATAATGGCACTTTACGAACAAACCAAAGAACCCGTAAACTTGACCAAGGAGTCTGTGGCCACTCAGGATTGAGATCAATTCTCATATGACCATCTTTTGACTTTGTCACGAGTATAGTAACGGTTCTTAAACAATACTTCGTGACTAGTCGGTCCGAGTCGTGTATAGTCTAACTATACAGAACGCTCCCACTGAGTGTTACTACATTAACAGTGTTCCACGTATGTGATTTCGGATCAAGCTATCCAATCTTGATCAATCACCGACCAATGATTTAAATATGTTAACTAAACAATTTGATATTTCATAAGACACTTATAAATATCAAAATTTAGTTTCATAACACATTATGGATATTAATGAATATTTATGTAAAATGCTATTCCAAACAAAATAATAAAAATGTCTACTTATTATTAATCAGCAAATAATATTACAAAATAATATTACAAAAACCTACTTTCTAGGGCAACATTCCAACAATCTCCCAATTTGCCCTAAAGGAGGTGAGACATATCTCTCAGACCCATTCCCTCTTAGTGTTTGTTGAATTGTTTATCAGTTAGATCTTTGTGAAGGGGTCTACTAGGTTTTCCAATGTCGGGATCTTCGTGACGGTGACATCTCCCCGGTGCACGATCTCTCTGATGAGGTGGTACTTCCTCTCTATATGTTTTCCCCTCTTGTGGCTTTGAGGCTCTCTTGAATTAGCCACAGCACCACTATTATCACAATAAAGGGTGATGGGTTTATCCATTTCTGAAACAACTTCCAGACCACTCAAGAAATTCTTGAGCCAAACAGCCTCCTTAGCTGCTTCTGAAGTAGCTATGTACTCAGCCTCCATGGTTGAGTCAGCAATGCTAGATTGCTTAATGCTTCTCCAGACTACTGCTCCACCACCAAGAGTAAACACTGATCCGGATGTGGACTTCCTAGAGTCCTTATCCGCCTGAAAGTCAGAATCAGTGTATCCAAGTAAATTCAAGTCTCTACTTGAATATACAAGCATACAGTCCCTCGTTCTCCTAAGATACTTGAGGATGTGTTTCACTGCTACTCAATGTTCTGGACCAGAGTTTGACTAGAACCGACTAACCACTCCCACTGCATAGCAGATATCTGGTCTAGTGCACAACATCGCATACATTAGACTTCCAACTGCAGATGCATATGGAATCCGTCTCATGTCCTCTTCTTCTTGCGGTGTTTGAGGACACTGCTTCTTTGAGAGGGAAACTCCATGTTGGGTCGGCAAGAGACCCTTTTTGGAGTTTTGCATCGAAAATCGAGCTAGCACCTTATCAACATAAGATGCTTGAGATAGTGCTAGTAGCTTGTTCTTTCTATCCCTTAGGATTTGTATTCCAAGAACATAGCTTGCATTTTCCAAATCTTTCATTTGGAATTGTTCGGCCAGCCGATTCTTTACTTCTGACAATTTTACTATATTATTCCCAATAAGTAGTATATCGTCAACATAAAGAACTAAAAATACCACAGTTTGTTCATTTATGAGTTTATAAACACAAGGCTCATCAACGTTTTGTTCGAAACCATAGGTTTTGATGGTTTCATCAAACCTTAAGTCCAAGACCTAGATGCTTGCTTAAGCCCATAAATGGATTTAAGCAACTTGCAGACTTTCTGCTCTTGGCCTTCTTTTATGAACCCATTTGGTTGAGACATGTAAATCTCCTCTTCAAGATAGCCATTCAGAAATGCTGTCTTGACGTCCATTTGCCATATCTCGTAATCGAGACTGGCAGCTATGGAGAGGAGTATGCGGATAGATTTGAGCATGGCAACAGGAGAAAAGGTTTCCTCATAGTCAATCCCTTCCTTCTGGGTGTAACCCTTTACCACGAGTCTAGCCTTATAGGTTTCGACTTCTCCATCAGCACCTCTCTTCTTCTTGTTGATCCATTTGCATCCAATGGGCCTGACATCTTCAGGTGGCTCTACAAGTTCCCAGACGGAGTTAGAATACATCGATTCCATCTCCTGGTTCATGGCTTCTTGCCATTTCTCCCTGTCAGGATTGACCATTGCCTCTTTGAAAGAGATAGGGTCATCATCGCTCGTATCAGATACAACAATGTTTGCCTCGTTTTCCCTTCAGTAGCGAATGGGTAATCGTATTTCCCTCCCATTACGTCTAGGTTCCGAGGGTTCCTGACTTGGAACTGTGGTTTCTCCTTCTTCTCTCAATTCAACAACCCTTGTTGGTTGAGACGAAGAAGGTCCTGCTACTTCACCTCCTAATCCAACAACTCTTGTTGGTCGAGGAGTAGAAGTGGTCCCTAACATTTCCTCAAGTACTACTTTGCTTCGAGGTTTAAAGTTATTCATATAATCGTTCTAAAGAAAAGTAGCGTGCGTCGACACGAACACTTTCTTTTCTTTTGGACTATAGAATATTCCTCCTCTCGTCCCTTTAGGATATCCAACAAACAGAGACACTTCTGTTCTGGATTTTAATTTGCCCGTCTTTTTCTTAAGTACGTGTGCTGGGCATCCCCATATGCGATAATGGCACAAACTAGGTTTGCGACCATTCCACAACTCCATGGGAGTCTTAGGAACAGACTTGGATGACACGACATTCAAAATGTCGACCGCCGTCCTTATTGCATAGCCCCAGAACGATACTGGCAGTGAAGAATAGCTTATCATGGATCTAACCATGTCCAACAAGGTTCGATTCCTTCTTTCAGCAACTCCATTGAGTTGTGGATCACTAGGAGTCGGCAATTGTGACACTATCCCATTCTCAATGAGATGATCAGTGAATTCAATATCTAAGTATTCACCTCCCCGATCCGATCGGAAGGTCTTTAATGACCTACCTAATTGCTTTTCAGCTTCTGCACGTAATTCCTTAAACTTCTCAAAAGTTTCTGATTTCCGTTGCATAAGGTAAATATATGCATATCTAGAGAAATCGTCAATGAAACTGACGAAATACTTATAGCCACCTCTTGCTTGAATATTCAAAGGTCCGCAGACATCTGAATGAACGAGCTCCAAAGGTTCTTTGGCTCTTTCCCCTTTACCCGAGAAGGGTCTCTTGGTCATTTTGCCCTCTAGGCAGGATTCACAGACGGGTAGAGAACCAACTCTTAGTTCTCTCAAAGGACCATCCTTTGTTAACCTGTTTATCCTATCTAGACTTATATGACTAAGTCTAAGATGCCATTGATATGTTTGATCATCATTATATACTTTTTGTTTCTTGTTAGAAATTGGATTGGCTACTCTAAACATTTCAGTGTTAAAAGAATAAGATTCATAAGGCCTCAAAACATACAACCCATATTCCAAACAAGCACGACATAATTCTAAACCATTACGGGAAATAATAATCTCATTATTATTGAATGAAATGGTAAATAATTGTCTGCATAATTCAGAAACAGAAATCAAATTTCGTCTGAAACAACGAATGTAATAAACTGATTTTATTAAAATAAAATTCTCTCCGAAGGCAAGACGAGCTTCTCCCACTGCTTTGGCTAAAACGGACTCTCCATTTCCGACCGTAAGCGTGAGTTCCCCGTCTTCAAGCTCCTTCCATGAGCTAAGCACCTGCAAAGACGAACAGACATGATTAGTCGCTCCTGAATCAACTATCCAGGTCGAGGAAGAATCATCGGCATAATTTGCTTCTAATACATGTAAGTTTGAGACTGGTACACTACCATTCTTCTTCTTTGCTTCTAGCTCTGAAAGATAAAGAGGACAGTTCCTCTTCCAGTGACCCTGTTCTTTGCAATGGAAACAACTTTCCTTTGCAGGAGCTTGGGCTTTCGGGCACTCATTAGCCTTCGCGGGCTTTGGGTTTTCAGCGCTCTTATTCTTTTTGTTCTTCTCTTCCTTCGCGGAACCCTTCCCCTTGGATGAGCTGGCTTGTCCTGGCCCAGACGGTGCAGGGGCCTTCCTCTTAGGAGGTTTAGCCTTGGAAGAAGAAGCCCGATCGGCAACATTTGTCGATCCCTTCATCTTACCCTGCCTCGAGATTGACTCAAAGGTCTGAAGCTCGTTGAGGAGCTGGGAGAGACCACAGTTCAGTTTGTTCATAATATAGTTAGAAGTAAACTGAATGAAGTCCGCAGACAAGGAATTCAGAATAATCCCCACTTGCGTTACTTCGTCAATCTGAGCCCCGTGGAGCTCCGCTTCGGTGAAGTAATTAGTTATCAGCATGACATGATCCCTTATCGGAGTCCCTGCGCGCATTTTCGCACTTGAGTATTTGTGGGTTAACTCAATGCGAGCCTGCTCGCTTTGTTTGCCAAACATCTCTTGCAAGGCATCAAGGATCTCCACAGCAGTCTCCTTGCCCTCTAACTTGGTTCGCAACGCATCAGACATGCTTGCTAACATATAGCCAACGGTTTTGTTGTTAGAGGTAACCCAGCGGTCGAAACTTTCTTTCGTCGTCCGCGAACAGTTCGCGGTTGGGAGGGGTGGACGATTCTCAGTAAGCACAAGCCTTATGCTTTCTGAGACCAGCACGATGTTAAGGTTAGACTTCCATTTCTGGAAGTTGTCACCCGTGAGCACATCGCGAGAGAGGAGTGCAGTGATTGGGTTTCCCATTGACATATTTGCTGATAAAATAAAATAAATACATAATTAAAATTTTTTTTGGAAAAATAAACATTCATTGTATTTTCGGAAAATTAAACGTGAATGCATGAATGCAGCGGGAAAAATACTTTGGAAAAACCCTTTGTTTAAAAATCCCTCGACAATTCGATTAACCATGAATAAAGTGCCGCCGTAGGGTAGGTCACGTTATCCACTTAACCAAACCGAGACTATCTCGATTAATAGACGTGTCTGAAATAACTCTTATTTCCATGTCTATTAAAAGCCGAATTGGGTTTGGTCAAACGACTCAACATTTGATCGTTTTGTGAATCGACCCATCGTTTCAACTCATTTGGCTTAACTCAAATGTGCCGCCGTAGGGTAGGTCTCACTTGAAATACACCCAACAAGTCTATCGTTAGAAGCCCAGCCTTGTTATTGGGCTAAGAGAACACCTTCTGTAGGGGGACGATCAAAGCGTCGCTAGGCCCCTCTTAACCCTCACGGTGCTAGACTAACAATGGAGACCTTAAGACTCACTATTCAAATAGTATTTTATTACTCCTAGTTTGAATAACTAGGTTAAATTCATTTTAGGTTCACTAATCTCATTAACAACTTAAACTTGAATTTAAGTGGTTCTAAGCTACCCATTTAAAACCCTTTTTAAATATGCTTAGAATTATTCTTTTCGTGAAATTCTAATCTTGTAATTAATTATCTCATGTTTAATTAACTTAATTAGAACTATATAGATTGACTTAGAGTTTCCCTTCACGAAAAGAACTCCCAGGAAAGAAGGAGGGGCACGAGGCCCGCTTAAGACCCTTCGAACCTTAGATCGCTTATTGGTCTTTGTGACAAAGCCTTTCCGATCCGTTCAACTTATTCATTAAAACTATCCTAATCCAATTAGATAATTATGATTGAATAAGGCCCGCAATCATGTTGGATAAGCAATTTTAAAAAATTCTTTTTAAACATTAGCCAACCATCATTAATCATATTACAAAATTAATATCATAATTTAAATATGAATAATGAATGAATGCGGCATGTATTGAATGACACTTCCTATGCTATATGACATGTTATAATGATCATGACATATAATAAAAACATAGAATAAAATTAAATAATATTTGGAATTGACCGGGTCCCTTTGATTTTACAAAATAAATAACCAAAAATAAAAAAACAAAACAAAACCCTAATCTAATTGGGCTTCTTGTCCTTGTTTCCTTTTGGGTCCTTCTTTGATGGGCTTGGGCTTCAATTAAAACACTTTTAATTATTGTTTCTAGCCCAAAAAAATTTTGGGCTTTACCGCAATTGGGCCGGGTCACCTAGGGTTTCACAAACCCTAGGTTTTGGGCCTATTGTAGCCAGCCACCCTAGGGTCCAACCCTAGGGTTTGCGCCACCAAAGGAGGCCGGCTACCCGAGGGTCAAACCCTAGGGTTTTCGTCCCCCGCCTTCTAGCCACCGTGCCGTCATCTTCGTTGTTCGTCGGGTTACAAAATTTACAAAAGTTTACAGAACATTTGAAATTTACAGTAAACATAAATTACAAAAATCCTAACCCAAATTAAGGGCGAACAACAATTCTAAACCAAAAGGACAATATACTTAACGACCAATTCCAATAACCATACATTCAACAATTGAACAAATAATAATAAAAAACACATCAACATGCTTTTCAATTATTTGTGCCATTCAATATGCAAGAAACGAATCATATTCAAAGTAAATTCATTAAACATGAAATTGTAACCTAGGCTCTGATACCAATTGAAGGAAAGAGTCTATGCTAGGGCGGAAGCGTGAATTTCAAAAAATTTTATGCGATTCTAACTAATCATATTGTTATAAAAACGCACTGTCATATTGCGAGTATAATATCATATCGTAAATTGAATGCTGTATTCAAAACAGAATATCATATTAAAATCGCGAATCAGCATAGACAAACAGATTTCATGTTCAACGAAAATACAACCAATCTGATTTTATTTATCACATAAACTAAAACAGATTAGATAGAATAGGAAATCAAAATATACCTTGACGAATCGGTCTATAAACGAGTCCACCAAATTGTCCAAACAAGTCCAAACCCTTCCAAGGTCCTTGATTTGAAATTGGCTTATAGGAGTTGATCTTGATTGAATCGATACCACGATCTTCCGAACCGTTCTCCAAATCAACAGAGAAGAAAGTGTGAGCTTTCTATTCTTAGATCTCACAAGAACAAGAGGAAGAATATTTTTCTCTTGCTTTTAGGGTGGTGGACAAATTTTTTCTTGTTTTTTCTCTCTGGAGAAAACTTTCTGAAGCTAGGGTTTTCACTCTCTGAAAAATCTTACGTAAAAAAAATTATTCAGAGGCTTTTATTAGAGATTTATTAGGAGAGAGAGGAGGCCTAAAATTCAGCCTCTTTCTCCCCAAAATTGACGCCCAAGTGAGGATTTTTTCTCTGAGAAAAAGTCCTCTGATAACCACACAGGATTATCTTTAATTTAAATTTTAAATTAAAATAATTATCTCATAATTATCTTATATTTAAAATATTGATATTTGATTTAATTAACCAATTAATTAAACCAAGGGATAATGATCCCTAATAATGGCACCATTTTCAGATAGGAAAAAGTCTGAGGAAGACTTTTTCCAACTCTGAATAATCCACGTTTAAATTGTTTAACTCTTAAACAATTAAGACAAAAAATTAAAACCCTTTTATTTTTGTCTTTAAAATTCGCCCATTGATTTAAATTGAAAAAAAAAATATTTCCAACCAAAATAATTAGAATTAATTCACACCATTATTTATTTAACACTTAAATAAATAATTTGAATTAATTTATGATAGTGAGACCATATAATTAATCGACATTAATTGTATAACAAGCTTTCTATGTTAATTTTTACAGAGCTGGTCCGGGGACCATGGACCCAATATTTCAAGCTCTAATAAATTTAGAAAATTGATTAAAACTCTTTAGTCAAAATTCTAATTTATTACTCCCGAGGTTATTCCACTAAAAACCCGAAATTGCACTCTCGAAATTATCAGAATAATTTACTCGATGAGTAGTCCACTGATATAGTCATTACATGAGATTTAATCCTCCAGATTGGCTCACGTCCCGAGTAGGTGAAATTACCGTTATACCCCTTAGGTCGTTTCATGTTCCTTAAGTACCGTCGTTTCACTAGTGACGATTCATTTACTAGCGTAAATGTGCGCGCAATCGTTCAGTTCCAGAAACGACACTTTAAGGGAACTAATATAAACTCCCGTTATGATTGGAAGCTGGATTCCATGTCTGTGAATACCCCATTCCCCAACGATCCATTTCCGAGTTCCCAAAATGCAAGTATTCGTTTCCATTACGATAATGGCACTTGACGAACAAATCAAAGAACCCGTAAACGTGACCAAGGAGTCTGTGGCCACTCAGGATTGAGATCAATTCTCATATGACCATCTTTTGACTTTGTCACGAGTATAGTAACGGTTCTTAAACAATACTTCGTGACTAGTCGATCCGAGTCGTGTATAGTCTAACTATACAGAACGCTCCCACTGAGTGGCACTATACTAACAGTGTTCCACGTATGTGATTTCGGATCAAGCTATCCAATCTTGATCAATCACCAACCAATGATTTAAATATGTTAACTAAACAATTTGATATTTCATAAGACACTTATAAATATCAAAATTTAGTTTCATAACACATTATGGATATTAATGAATATTTATGTAAAATGATATTCCAAACAAAATAATAAAAATGTCTACTTATTTTATTAATCAGCAAATAATATTACAAAATAATATTACAAAAACCTACTTTCTAGGGCAACATTCCAACAAGTTCATGTTCATGTCAATTTAACTGAACAATTAATTGTACTCGGTTTAATTTGCTCACTTAATTATGAAAAAATGAACTGTTACAAAAATATTTACTATTCTTGCAAGTGCACAATCACTCAAGTAATAAAGTGAACTAGAAGAGTTCATATGTCGTACCCAAAAGGATTGACGTTAGGAATAACGACTAGCTAATTGTGCTTCAATATCCTATTTTATCTATGCGGTGAAATTCGAGTATAACGAGAAAATAAAATAAACTAAATCGAAATACTAAACTATAATGAACAAAAATAACAAGTTAATAGGTTAAAGACGAACGAAAATCAATAAGAAGAACGATGCTAGGGTATCGATTTCACTCAATTACTATGGTATTACTCCGTATTAGTGTGCGTTAATCCTAATTCATCAATTTCGCTAACCTAGAGCAATAGATATATCTATACCCTCAAGTTCCGCATAAATTATGTGCAAGTGTTTCTGAGCCTGTATCTCTATACGACCCGTTAACATTACCTTCAGTAAGTTCTACTCTAGAGATAATATAAGAATTCCATCTCTTGATTTCACAAATCAAATTATCTCGGCTACCTAAGCGATGCTTATCTCTCGATCTCACACCGACCTAAGTTATTCTACCGATTCTTGACCGCTTGAATATTCCTCTCTCGAGTAATAATCCTAATAATCTAGATACAATCAATCAATTGACAATAAATTCATAGACAAATCATTAACAAAGCAAAATCGATACAATTAAACTTGAATAGAATAAACGAACAATGATGACCTTGAATTAAGCACACTAAGCTTTGAAATAACAATCAATAATTAAGATCCATCTACACTCTAACAAATAAAAGAATTAGTTACACACGATGCGGACTATAATCTCAAATAACAATAATGACACAGAAAAAGGTAGAGAAGAAAGTGATAGCTCGAGCGAGAAGACGGCTCGAAGAACGATTCCAATTGCTCTCGTAGATACTCTAAGTCCAATGTGAGATGCCTCTTTTAAGTCTTCAATGTCCTCCTTATGGTTCTAGGTCAAATTAGGGTAATATTGGGCTTTTTCGGAGTGTTTGGGGGTTTTTTCACATTGTCTAGGGCCAAAATCATAAGTAGCGCTGTGGTCCCTAGAGGCTGCGCGCACTGATTTTTAAATATGCATATCTTTTTCGTTACTTATCAGAATCGCGCACATGATATGCCGTTTGAAAGCTCTTTTGAAGATCTTTAATATGCAATATGCTATATAAAAAATCCAGAAATCTTCATGTAATTCTATCACAAAATATAACCTTTTTTTCTCAACTAAAATTACTCCTAATTTTCTTGTTTTTGTTCCATTTGCTCTCATTGCTCTCAATTAACCTATTTGTCAAAGAAATCACCAATAAAGATAAAAACTAATTTTTTTTATATATAAATTTAGAAGTAATTGCATGCTAAAAATAGGTAAAGTTACGATCTATCATGAACCTTAAATCTGATTTAGACAAGAGTTTTCTCTAGATATTCCTCTAGGTTCTCCCTCTAAATCTATTCTTAGGGTTTCTAGCTGAGCAAAAAATTGTAATTTTCTACAAGTGACCTCTATTTATAGGCTTTAGTCCATGTTTTGATTTGATTTATTCTGAGAGTAAAAATTAGGCATTTTTTATCCGAATTTCATACTTTACTCATTTTATTGTCATGTACTTGACATGTGAAATTTTTTTTTTATATTTAATATCTCAATATATTGTATTTACTTAAATGCCATTGACTTAAGAGTTATTTTGAGGATGAACGATAGTGTTTTGACCCTCTAAGTACTAACTCATACCGTTCATATAATAAACTATGGTTGTAGATCTGATTGGTTAAAGTAATGACTAATGGCCACTCATTTAAATATGGGTTATTTGCACCTATGGCCCCTCAATTTATCGGATTTTTACACTTTGGCACTTATTTTTTTTTTTTTAGTATTAACCCTCCCGAATTTTAAAATCGTTGCATTATACCCTAAATTAAAAACGTCCGTCCAATTTTTGACGGAATTCTACTTTGGAATCTCACGTGGCTTGTCACATGGGGGTTTATTAGGGCATTTTTGTCATTTGAAAGAGCAAAATAAAATAAAACTAAAAAATAATAAAAAAGGAAAAAAAATGTTGAATGAACAAACTTCTTTTTTTTCTTCTTCAACCTAATCAGACGAGAACGAGAACCCCTACCCTTTCAACTTCAACCGATGCGTGTGTGGAGCTGTCGTTCGCCGGATATGAAATCGTCCACAGGCGTCTGAAATCGTGGGGCTGCCGTTCGCCGGATCTGAGATCGTGGAGCTGTCGCTCGACTCGAGTCGAACCGGAGTCCATCGGCGCAGAGATGAGGCGGTGCAGAGTCGAGCATGGCGGCGATGAGGAGCTTGTTCTGGAACTGGCGTGGCGAAGTCCATGACCTTCACGGCGATATCCGGTGCGGCGGGACTCTTGGGGATGAGCAGGGAGCCGCGGAAGACGGGATTGAAGCTGCCTTTACCGAGGCGGGGGGAGAGGGACAGTAGCGCAGCTGAGGGCGGAGTAGGGGACGCAGTGGGAAGGCTTGGCGGCGAACCCTAGCGCCATCGCGCTCGAACCTGCACCAGTGGACTCCTCGCCGCTCGAACCCGCGATAGTGGGTCCGTCATCGTGGTTTCGTCACCGGAATGATCGTGGGTCCGTCGAAGTCCAAAGACCGATGAGGCAAAAAAGCCGCTAGGTTTCCCTGAGACTATTGAGTTGTTCATAACTTTGGCTTGATTCTATGGTGAAAAGCTAAAAAAAATTAGGATTTGGAATTGTGATGGTTTTGATTTGTTTGTTGAACGTTGCTGGTTTGATATGAGTTTGGCTTTGATTTTTTAATGTTCTAGATTTTAAATGCTCGGTTATGATTATTCTTCAATGGAGTATTGAAAAATTAAGAAGAACAAGTTTTGGATATGAGTTTGCCTTTGTAAATACTGTTAAGATCTTTCTTTGTGTTTTCATGTATGTTATTTGTTCAATCTTGAAGTTTATGGAAGTCTTTGCAATTGTTTTGGTTAAGTGAGGGGTGAGAAGAATATTTTTGTTTATTTTTTTTAATAATTTTTTTATATTAAAATAATAAAATTGACTGAATTGTCCTCCTAAAAATAATCACGCTGGAGTCTCGAGTATATTTCCGTCCAATTATCCACGACCGTTTTCATTTTGGGGTAGAATGCAATAATTTTTAAATTCGGGGGTTAATGCCAAAAAAAAAAAAGGACTGCCAAAATGTAGAAACTCGACAAGTTAAGGAGCCATAGTGCAAATAACCCTTTGAATATCTAATCAAACTAAAGTCAATCCTAAAGATAGAAAGAGAGAGAGAAACCGACTGTGAGAGCTCATCTTCTTCGCTGAGAATTCTCAGCGCTGATCATATCAACAGTGTAAGTGATGATTAAAAAAAAAATGTATAATACTGATTCATTCTGAACAAATTTCATGCCCAAACATGGTTAATTTGCTTGTGTTATTTTATTTATTCTTTCTTGATAATTAAACTTTTTTCTTATTTTATGCCGCTTGTCTGCATCTCACTTTGTAGAGTCAGTTATGATCAATTTGAAGTCTCACACTTTTAGCATATAAAATTAAATGTTAATCACTCCTACTATTGGCTTGGATCTATCTAAGGCCTTGTTTGTTTTGCAATCCGAATAAAAAAATTTTGGTTAAACCCATATATTTACTACAGTAATAAGTGGTTTGAACTGCAATCCGAACGAGGTCTTGCTCTTTAGAGATCTCTTTTTAAGTAAACTAACACTGCTTTCAGATTTCTTTAAGAAATGGAGAACAAAAGTAGTCCACAAGTTCCTCGAGTCCTCATCTTTCCATTCCCAGCACAAGGGCCGATCAACGCCACGCTCAAGCTCGCCGAGCTTCTCGCCCTCGCGGGGCTTCACGTCACGTTCCTCAACAGCGAGCGCGTCCACAACCGCCTGATCCGATGCAGCGGCGCCGAAGCGCGGCTCTCTCGCTACCCGGGCTTCCTTTTCGGGACGATCCGCGACGGCGTTTCTCCGGGGAGCGCTAGGTCGTCCGGCGCCGTGGGGTTCATGGCGATGGTTCGGTCGGTGGGCGACACGGTGAAGCCACTTCTCAGAGGGATGTTGGTTTCGGGTGAGTTGGGGTCGGTGACGTGTGTTTTGGCGGAGGGACTGTTTGGCGGATGGACTGTTGATGTGGCTGAGGAGCTTGGGATTCCGATTGTTCACTTTCGGACTATAAGTGCTTCTTCTTTCTGGTCTTTCTTCTTCTTTCCGAAGCTCATTGAGACCGGAGAGCTTCCGATTAGAGGTACCCTCTTAATTAAGCTTTATTATAATTTTAATTATTATTATTATGAGATGGAACTTGGTGGGTTTTTTTTTTTTTTTAATTTTTTAATTTTAACTATTTTGGTATTGTAGATTTAATATTTTTAAGGTTTAGATTGCGACTGTCTGCAATAATTTTTCTCATTACAAAAAACTGATCACTAGAGAATCCATGGGTTATTAGATTGTTGCCGTGTTTGAGGTGTCACATAATTAGTTGAGTTTTGGGCGACATCCGTCATTGATAATTCGATATTATCGCTTTAGCGTGAGTGTGGGGTTTTGTAAACTGAATAATTATTATTTTGATATGATTCGGTAAACTGAAGAAATATTTGTGATACAGTTTTAAAGGTATATTTGTGACATTTTATAAAATCTTACAGATATTTATGAGTTTATAATATTGTAGGATTCAGTTGCACACGTACTTTTTATCCTTTGACATATATTATGATGGCTCTGTTTTAATAATTAATGTGTGTAATGACACTTATATATTGTTTACATCTATATCTCATATCCAAATTTCCAATCAGTTGTCCGATACATGCATATATTTCAACTGCTTATCTATAAACCCCTATTTTTTTAGTAGATTTTGAGGTTAGTCGACCCAAAAGATTTTGCACTCTTCATGCTTATCTTATCACAATTTATAATATTATGTTCTCATATGAATATGAAAATAAAGAAAAATTCACTATGTATAATAATATGTTATGAATTCAATTTTCCTAATCACTGCCAACTGCGATAAAGTACTTGCCTAAGCATACATTTTTTTGTACTATTAGTTACAAATTGCTATCGGGCTTTTCATTGTTATATGGTCACAAAATAAGTGGTTTGCCTTTTATTATTATTATTTTGAGGTTTTGTGTAGTTAAATTTAGTACGAATATTTTTCTGGTTAATGAAATCATATATATGAAACGTAGTACCTCATCTTCTTGTTTTTTTACTTCATTTACATTTTTAACCAATGCTTATCTTAGTAATAATTTGCTGCATTGTGACGACACATATATGTGAGTTGCACAATTAGCACTATTTTCACAAAATCTAAGAAGTGGATCACTATTTCACTAATTAAGAAGTGTTTATTTACTATGATTTCCATTGATTATACAAAAGGAAGAGAAGACATGGACAGGCTAATACAGAGCGTGCCAGGAATGGAAAACTTACTGCGATGTCGCGACCTGCCAAGATACAGCGGAGCTGATGATCTCTATCTTCATTCTCAACAGGCCAATGACAGCATTCGAGCTCGAGGGCTTATACTAAACACGTTTGAAGACCTTGAAGGCCCGATAGTCTCGCACATAAAAACCAAATGCCCCAACACCTACACCATTGGGCCACTCCATGCCCACCTAAAGGCGAGGCTCGCAAACAACAACCATTCGCTAGGCTCGCACTCTCTCGACACTACTACTACTACTACTTCTACTACTAGTCTTTTTGATGTGGACAGAAGTTGCATGGCGTGGCTTGACTCTCAACCTCCTAAGTCCGTAATCTATGCTAGCTTTGGCAGCGTTGTGGTTATGACAAAGGACGAGGTGATGGAGTTTTGGTATGGTTTGGTGAATAGTAAAAAACGCTTTTTGTGGGCCATAAGGCCGGACTTAGTGGACCAAGAAGGCGGCGAAGGATGGGTTCCTCATGAATTATCGGAGGCGACGAGGGAGAGAGGGTTGATGGTGGGTTGGGTCCCACAGGAGGAGGTGCTCTTCCACCCTGCTGTGGGTGGATTTTTGACACACAGTGGATGGAATTCAACTCTTGAGTGTATAGTCGCTGAGGTTCCTATGATATGTTGGCCTTATTTTTCTGATCAACAAATTAATAGCAGATATGTTAGCGAGGTTTGGAAGTTGGGGATTGACATGAAGGATGTTTGTGACAGGAAAGTGGTAGAGAAGATGGTGAACGATCTGATGGAGGATAGGAGAGATGAGTTTGCGAGATCGACAGCTGAGATGGCTAAGTTGGCGAGAGAAAGTGTAAGTGAAGGTGGCTCATCTTATCGTGATTTGGACCGTCTTGTCGATGATATTAGATTGATGAGCAAAGGAATATCTACCAGAAAAATATAACTGCATTTGCGAGTAGAAAAATAATGTTTTCTTTAAGACAAATTGAATAGCCATAATGATGTATGCACTAAAGTGACTCTTTGAAGAATTGAGATGTTCATCATAATGAGTTGGAGATTACATGTTTTACACCTTGAAAATGAATCTAAAGGTATCTAAGTTTTAGCTATATTATTTTAAGGAAGTTGACCCAGCAAACAATGAATAATCATCCTTCCTTTATCCTTCTAATACCATAAAAGTAACACATTTTATTTTCCTTGTAAGCTCATTCTTGTTCCTATCCAAAGATTTAAAAAAAACATATAAATGGGCACATTATTGAAAACATGAAGAGTAACCAAATGGTTCTTCATTGATGCTTAGTAGGAAAAGCAAACGACTCCAGCGAAGAAATGTGGCTCACCAACCTCTCCAAAGATTCATGAGATGAACCGCCTTCTTTCAAGCAACCATTTGCTTTTGCCTTTAACTTTGAAACTCTATCTGTAATCTCACCACCTTCTTTTTCCTTCATCAGCTTCCTAATGATCTTCTCAACCTCTCCTCTTTCTATACCATCCTCTAATTGCAAGCCGACCTTCCAAACTCGGCTCACATATCTTGCATTCACTTTTTGGTCAGAGAAACTAGGCGTGCAAATCATTGGGACACCCTCACAAATACTCTCCAATGTGGAATTCCAACCATTGTGTGTCCAAAACGCGCCAATCGCTTGGTGGCTCAGAACTGCTCTTTGAGGAGCCCATTTCACTATGTGGCCACGCCCATCCAAGTTCTCTAGGAACCCGCTAGGCAACAGCTCGATCCACCCCGAGCCATGGACCAAACCAGGACGAACCACCCACAAGAAGGGTTGGCCACTATTAGCTAGGCCCCAAGCTATCTCTAAAAATAGTGTCTCGCTTATCGCCGCGATGCTGCCAAAGCTAACATAGACCACGGATTTCTGCGGTTGAGAGTTGAGCCAGGAAATCGAGCTTTGGTCTTCTTCTAGGAAGCTAGCCGAAGGAGATGTGGAAATTGGATTGTGTTTGTGAAATGGCCCTATTGGGAATACAGGGACTGAAAACTGTTGGCTTATTGAGACCAGTGTAGATTGCTCAAGCTCTTCAAAAGTGTTCCAAATTATGCCTGATGAGGCCTTTGTGGCACAGACAAATTTGTCTAGTAGTTCATAAAATGCCTCCATTTTTGGGAGTAGAGATCACTGGAAGGTCCTTAAATTTGAGAGGTGGAAGTTCTACTACTGGCTCTTCTAGCTGGGAATCTAATATAATTAATTACCAAAGAAAAGGAAAAAAAGGAAGTTAGTATAAAAGTGTGCTCCTATGTTGTCTTTAATTAGTGTCTGTTTTGTGAGATCAATTGTTGCAATTCAGATTCAAACAATTTTTGAACAATGAAAATAGAATTTATCTCGAATTCCCAACTCAAAGTCAAAGCAAACTATACCTGGGCAAATAATAACTCAGACTAGTTAAAATGGAAAACTTCACTTTTCACACCCAAAAAAAATAAAAAATAAAAAACTACTTATTCATTAATTTTGTTTATTCCAAGCTTAAAGTAAACATTATCCACAGTTTATAGTACATTTATCCGAACAGTATTTCAGACTTCAAATTTATCCCCCAGTCAAATTTTGCTAATATATGATTCTAAGAAATAATTCAAGTATTAATTAATATTTAAAAATGTAATGTACTGAAATATTGGTGTCCAAGTTCAGTCCAAGTCTAAAAGTTATGATTTTATTACACACTATCTTTCCAAACACATGCTTCAAACAACTAGCAAAGCCAACAAACATCCAAATAGTCAGTCTAAGCAATGAATGTTCATTCAATGCAACCAAAAAAATATAAAGTAAAATTAACACATTAATATTAGGAGAAATTATAGTGAATATCTAATTTTTAACACCCAATTAAAATTATTACCCAATTTTTTGAAAAATATAACCAACTACTCAAGTGATTCAATTATTTACATAGTGGTAAGTGGTGATAATTAACTTAGTTACTAAAAACATGTGCAAGTAATTAACAAATTAACTAGAAATTCAATTATTTAAAAATTTGAGTATTTATTTTTATTATTATATAAATTCTGGGTATTTCCCTACTTCACTCAATAATTAGTTAGGAGATTATAGTAATTAAATGAGAAATTAGCCGTTAGATCAAGCAATAAAAGCAAGAGATCAAGCACACACACTAATTACCTTGTATTGGAACGTAACCCTTCTCCCTTAGAAGTGGAAAAGCAGCGAAAACGACGAAAGACGAAGCATTGCCAGTTCTCAAAACGACCCTCGGAAGGTTAAGCCTCTCGGCAACGTCTCGAGTGAAGTGAAACATACGTCGTTTGTTGAGGCCTCTCTTTCCGATGACGACAAGCCGTCGGTGATTGGGAGGAAGGTGAAATGAGGGTGGTTTGAAGTAGGGGCGAAATCGGTGCGGTTATGCGGTTTTTTGGGCGTTTTAAAAATCGAAACCGAATTTTCGGTTTTCCAAAAATAATAACCGAAATCGGTTTTTTTTACCTAATAACCGATTGCACCGAATAATCGAAATTCGGTTATTGAAATCGGTTATTCGGTTAAAAAACCGAATTCAAAAAAAAACTGTAATATATTATATATAATTTTAGTCCGAAAATAATCATATGAGGCAAGTTGGCAAAGTGGCACAGCCGGCTGCCTCCCTTTGCTTCTAGGTTCGAGGTTCAAGTCCCACTACACGCATATTTGAGTTTTATTTTGTTAAAATTAAAAATAAAAAAATTCACAAACAAAGCTTGCCAGGATTCCACCAGACCAACCTATTTGTTTTGTAATAAAACAACACAAAATAATATATATTGGTTTAAAATAGTTGAAAAATTCGATTATTTGAGTATACAACCAGTTATTCGGTTATTTTGTCTATTAACTAAAAAACCGCACCGATTAACTTCGGTATATTCGGTTATTAAAATCGAATTTTCGGTTTTTTGAGTAATTCGGTAATCGGTTGAATTTTTTTCGGTAAATCAATTTTTAATTTGGTAATTCGGTTATTTCGGTTATTAATTTTACCCCTAGTTTGAAGGGTTTGGAGAGTTGAGTTTGGTGTGGATGATAGTGATAGAGAAGCCTTTGGAGTGAAGAATGTTGGCGAGATCAAGCATTGGGTTCATGTGGCCTTGTAGTGGCATAGGAAATAGTACTAATCTACGCCCTCTTCTTTGCTCCATCATATGCACAAAGCTATTGAGAGAGAGAGAGAGAGAGAGAGAGAGAGAGAGAGAGAGAGATATATATGAGTCTTTGAGTGTGTTTTTTCACATAGCATCAAGGAAGATGAAAATGTTTCGTGGCTAGTTCTGATTGCACGTGCTTGGTTGGATTTTCCATACACTACCCAAATGCCTTTGTTTACGGGGAATAGTTTAAAAAAGGGGAGCCATCCAAATTCCAACGTGATAATTAACCAATTAAAGAAAGGAAAACTATTAAATACATCCTCTATTTAGTCGAAATACCACAATCATTCCTTTGGTTTATTGCAATACAAAAAACACCCCTTAGTTTTCGTATTTTAGCCAAATTTATACCTTGTCTCGTATTTTAGCCAAATTTATACCTTGTCTTGACTCTTGGTTAGGGGTGGCAATTCGTGTCATGGATCGTGTTCGTGTCGTGTTCAATTAATTTTGAACAGACTCAGACACGACCCAATTATTAATCGTGTCTGAAGGAAAGACTTAGATACGGTCCATTTAAATATCGTGTGAATCGTATCACCCAATTACGACCCATTTATAAGTCGTGACTAAATGGGCCGTGTCACTCTCGTGCCTATTGATCCAATTAGCTATATTTGAGTTTATATCAACAAATTTTTAATTATTTTTTGTAAATCTAAAATAATTTTTGTTGAATAAAGACCTAATCTTGATATTGTATTTAATTATGATAGTAATTCTTACATCATGCAGGTAAAATTTATTAAATAATAAATAAATAAATTTTAAGTACATGTAAATAGGTGTTAAAATGTATATTTATTTATAATTAATTTAATAATCGTATCTTAGCGGGTCTTATCGTGTTATCGTGTTCGTGTCATATTTACCTATTATTTAATCGTGTTAATCGTGTCCAACCTGTTAAGACCCAGACCCATTACGGGATAACCCAGACCCGCTAACTTCGTGTCGTGTTCGTGTCGTGTTTCGTGTCTGGATCCAAATTGCCGGCCCTACTATTGGTCAAATAACATATGTGAAATGTCCAAACTACCTAATTAAAATCATTTGTGCTTTGATAAAAATGCCCTGGAAATATGTTGCCAAACAGCCCTAAAAATATTCCTTTTTATTACTATTATTCTTTTAAAGGCATTCATTTTATTCCCAACAACAAAGGCCTAAGCGACAATTACAAAAGAATCCATATCAGCCTAAACTAAATCAATAACACAATCTGAAATTTCTTCCTACCAAAATAATTCAGACGATAGAGAACAAGCAAAAAATTGCTAGTGTGTGGACCACTCCATTGTCCTCGCGAGGAATGAAACGGCAAAATCTAAAATCAATTGCTTGATATTAGCGATCGTAGATCCTTCAAGGCAAAAACTCGATGGACTATCAATGCCTCTAATAGCATTCAGTGAATCAGACTCGACACACTGAACCCGAAGACCAATATTTTGAGCAAAAACCAATCATGCTCGAATATTGAACCTCCCGGACAGTCGTTCAGCAAATGCTCCAAAAATAATACCATCCGCCTCTTTGATTACCCTTCCAACTCCGTCTCACGTTGCGAAATCGTGCATCGAAGCATCAATATATTGAGCTTTAAAGACCCCAGTTGAGGTTGTGCCCCACGTTTAATTTCCACCTCTGAAAGCAAACGGTTGTGACATTGAGATTCCAACAGTTGGGCCCCTTTAAACTCTAAGAGGAGTATATTGGCCTTTCTAGCAGATCAGTCGGCTCCATGGGTCATCCTCCGTTCACCACCTCATTCATATGTCGCCAAATTGCATAAAGGATCATACACACCATCTCAAACTTGTGGTATCCCGATTTTATGATTTAATCATGAAATTTATTTTTTATCAGTATATTCATTTATAATTTCATAATTTAATTTTATGATGTTTGGTTAAGAAAAAATAGATAATTAATTATGAAAAAATATATGATAAATGAATGTTGTAGTTATGTGAGAAACTACAAGAAATTTGGTGTCGGTTGAAAGAGAAACTACATCAAACTTACTTATCGAAATGTTGTAAAAATTACGTGTACTTTCATTAGACATCACACGGTGCCAAAAATGACAAGAAAATATACATAAATATTAGAGTAATTTGCACTTGTGCTCCCTTAATTACACGGGGTGTGGCAAGTAGCCCCCTAATCCTTAATTTTTGGCATATTACACTCTCAAGTCAAAAATCTTGACAAATCACTAGAAATTGATAACTTCCGTTTATAATTTGAACGGAATTCAGCACTTGAGTCTCACATGACTCATAATTAAGGGTATTTAGGTCATTTTGACTAGTTTTTCTTCTTCCCCATCTTTCTTCTCCGTCTTCTTCGAAAGTCACCATTAAAGCAACAAAATTTATTTTTTCTGCACTATGAACTCTCTTGCTGGTTTTCTATAAAGTGAAACAATCAAATGCTTATTAGTGCCGTCAAAGTGAAAATGAAACCAAAAGATAAAATTTTATTTTATATATCACAACCTAAGTTGAGAGAAAGAAGATGAAGAACTGAAGAGAATGGAAAAACTAATTCATTCAATCAACTGAAAAAATTACATTCAGTTTATATACCAGAACTAAGAAGTTAATTTTGTAACTAATTGTGACAGAAAGAAATAACAAACTAACAAACTAATATACCTCAGCTAATACACGTCAGTTAGCTATTAGCTAATAAGTACATATCAGCATTTACATGTCAGGATTGACTATAAATAATTAGTCCTTAATACTCCCCCTCATGGGGAACAAAAATGTTTTTGAGGGACATCTTGGATAACAAAAATGTAAGCTGAGCAGAAGCCAAGGGTTTTGGTGAAGATGTTGGCTAGCTAATTGTGCGTTTGGACCGGCAACAACTTTAGTGTTTGAGACTTAATTCGATCACGGACAAAGTGACAATCAATCTCGATATGTTTGGTGCGCTCATGAAATACCGGATTAGACGCAATATGTAATGCAGATTGATTGTCGCTAAATAGCAAAGCAGGCCCTGATGGTGAAAAAGACAAATCAGTCAAGAGTTGTCTTAACCAAACTAGTTCACTAGCTGTCATTGCCAAAGCTCGATATTCTGCTTCGGCAGAAGAGCGAGATACAGTAACTTGCTTTTTGGACCTCCAAGAGATTAGAGAATTGCCCAAAAAAATGCAATAACCCGTAATAGAACGGTGAGAATCAGGACAAGTCGCCTAATCAGCATCCGAAAAAGCGCGAAGCTGCACATATGAAGAAGCAGGGAATAACAGTCCTAGACCAGGTTTGCCTTCCAAATACTAAAGTAAATGGTGAACAGCCTGTAAGTGAGAAGTACGAGGAGCTGAGAGAAATTGGCTGAGTCTATGGACGACAAATGTAATTTCAAGACGAGATATAGTCAAATAGAGTAGACGACCGACTAATCGCCGATAACTAGTTGTATCGTCCAACAAATCACCATCATAATTGCTGAAATGAGTCTTCGGATTGAAAGGCACTTGCACAGATTTGCTATCTAAAAAACCAGAATCCTCAAGCAACTGTAATACATATTGTCTTTGCGAGACAACAATTCCATTAGAAGACCTGGCAATTTCCAATCCAAGGAAAAATTTGAGAAGACCCAAATCTCGCAACTTGAATTGACTTTGCAAGAAATTCCTTATGTTGGTAAGCAATTCTGAATCTGGACCAGCCAAGACAATATCATCGACATATACAATAAGGGCCATAAAAGAACCTTCGAAACCTTTGGTAAAGAAAGAATAATCCGCTTTTGATTGCACAAAACCAAAGCTAGTAACGGCATGTGTGAACTTGATGTTCCATTGCCTAGAGGTTTGCTTCAAATAGTAGAATGACTTATGTAATCGACAAACTAATTTGGCTGCATTAGCAGGCTGCTCCCCCTGAAAGTTATAACCCAATGGCAATTCCATATACATCTCTTCAAAGAGATCACCATTAAGAAAGGCGTTATTAACGTCGAGTTGTGCCAAATGCCAATTATGAGCCTCTGCAAGAGTAAGAACCATTTTGATTGTGACAAGCTTTTCCACGGGAGAAAAAGTGTCGAGGAAATCAATTCCTTCCTATTGGTTATAGCCTTTGGCAACAAGTCGTGCTTTATGCCGAGCAAGAGACCCATCAGCGTGAAACTTATTTTTATAAATCCAACGACACCCGATTGGAACTTTCCCTTGAGGCAAAGGGACAATCGACCAAGTATGATTAAATTCCAAAGCGTCTATTTCTTCCTTCATAGCAATTTTCCAAATATCATTCTTGATAGCTTGATGGAAAAGTTGCGGCTCAGAGTGCATAGAAACTGACAAGGCAAAGCTGCAGAATGAAGGAGATAGAGAGTCGTAGCCTAAAAACTTGGACAAATGATGGGGAGAAGTGAGTTTCATGGTAGTATCATGAGAGGCTATAAGAGTACAGTGGAAGTCTTGTAAATAACCAGGCTTCGTGACGAATCTGGTAAAGTGATGAGGTGCTAACGACGCTAATTGGTGACGACGAGGAGAAAGGGGAAGTGACAGGAGCTAGTGGAACCTCCTCAGTATTCTGTTGTTGTGGCGAGCACTGATCATTCTCAAGACTCTGTGAATCTCGAGAAATATGGTCAGAGTCAGCGGGAACATTAGCAACTAGATCGAGTGGTTGAACACCATCAGGCTGTTCAATAAGTAGAGTTTCAGGAATCTCAGCACTATGAGCCTTTGGTAGAACCAAATCAATGAAAGGGTCCACCAATTCTTCTTGAGAACAAATGGAATGAAAAGGAAATATGGTCTCATGAAAAATCACATCTCGAGACACAAAAACTTCCTTATTAACAATATCATACAAGTGATACCCTTTAATTCCTCGTGGATAGCCTAGAAAAATACACGTCCTTGCACGTGGTTGAAACTTTGTACGACCAGCTGACAAAGTGGAAGCAAAAACCAAACATCTAAAAACGCGCAAGGAAGTGTAATCCACTGGTTTATTATGAAGCAGCTCATAAGGTGCTTTGTTTTGAACAAGCGGAGAGGGAATTCGATTAATCAAATAAGCGGCTGTCATAACACATTTAGCCCAAAACTTAATCAGCACTCGAGATTGGAAATATAAGGCACGAGCCATATTTAACAAATGTTGATGCTTACGCTCAACAACTGAATTTTGTTCAGGACATTGAACACAAGAAAATTGATGCAAAGTTCCAGTCTTAGAGAAGAATTCAGCAAACATTAACTCACGAGCGTTATCAGATCAAAAGTGCTTGACTTTGCTACCAAAATGTGTCTCTATCATGTTATAAAACGGTGGAATGAGATGGTGAACATCATATTTGTGCTTCATCATGTATACCTAACAGTAACGTGTGCAATCATCCACAAGAGTTAAAAAATAACGAAAACCAGCATGAGACACAACATGATATGCACCACCCCAAAAATCACAGTGAACTACATTGATTGGTGATGAAGGCAAATTATTATTAGAAGGAAAAGATAATCTCCGTTGTTTGGCTAAGGGACATATGAAACATGGTTTTTCTCTATTACATGACTGAAAATCCAACATACCTTGCATAGTTTGTAATCTTTTGAAAGAAACATGCCCAAGTCAATCGTGCCAAACTTGTGCAGAAACTTTATTGACTAAAGCTGCTACGAAAGGATGCTCAACTTCTAGAATGTTGAGATCATTTACACGGCTACCCTTGCCAATCATCTTTGAATTCTTAGTGTCAGAATCACAAAACGAGCATTGTTGAATATAGAAACAAAGGCAAATCGATTGTCAACGCACTAATAGAGAGAAGATCGAATTTGAAAGCCGGCACATATAGAACATCTGTTAACAAGAGGTCTTGACTGATTCTCACATCACCAATATACTCAACCAAAACCACAGCATTATTAGGCAAAGTGACTGTCAAGTTTCGTAAAGGTTTCAAGTTCAAAAATAAGGACCTATTGGTGCAAATGTGCCTAGAAGCCCCAGAATCTACTATCCAATAGTTCTCGGAATTCAATTTAGATGTTATACCAATAGAAAAGCAAGTACATGCATTGAAAGCTGTTGAGTTCACATCTATAGAACTCGAAGAAGAGGCTTTTAGATGACCGGACAACATATTGATCAGCTGGTGACATTGCTCTGCTGTGAAACCCGAGAGAGAGTGATCCAATTTAGCTTTAGATGAAGGTTCTTCATTATGAGAAGCCTCCACATTAGCTGCATGGGCCTGAGTTTTGGATTTAGTCTTACAACGATGGATGTCAAAAGATAAAGAAAAAAATCCAACTATGAAAATAATTTTTTTTAGATGCTACGGTAAAAAAATGACACCCGAAAGAAAAAAATAAGAAAATAAAAAAGACATAAGGACGTGCGCGTGCGATCCTCGCACGTGGCCCTTATAGCACGTGCATTTTACTGTACTTTTCAAGAGTTTAATTATACATATTCATTAGAATTATTTAAGATATAAATGAAAATTTCAATGATTTCTAATGGTTATTATTTTTATCGGTGAATATTTGTTTTAATTCTATAAATAATTAATTTTAATTTATTTTTATTTGTATGATTGAAATTGGAAGAAATTTGGAAAGAAATAGGAAAAAGCCCAAAGACCCAGCCACCTAGCCGACTGAGTAGGCCTACGCACCACGTGGCCTAATAAGGTGCTAATAAGCGGGCCAGCTAGTAGCCATGCAGCCTAAACCCTTCTCCCGCCTCGCCCACGCGAAAAAGATGC
Source organism: Boehmeria nivea var. tenacissima (assembly GCA_018132145.1). Classification (NCBI taxonomy): domain Eukaryota; kingdom Viridiplantae; phylum Streptophyta; class Magnoliopsida; order Rosales; family Urticaceae; genus Boehmeria; species Boehmeria nivea. The sequence goes on along the minus strand of CM030875.1, from coordinate 8,372,455 downwards.
GAGTTTTGGCCACAGTAGCGCCCAGCGAGCTCGTCTCTTATAGCGAGCCAAGCAACGTGTGGGCCCCGCGAGTTACTATCCTCCAATTAGCACTCGACCCCTGTCAAAGAAAAGAAAAAAATAAGAACAAAATTAATTTTGCCCAAAACGCGCGTTTTAGGCAAGAGACTCACTTATATTTACTAATAGGAATAAATTGTAAAGAAAGATAAAGAAAAGTGAAGTCAAAGTCAAATTAAAAGTGAGAAAGCGAACGAAAAAGTGAAATGGACAAAGACAAAGAGAAAACGAGTGATCAGCTCGATCACGGTAACGACAACGCCGGCGCGAACAAGGCCGCCGGCGCCGCGCAAGCCTCCGAAAAGAGGAGCAAGCGCCTCCGCCATGCCACCGCCTCCGCCGCCACAGCCGCCGCCGCCGCCGACGCTGCCAAAAAATATCAACCTGAAATGTTCCTTGTGCAAAATCAGCGCCGAAAGTCAGCCAAATCAGAAAAGCTTAATTAGCCATCGGACGAACCATAAGAATCGAAAGAAGGAAAGATGTTCACTCTGCGCGAAGTCGTTCGAAAATGACGAGTCGTTTGACACTCACAAGTGTCGAACGACCTAAGCTGTTTTCGTGATTTTAAGGTACTCTGTTATTTTTATTTTCTTTATTGTTTTTTTTCTTTCCTTAATTTTTTCTTTTCTTTTCTTTTCTTTTTTGTCAATTATTTCCCTAATTATAATCGCGCATTTCGTCGTGTACGTGAGAGAAGAGCCAAGTTTTTATCGCATATCGCAACAACATTTCTTCTAGGTTACAAATTGTTGGGAAATTCGATCACACATTCATCCCAAGAGCAAGCAAATATACGAGAAATTAAAGAAATAAGAAAACATTCACTACAACAGAAGAATTTAACGTGAAAAACACCCAAATCAGAGAAAAAACCACGGCCTACCAGAAAAGAAATCTAACCAAGCTTAAAGTGTCTATGACTGGGCAAATTGAAATAAAAGCTTTAGAGTCCTTATATAGGCTAAAGACCCCCTAGCCCTTTGCTTCACTACCGATGTGGGACTTTTTCTTTTCTTTTATATTGCCAAAATCACAAAAATTTCCATATTGGCGAGATAAAAGAAACTCCATAGCTATCGCTATAACTATTGTCTACACCGACAATCATAATCCTCAAGCTAGAGAACTATATCCCTACTCCACCATATGAGTAGACACACTTAGAATCCACACATTCTAAGAATTTTTCCTTCGGCAACATGTCGAAAATCCTTGTTGAAATTCTATGGTGCAACTTCCATTGTTGGGCTTCCCTGGAAGTCCATCAGCCATCGACATAATCTCCACCACATACCTTGCATCATGCCAAACTAATGCCCGTGTGTAAACTTGTGGATCCGCTAGTAGCAACACATCCTCTTCCATGGTAAAGCAGACATACCATGAGATGACCCCTCTAACTCTTCAAGCGACATCACCGTCTCCCATGAAGAAAGAGACACTATTAGCATCTGACTCGGAGCCTTTTGCCGAACCCAATCCATCTTTACAGACTTACAATTCCTTTTCTTGTGTCCAGTTTGTCTGCAACCCCAGCAAACTACATCCTTCATGAAGTTCTTCTTCTTCACCTTGCTTGCTGCCAACGTTGAATTTTCTGTTGAAGCATGCCCTTCACTCTTCAGCCTTCTCTCCTCAGATAGGAGTTTACCGGTAACTTCTACAAAATTCAAGCTCTCCTTCCCATACATCAAGATCGGATTCATGTGCTCATAGGAAGGTGGAAGAGACAAGATGAGCCTTAACGCGTTATCCTCATCTTCAATTTTAACTCCAATAGCCTCCAGTTCAGAGATGATGCCATTGAGAATGCTCAGGTGATCTGAGATTTTTGCACGTTCATCCATCCGCAATGTATGAAATTGCTCCTTCAGGTGTAACCGGTTTGAGATGCCCTTTGCTTGATATAACGCTTCAAGCTTTTCCCAAAGCTCCTTGGCCGTCGAAATCTCATGCACATTAGCAAGAACATTCTTCGCCAAACACAAGCGTATCGCACTTGCAGCTCTCAAATCCATATCCTCACAATCTTCATCACTTATACAGACTTATCAGATGCTCTGCTGGAATCTTCAGCACCTTTGGAACTACCAGACCCTGGTTTTCCCTTCAAAGCCTTGTGTAACCCAGATTGTATCAACACATCCTTGACTTGAACCTGCCCCAAGCCAAAGTTGATTCTTCCATCAAATTTCTCCACATCAAACCTCACAGGACTTACAAACTTTGACATATCTGCTTCGCACTCTTAGCTTGGGGAACAACTGTGCAATTTTGTGAACAATGCCCACTGCAAACTTCCACCTAATCGTACAACGAACCACGCAACAATGACCTCAAACCTTTCACTTTGATACCACTTGTTGGGAAATTCAATCCCACATTTATCCCAGGAGCAAGCAAATTTACGAGAAATTAAAGAAATAAGAAAACAATCACCATAGCATAAGAATTTAACGTAGAAAACTCCTAAATCAGATAAAAAAACCACGGTCTACCGGAAAAGAAATCCACTATGTAAAAAAATTATTAAAATCACACAATAATCTCTCTCTCTAACTCCGCTCACACTCTTTCAAAGCTCTCACTAACTCACACCCTTTAACAACCCCTACCTTAATGAAAATACAAAGGAATTTAAATAGAGTCAAGTACGCCAAGCTTCAAGTGTGTATTATTGGGCAAATTAAAACAAAAGCATAAAGTGTCTAAGAATCTGTGTTCTTTGCACTCTTATTCTCTGTCATCTGCTAGAGGGTTTATCTCACCAGTGCAATATTTTAACAATTTGAATCGTATCCTTATGCGTAGATTTTTTTTTAAATTTGTTTAGAGGAGCCTTAATGACGCTAAGAAAGAATAGTGGTTGTGCTTTTGTTTTGTTTTTTTTTTTTTTTTTGCTACTGATGTTGTGCTTTTGGTTTTATTCAACTGAATTTGCCTCTCTAGATATGATATGCATCATCATTATTGGTTTTTTCTTTTTTATGATACTGGTTTTCAGCTCGAGTGCTGCAACTGTGGTCATTCCTCTGAAACGTTTGAGCCTCTGACTGACCTGAGTTTGGAGATTGAAGGCATGGATAGTCTTCCAACTGCTCTACGGTCTTTCGCGAAGGTGGAGAAGATGGAAGATTCAGAAACAAAGTTCCAATGCCAGAATTGTAAGGAAGATGTGGTGATGGCCAAGCAGCTTATGATATGGATAAGGCCCCACCTGTTGCCGTATTTCATTTAAAAAGATTTAAGGCTGATGATAGATTTGGTGTTCAAAAGATTGACAAGCATGTGTAGTTCCCATTGGAGCTGGACTTGCAGCCCTATACAGTCAGTGCTAGTGGTGATGATGTGAGTTCTTAGATTTTTTCTTATCAGCTCCTTCTGATTGTATTGTCGTGAGTTTTGAAGAAGGAAAAAAGTAAAGGAAAGAGAATTAGCAAATGACTAGGGCAATTAAACTGCATGGTCATGGATTTTGATGGCACTGTGATAATAGGAACATTTTAATTGGAATTCAATATTCAGAACATTTATGAGAACTAAGTGTAGTATTTGATGTGCTATACTTGATCCTTAGAGAAGTCATAAAGGTTCTCTTTACTTGATGTTTAAAGATGAACTGAGCAAGTTCCATAGTTTTCACCTTTTAATTTTTTATTTTCAACAGGTGGGGTTGAAGTGTGATCTGTATGGAGTTGTCGTCCACAATGGGTATTCATCTAGTTCTGGGCATTACTATAGCTTCATTAGGTCCTCTTCACACACATGGCATAGCAGCCATAGCTTGGATGACTTTCTAGTAACACTCGTACTCTTTTCCATCTAAATTAGTATGATATGTCATATGGTTCTGCATTTTCTGGTTTTTATTTCATTTATGCTACTTTAGAGATGCAAACTTCATTGTGATCATCGGGTGGTAGGAAAGCATATTAGGGTTAACCTAACTTTGGTATCAAGAAGTGAAAGCAATTTTTTCGGATAGTAGATTATTTTTTGGTTTTAGGAATTGAAAGATGACATGATGTTTTCGGATGCTGCAGAAAAGTTTTTCCAGTCATACTTTAAGATATGTGTCCCCCGGTTTCTGGCATTACAATCAACATTCAGCTATATCGGCCGAGTTGGGTATGCGGGCACTTGATATTGCCGTTGGGAGTTCTATCGTGGCACAGGCGGAAGACAATTCAGAAGGTTCCATTTCATGTCCTAACAATAAGAATGACAATGGTGTGCTACAAAAGGGAGGCCACCTTTTTATTAAGCTTCTGGACGGTTGTTTTTTTTTTCACTCACTTTTGTTATAAGTTTCCATGAAGTGTCTATAAAACTTATTTCTCTATATCTTTTTTGCAGAATTCAGCCGGATTTGCAAACCACTGTTCAGAAAGACGTCATGGTTGAGGTCTAAAGCGACAAGATCTTCCTCGAGGGAGATTTATTTGATGTCGCTCTGCAGAAGATGATGTAGGACAGGCTGCAACATAGGGGAAATTCACTTGTTATTCTTTCGATTTTTCCTTCTCAATGTAACTTTTGTTTGTTTCCATTTTTCTTTTTCTCTGTAACGATAGCCGAGCTTAATTTTTGTGTATAAACTGTTCATTAATGGATGTTAAAGGTTTAGTTGGAAAGCATACATGTTTGTTAAATTTCTGCAATAAACTAAAGCAAATCCATTGTCTCTGAAGATTATTGTCCAAGTTGATGAGGAATTGTAGTCTATGAACTAGGTTTTGTTAGTCTATGAGACTAATGTAATGCTGTGTATAAATAGCTCACAACATCTTCTTTCTTTTTTTTTTTCTTTTTTTTTTTTCGTTTTGTCTAGAACCTATCCCCATTTACATCAAACTTCATGCATGTAAGGAACATCAACGTATCTGCGTTCTTCCAAGTGACCAGAGACCAACATCTTTTCTGAAAAATCATCACAGGAACTTGGGTCAAAATCTATACAACTCTAGGTTTCCCCAAATAGACCAAAGCCGGCTATGTTGTGCTATGGGAAGCTATGTCTTGCCACTGTTTTTACAGATGGGAAGACATTCCAGAGCCGAAGAGTCTCGTCACCGGCCCCAGTAACAATTTTCTGAGCTCGGTTTGGTTTCGAGAGTTAAAACAAACTTGGTAGAGAATGGATAAAATAAGCCTTACCTGACCATCAGGTGATGTTGCGAGGTAGAGTACTCGCATGTTATGGCCAGTTAGAGTCGCTACCTGTTGTAAATTAGACAAGAAATCATAAGTTTAAGATCTGAGCGGAAATGCTATTTGCTGAGAAAAATGAAGTGTTATTACTGTTATACCTTTCCCATGGATGGATAGTTCCACACCATGATCTGGTTCTGGGAATACCCATGAGTGCTGACGAGCTCATTTACGCTCTTACTCCAGGCAACGTTACATACCTGCGTGATTACATATTATGATGATTAATGATATGTTTTAATTTGAGCTTGGTTTTTAAAGAAGAAAAGGAACACAAAAGCTTGGTTTCCGTTTGTGGTGTTCCAAAAGCGAATGCATCTGTCGGCAGTTCCACCACCAGAGGCAAGAATGCTCTGTCAGTTTCAGCACCGGTTTCTGTGAGACTGCTGGTTCCAGACCAATAGCTGGCCATCAACAACAACGAGTCCTTGGAGTTAGTTTAGTCCTTGGAAATTGAAGAGGACTACAAAAGAAAAAGAAAACCATAGTAATGTTGTACCTGTACACTGTACATAGCACACTCCGTCGTTCGGTCCCAAGCCACCAATTCTTCTTCTTCTTCTTCTTTTTTTTTTTTTAATTTCTAAATAAAATAATGTAGGGGGAATTACAAAATAAGTGCTACTTAATAATCTATGCCCAAGTGTTATGCTCCGTTTGTTTCCTCTCTATATTTGTAGTTTATAAAAATTACAGATTAAGAAATTTAAGTTTTTAGCCTTGTTAGTAACAATATTGATTTAATACAATATTAGTCTTTTAAAAATACAAAATTATCCATCCAATTTTATTTAGTTGTACTCTTTTTTTTTTTTAACCACATTTGTAAACTAAGATTTTGAACAATATTAGTTGAATTGATTTTGATGAATATTTTATTACTTTATTACAAACAAAAAAATTCTAAAATAGTTCCTGAGTTTTACGAAAATTTGGTTTTCATCCCTTCTGTTTTTAGTAATTCTAAAATGGTTCTTCAATTTTTCAAATCGGTCTAAAAATATCCTTTTGCATTGACAAGTCTTTTTTTAATGACAAAATTACCCTTTATAAAAACTATTAATTCAACCTCTGAAATTTTTAAAATGTTCATCTATACCTAATATTGGGTATAAGTGTAATTTTTAAAAAATATTCAGAAAATAAAGGTAAACTATAAGGTATAAGTATGATTTTTAAAAACATTAGAGGTTGGATTAATGATTATTATAAATGGTAGTTTTGTCATTTAGAAAAATTTTAAGTTTTAGTCAACGCATGCAAGCCCCGAAGTTACACCTAGCATATTAATGTATAAGAAAATGGTATTGTGCTAGATTATATCCTACTACTTTCACATATATATATATATATATATATATATATATATATTAGTTTTTACTTCATCAAATTATTTGAAATTTCGGTTATTTTCCGAAGTCATCTAACGTCAAAAAGAGGTAAAATCGTAATTTTACCTATTCTGGGGCCGAGGCGACCGGAGGGCTACCTAAATCGCTTCAATTTTAAGATTTTATGGCTTAGTGCATTTTTAAAGGTCAAAATCTCTGACGCAGCAATTTAAAAAAAAAAAAGTCCCCAAACTTTCAAAATTACAGTTTTGGCCCAAATTTTGGACCCAAGAAAATAGTGTCAAAAATCAAAACTGACTTTGTGATGGGCTCTAATTATGATATTAAGCCTATGAATAAAATTTGGGACCATTCTGGCATATAACAAAGCCGTTTCAATCAAATTTTGGCAAATTAGGCAGAATCGTAAATTTGGAGAAAAATAGAAAATAAAGTCGTAAATTTATAAAATTTTTCTAGATGTATTATAATATTATATAGGATTAGAAAATAAATATAAATACCATATAAAGCCCTTTTAAACCTTAATTGCTTTGTTCAAAGGACTAAAATGCCAGAAAACCATAGCTGGCCATCAACAACAACGAGTCCTTGGAGTTAGTTTAGTCCTTGGAAATTGCAGAGGACTAAAAAAGACAAAGAAAACCATAGTAATGTTATACCTGATTATCACCAGAAGCGAGTTCTCTATCATCATGAGACCACTTCAGCCCACAAACCTACAACAAGCAAGAACGTTCCTGTCCCTGCTTCTTGTTTGATGGCCGCCCATTGTTCGGACCTTTTCGCAGTGAGCTCTATCCCAGACCTATAGTACGAACACCCGAATTCTTGATCAGCCTTAGGTAAAGCAGGACTAGGAAAAAAGAAGGCGTTTGGTTTAGCTTAGTCTTCAAACCAGTTACCTGAACTTGGCCAAGAGCTGTACCAATAATTGCTATGTATGAACCCTCTCGAGTCCACTGTACAGAGCACACTCCGTCGTTCGGTCCCAAGCCACCAATTCTTCTTCTTCTTCTTTTTTTTTTTTTATTTCTAAATAAAATAATCTAGGGGGAATTACAAAATAAGTGCTAGTTAATAATCTATGCCCCAAGTGTTATGCTCCGTTTGTTTCTTCTTTATATTTGTAGTATAACTTTTGAGGCATAAAATAAAAATACAATACACATAGAGCATAAATTATTATTGTGCCAAAAGAAATGCATTCTTCAAATCCTCCAATAATCTATATGAAAATATGGTAAGTAAAGAAAATATACAGTAAAGTTCCATTTGTTTGCCTCATTCATTTCAACCATTCCATTCCATTCTATTTTTTCATTTTTTTCAACTTTCCTAATCCTTCAAACCATTTCATTCCATTCTATTTTTTTTCAACTATTTTTTTCAACTTTTCAAACCCCTATACAATATCTTTAAATCTGAACCATTCATACTACCTCGAAATTAGCAAAGTCAAACCATTTTTACATCATTTTTCTAAACCATACCAAACTATTTTCAAACTATTTTTTTCCATCCCAATAAATGGGATGGAATGGGCAAAATGCCCACCCCATATTATTTATGAATTATGTGTTATGTGTCCGAATTCGCGTCGTCATTATTGTTTTGACGTCTTTTTATTTTATGACTCAAATTAGTAAACGGATTTTGATTTATTTATTTTTATTGATTTACTTATTAAAAAAAACTTGAGAGGAAAAAAAGAGGGAGGGGGTTGTCCTTTAAGATTGTTTAAAATTTTAAAAGTTGTAATAATACATTAACATTAATAATTATAATTTTAGGAAATTAATATCAGCTTATAAAAGAAAAATAATTCTTAATAGAATTAATTAAGCTGTGATAACAAAATATGATTGTTATAATTGACAAAAACCGGTAATGTAGTTTATAAAAATTACAGATTAAGAAATTTAAGTTTTTAGCCTTGTTAGTAACAATATTCATTTTCTTTTAATAAAAATACAAAATTATCCATGCAATTTTATTTAGTTGTACTCTTATTTATTTTTAACCACATTTGTAAACTAAGATTTTGAACAATTATTAAGTTGAATTGATTTTGATGAATATTTTATTACATTATTAAAATAAGAAAAAATTCTAAAATAGTTCCTGAGTTTTACGAAAATCTGGTTTTCATCCCTCTGTTTTCAGTAATTTCGAAATGGTTTTCTTCAATTTTTCAAATTGGTCTAAAAATATCTTTTACATTGACTAAGTCTTTTTTTTCAAAATGACAAAATTACCCTTTATAAAAAACTATTAATTCAACCTCCCAAATTTTTAAAATATTCATCTATAACCCAATATTGGGTATAAGTGTAATTTTTCAAAAATATTCAGAAAATAAAAGTAAACTATAAGGTATAAGTATAATTTTTAAAAATATTAGAGGTTGGATTAATTATTATTATAATTGTACTTTTGTTTTTTAAAAAAATTTAAGTTTTAGTCAACGCATGTAAGCCCCGAAATTACACCTAGTATATTCATGTATAAGAAAACTGTATTGTGCTAGATTTTATCCTAATATTTTCACACACACGCACATATATATACTAGTTTTTAGCAGCTCTATACGCTTGTGAACTCCGTATATTTTTTTTTCATATTTTATTTATTCATTTATAATATAATAATTTTTGTTAACATAAATTTACTTATGTTAAAATTCTATCGAAAAAATCTATTAATATCATTTCAACTAATCTAGGGGCAATATACAATTTAATAAAAATTTTGAGACACTTTTAAAATTATGTTAAAGAATAAAAAAACTAAGACAAAAAAACAAACATTTATATTGAAAAACCAACCATATAAATAAATAAATAAATTTTTCGAGGTCATTACAGTTAAGAAAACAACGGTTAGAAAGATTTTGAGCAACAAAATTTAAAAAGATAAAAAAAAACTTATTTAAAAAGCCCCCAATAATTTGTAATGAAACCTCAAAATTTTCAAAAAACCCCACAAAAAGCATATTTAGGGGTGTAACCGAGCCGAGCCGAGCCGAGCTTTGAAATGCTCAGGCTCGGCTCGTCATGTTTTTTTCGAGCTCGAGCTCGATAAAATTAGGAAAATGCGAGCTCGAGCTCGATAAAATTTGGAAAATGAGGCTCGAGCTCGACTCGAGCTCGATCAACAAAAGCTCGAGCTCGGTTCGATAACTAAGCTCGTTCAAGCTTTTTTCGAGATCGAGCTCGTTTAGAGCTCGAAAAAGCTCGAGCTCAAGAAAAGCTTGTTTTGAGCTCGAGTTCGTCGGAGAGGCTGCTGGAGAGAGGACTGAGAGAGAAAAAAAAATTCCACAACCACTGAGAGAGCAAGGTCGACTAATCCACAGCTTCTTACCAGAGCGTGGGGCTTCGCTGGGCGGCGCTGGAGGGCTGGGAGGCGCGCGGAGGCTCGACGTCGCTCTGGCAAGAAGACGCGCGAAGAGGTTTGGCGTCGCACTGGCGAGACGTCGCGGAGTCGACGCTGGTAGACGTCGTGGAGCCGGCGCTCGGGGGCAGCGCTGGCGAGGCTCGGGGACGGGGGCTAGGGCCGGCGCTGGCGAGGCTTGGGGATGGGGGCTTGTGTACACCGCTGGCGAGGTTCGGGGACAGGGGCTGGGCCGGCTTTCATTGGCAGAAATTGTTGAAACTCTTTGAAGAAGGGTTGTGCCTGTTTCAACAATATTACATAATTTTCATAAGTTTGGCTTAATTAACACATAGTACATAATGTGGTAGATATTAATAACAAGTATTTCTTAATATCCTTAGTTTAGCTATTGTTCTTAATTAATAACACTATCAAGCAAATATTAGTGATGCTTATCTAAGTCTAGATTATTAGTGCAAGAAATAATCTCAGCTAGGAGATCGTTAGTTAATTATATATATATATATATATATATATATATATACACACCTTTATAGTAGAGGCTATTGAGGTTTTTAGGCGATCACGATGAGTATTTGAGCTTCGAGAGATCACAAAGCCCCTATGGAAATGCCCGTTAGCGCTGGCGAGGCACGCGGACGGGGGTTGGGGTCGGCGGCTGAACGAGGAAGGAGCTACAGAGAAAGGGAAAGAGAGAGAAGAAAAGAAAAGAAAACTTTTTGAGAGAGGGAGGGGGAGGAGTTGTCGGCTGGGAGGGGAAAGGGAAGGGAACAAAGCCCTAGTGGGCTTGGGCTCATTTTAAGAAAAAATGTAATGTTATAATTTTATAAAAATAATTTTTTATATTATAATATAATTATTGTATTACATATAATATAATATGAAATTCTAATTTATTATAATTTTTATGTTATAAGTTTATAGAAATAACTTTTTATAATATAAATATATATTTATTGTATTATATATAATATAAAACGAGCCTGTTCGCGAGCTTATAAACGAGCCTGTTCACGAACATATAATCGACCATGTTCAAGAACATATAACCGAGCTTGTTCGCGAGCTTAAACGACCCAAGCTTTAGTTAGTTCAAGCTCTGTTCATTTATTATTCGAGCCCTAAAACCATGTTTAAGCTCGGCTCGTTCTTTTATCGAGCCGAACACCGAACTGCTCACGAACAGCTCAGCTCGTTTACACATGTCAAAAAAAATCGAGAAAATACACATATTAATGATCAAATTTGTGTGGTATTTTATTTTGAGTTTAAAAAAATAAAAAATAACAAAATTGACAAATATATATAAAATAAAATAAAAACATATCAAATTATTATTAAAAAAATAGAACCATATATATAAATGAAAAATAATCTAAAAGATTGAAATAAAGGATATTTTTGTAAAGACTCTAATAAATAAGTGTATATTTCTTATTTTGATAAATTGAGCGAATAGTTTATCATTAAATATAAGTCTATTTATACTTTTTTAAAAAATTCAAACACAAAAGGAAAAAATAAAAAAAGATCACACACGTTGTATTATATATTTATTAAGATAAAATTCAAAGTATTTCTAAATTATTTTTAATTTAGCAATAATTATTTTTTGACATAAAAAAATAATTTAAGTTTCTAAATAAAATTGATCTTTTAATAGAATATAAAAATAAGACACTATCAAAAAGAGTTTTAAAAATTTTTTGGAATGGAAAGAATTTTTTTTAGAAATCACAAATAAAAATTAAAATAGAGATAATTTTAGAGACTAAAATTAAAAAAATAAAATAAAAAAAGAGTAGTGTGAAAAGGGAAAGAAGAAAAAAAATAAAAACAAAGGAAAGAAAAAAAATGAATAAAGGAAACAAAAAAAAAAAAAGCCTGCACGTGAAAGCACGCACCCGAGGAAGGGAGTAGGGGGACAGCCCCTGCCAGGCAGGCCCCACGTGCCAGGGCTGTCCCCATCTGCTCAAGCCTTTTTTTTTTTTTTACTTTCGCCCCAATTTTATTACTTTTATGCCCTATATTTTAACTAAATTATGTTATGACCCAACTTTTGGAAATTTTTTCGTTTATACCCTTAAAAAATGCATTTTTTTAGAGTTTCGTGTGGATAACGAAAAAAAACGCGTTTCAAAATGCAACGCGTATTTTGGACAAAACGTGGGACGAAAGCTCCCATTTATAAGATAGTTATAGATATATATATATATATATATATATATATGTATTAGTTTTTACTTCATCAAATTATTTGAAATTTCGGTTATTTTCCAAAGTCATCTAACGTCAAAAAGAAGTAAAATCGTAATTTTAACTATTCTGGGGCCAAGGCGACCGAAGGGCTACATAAATCACGTCAATTTTAAGATTTTATGGCTTAGTGCATTTTTAAAGGTCAAAATCTCCGACTCAGCAATTTAAAACAAAAAAAAAGTCCCCGAACTTTCAAAATTACAGTTTTGGCCCAAAATTTTGAACCCAAGAAAATAGTGGCAAAAATCAAAACAGACTTTGTGATGGGCTCTAATTATGATATTACGCCTATGAATAAAATTTGGGACCATTATGCAATATAACAAAGCCGTTTCGATCAAATTTCGACGAATTAGGCAGAATCGTAAATTTGGAGAAATATAGCAAATGAAGTCGTAAATTTATGAAACTTTTCTAGATGTCTTATAATATTATATAGGATTAGAAAATAAATATAAATCCCATATAAAGCCCTTTTAAACCTTAGTTGCTTTGTTGAAGGTACTAAATTGCCAGAAAAAGTCATTTTTATGTCAATTTGCAAATTATTCAAATAAGAGACGAACTTTTTGTGCTGGCAGTACATACTAAGAATGAAATTTACAGCTGCTTCCTTGTAGTCAAAGATGGATGGAATAACATGACAAATGCCATTTGGATTAGACTAGGATTAACATATATAAAAAAAAATAGGAAAGTAATAGTAATAATAATAATCTATACTATACTACTAAGGCACAATTCGTTTCTTCCCCCATTGCCAAAAAAAGGCCTCACCATGGGTTGACACGTGGCGTCCTTGTGGACGACACGTGGCATCCTATGGTTTTTCTTATTTTTTTAATTATTTATGGGCCTATTTTAGGGGTTTTTAAGAAATTTTTAAGGGCTTATGCACAAATTTATAGAGACTTTTGTACAATTTCTCTCTCCTCTCTCGTCTTTTTCACTTTTTTTGTTTTAATCGTTTCAACGGCTATTTGTTTGATGTAATGATCTCGAAAAAAAAAATTCTTGACACGGTTAGATTCAGAATATTTTTCTCGATCTTTTGACACCCATTGTCTTATACTTTTTTTTTATCATAACTATTGTTTATTTATTTTCTTTGTTCTAAGCTTTTATTTTTATTTTTTAAGTTTGAAAATTTTTAAAAGAGCCATTGTATTTATAGTAAATGATAAATCTAACCCTTTGATTATTAAAAATTACAAAAAAGTCATTTATTTTTAACTTAACAAAAATATACTTTAATATTTTTTTGTCATATTTTTTAACTGTTATGTTATTTTACACGTGCTCCACATGCGCTACGCGCGTGTATAAAAAACTAGTAATATATTAAGGGACTAAATGAGATGTAACTCTCATTTTCACTCAGCCTAGTTGCCGACCAAGATGAGAGAGAGAGAGAGAGTGAGAGAGAGAGAGAGGAGAGAGAAGGATAAGAAAAGAGATGATCAACTACAAGGTCTTAGAAGCTAAGGGAAGAATGGTTTGAAGATATGCTAATATAGGTAAAAATAACTTCCCTCTCTTTTAATTATTCATTAGTTTCATGACTAGGTATTTTGAGAGGATGTTAAACTAAATATTAGAATAGACAAGGTTGAATGCACTAGATTATACATATATGATGAGTTTTGATATTATGTATAAGTTTGGTTGTTATTTTACAAGCTTAGAGTTGATATTCATAGTTGATGTATAATAAATAAGATGACAAACCCTCGAACTTTGTTGTATAGTTGCATGCATGAGATTTTAAAGAAATTAGTAAATAAATAGTGTACAAACAAAGTTTAGAACAAAATCCCAACCAGTTTCTGTAAACCTTAATTTTTTTTACTAGGTAATGACATTCATTGTTATATCTTTTATTTTATTTAAAGACTCTTTTAGCTTTCTATAGAAAAAAAAATGCATATAAAAAAGATTTTTCTAGAATTAGATATCATTTTTCAAAGATGGATAAAAAAATCTACCCTTGAAACTGGACGCGGTATATTTAATCATAGTTTCGACTATGTTATGATAGGCTAATGATATAAACGATATTTTATCCTTAAACTAGATTCCTGTCCTTTTTAAAGCACGTAAAAAAGATTTTTCTAGAATTAACTCGAATTTTTCAAATTTAGGTTCAGAATCTGTCATGTTGAGGCAAAATAATCTGGAGACTCTATATTTCGGGCTCTTTTTAGAAATACAAAAGAGTTAAAACCATGCATACAACTACTGTATTTAAAGGTCTTGAATTTACTTTCAAAAGCAACTAGTTTTGTATTTGCGGGATGCCTTCTCCTTGAGCAACTCCTCCAGGATTTTAGCCATCTCCTCATCGCGAGTCTTCTTGTAACTCTCCGCTTGTTTGAGGCTGCCTGCTGCCATATCCATAATTTTTGTCACTTTCTCAATAGTGACATTAGCCTCGGAGATGGAGTAGGGCTTCTTGACCCTGGGCGAAGATGGCCTCCGTCCTTCGGGAGTATACAAAATTTGCGAGAAAAGCCTGCAACAGTTAAGAAGGTTAAAATCGAAAATTTTAAGATTTAGAAGTTTTCGAAGGAAACATAAAAAATCTTACCCTCGAGAGCATCCGCATGCTTTCTCGATTTCCGGCTTGAAGTGGCTCCTCAGACAATCCCTTAAAGCTCTCCTCAGACCAGATCTCGTCCAGCATATGACCGAGACCAGCGATCCAGGGGAACGATCCTGAAGGATGGAAGGACCCATCGCCATAAGGAGTCCCAACTGGAGGAACCACAAAGTCCTCTAGGGGATTTTTGGGAACTTCAGCGTTATCCCCTCGAGGTCTCTCCCGCTGTTGCCCTCGAGGTTGAAGGAGTTGTCTCCTCGCGTTGAATATTACTCTCTTTCGGGGGCAGAGTCCCCGAAGGAGGAGCACCTTCCACAGGTTCGAGGACAGAAGTACTTATCGTCGCTGGCCCCGAGGTCGTCGAAGGCCCAAGACGACTGAAAAAACCATCTACAACAACACAACAAAACATGTTAGTATTTAAAATTTTCTAAGTATAAATTTCTCGTGCTGTTTGTTTTGCAGGAAACGTCTACTTACCATCATCGAAGATGATAGGTGTTGAGCGTTCCGACCCAGGCATAGCTTGAGTCCGTGCCGAAGCTAGCAAAGTCAGCTTCGGCAGAGCATCTGACTCCGAAGAAGGCAGATCTACTCGCTCCTCTTCAATGAAATCCTCCATGCTCAAAAGAGAATCTTCTACCAAAGCCGTAGAGGGATTCGGCTTAGCCGAAGAACCTTCTTCGCGAAATATCTCCTCCGCATCCTTAAGTGCCTCCCAGGCAACTTCATCGAAGGATACTCCCTTGGGAGCCGACATCGGAGGAGCCGGAACATCCTCACTCCCGGATGGAGAAGGATCAGTCAGAGCTGTCTTCGAAGGAGCCGGCTCTGACTCATTTGTCTTCGCTTTCTTCTTCTTCCTCTTTAAAGGCTCCGGAGAAGAATCGACTTCAACCTATCCAGCCGAGACTGGATCAAGTGTGGCCGTAGCTGTGGACGAAGCTGTCCTCTTCGAAGAAGAGGCAGCCTTCTTTCTCTTTGGAGCCCTGAAGGAAGTGGACTTCTTCGGAGAAGAAACCACATTCTTTTCGGCCGCGGCTGAAGACGCCCCGACCTTCATCTTGGGCTTCTTCATGGCCGGCTTGTATAGGCGGAGTTGGTCCGGGTCAAACTCCATACGGGTGAAGATCCACCCGTAGGTGACCAGACTGTCCTCGTTGAGGAGGACCCAAACATCTTTATACTCGTCAGGGACGGTGAGGGCTCTCGTGATCCTCTGCCTTTGATCCCCGAACGCCGGAGGCCGAACGAATAATTCTGCGTATTACAGCGAGGACGTTAGTCGAGGACAAATACCGAAGATGAAAGAAAAAGAAAATTTTCTAAATTAGAAACTCACCAAACTCACCAGGGACTGTGTAGTTCCTCGGGATACTTTGAGCTCCTGCGATGGAACTAAATGGGTCGAAGTTACTCCGGACCCAAAAGTTCTTGCCCTTCCACCCTTCGCAGGAGGAAGACAAGTTCGTCATCATGATCTTCTTCTTCTCCCACGGAGCCAAGAAGAAGTAGCAAACCTCGGATTTCTTCGAGGAAGGCTTGTAGAGGTAGCAAACCTCCTCCACAGAGAGGTCAACCTCGAACGGCCGCCTCCACAAAATGTGCATCCCCGCCATGATTTTGTAGGCGTTCGGATTAAGTTGGCTCGGGGAAAGTCCGAAGTGCGCTAGCATCCCCTGGACCAATGGATGCAAAGGCAGCCGTGCTCCGTGCTTCATTATGGCCTTATCTAAGGCCACCAGCGGATATGGAGGATGGTTTGAGCGCTCCTCTGCAGTCATTGCCCTGGTTGTTACGTCCGCGGGCAAATGATACTGGTTTCGCATGTGCTCCACATCTGTCTCAGTGCATGAAGAAACCCTGAACTCCGGGACGATAGACGGCAAGGGCACGATGAGGATCGGCTCGTCTGCCACAACTGTCGTTGAGCCCGATGGAGGCAGTGGAGCAGTCGTCGCCTGGGGCGTCTGCACAGGTCTAGCCTTGGTAACCCGCGGAGCAGGGGCCGAGAAGTTGGGCCTCGAAGCTACGGCTCTAGAGGACCGCGAAGCTAGACTGTCTGCCAAGGTCACCGGGGAACATGGCCGAGCGACAGAGGCCTTCCTCGACCACTTCTTCTTCCTCTCCTGTTCCACTGTCGAAGGCGGTGGTGGGGCAGAAGAAAACTCAATCTCCACCTCCAAAGGCGACGGAGAAGCCGGTGAAGCTGGTGGAGTTGGTTTCGAGCGCTCGGATGAGGGTGTAGACCCGAATCGAGCCCTGGAGGAGGAAGATGCAAATTCGTCAGACATTTTTCTGAAAAGAAAAAAGAACGACAAAATAAGTATCTCGAAACCCAAGAAAAAAAAATCTACCTAAAACCCTAAACCATTCAGAGAATGGGAGTTGAAGATGAGTCCGAAGGACTTGCCAGATAGACAAAAGAAAAGTGCGGTCGAAGATCGAACTAGCTTTCCAGCGCCGATTCCGGAGGAATCAGATGAAGTCTTTGAAAGCTTTAAGAACTCGGAGGGTTTTTGAAGCTTCAAAGAATATCGAAGGCTTGAAATTTCAAAAAGTTCACATTAAAGGAAGGACAAAGGGAATTATAGGCGTCGAGGGCAACGAAGAGACGCGAAACTTTGTTATTCGTACCCTTTCGCCTCCTCCCTCAAATGTAAATCTGGACCGTCCGATTCGCATCTTTTCTTTATCATCTGAGGTTCCAAGGATTTTCGAAAAAAATCTCATCATGACCTAACATCAGCAAATCCCGTCGAAACGGCGGGAGTCTCTCAAAAAGTGCCTGAGCATTTAATGCCCGTCTATCAAAAGTCGAAACTTTTCAGAAGGGAAACTTCTCGAGGAAGGAATCGCAAAGGGCATACTCTGTACTTTCGAGATTGGGGGGTAGATGTTATAAGTGATTTTTTGTCAGCGAACATAGCCTCGGGAGCGGAGTCCCAGAGGAGCATTTAATGCAAGCACAAGCCCTCGATTCCAATAGCAAAGTAATGCCACGTCATACGGGAGCTTCCCCCGAAAGAGGAATGGACGAGGATTATCGAAGATGACCCTCGATTATACACCTACGAGGATAAGCAGGAAAAACACCACCGAAGGTGGTGTCGATTTTGTGACAAGACCCTCGGAGAGGGAATGACGGACAAGAAGGCCGCGGATACTCGAAGATGATCCATACCTGAAGACGGAGCGCATGACCCGCGAAGCTGGTGACCCCCGACCGAAGATGAAGTCCACGCGAGTTAGTTTAAGTCATTACGTTCCGCTTTTTTAGCCCCGATCGTGGCATATTTTTTAATCACTCCTGTGAGACTCGCAATTGTTAATTTGTTATAACCGTTGACGTATTCAATCTCCGAGTCTTTAGGGAGGAATAACCGTGTCTTTACTGCGCATTTAATTTGATAATTAATTCCGAGTTTTATGGGGTCGTGCGTTATGTCCCCTTCTCCAAACCGTTATTCCTCGCCTATAAAAGGAGAGGGACGGAGCTGGAGATGGGGTTGGTCGATTTTTCTTGTAATCATACATTGATAATAGAAAAAATAGTTGACGTAGATTATTTCTCCGGAGGAGGGACGAACCACTTTAAAAATCATGTTTCTCTTATTCTTTTCAGATTAATATTCCGACCAAATAATCACTGTTCATTACCACATCACTTTCAGAGGTGTGGATTACGGTGTTGGTTAAAATATACACCAACAATAGTAATAGCAAAAAAAAAAAATTTACAATGGGTGTCAAATGATAGAGAAAAAAATTTTGAATTCAACCGTGTGAAGAAAAAAAATTTTGAGATTATTACGGTAAAAAATATGATGTTTGAAATTTAAAAAAAAAAAAGAGATTAAAAGGACTTTTTACACCATTGGTCAATTTTGGGGTATATATTACACATTTGTTCCACAATATCAATTATTATTAAATATATTTATTCTACCCACGTGGCAAAATTTTTTTTTTTAACCTTTTTACCCTTATATAAACTGGTTGAAAATTATATGGATTATTTGCTAATAGACCCATTTTTTAGATTTTAACTTGCCATATATATCTAATTGTTTCTTTCTTTTTGTATCAGTTACTTGACTACTTATTGATTCTTGTTATTGATTCATATTTAATATATATGATTATTGCTATAAATTCCTATTTAATATCTATCATGTTCAAATATTTCCCAAGTTGGCGTAATTGTAAAAGTGGAATCTTTTTCAATTATTTGCATAATTCACTTTTCAAAGGTTTTTAAGTGAATTTGGCGATTTTCTTTTTCAAATTCATAATATGATACTCAATTCTGAATATCACATTCCAGAAAGCATATTCAAAGCATAAGAGGTATTCAAATAATCATATTCCAACTATCATATATCAAATCCATATATCATATTTCAAAAGCATCGTAGGTAATCAAAATAACATATTCTAAATATCATACAAACGTTCTATTTTTGTAATATGATATTCAAAACATTCAAAGTGTTCAAATAATAACAGAGCTTTTCAAGGTATTTTTTGCCGGTGAAAGGGTAGATTCGTAGAGAGAGGGAAAATGTGTTGGGTTTGTTCCTTTTTTATCTCTAAACAAACACAAAAATTGAAAAAAAAAAACAAATAATGAGTGTTTTTATTTGAGTTTGAAAATTTTATTTTGTTTTGGCATTAAAACCCGTAGATTAGGCTTTCAGTTTTTTTTTTTCTCCACATTTATTGTGGATCCAAATTCATAATCCAAGTATATACTAACAAGTGTATAATGATACTATTGATTAGGTGATTGAATAGATTCAATATATCTTATAAGGGGTGAATATATATGTAATATTAAGTCATAATATGACTATAATATTGAATAGATTTGGATAGATTCATAAGCTTAGGTGGCATTTTTTATCGGACTACAATACCCCTAATGTATTGATTTGGATCACCATTTGCGGGTTTGGATCACCCAACCGGATCCTTTTTTTTTCAATAATTATATTTTTCGTATTTAATGTTATTATTTCGTCCCCCTTGGTTATAGGATTAAACAAATCAAAACCAAAGCAATTAATTACAATTCACATATAATTGCATTCCACTTTTTTCACATATTCAAATATAATAGATCCCGTAATATTTGGAGATTGTTAATTAATTATAGATCAAAAAAAATTATACGTAGTTTTTTTTCAATCTAATTTGTTCACATTTTCAAATTTTAATATTCATTAATTGTCGCTAAAAAAATGCGCAGTTAGTAATTTCAATCCAATTTATTCACATATTCAAATTTTACTATTCAAATATGATATATATATATTCGTATATATCAAACTGTCACATTTTTTATTTTGAATATAATATTTCATTTTGAATTTAAAATACGATATTTCATTTTTAATATATCGTAAAAACACGTGTTATTCAATTTTGAACATGATATTTTATTATCAATTTTTTTAATCACCTTGTCGGTCTGTAAATGCGAAAATTAGGATTTAGCAAAAAAGTAAAATCGGAAAAATAAGTCAGTTTTTTTTTTTTTAATATTTCAATGTGGATCAAAGTTTTTTAAATGGTAGAGATATTATGGCACTTTAAATAATTAAATTGAACTTATTTAATATATGTTATAAATAGTGAATTTATATGTAATATACACTCCAATTTTGAACAAATAGTAAATAACCCTGCCTTGGTCTGGCCCAAATAAAATTCACTTGCGTGTGTTTATTGCTTAGTTCTTTTTGGCCTTTGGAAGAAGAGGTTCTGAATCCAAGGTGGTCTTAATTATGCATATCAAATGTTGTAGACTGTAGTGTAATTAATCAGTTGTCAAAGTAATCAACGAGTGTGTAAAAGTACATTTTACCAATCATGTTTAAAGAGTAATGCTAAAGAAAAGAATATTTTGTCAAAGAAATTTAATCAAGAACAATATGTTAGTTGTTTATTTGAAAAAGAAAAAAAAATACTGATGTTTGATCATCAATAAGTAAATTTTACACAATCGTGGCTACTTTTTCATACTAAAATGTTTCATTGTATAGCATCATATTTTTCTTAAAAATAGAAGGCTGGATCTGAGTTTCAAATTATACTTTTCTATTGCCTACTTCTTGATGTGAACAACGAACATATAATTATAAACATTAATTACACCGCTTAGCGTTACCTCTCAAGATGAGATTGTTTCTATTCTTAAATCTCTACTGTGTCTTTTTACATTCTATACTTTGTTTTGTTGATGCAATTCGCCTGCCGAGCTTCTCTGTGTGTGTGTGTGTTTTTTTTTTTTTTTTTCAATTAATCGTGTCCATACAATTATTTCTTGGCATGTTGCTGGCTAGGATCCAAAAGGCAGAAGCTTATTTATATAATTAAGTATTCCTCTAAAAAATTAAAAGATTAACTAGTTTATAAATAAGAAAATTCAATTATTAACAAGTTTATAATCTGCAATAAACTATGCAAAAGAATTCTCTAAGTAATTATAAAACATGCAGAGACAAATGCTACCAAAACATGATTGCCTATGAGCACGCCTATCATAATGGCATAACATCATAAGAAAATTTCAAAATTTCTCCTCATAAATAAATTAGCAAAATCACAAATTAATGCTTTTTGGGTTCAAGTATTACAAAAAAAATTGGAAATATTATAGATTATCCTATACAGTTATTCTTTTATAACTAGATGATAACTATTTTTTTAATTTTCTCAATGATCTTTATTTAAACACTTGTAACTTTATATTAGTTATGAGAATAATATTATTATCTAAAACTATATATTAGTAGATATGAAAATAATTTAGAGTCAATTAGATTTTTGGTTTTTTTTGGTCTATATTTCAAAAAAAAAAAAAACACCAACATTTCAATTAATACGAAATTAGCTAGCAACTTATGAATAATAAATGATATAAAAGTAAAATTATAAAATTATTTAATTAAAAAAATTACTATTTCTTTAATTAATGGAAACGTTTGCTATTTTTTTCAAAAAAAATATATCATTTTAAAAATTGACTACTTTCTTAATAAAATAAATAATAATATATTAGAGATAAAAATAATTGACAAGAATAATATACACATGAAAATAACATTTTTGTAAATTTTAAATGTTATGTCTTAATATATTTTTTTAATAAAATGTGTATTTCGAAACGAAATGTATAGTGTTAAACATGAAAATCAAAATTTGGATCAAATGATTGTAGGGATATCATGACCAAATAGTAATTTGATACCTACTTTTTCTAATTTTGAAATAATCTAAAATCTTTATAAATATGTCTTTAGTCAAGTCTAAATATGATAATTGCCCTAGATAAATGGGTCAGTTAGGTAAATAATCATTTTAGACTGTGTGTTTTAAAAAATAATAGCCGCAGTTTCAAAAAATTTAAAAACTAACCATAACACATGTAAGAAATTTTTTACAATAATAAAATTATACATAAAAATTACTATCAAAAAATTTATGACATGTGTAAGAAATTTTTAAAACGGCTAGTTTTTGAATTTTTTGAAATCATTTTCTAAAAAGTGATTATTTTCTTAAAATTCCCAAATAAATATAAATAAGCAAATAACATTTATTAATTTGTAAAATTCTCTTAAAAACTAACCTCTTTTAGATCTAGATTCAACGAAATATTTTGCTTAAAATGGTGTATAGTTTCTCTTTCTTTAATTAAAATGAAAATTTAGCGTCTAAGTTAACGGTGCTGATGACAAATAATTTGCCACCCAATTGACACAAACAAAAGTCAACCCGTCAACTGATGTTCTTGTTTTTTGGTAAAAAGGCTACAATTCTAAATCATGCAAATAAACCCAGTTTAATAAACAAATATTAGATTCGTGTATTTTGCTGTTGCTTGGCTTTAATTGTTGTGAAGCATTAAGTGTGTTTTAAGCAACCAAAATGACTGTTTTTTCACGTACGTAATCATAAGTACCAATCATGAAAACTAAAATTATCCTTTAATAATCCAGTTGGTAAATTCTAAAGTAAGCCCAAATTGGACCCATGAGAACGTGATTGACGGCTAGATATGGGCCTGATATTCAGACCAATTCCTTATCAAATGAAAAGAAAAGAATCTACGTATATTGGTTTAGAGATTTTGTGTAATTTCATGTAATGCACTTTTTTTTTTTTTTTTGGTTATTCTTTTAACTACATAAATGAAAGTGCAAAATAGGAGGAAAAAAAGATCAGTTCAAAGATTTTCCAACCAACCAACCACCTACCTATGGCTGCTCTTATTTCCTGTCTGACATGTTACTTTATGGGCATAGTTGGATCCAATCCAGATTTAATTCTCTCCCTCTCTTTTTGTCAATTTTTCTATAGAAAAGGTTAATCATATTTTCACCCCAAGATCTTTAGACTATTCCATATTTTCACCCCAAGATCTGTAGATTATTAAGTAGGACTTAGAATTAGTTTATTTTGCAATTCTCTGTCATTAAAATTGGTCACACATCTATGAAAATATCTAAGGTGTCAGTTGGATAGTAATGGCAATAAATTTAGATAATTTTTATTTGAGTTATTATATTGTCTTGAGTACAGATTGATATTTGGATATGAGTTTAATTTAATATTTAGTGATAGTCGGAGAGAAGATTTGTATTGAGAATCGAAAAAATTACTTTTTACTAGAGCAAAAATATATACATCTAATTTTTTGTATTTGAGTTTTAAAAAAAATATTAATACTGTAACAAGGATATATAAATTCATTCTTTTGCGATTGAATTGCTATCCAAATAACCCTAACAAATAAATCCATTCTTTTGCAATAGTTGACTATAAGGGAGACCAATTTAAGAATGTTTTAAAAATGAAAGACTAACCCTAACAAAATAAAAACCCAGGTTGCATCTTGTAATAACATGTTACTCTTTTTTTTTATAACATAAATCCTGCATTAGTCAGTCTACAACAAGGGTTGATCAAATAATACAGTTAACTGTAGCTAAGGCAATTACATTTTGGGCAAACCATTAAATTTCTCTTGTATTTATAATTTCAAGAGAAACCAATCAATTGAAGCTTTTTTTTTTTTTTTGATAAAATCAATTGAAGCATTAAAAGGATTGATCTTATCATTTTTTCCTTTTTCCTTTATATTATTCCTGTATTGACACCTCGATATTAATATCAAGGAAAAAATATTTTATCTCGAGTACCCAATAAAATGTCAAATATCCACAAATATCATTACTGAGGATCCATAAGAAATTCTTTAATATCCGTTAACATATAAATATTATGGATATTAGTGAAAATTTTCAAAAATTATCAATTATATTATAATCTACGAATGAATATTACAAGTCTTAAATGTATTCATGCTTATTCTCTTTAGGCCAAAAGACTCAAGTTTTTATAAATCTACAATTCTATGAGCTTAGGAATTAGGATAGTAAAGTTCTATAATTATAACCCTTAAAACCCTTAACATTACAATTTGCAAATGGGTTCAAGTTTAACAAGATAAAAGGAACAAGGTTATTTTGATTTGATTGTTATGTATCCTTCAATCTTGTAGGGTTATCTTAGAATGATTATCTTAATTTATATGAGTACAGAACGAGTTAGGTGAATCCGTAATATTCAATTTATTGAATTAGAACTGTGAGATATCAGACAACTTACATACGCACATCAACAATTATATTTAGAATTATTTAAGGCCAATATCATGGCAATCATATTATTTGAGCCAAGAATCAAGATTAACACTCAGAGTCCTCTACAACCTCCTAAAAACTCTTTTTGGTATTAGTTGTTACATTGGTATAAATTATGTAAAATTAATGTTATGTTATGCTTTCTACTTTTTTATTATTTGCCTATTAAACAAGTGCTAATAATATAAATTGAGCATCTAAACATTTTATAATTTTTTATTTACATATAATTTTTTAAAAATATTTATCAAATTTTCTCAAATTTTTGTCGATATTGACATCAGTGTAAATCAAAATCTCCACATCAACATTGACCGACATTTTAATCTTTCATCTTTCATATCTCTCCATTGTACTTTTTTACCTTAGTGTACTAAAAGTGTCACTAGTAAATTCTATGCATTTTTTTTTTTAATTTTAGTGGGTTATCTATTCTTTAAACCATATATTTTAAAGAAAAAAGTACACGACTTTGTATTTTTAAGCGAATATTTACTTTTTAGTTACTAGTAGATAATATACAATGATTAATTGACGATGTAACAATTATTTTTTGTTGGCATATAGTCTACTAACTAGCATAAATTTTCTACTAACAAAAGATGGAACATCTACCTTAAAAATAAAACCTCTAAACATTTTCTTTAACAATTCTAAAATAACGCCATTTAGCTTTTTTTTTTAATACATGTTAACCGTACTTGACTTATGTATTGCTATTTGCGTTGAACACAATATTCGCTTGCACCTTTTTCTTTATTATTTGTCAATATTTACTACCGTATTATTTGAAATAATTAACACTGAAAATCTACAAATATTATTTATGGGTTTTAGAACAATAATTCAGTGATTTACAGAGAAGGGTTTTTGTCGCCTTGTGTGAACTCTGATGCAACAAGACAGAGCCCATTTCTTCATTAATTCACTTGTGTAAATTAAGTTGACCACAAACCACCTCACATTCACATAGTTCGCCTGTCTCTCACTATCTCAGTATCTAATGCTTTATAAAACACAAGAATATATCTACAAAGTTAGGCTAAACCATCACTAAACAAAAAAATAAATAAATAAATAATCAATTTACTAATACAAAACCCTTCAAGAATTAAAAAAAACATTTATTTCTGACAAACTGCGTTGGATCTTGTGAAGAAAGAATAGTGTCTTCAAATACTCCTTTTCTACAATTTGTCCTAAATTCTAAGATCTAACCAAATAGATATAGACCACATAGTTTGAACATCTTATAACTAGAAAATTCAAAAAAGTTGGCTTTGTCTAATTCTGAAGCCTTTGTCTCATAATTGCGTTCTCTGAGAACTCCAGAAAGGCAGTGGTTATTATTCACAAATATTTTGGTGATATGCTGGCTTATTTATGCATTGTTTAACCAAACAAAACCAAACGACATGAATGTCCATTAATAATAAATAATTCTGTATTGTAGATTCAAATGTAAATTGTACTTGTGTTCCTGTGCTGAACACAGAGGGATGCGTTGACTAGTCAACGCTTAAATTGATTCTGAAGCATGAAAGATGAAACTACAACAACTTCGAAACAATTGAAATTATAACTCATTTGGACAAATTCAGCCGATGGGGATAATTCTAGTAAAGCTATTTTTGAAGATTATATTGGTAGGAAATTCATTCTGCCTTGACGTTTGGTGCTTGTTTGGAAGGTTACATACAAGAAAATCACAACGGATGATAACTTTAAAAAGAGAGATTTATTTTTAATTAATAGTTGTCATCTATGCGAAAAAAGAAGGTTTGGATCACATTTTTATTTCTCACCCTTCAACAAAAGCTTACGGGCTTTTTATCGCAATCTTGATGCCACTTAATAATTTATGCTTAAGTAGTGTGCTGTTGTTATCTTTACTCTATATTCGTAGTGTAACTTTTGAGATATAAATTAAAAGTGCAATACATATAAGGCATAGGTTATCATCGTGTCAAGAATGAAGCATTACTCAATATCTCCCTTTCGGCAAATGCTTCCACTTCATAGGTCCCTCTAAGTCTTTTTTTGTTTGAACGATGGAGAAGTTCAACTCTTGAAAAGCCTGGGCTTTAGTGGCTATGAGGGAATCAGACAAACTTATTTCAATACACATCTAAAATTCAAATAGAGTATTTAATTCTTCGTAATAGAGGTCTTAAAGGTATCCCTTTGAACTGTCCCTCTATTATTACTGTTTCTTGGAACCTTCATCATCTGGGTTGGACTAAGTGAACGTAGATGGTTTGATGAGAGGAGCGCCATATTATTCAGGTTGGAGGGATTTTTTGGACCTATAGAGTATTTGTTAAAGGATGTTTTTCGACATGTCTGGAAATCACTTTTGCATATGAAGCGAAAATTATGGATTTTATCTTAGCCATCGTAACATCTTTTAAATTCAAATGACATAATCTTTGAGACTCAATGTGCAAATCCGGCGGGTCCGGGGAATTCCCCGAAAATTGGCACCTAGTAATTTCGGGTAATTACACGGATTTTCACTGGATATATTTTTTTTTTCTTTTTTCGTGTGCTGTAGAGCTCCCCCACTGCCACCCCCTCACGACCACCCCGCCAACCACCCCCCGCGACCACCCCGACCACCCTGCCAACCATCCCACAGAGCACCCCCACGACCACCCCGCTGACCTCCGCCCTCCCCGTTCCCCCACGCTGACGACCTGCACGACTGAACAGTGCATTAATTGACGATTTTTTTTTTAATTTGTTCCGACCAAAGTTCGGGGAATAATCGGGGAACTCCGAGGATGAATTTTCCAATGAAAAACCGGTTAATACCCGGTCATTCCTCGCTGAATAATAACCGGGTATTACTCAGTTTTTCACTGGAAAATTCGATCGGGGAAGACGTCCGGGCAATTGCCCGGACTGTATTTTCACATATAGCTCAGCTCTAGTAGTCTGGCTATACAAAAGTAATTCTCAGAACGTGCCTTAGAAAATCAAAAATAAATGGATCAAAGCCACTCACTTTGCTAAACAATTGACGGTTATTGTTGCTCATATCTTCAAGGAGGGAAATTACGTTACAGATAGGTTAGCTTCGCAGACAACTTTTCTAGGGACCAAGAATTCCAGCCAACATTCAACGTGCTATCTATAGAGACCTCATTCATTTACCTTTTATAGGTTTAGGAATTCATAATTTCTTTTAAATTATGCAATTTTTTTCTTCAAATAAATTTTCTCACAAGGTTTTTGTTTTTGTTTTTGTTTTTGTTTTTGTTTTTTTTCTTTGAGGTATTAATAAGACCCTATTGCACTTTAGGTAGAGATCCTTTACGGAGAACTCTATCTTTTTTTTCTTTTTCTTTTTTTTTTTTTTGAGAATTTAGTTTTTTTTTTTTTTTTGGCAGTTTGCGGCCTTTCAAGGTTGTTTAGATTTTAACTATTTGTATTGTTTCCTCTTGATATTAATAATATTCAGAGTATTTCAATGGAGAAACATAAAAGGATCAAAATAGTTGATAAGCCTATAGTTTTTCTCCCTAGAGCAATGCATTTTCATTCAAAGTAAGTTATTTTTAAAAAAATTTATGATCTCTTGTTTTATCTTCGTCCAATAAATTTTGACAAATGTCAAATTATTTAAAAAATTTGGAAAGCCTCTAAAATAACTAATTAACAAAATTTGGAAACTCGCGAAGATAGAATTTCTACAAATAACATAATATGAGAAAAGATAAGATGCATTTAAATATGGATATAGTATTTATCACTATATTGAAATTAGTAATAGACCGTGAATGAAAATTTTCATAAATTAGTACCATTAATTAACAAGGAAATTTTATGAAAATTACGAATTTTATAGGGTGATTTTAAAAAATAGTCAATGTTTCAAAATTTCATGTAGCCGTTTATAAATTTTATTATCTTTGTAAGAAATTTATTACAGTAAATTTTATGTGTAATTTTGTTATAATAAGAAATTTCTTACATTGATAATAAATTTTTTTATGGTCATTTTTTAAATTTTTGAAAACTATAACTACTTTTAAAATCACATCATTCAAAATGGTTACGTACTTTGCGCGCGCGCACACACATATAATATATATATATATATATATATATAATCTTTAAAAAACAATTAGCCGTTCTTTCTTATATAAATTATTTGCACAATTTCATCTAAAATTAATACTTTGAGAGTTTTTTTTTTCATAGAGTAAATTAATATTTTTACAATTAAAAAGGTGATTGAATCCAGATATGTTGTGTCGTGCCCACAACGTACCATATAGTCGGATTTTGAAGAGAGAGAATATTTAAAAACTAAAATATGATTATAAAAAGATTATCTGACAGGTTTTTATTCCATTGCAGACGCGAAAACACCAATTTGTGAATATAAGATCTTGGTAAGTGTTAAGTATAGATATTTACTTTTGACATTTATTTTTGAGTCAGTTAAAGATTTAGCCATTTTACAATTTATGTTTTAAAGATATAGCCCATATTTTGAAATATTAGCAAAACAGTCATCAGGTCAACATCTAAAACTCTATGACTAAAGAAATAAAATTTGTGACTAAATAAATAAAATACACAATCATAAAATTTGTGACCATATTCACAAAATTTCAAATAAACACAATAAAAAATTAAACTTCCATTAACAAAATAACCAACTCACAAATAAATGATTGCTTATACGACCAATTTCACAAAACTTATTACTAAAAAATATCTTATAAATAGAAGAAAAAAAAAACATGCAGTCAAAGAAGTCACAAATTTCATGACTAGAGACACAAAACTTTAGACAATATTGTCTACAACAAACAATAAAAACAGAATTCAAAAAACTAATGACTACAGTCTCAAAAATCTAGGCACGAATGTATGAATATTTTACTAATAAAAGCAAACATAGGCTAATTGTTAAAAAATAAACATAAATATATTGCTATTTATTAAAAAAAAACCATTTATTTTTGGGGTCCCATTTATTTTAGAAGAATTGCAAACAATATTATTTTAAAGTGTATTTTAATAATCTATGTTCCTAATAGTGTACTCTCTTAATTTATACTTTATTTGTAGTATATAAATAAAAGTGCAAATTAAAAATGCAATAAAGACGAGGCAGACTATTAATTTGCCTATGAAGCATTTTTCAAAATCCCTTTATTTTAAGACGCACCAAAACATGAGTTAGTCATTTGGTAGTGTTCAAGACTCATGAGTCCCTCTCATATAAGACAGTTTTTCGCTGCTACAAGTCTATCAATTATTCATATAAAAATAACATTTCTAAGACATTTGCTTTATAGCAGCAAAGCAAAAGGGTTACCTGGTAAAAAGCATTTTTCAAACTGGAAACAGAGCTATTGTTATTGCTTTTTATGTTTTATCCCAATTCAACTTTATTTTTCTTTTAGTAGGGCAACAAATACCCGGAAATTGCATGCTAGACTGTTGGCAAAATAAATAAATATATTAAAAGCAAAGTGTGAACTGAAGCAGTGGCTGTGGGGTCCAACAAATTCGAAATTAATTCGGGGCAAAATAAAAATAAAAATAGACAGAGAGAGAGAGAGAGAGAGAGAGAGAGAGGTTGGGGGCAGATTTGTACACTTGATAAGTCCAAATCAAATATCTACACTTTTCACTTCAATGCCTATCCCATAATCTGCATCCTCAATACCAACACTTCACGCTGAAGCAAAAACCCAACTAAAGTAAAAATATCATAACTCTCTCTCTCTCTCTCTCTCTCCGCAAATTTCTCCGCTTCTAATCTCTTTGAAGATTTATCAGCTTTTTCTCTTGGTGCTTGTTCGTTCGGTGCTTTGCTTTGACCAATGGTTTCATTTCAATTTTCAAGTCTCAAAAAGCACCAACTGTGTTACAACTGTAACCAACAATACCCGAGATATTCTTTCCTCTTTTTATTTTTTTTTTGTCCCGTTTTATTTTACACTTAATAGCCCAAAATTGTTTTTTTTTTAGTAAGAAACCCAAATTACTGAAGCCTGAAAAGAAAAAGGGGCCATAATTCAGAAAGTGTCCCCTCAGAGCAACAAAATTACAAGTGTACGACATCACATCAATTATGTGTGTGTAACTAATAGCATAGAGCAGAATCTAAAAAGACTGGATTTTTCTTATTTCAAATTAAATTACCTCCCACCAAGGGAAATTTTACAGCAAGAGGGGCTTTTGTGGATTCCCTCCAATTCCATCCATTACAACATAAAAAATAAAAATAAAAAAAAGTTTAACCTATATATCAAAAGGGGCTGAATATCTTTGCCCAAGAGCTTCAACATTTGCTTAACCCTTTTTTTTTTTTCATCAAAACATTCAAAGAAAATTCCCAATTATTACAATAAAGAACTCTTTCACATCCTACACTTAAAAAAACTATACTTTACCTTTCTTCTCCCTAATAGAAGAAATTTACGTCAAACATCAACATCCCAACCCAAAAATAAAATACCCGGATTTTTCTTATTTCTCCTACCACTACACGCAATAATTCTTGAATTCCCATAATTTAATTTCTTATAAAATTAAACCCAAATACAATACTAATAATAATAATACTACTAAAATAACCCCTATAATATAAACCACTTCTACCCTTTTTTTTTTTTCCTTCTCCTTTTTCTTCTCTACTTTTGTTTTATCCTTCAATAAGTCCACTCTTGAGGTAAGCGTACTTCGTGATTTAGTGCTCCTTCTGGCCTTAAACTTCTTCTCTGCTGCTCCAAGAGAGCATTTCTTCGCGCCACAAAAGCCTCTGTAAAAAAACGCAAATCCCCATTTCATGTCAAGTCAAGTGAAAAAAACTATACAAAGGAAAGAAAGATAAAAGACCCAAAAGACACAAACAGTCAATAACATACCCTGATCCGGAGAAAAACCACAACCGAAACGTGGGTGAGAATGGCCACCATTCATCTCCTCAAAGCTCAAGCTCAGTGCCTGAACCACCTTCGCCGGCAACAGAACATTTGGACACCCTATATTCACACAAAACAATAAAAAAAAAATTTCAATAACAAAAAAGTAACAATAAACTAAAAGCACCGTTAACAAAATGTCTTTTTTTTTTACCTGTGGCTTTCTTGCGAGGCTCCGGAGGAGGATTGGAGTACCTCCGGGGCAAGAAAACCCCGGTCCCGGCACACTCCCTCTTGACCCCAGATCCGGCGACCGAACCGGGTCCGGTTCCGGGTCGGACCGGGTTGTGCCCCTGGCTCTGCAGGGCCGGCCAGGCCGATTGGGGCAGCAGATTCAAAGGACGAACACCACCACCACCACCACCACCACACCTCGCTCCGTTATTCTCATACCCACAGACAGCACCAGTGTTGTAGCTCCTCACTCGGCTCTGGATCTGCTGCTGCTGATAGTGGTAGTATTGGCGCCCCCACGGCTGCCCCGCCACCGGTGGCTTCCCCGCCGCCACACCCCCAAGCTGCACAAGAAAAGAAACCACTATGAGATTTTATTTTTTGTGGTGATTTTTTTTTGCTTTTGTTTGTTGATTTTTGTTTGTTTATTTACCTGGGGAGGGCCGAGGAGGCCTCTGCCTTGGGCGTGGATTTGAGTGAGTTTAGGGAGGTTGTGCTGTTGGTGATGGAGAGATTGAGAGGTCATTTTGAGCCTGGCGACCTGGCCGGCGGCGGCGTAGATGAGATCCCAAGTGTCGTCCTTCGGGGCGAAGGGGGTCGTCGGCGGGGAAGTCACCTGAGACGGCCCGTTCGGGCTCCCGTTCGCCGACCAGCTCCCCATCCCGCTCAGCGTCGACTGCGGCGAACCAGCCACGGCCCACTAAAAAGAGAAATCACAAAAAAAAAAATTAAAAATTCAAACTTATAAATTCAAACGAAAATAGAAAGTTTATTTGTGTATGGGTATGTGTATGGTTATGGGTATGGGTACCTCGGGTTTGGGTTTTTGGGTGGTGGGGTGGGCGAAGCGGCGGGTGAGGGAGGCGAAGAAGTCGTCGTCGTCGGAGGACTCGGTCTCGGCGGAGGACTCGTCGACGGGCGAGTCGAACTCGTAGGGGAACTCAGCTGGGAACATCTTGAACTGCTTGGCCGTCGCCGCCATGAAAACGGCGTCGTCAGAGGAGTGGGAGGAGAGGAACTTGGACGGCAGCCAGAACTCGGCCTCGTCCGGCGACCGGTCAGCCATGAGAGAGAGAGAGAGAGAGAAAAATGAGAGAGAGAGAGAGAGAGAGAGAGAGAGAGTGAATGAATGGAAGGGTTTGCGTTTGGTTTGCTTGGTGAAGTGAAGGAGTGAAGAGAGGAGAGGTTTTCAATTAATAATGAGGCAGTTTTTTTGAGCTTGCTGGGTTCTGCAGGCTTTTGAGGGACCCATCTAAAAAGAAGAGGGAAAAACAAAAACCGAAACAAAAGAAAAAAGGAAAGAGAGAGAGAAAGAGAAAGTGTATAGAGAAAGAGAAAGGGTAATAGAGAATGTTAGAAGACAAGCTGGCTTTAATTAGGGTTTCAATGGGTCTCTTCGCTCGCTCTCTCTCTCTCTCTCTCTCCCTCTCTCTCTCTCTCTCTCAGACAATAGGGTTTAAATTTTAATTTTTTTTTCATTTTTTTAACTTTTTTTTGTTTTGTTTTAAAAGTTTTTGAATGAGAGTGAGAGAGAGAGAGAGAGAGAGAGATTGTGTAAAGTGCAAACAACTGGAAGAGTGGCCCATTGGTTGGGGACATTTGTCCTAGGTTATGAATCATCAGACTGCCATTTGTCTAAGCACTGCGCTAATTACACAACAACACTTTTTTTTTTTCTGTTTTGTTTAGATTTAATTATTATATTTAATTATGGACCAACAACAAATTAGGTGTGTTGTCGCGAGTTTAGTTATAAAAAATATATGATTGGGATTAATTGAACGTTTGGAGATGTTATTGGTTGGTTAATTTAATTATCTCCTAGATTCTTATTCTTTGTAATTAAGCGGAAGGGATTTTCAAATTGTAGTTTCCAAGTTTGTCATTTTGCCATACTCATTTGCAATTGTTTTGCCTCTATGGTGAGGGATATCGTTACGAAGTGTCCAAGATCTTATTAATTAGATGTTGCCCTGTTAATTAAATAAATAAATCTGCAACTAAGAAAGGAATAGAAGGAGTTAGAGCCATAAAATAATCTATGGGATTACAAATTTATATATATATTTTATTATTGGTTGGTTAATTTAATTATCTCCTAGATTCTTATTCTTTGTAATTAAGCGGAATGGATTTTCAAATTTTTGTTTCCAAGTTTGTCAATTTGCCATACTCACTTGCAGTTGTAATTGTTTTGCCTCTACGCTGATTGATAGCGTTACAAAGTGCCCAAGTTGTCTTATTAATTAGATATTACAAATATACAATATAATAATCAATGTTATGTCTATGCGATTGAATTCAATTTTGAATCATTTTAAAAGTCTTTTTTTTAAAAAAGAAATTGAAGATGATGCTAGGTAAACCCAAGAACTTAACACTTCGATATATGAATAGTAAATAATTATTTTACAACTTTTGGATCATAACGCTGCTGTAACATAAAATATATAATCAAGCGATAAAAATATATTGTTTAAACTAGCATATATCATTTTAAAAAGACCCATTCAAAATTCTTTTGTCATGTATTATCACAATGGAAGATTACAATCTCCCACGCTTAAAGGAGAAATTTTTGAAAATGCCACTTTTGTTATTTTTTGAAAATTATCATTGTAGTTAAGCAAGGAATTTCGGGTCAATTTCAGATGAATCCGAAATTCTCCTTACCCGAAAATTTAGGTAATTACCCGAAATTTTATTATTTTATTTTGATTAAAATTCCTAACTTTCCTAACTTGTACCATTATTTTATTATGTTTTTGGTCAAATAAGCCATAGTATAAAAAGGCACTTAACCCACTAGGGTTTATTTTCTTTCCTTCTTCTATCTCTCACCTCCTCGTCGTCACCCACCCCCTCTCCCTCAAAATTTTCTCAACCTCTCACTCCTTCCTCCCTCCCCGGGCACCGCCTCGTTCACTCCGGCCATCGCCCCATGCGACCTCGGTCTAGCACCTCCGTCCAGCGCCCTGTGAAGCCCCGCCGTGTAGCGCCTTCGTCCAGCACCTCGCACGCCGTGTGAAGCCCTGCTGTTGTTTTGCGCCGTTCAGACCTCCGGTGAATCCGACCACCAATCAAAATTTTTTTTCAAGTTAGTTCTGGGTGAAAGTCGGGTATTACCTGAAAATGGGGACGGGTAATTTTTTACCCTATTTACCCGTACCCGAAATTACATGCTTAATTGCAGTTTATGTTATTTTTTAGTAATAAAATTGTTGATAACACTTTTTTTTTTTTTACAAATCAAATGTATAATAGGTAAGAAAAAATAATAATTTGATGATAAAAAAAGTTTTTACAATAATAACATTAATTATAAACTTGGCCTTTTAAAGGTGCCATTAGATCAAATTTTCTTCATTTTTTTAAGAACGGATTGGGCGGGCCTAATCATTTCCCTCAAGTAGAATTCTCCTCTGATTTTTTTTTTTTTTTTTGGCTGAGTAAACCTCAGCTCATTAAAAGGAAATCAAGTGGTGGTCATAGAGGGATTCGCCTCCTCGATAGAATAATGTCCATATCTGTTGGTAAAGGCAGCTAATGCACAAAGGGCATATGCCAAACCATTCCCAGACCTAGGAATTCAGCTACACTAAACAGACTTAAAGTTACTGAATAACTCAACTCATTTGGATTGTAATCTAAATAATTTTTTTTTTGTTTAAACCATATTGCTACAGTAATTACACTAATACAGAATCAAACTTAAATCACGTTGCTACGATAAAATATGTTTGGATTAGTATCCAAACGAGAGACACCAGCTAGCAGGGGGCTGCTGGTTCACAATAGCCTTAACTACAATCTTGGAATCACCCTCTAAATCAAACTCATCAAGGCCTTCACCTCTTGTAATTTGTAATGCCAATCGAAAAGCCCGTCCTTCCTGTGATAACCCGACTTTTTATTCCAATGTAATGATTCCAAATAATCTAATTTAATGCACAATATATTTTTTCTCGATATTCATGTTATGACCCTCACATTATTTATTTTAGTGAAAGATTAACGACAGAGCCGTGTCAGAGCAACTAAGTGGACGAAGAAACGACATGTAGTTTATAGTTTAGAAAAACTACAAGTAAATTAAGAAATGACATGTAGTTTTATTTAACGTCACATGATGTTAAATGAGAGCAACTACTTTTAGGTTACAATTTTTATGAGAATGAGACGTGTTTTAAGAAATGAAGATTTCAAACCTTTTAGGTGATAAATCTTATTGAAAAATGGGAGATAAATTATTATGAGATTTAGCCTGTGAATATATTTCTAAATTATTCTTAGGCTATATAAAAGTTTTATATAGCATATTGCATATCAATTTTAAGATCTTTTAATAAGCTTTCTAACGGTGTATAGGCTTCACTATTTCCTCACACCAAGACTTCAGAGCAAGCACACATAAAAAAAAAAAAAAAAAGAGAGAAAGCTCTGTAGAAATTTTGAGAGATTTGAGAGAGAATTTTTGGAGAAAAGTTAAAGAAGAGGCCGACCAATAGAGAAGCATTTAGAGTTGTTACTCTTAAGGTAAAAAGAAGTCCTATTAAGTTTAAGTTTCGTAATCTTTCCTCGAGGTTAACCTAAAATGTGTTCACTAGGATTAAAGCGTTCGAAGGACGGCTTCGAAGGAATTAAGAACTCGAGAGGCGAATATCAACTCCTGAGGTTCGGTTTTATGTTTTAAGACTAGATTATAGATGTTAGAATGTTGGTAGGTTTTTCTACAAATTTTTGGTTTAAAGATCTTCAAACTAAACCCAAGATGGGTTTATACTTTTCTTTACTTCTATTCTGGAAATTTATTTATAGCCCGAGTTTTGATATTTTTGACAAATTTACAGGCCAAATCAGTTTTCATCATTAACTGAGGAAATGTAGATAATTTAATTTTGAACATTTTTTGTGAAATGTAATGTTTCCAAATTCGGCTTTTATTTTTGCATAAACCCGATTTTACAAGATTGTCGAATCTGCCTTATAAAGAAAGTCCAAAATCTGTACATTTTCCATACAAATCTATAACTGAAAAGTTGTAGATCTTTGAAAAATAATGAGAGTTTATTCAGAATATTTTTTCAGATTCCTTATCAATTTTTCCGTATTACGAAATTAAGATTTTTACTCAATATTTTATGTTTAATTTTGAACCAATTTTTCAATGATAAAATAACCCACTTATTTTGGTATACTTATTTGATAGAAAAACTTTTAATAAGGATTAGTTTGCAAGGATACGACCATAGAAAATTAAAACGCTCTGTCTAAACTGATTGATTTTTGAATAACGCGTGCTTTGTAATCTCATCCATACTTATCTGGGAACCTCGGGGAGTTATGTCTAGGTAAGTTGGGCCTGAAGCGAGACCATTGTACCATTTCCAATCGACCTGGGAACGTTTTGGTGATTACTATAGTATCACTAAGAACTTATCTTTATTTAAAGAATATTTTATACAACCTTTATTTTAAAGTGGAAATTATCTCCTTCTAGGATGTTGGTGTTCTTAGTTAGAGTTTATGTTTAGCATAAATACTTACGTTAAGTCCATGGAATTAGGTTTTGCCGCTCCCAACACAGTCAACCATTAATCTCCCAAACTCTCGACTCAATGTGAGTACAACCTCAGTGCGGTACGAAGTAGTTCAAAAGAAAATGTTATGCAATGATTAACGTGACTAAATTATTTTATGATGAGTGATGACATGATGATATGTTATATGATGAATGTTTACATAACGAAAGTTTTCAAAGTTTACGATATCATGTTTTATGATAATGACTTATAAACATGATTATGATGTTTTAAAGTTCAATGACTTATGGTCATGATGTATGTCACTTAATAAATCAAGTGATAATGAAAGTTAAAACTGTGTCGTACCGTCCGTTCTCCTTGTGTCGACCAAAGAGCATTAATAAGGACTGTTGTAAGTGATTTTTCGTCAGTGAATGTAGCTACGGGGACCGAGGCACATTTAATGCGAAATCAAGCCCCCGACTCCAACAGCGAAGCAATGTCATGTCATCACAGGAGCTTCCCCTAGACGAAGGATTGATGAGGATTGTCGAAGATGATCCTCGATCTTACAACCACAAAGATAAGCTAGAAAAGCATTACAAAAGGTGGTGTCGATTTTGTGACAAAGCCCTCGAAGAGGGATTAACGGACAAGAAGGCCGCGGATCCTTGAAGATGATCCACTCCCGCGAAGCTAGTCTCGGAGAGGAAGCAAGGACTTCACTCAAGACAGAAGGCTTAACCCGCGAAGCTGCTGCCCGCGATCGAAGATAAAGTCCACGTGTGGTAGTTTAGGTCTTTCTTTCCATTCCTTATTTCTAATCCCGATCGTGGGACATTATGTAACCAATTCCGTAAATCCCGGGATTGATCTGACTATAGATATTCAATTCTCGAGAAATAACTGCACATGTATTTGGTAAACTAATCCTGAGATTTATGGGATCGTGCGTTATGCCTTCCCCTTTACGTAACCGCTATTCCTCACCTACAAAAGGGAGAGGACGGAGCTGGGGGAGGAGGTTGGAAATTATTCAGAGAAATATAATTAAAAGTGGATGTAGGTTATTACTTTAGAGGATGGCCGAACCACTCTAAAAATCTCTCTCTCTTTTCACTTTTTACGGCCAACTTTTATATTTCATTGCCACATCACTTTTAGAGGTGTGGATCTCAACGTTGGTTCAAATTTTACACCAACAGATTAACGCTAGAAGGAGGGCTCTCTTTCAATTTTCTGGAAATTGGAATCATCTCATTTCATCGAAGATCAATGGCGTCGACGACCAGACGCAATGGAAAGAGCCCAATGACCTTCGAGCAAGTGCTGCTCGAGGAAAGGTTGCGGCACATGGAGGATTATATGGCGCTTATGAGTGGCCTAGTGGAGACTTTGGTTCAAAACGAAAGTCAGCCGCTGCTCCTCACCGACAGGGAGTAAGCAGATGTGCTCCGGACGCGGCTCCAGGCGGAGCGAAAGTAGGCCACGGTCGAAGCGGCTGCCGGAGGCACCACCGAGGCCGATCCGAATGAGGAGTCTGCTGACGGGTCTGAGGATGAGACCCACAACCCCTATAGTCGTAGGACTACGATGATCCGGTGCGAGGCCGCTGGTTGTTCAAACCGGAGGTTCGCGACCTGCCACCATCGCAGTTGAAGAGCCGGCCCGGTCCAGGTCTGTCTCTGACAAGTTGGGTCCCCTGCATAACCCAGGGTCCACATCGGAGGTGAGCGACACCTGGTCGTAGATCGACTCCGCGATGGGTCGGCTACCACCGCTACTAGCAGGCAAACCCTGGCAACCCAGGAGTTCTCGCCCGCAGAGATCGAGTGTCTCCAAGGGCTCTTCGACGATCGAGCGTCTCCAAGGGCTCTTCGACGGGATAGCCCGCGATGGTATTCTGGACGGGGATTTCACTCCCCTGACCGAAGACATCCTCAACGCCCCCATACCCGATCGACTCAGGCTACCAAAGCTAACCATGTTCAATGGGACTGGGGATCCTACTGACCACCTGGGGATTTACTCATCGTGGGGCCGTGCTTATGGCTATTTTGATGCCATCAAGTGCCGACTATTCGATGCCACCCTCTCGGGCGAAGCACACAAGTGGTGGTACCGACTTCCAGCCAACTCAATTGCGAGTTGGCGGGATCTAAGGGCGAGGTTCGATTCGCAATTCTTGGGGGGTCGGAGCCACCTCAAGAATCCGACGTACCTTGCCTGCATCAAACAGAAGGACGATGAGACCCTCCAGGCATGGCTAAAGCGATTCACCAAAGCCACTGTTGAGGTTGGGCATCTGTCTGAATATGCCCTGCTACTAGCCGCGAACTTCGTAGTTCGCGAAGAAACTCTGTTCGTATTTTCTATAAATAAAATACCGCCGCGAACGTAGTCAGATTTCCTAGATCGAGTGAGGAACTACATCAACGCCGAGGCCTTGACTTCGAAGATAATAAGAGAGCTAGGTATGCTTAAAGGGTGAACCCTGAGGTATGAAAAACTTAGGAAAATTTTGAAGAAATTTGACTAAGTTTGATTACTAAAGTATGAAAATAAAGAGGTCACACTCTATTCAAAAGCATCGAGGACCGATGCGAGTCATAGGGTGCTTTGAAATTTCGTCGACTATTGGATTTGACCAAAATCATTCCTTCGAAGAAGAAGCTTGGTTCGGGATAATCTTTCGGAGAAGGAAGAACCCAAAGTGACTTAGAGCATCTTTCGAAGAAGAGTATGTTCAACTTGCGGTCTAATTAATCGCTTAATTTGCTTTAATTATGAGCTTCAAAGAGGACATGATTAAGAAGAGTTATGATCCTCGAAGAGGACGCGACTTACAATTACATGATTGATCCCGGAGGGACTCGATCGCATTAGTCAAAGTCAACAAAGCGAAACAGGTTAGTGTTTAAATTTTTATTTTTTATTTTTTAGAATGTATCTCGTGTGTTTGTTTTGCAGGTAATAGCTACTTACCCTCATCGAAGATGATCGGGGTTGAACGTACTGACCTAGGCGTAGCTTGGATCGATACCGGATCTGGCGGAGTCAACTTCGGTGGAATATCTGACTCCGAATGAGTCAGACCTTCCCATTTCTCTACAAAG
Organism: Boehmeria nivea var. tenacissima; assembly: GCA_018132145.1. Taxonomy (NCBI): domain Eukaryota; kingdom Viridiplantae; phylum Streptophyta; class Magnoliopsida; order Rosales; family Urticaceae; genus Boehmeria; species Boehmeria nivea. The sequence goes on along the minus strand of CM030875.1, from coordinate 8,332,097 downwards.
AAATCCTTCTCGACTAGAGAAGGAACGAGGCAACAGGAGGACTCGGCGTAGCCGAAGAACCACCTTCGCGGATGACTTCCTCTGTAGTACACAAGGCCTCCCGGGCAACATCATCAAAAGAGCTACCCTTAGGAATTATGGCCGAGGTGGCCTCCGGGAGCGCCTAGAGTCGTCTTAGACTCAGGGACAACCCGAGCCTGGCGAGTCAGAACATCCTCGCTCTCGGAGGAAGGAGGATCCGATGAAATTGCCTTCGAAAAAGTTGGCTCTAACTCCTTTGTCATCGTCTTCTTCTTCTTCCTCTTCACGGGTTTTGGAGAAAACTTGACCGACACTTCCTCTGTCGAAGAGGGAGCATGTACAGCCGCAGGCTTAAGCGGAGCTAGCCCCTCTTCAAAGAAGAGGCAGCCTCCTTCAATTTTGAGGCCCCGAGAGAAGTAGACTTCTTCGTAGAAGAAGCAATACTCCCTTCGTCCATAGTCGAAAATGCCACGACCTTAGGCTTGGGGTTCTTCGAGACCGGCATGTACGAACGTCGGCGTCCTCGAGATCGGCAATGAAGAAGACAAAAAAAGGAGACAAGCAAATGCAAGTATGGAGCTCACTAGGGACGTTGTAGTCCCCCGGGATACTTTGGGCTCCCGCGACGGAACTGAATGGTCAGGAATTTTCGGAGAAAATTTCATCATGATCCAATGTCAGCAAATCTAGCCGAACGGAGGGAATCTCTCGAAAAATGTCAGAGCATCAAGGAAAAATCCCGCAAGGCACGATTCGTACCTTCGGGGTTGGGGAGCAGATGTTGTAAGTGATTTTTCGTCAGCGAATGTAGCTTCAAGGGGGGGGGGGGCGAAGTCCCCAAGGCACATTTAATGCGAGATCAAGCCCCCGACTCCAACATCGAAGCAATGCCACATCGTCACAGGAGCTTTTCTCGGACGAAGGATGGACGAGGATTGTCAAAGATGATCCGATCTTACAACCATAAAGATAAGCAGGAAAAGCATCACCGAAGGTGGTGTCGATTTTGTAACAAAACCCTCGGAGAGGGATTGACGGACAAGAAGGCCGCGAATCCTCGAAGATGATCCACCCCCGCGAAGCTAGCCTCGGAGAAGAAGCAAGGACTTCACTCAAGACGGAAAGCTCAACCCGCGAAGCTGGTGACCCCTGATCGAAGATGAAGTCTACGTGTGGTACTTTAAGTCTTTTTTTATGTTCCTTATGTCTAACCACGATCGTGGGACATTATGTAACCAATCCCGTAAATCCCGGGATCGATCTGACTGTAGATATTCAATTCCCAAGAAATAACTGCACATGTATTTGGTAAACTAATCCCGAGATTTATGGGATCGTGCGTTATACCTTTCCCTTTACATAACCGTCATTCCTCACCTACAAAAGGGAGAGGACAGACCTGGAGGGAGGAGGTTGGAAATTATTCTGAGAAATACAATTAAAAGTGGACGTAGGTTATTACTCCGGAGAAGGGTCGAACCACTCTAAAAGTGTCTCTCTTTTCACTTTTTCCGGCCAACTTTTATATTTCATTGCCACATCACTTTAAGAGGTGTGGATCTCGACGTTGGTTCAAATTTACACCAATAAGGACGATTTTTAATGAAAAGTTATGATGTTTTTAGCCTTAGTCGCGAGGACCTTGTACACCCTCGTCGACTATTGGTCGTGCGTGCTCCATGAGGTACGTATACCAAGATGAAGATCCTCTAAGATGAAAGATAAAATAAGATAAAAGATAAAGCAAGATGAAAGTTAAAAGAAAATTGAAGTATGAATAATCAAGAATAATTTATCATGCATTGCTTAAACTATATTTTGTGAGAAAATGGTTTTTATTCACTAGGTTTTTAGCTTACACGTTTTCCTTCGTATTGTATGTAAGAAACCTATGGTGTGATAGCTGGATTGAGCAAACGGCAGTGCAAGGCGAGCGAGGCGGGTCATAGAAAGCCACAAATTTTATTCCTCGAAACCAAGTTATTTAATTTATTAAGTTTTTATTCAATTTCAAGACAAGTATTATTTTATGACAATTATATCATAATATTTTTCTCAATAATAAATTATATTATTTGAAATTATTATGATATTCTTTCATGAAGTATATTATACGAAAAAAAAATTATTACGATTTTTTTGCTAAAGTAAAGTATAGTTTAAAGTAAAGTAACGGTTTGAAAAGTTGGGTCGCTGCACTTCTGCCTCCAATGCAGTCTCAGCGGGAGCTTTACTAGTCTAGCAGCTCAAGATAGACCCATGAGTATCCCTCAAAACAATCACAAAGAAAAGCTAATGAGGAATTTAACTATGCATCCACATCAAACTTAATATGTCTTGGAGCCGGCCTCCGCCAATGTGGCCTCACAAAATATTGGTCCAAATATGACCTTATCCCTTGACGTCTCAAACAATTGTGCTCTTGATTCAGAGTACACAAGTGAACCAATAACTTCTGAATGTCAACCGTCAATTACTTGAATCATAGATTATTCTTAACATCCCACAATGAACTCATAATCAAGCAGGCATCGGCAAAGAATTTAGGACCATAGTATTGTCTCGCTGACAACAACCACTCGTTCCGTTCTTTAGTATCCTCAGCTACTATTTTATCCATCCTCAACCCCTCATACCTCCAAACCATAGAGCTCTCACCACCGCATAGTCCTTGAACAAGTGGATGTCTGCTTTACAAATATCACCTTATAGTCAGCCTACCATATCCACTCTATTAAATAGATGCACAAACTTGGCCCAAGTTGGAAGAATTCATGTTGCCGCTCTCCAAGCAAAATTCTAACATTCATGTACACTCGCTCGCCATAAAATTTTCCAAACTTCCTCAACCTCTACAAGTATCTACTTATGGGTCGAGAAATAAGCAGTCTTGACTGATAACATTCCACTTTTGACCTCTTTCTAGATTAACCTATCACAATGAGTATTTCAGAGCGGAATAATCCTCGTGATTGCCTTGGCTGATTCCACTTTGAATAAAGCATCAATAAGGGTAGTATTCCACAAGCGAGTGTCGGGAATAAATAAAGCTTGCTAATCTTATGGAAATCCGAAGTACGAGTGACTTTCTTTGATGTAAAATTGAAGGAGACTCGTGGAATTGCATTAGTAATCAAGGAACCGAAGGTTTGTCCCTATATGTTAAATCTCTTTATCATCTCTCACCCGATAAAATCTTCCATCCTATACTATACATAAGGAACTCAAACCGAAACAGCCCAAAAAATTCAAGAAAATGGTAAACCGAAAAAATTTTGGGCAGTTATAGGTTTTACCGAAAAAAATTTGGTTGGTTTTGGATTCTAAAATTAAAATTTTAGTATACAAAAACCTCCCAAAAACCTATAATTTAATTTTTATTTTTAATATATTTTATTTTCTTATTGTCATTTCTCTATAAAAAAAAAGCCTTATTAATTGTTCATATATCATATTTTACCATCACTTTTTTTATATTATCTAGTAATATTAAATTAATCCGAAAACCTTAACAAATTAGTTAAAGTTGTTTTTAATTTTTTTTTATAAAATTTTATTATTGTATAAACAAGATATATTGAAATATATGATTGTGTCGTTAACATCTAGCACATAAGTTAAATTTCGAAATACACAATGATTATCATGATAAAAGATTTTATTTTATTTTTAGCTATTCATTGCTAGAGGTGAGAATTTTACTCCACTAGTATCTTCCTAATAAAAGTACTTTCTTCTCTTAATTCTTGTCTTATTGCTTGAAACCGAGTATCGTTCCTACTTGCTTAACCTGAGTGGTATATGTTAAGTTTTATCACAAATAAACTAAGTGTGTGTGTATGTAAGTTGTAAAAGAAAAAAAAAAGGCTTAAAACAAAAGCCTTACATGGAAAATTATGAAAAGAATGTGCTCTTTGTAAGTAGGAGTTTCCTTTGTGGGCTTATATAATTGCAAGCCATGAGTGTGCAACTTAGCACACTGACGTACACACACCTGCGTGCAAGGCCGAGACCAAGCACGACGCCTTGCAAGGCGAGGTGTAGTGAGGTGTGCGTGTGGGCAGTGATGTTGTAAAGGCGCTATTTTGTATTTAGGCGTACTTGTGGAACTTAGTGTGCGGGATTCGAGAGAGTGTGTTGTATCCGCAGACTTTCTCACAGTGATTCTCGCCTCCGCTAGCATTGGTACCAAATTTTAACAAAAAGTTGTGACTTTTCATGTGTTTTTACCATTGGTACCAAATTTTAACAAAAATTTGTGACTTTTCATGTGTTTAAACAGCCTTTTCTTGTATAACCATAACAAAGAACTACTCAAACCATGGGAAATATACAGAAACTAAATCAAAAACTTTTTTTTGAAATTCTTTTTGCCTATGATCAAATTTTTACAAGTACTTTGGTGTAAATCTGATCGAGGCTTGTCGTATCTACAAGCGTATTTGTTAAAGGTCCGTAATGGCGCAAATAGCGTTTAAAGAAAACGTACTCTTATGTGATTTAAGCCTTCATTATTCAACAAGCTCTCAACAGTTTCCTATAATTTTCAAATAACCTTAAGTGTTATTTATAAATGGATATTGAAACTTCTGTCGCCACCATCAAACTCATTTATCAAGACCTCCTAAAGTTGGACTGCTTCAATGCAACCAATTTCACTCGCTTGCAAGACAAATTGAAGTTCTTTCTGACAATCTTGAAGATCTTCTACATCCTTGACCCATATTTAGAGCCAATTTAAGAACACAATGATGAAGTAGTGACAGCTCAAGGTGGTGGAGAACAAAAAGCGAAAAGAGGACGAACTAATTTGTCATGGTTGCATCCCCAATGCTCTTTCCAACCACCTATATGATCTCGACATCGACATTCAATTCGCCAATGAGATTCCCCTTAAAGTTCAAATATAAGGTTGAGGAGGAAGGTACAAAAAAATTTATTATCTCAAAGTACTTTGATAGTAAATTCTTGATGAGAAGTTGATACTTGCACAAGTAAAAATTGCGTTCAAGAATTGCAAGTGATTGTCAACAAGTTAGGGGTGGTGAAGATTGAGAATCCTGAATCCTTTCAAGTTGGTGCAATTATTACGAAGTTGCTACCATCTTAGAAGGATTATAGGAAGAAAATTCTCAGAACTCTGAAGACTTTTCGTTTGAGCAAATTTAGAGACACCTCAATCGAGGGTGATTTAAAAAATTGAAAAATGCTAAAATTAGTTCTTTGAAGGCCAATGCTGTGAGCAAATGCCATCAAAAAGACGAGAGAGGGGATGTTCATGGTCGCAAAGAGGATCATGAAAAGTTCAAGAATTCCAAAAATATAAAGATGCCCAAACTCGGTTGTTTTCTTTGTGGTAAGTACGAGCATTTTGCTTGTGAATACAGGCAACATATATAGGGGCCAAAACAATAAGGCAAATCCAACTATGATCGATGAGGAGATTATCGCTACTATGAGCATAGTCTTGGCAGTCAATAGCAAAGTTTTTTGGCTACTGGTATGATACGTGTGCCACTGTTCATGTTTCACACGACAAATCCTTGTTCAAAATCTAGTATGATGTCAATGTTGGATAAGTGATTTAGATGGGCAATGAAAGACGCTAAGTCACAGTCATAATTCGTTGTGCCAAAGCTAGGCCAATATAGAGTAAGCTGTGAAATCTCACACCACCTGGTAAGGTAAAGGTCTAATAGTTTTGAGACTATGCATGTATGGGACTGTTTAGTTGAGTTCGTCTACGGCAGTGCTCGTTTTGGGACGGTACGGTTGAGAAGATGTTTAAAAGATATAATGGTACTACCTATTTCAACAAGAAGTATCCTCTAAGAACTCTGAAGTTATGCATGCTTGACTCGGAGAAATTTCAAGTTGGGTGACCTCTTGGGAAGTTTTTCTGAGAAGCGTGCGAGTGGGGATATTGAAAAGATTCGTGTTGGCTAGTAGGGATAATCTTCGATCCAGAAAGCAGCCATTATAATTGGTATCAAAACCTCGACCCAACCAGAAGTGTGGTTGACGTCCCCAAAAAAAGTGGGATGATTGTGACAGTCATAATCCATTGAGCCAAACAAAAGGCAAGATAGGGTAAGCTGTGCAATCTCACACTGCTTGAGTAAGGTAAAGATCTAATGTAATGGTTCTGAGATTGTGCAGGTATGAGACTGTGCAGTTGAGGTTGTCCGAGACCGTAGTGGTATGGGACGGTATAGTTAAGGAAAGGCCTAAAAGATATGATAATACTTCAATAAGATGAATCTTCTTTTTGAGAGCCAATCTCGTAAGAACTTTGAAGTTAAGTATGCTTGACCAAGAGCAATTTTAGGATGAGTTACAATAAAAATTTGGACATTTATCGATTTGTGTATGTCATCCTTGCGGAGGGACCATGCTAATCTTCTCTGTATCGTTCCAATTTTATCAGATGTGCTTGTGAATGCTGGATTGTACAATGGCAGTGCAGGGCGAGCGAGGCAGAGGATGGGAAAGCTATGCAAAATAATTTTCGCAACTTAAAGTTATTTAATTTATTATTTATTTATTTCAGTTTTAAGACAAGTTATAAGTTATTTTATATTTAGTGAAATATGTTTATGATAATTATGTTTCTTGAGTAATAAATTATTTTATTATTCTTAAAAGTTTTATTATATTCTTTTTACAAAGTATATGTATAAGTTAAAAAAATGTTACGATTTTCTGCCTAAAGAAAAGTAAAGTTTAATATTAAGTAACGGTCTGAAAAGTTGAGTCATTACGATTGTGTACGTCTGAGAGGTCTGACTGTGATGGGCTCGTTGGTTGTTGGTAAGACGCAGAAAACATAAGTGTTCACGAGGGCCCTTCTTCTAGCGCCAAATCACAAGTTAATGAGCATGCCTAATATAACAAGGTATGCTGTATTTATAGATGAAGTAGCGGGTCGGATTCACCTATCAGGCATTAATGCAGGTTCGTCCTCTTTTGTCACATAGTGTCTCGTGTATGGATGTACACGTTGCACCTTATGGTTGTACTATCTGTGGTAGTGTCCTTTTATCAGGTGTTATACTAGGTAGTGGGGTAACATGTTCCAACGTACAAAGTTGTCGAGAGTATGTCTCCATACTCAGCATGCATGGGACCACTGCCCTTAAGTCCGTAATCGTTAGGAACCACGCAGATCTTGTTTGGCACGCGCGGGTTTGGACCTGATCGGCCTTGCTTCTCATGTACTTGTTCTAACTTGCTCGGTACGTACTTGTTCAGACGTGCTTAGACTTACTTATTACGTACTTACTAAGACTTGCTCGGCCAAACTTGCCCGGACGTGCTAGACATGTACTTGCTCGAACATGCTCAAACTTGCTCAGTACATACGTGTACGGGCTACTTGGCACAACCCCTTTCCAGCGTGCTTGCACTACTCTTCTTTGCCTACCTTTTCATGTGTCACGTGGCTTTTACCCACCAACACTTAGAGACGACTTTTAGTTTTAGGTAATACTAAATTTTGATTTTAAATATTTAAACTGATCTAGAGGCATTTCTTTTAATTGAAGAGTATAATGTTTCTAATATGACCAAATCATATATTAGTTATAGATTCTTGGAGCAAAAAATTAAGGAAAGTACGTTGTTTTTTTACTTAAAGTTGAAATAAAATGCATTTTTTGTTGAAGGAAAAAAAAAATCAACGGGTAAATCTAATATTAATAGAAAAGACAATAAGAAGTATTTCAATTAAACATTAATGATAATTATGATATTTTCTTTAAATGAAAATTAGTTGTGCCTAAAGCTTCAAAAGCATTTTAAATTTAAGGTATGAAAGTATTTTTTTTACGCTCCATATTTAATTCTTAAAATGATTTATTCAAGAAGAGTGGGTGCTCAAAAACACCCGGAACACCTACATAGACGGTGCGCATCATAAAATGTATTCGATTGCTAGTGCTCACATACAGTCAATCTAAAACCTAATTTCAAGTTATCTTTAGACCTCTAACCTCATTGACGGAGCTAATATTTGTAACTCATAGTAACCTCTCTAATAATAGAGTTAAATAGCTATATATTGGCAGATAAATATTAATATATGAACAATATTTTCGATCAAAAAACTCGTTTTTGTCGCCCTTTTTTCGAATAATTTTTTCTTGGGTTATCTATACAAATGTCCTACGATGTTGTGTTATTCTTACAACTTGCACCAAAATATTTCAAAATTGACATTATTACTCCTGGATGTTTTAAAAACTTATATGTACACCTCCTCTGCCACAATTAGTAAAAAAAAATTGATGAAATTAATAAAGTAACAATAATTAAGTGACACTTGTATAATCTTAAAAGATCAAACGTCTTAAAATTACAAAAATTATAATAATTAGTCTTATAGCTATTTTTACAAACACCCCTTGATGTTGTCTTTTTTTTTTTTTTTCTCAAGTTGCACCATAATCTTTAAAAACTTTGTATTCATATGCTCTGATGTTTGAAAATATTACAAGTTTACCCCACATAATAAGGGGATAAATTGAAATATAGATGGTGAATTTGTAACATTTTCAAATATCAAGGAATACGAGTGCTAGTTTTGAAAGATTATAGTACAACTTGGAATGATAGCACAACATTAAGTGGAATTTTTTTTATGGATAATCCTTTTTTTCTTTTTTTTTTATTGTGTAACCTATGGAAACATGTAAAGCAAATATAAATTAATTTTTTTTTCACACTTGCACAAATAAAGTTTATACAAAGATATTATTACGTTCTACTTTTTTATCCATGAAATGCAAAACTATTCACACAATGAGAAGGGCAAGTACATTTCATCAAAAAAGAATTTATTAACCTTATATTTCGTTTTCTAAACATGTGTCTAATGTTGGTTGATAAAACCTCCCAAATTTTTTCAGTGTTATTTAAGCCTCTCAAAATGGCACAATAGAAACAGAATTTCTTTTTAAGAATCTATAAAATTTATCTCAAATAATAGGAAATAGCAAAAAAAAATTTTCGTTTTTAAAGTTCAGCCCATGTTTTAAAAAATTAAAAAAATAGTCATGTTACGAATTGTATAACAGAAAAGTGTCACATAAAATATAACACATTTGTAAATATTTGTAAGATATTTTGTAACACTTCAAGTTTTACTCTTTATTTTTTGAAGTGCTAAATAATATCTTACAAATATTTATAGATCTGTTATATTTTGTATGACACTTTTCTGTTATATAATTCGTAACATGGCTATTTTTTTAATTTTTTGAAACTCAGACTATCATTTAAAACAAACATTTAATTTTGGCCTATTTTTGTAACTCACCCACTATATAACACTCGCACTTTCAAAATGCATTTAATTGTAAGTAGACAATAGTAATCTCCAATACTAGTTGACTTAATATTACTCTGACCTATAAATTTGGATAATCTTAAAGATAAAATTTGGCGGAGGTTTTTTTTTTTTTTTCTTTTGAAGGCTACAAAATTTTCCAATGCCATTACAATACATAGAGAAGGTAATGAAGAAGAAGAATCGTGAAAGAGACCGTTGATTTAAGAGAGAGGATGGATACCAAAAAGATTTGACGGAAATCCTTGTTGCCTTCCAAAATAGAATCTGAATTGCCACGTGTCAGCCGTTTAACCGTCACCTATCCTTACCGTACACCGCGATATTCCCGCCTTTTCTGTCCGTCAATTTTAACGGCGTTAGCAAACAGTGTCTGACGGGAATAAAAAGATTCACGAACCCAAACTGAATCCTTAACTGGATTTAATAATTTTCCCGCCAAAACGATAATCATTCTTTATTTACTTTTCAATTTTCGAGATATAAATAGTGGTACATGTTTTTGGTTTAAGCAGTTAATAGAGGAAAACAAAGAAGAGGTTCGTTTGTGGGGACGGGTTCTAATCTGCGGAAAACGACATCACCGTTGGCCAAAATAGCGGGAAATTTTTTTTTGATGTTTTTGAAAGAAAAAAAAATGGAAATACAGATCACAAATTCACAATAATGTATATAGATATATACGTTATCTTTTCTAAGAAAAGAAATTTGAGTTGATTTGACGTGAAGGACTTACAATACACATGTACAATACACTGTAATTTCTTCTTATTTTTCAAAATTTGAAAATTTTTAGTCAAATCCGACTATTATTGGTGTTGCTGTCGTACTGGGTTCTGAAGGTACTTCAAAAATCAAAAGCCACAAATAGGCATCGATTCGGGCATCAAGGCATGCGATATTGCAATTTTTTTTTTTTTTTTAATTTTTTGTAGGCAAAAGCAGAAGCAATATTGCAATTGTTGGGATTTGAAGAATTTGGGAAGGTGTTGTTATTGTCTTTTTGTTTTGGTCATGTGTAGAATTTAGTTTGGACAAAATAAAAACCTGTCCTATGTGCTATGTGGTACTACGGTAGTATATAGCTTCCATTGTTGTAGAACTTTTAAGATAACTAGTGTTTTTTTTTTTTTTGGAAGAAATAAGATAACTAGTTTTACACACGAAGTAAAAAGTTAGAAATAATAATAATAATGTGTATTTTTGTTAAGATTCAAAATATTAATTGAATTTTTGCCATTTAGAATAAGAGAAGGGTCAATTTTAGTATTTAATATAAACACATGGGTATATCTATAAATTTTTTACATACAAAAATGCAAAGAAAAATTTAAAACAAAGAAAATAAATTAAAAATAGTTATATAAAAAAAAAGATACTTTGACAATGAATGTCAAAAGATTGAGAAATTTTTTTTCAATCCAACTGTGTAAATAAATAAATAATTTCAAGAGCGTTATGGTAAAAAAACGATGGCTGAAATGATTAAAACAAAAAAGTTAAATAAAAGAAAGAAAAAAATGAAATTGCAAAAAACTCCTCAAAATTTGCAACAAAAAAAAAACCGTTAAATTTGCTAAAAACCATTAAATGAAGTCCTTTTATGCAATTTAGAAAAATTTAAAAAAAATCACAAAGCATTGTGGTTAAGTTTTTAAAAACTTTTGTGCCTTATTAAGAGTAGTGTAGAGTATAGAAATATAAAGTTATTTAATTATTTTTTTGACCAACTTTATAGGTTTAATTTTTGATTTATATCCGTAAATTTTAATTTTATATTTTGTATCTTGTTAATTATAAACTAGTAAAGTTAAATTAATTTGAAAACTGTGGAAATAATTCTGTTTATTGAATTATTTATTAAATTAGAACATAATTGCACAAATTAGAAAAAGTAATGATTGAAATAGTACCTTAATTTTATGAAAAAAAATTCTAAAATAGTCTCTGTATTAAATCGAAAACTCAGTTTTGTCCCTCTGTTTTTGGTAATTATGAAACGGTCCCTCTTTTTGTTAAAATGCGTCTATTATATACCACCCGGTCGAATTAGAACCTGAACTACTAAGTTTACCCCTATCCAAAATGAATGTGTTTTATTTAATCGTGGAGGAATACAATGAGTTTTGGGGTCTTACTTGTAGTTGTAGCCAAACAGACATTGTGAATGTATTTAGAAGCAGGAAAGTGAAAATAACAGAGAAAAAACAACACCCTCACACACACGTAAACACCATGAAAGACAAGAGATGAGAAGATGAAGCTGAGTGACGGTCAGAAGGTCAATTTTTATGCCGAAGTTAGTGGTGTTGCGCGATTCTGAATATACCGACAAAGTGAACACGACAGCGACAAGTTACAATCTTAGTTAGGCGCAAAGCTATTACCCACGACTTAGGGTTTGGAGATGGCGTTATAGAAGGCCGACCAAGGTACGATTTTGGCAATGAAATTGCCATTATTTTGATACTATTTAATTTGAAACTTTGTTTGAAATGTCTGAAAATATAGGGGTTTGAAAATGAGTTTTGCTTTTTGACAAAATTTGGGGCTTTTCATAAGGTTGCAATAAAATCATGCATGTTTTAGTGTATATTTAGGTTGATTTTTATGTAAGTAATTTGATTATGTTAGTAGTTTATATTTTTTTGGATTTTTTGCAAAGTGGTTCTGAATTGGTACAATGATTGGCATATGTTCTGATGTTTGATCAGTGTTATATTTGCGAATTATTTAGTGTATACTATTGCTTTATGATTTTGTAGCTCTAGTGAGAAAGTGAGAAAAAAAAAATTAATGAGAAAGTGTATGTATGCTGCTATTGAGAAACGGTTGCTAGTTTTGGGCATGAAAAAAATCAGATTTTGGATCAAACTGAATATATGTTGTACTTTGATGATTTTTTTGAAATGTTGTCTTTGTTGGCCATATTTGTTTACAAAATATGAGAATTCACTATATGCAAATTCGGTGTGATGGGATTCTTTACGATGTGTGGAAGACTAATGATGACACTATTAATATCATTGGTTTGTTTGAAGCAATTGAAGAAGATTTGAAAAGCTTAAAGAAAGATCTCAAAACCACGCTTGATGTTACAGCACGCATAAGAGGATGAGAACACGTGGTTATGGAGAATGGTGCGCTATAATGATGCAGATGTTCAACCTTAATTCAAACCCAAGTGACGTGATTTTGTTAGAAGTTAGAAGAGTAACAAACCGTCTGCTAGCAATCTTACGGCCGGTTGAAAGAGAAGTAGGTGATGATGCCGAGCTTGAAAGAGAAATGAGTGGTGATGATGAGTTTGAGAGAGAAGTAGATGGCGATGATGTTGGGGATAACGAAGTTGATGGAGATATAGAAATAAAAAGCGATGACGACGATGGAGATAACGAGGATGATGGCGATGAGGTCCCAAACAGCGAAGTTGATGGTGATGCAGATATAAAGAGCGATAATGACGTTAGAAATTTATAAGTTTATTGAAGAAGTGTTAGACTATAGCTAAAAGGAGGCTAGTAACGATCCTATAGGTGACATAGTCGTTAGCAGTGACGATGAAATCTGAAGTGACGTTAGTGTGGATGAGAATGTCCGTCGTAGACCCTCAAGAGACGAAGAAATGAATTCGATGAGTAATATCCCTAATGCTCCTTCACATATTGGTCCTGATGGAAAGATTAATCTACAGCTATGGAAGTGTTTCAGGATCACAAAAGCTTCGGTGATGTCCTTTTGGATTTTTGTATCCAAGAAGGATTTGAGATAAAGAAGAAGAAATTTGACCGTGTAAGGGTCATGGCTGTATGTAAGACCGAAAGCTGTCCATGGTGCATCCATGCTTCAAAGTCTGCAGATGAAATTTGTTTCATAATCAAGACGTTGAATGAGGAACGCAGTTGTCAACAAGTCTGAAAAAATTAAAATACCATTCCCCGATGGGTTGCGGGAAAATTTTTCTCCATGTTGAAGTATGATCCTGATATGAGCATCGATGCACTAAGAGGCTATCTTCTTGAGAATTTTGCGATTAAAGGTGACAAAACAATTATTTAGAAGGCACGGGTAAGGGCAAAAGAAAAGCTTTACGGAAGCCATGCCAATAGTTTTGTGAAGGTGCACTACTACGTAAATATGGTGTTAAAGACCAATTCCAGTACTTTGGTAGTGGTAAACAGTGAGATTATTGCTTCTATAGATGGAAGTTTGGAGAGTGTGGATGAGAATGCACGAGCACCCGTGTTTAAGAGGATGTTTATTTGTTATGAGGGTGTTCGGAGAGGTTTCCTTAATGGTTGTAGACCATTTCTTGACCTAGATGAATGCCACTTAAAGGGACCATACAAAGGCATCTTGTTGGCTGACGTAGGTGTTGATTCTAATATGCAATTTTACCTGGTTGAATATGGTATTGTGGAGACCGAGAACAATGAAACATGGAAGTAGTTTATTGAGCAACGCAAAAAAGCAATTGGTGAAGATTACAGAGGGACTCCGTAGGCCATTATGAATAATTGATATTATGTATGCTAATTTGTTCTAAATTCTGACCTAAAAACTAATGAGTAATTAGACAAACATAAAATCTGATGTGTTTAATTTGGCATTCTGATTTTTTTTAGCAATATGACGTGTTTTGACAATTTGTTGTGTTTTGGCTTCCTATGTTGTTTTAGCATTCTAATTTGTTTTACCATTCTGATTTAATTCTATTTTAAGTTTGCAATTTCACTTTGTGAATAGAGAATTTTGGACGCTGTCCCACATATGCCGGGCTCGGCATACAGATTTTGCGCATAGCATATATGGCAAAACTTCCATAAGAAGTTCTCGGGAGCACAATTTAAAAAACTATTTTGGAATGCAGCAAACACAACAAATTTCAATGAATTCTGCAATATTTTTCAAGAGATCAAAACCCTAAACGTGCAAGCTTATGATTACTAGATGGCCATTGACGTCAATACAAATAACCATAGCTAATCATTTAACGGATGGTTAGATAGTTTACAGCATAGTCCACCAATTTAGCTCCTTGAAAGTTTACGCGAGCAACATACTCAACTCATGTACACACGAAATTGCGTCTAAAGGTCGCAAAATGTGATCAATACAGCAAGCAAAAGGTCCCAGAACTGTATTGTATAGAGATGTGGCGGATACGAATTCCAAGTTGAGTTTGAAGATTATAAAAGTGCCGTAAAGTTAGATGAGAAATATTGCGAGTGTGAAATATGGCAAGTGAGTGGCATTCCATGCTTCCATGCAGTGGCTTGTATCAACACTGTTAGAGTTCAAGTGGAAGACTATTGTGACCCTTTTTTTCTCTATTTACAACTGAAGAAAGTGTTACGTAAGTGTAATTTATCTGATCCTGAGCATGAACATATGGCCACTATTTGAAAATAACGACCTCCAACTGCAAACTGTACAACCTTTGCCTAGAAGACCAAAGAAGTGTACACAACGTGCAGAATGAGAGCCACAACAAAGGGCACGTGCACAATCGAGTACGAAGCGATGTAAGAATTGCAATGCCTTCAGGCACAATCGTAGGACGTGTACGATAGCAGCTGGTATATCAAATCAGGCTTTTTGAGGACAAGGTTTGGGGGTGGAAGAGTGGGCAGCGGTATTATTGGCCGTGGAAGAGGAGCTACTCAGGGAGTATCTGAATTACAGGCACATCAAGAAATTGCAACATTTCAACCAGATCTATTCGCTACCCCGGAGTCCCAAACTTAGGTACCCTAACAGTTGTTGTGTTCTTTTCATGAAACTATAAAATTATTAAACCTAAAACACATTCTCCATTTCACGTGTTTTGTTGCAGGTATTGTTCTTTGGGAGACTCTAAGGGTTACGTTTGTTTTGGAGATAATTTATTTTTGATGTACTGTTCATACTATAAACAATATTTTGTGTAAATTAATGTTGGAACCTTCTTATTTTGGGTACTTGTAATTAACTCAAAGCTGCACGGCTTATGTTACTTTTATTTTGTAAATACTAGCTTAATCTATATTAAGATATGACGCAGCGGAACTGGATAAAATTAAGCCAAATCCATGGCTAAGGGGGATAAAGCGAGCTTTTGCTCTACAATTCTCAATGTTTGATTCTAAAAGCTACTCAACAATACTCTAAACTAGCCTTTTATACTAAGGCCAAAAGACAAAGAAAACAAGTAAAATAACAAGCAAATTAATAAACCAAAAAAATGACAATTAAACTAATAAAATGGCACTAATCTCCTACATCAGTTCTTCCCGACTAATAAAAAGATTCATTCCGAATCTTTAAAAAAGAGTGTAGAGGTCCATCGGTGGAGAAGATCGAACCATGCCCTTTTTTTTTGTGATTTTGATAAACGCCGACGGAAAACTCTTTCTTCACCGCATCAAAGTCCCAAGGAACTTTAAGATGAATCCACTTGCTGCTTTGAACTCCATAATAGTTTTGTGCCTTTTTCTTCCCCTTTTCAAGAACTCGTCACTGTCAAGCTTGTGCTTCTTTTCAATTGAACTTCCCTTTGGGTGAGCTTGAACATTGCCAAATTGATAAGCAATAAAGCCAATGTAATCTCCACATCCTTGAGTAATTTGTCTTCTCTTCTCAGCAATATCAACTGAGCAGTGGGAAGGATTGCTAACATGTATACTCAAATCATCAAGAGCTTCAATTCTCTTTTCAAATACAACAACATAGTCATCACCAAAGGGCAGAGAGCTTTGAAGTAATTCATCCACTAACATGTCAACAAATTCAAGCTTTGCTACCGTGTCATGAAGGCCATAAACAGATTGGATTAATTGTTTATCTTGAACCTCAATTGAGTCAACTAACTCAGCAATATATTCAGTCTCCAAGGCAAATTTATCAAATGTTTTTATACTTAAACTTACTGCAGAATCATTAAGCGCACATGGGTTGACAACAGTAGATGAGGGGACATATATAATTCCAATCAAATTCCTTTGGTTCTCTATAACACAACCAACAACTTGATTCTTCTCCTCATTACCCATATGTTCGGCCAATTCTTTATGTTGCATTTGACATTGTTCGATGCTTTGCAATGCTAAATTTAAAGCCTTAGAATCCTTACCGCTTGAGTCTTCTTGAACAAGAATTTGAAGATTATGCTGTTGAGCTAGTGGGGACTGTGACAAACCCATATGTGTAGTAAGTGTATAGTCTGACTGAACCAACTATCCAGAGGAAACACATTGGTTGCGTTCAATTGGGGTTGCTACATTTGTTTCTTTAGCTGTATGCGCAGGCTCGATGAAAGTTGGTCGTGCCACCGTTGCGAGGTGCTTCACTTGATCCACGAATTTTCGTATATCAGAGACGAGAGATTTGGCGAGGCTGTCAAACTACATCTCAATGGTCTGAATCACGTTGCGGATGGTTTGCGAGTTGGAAACCACGGAGCTCTGTTTCTGCTCAGATCGACGGTGGTCACTGGAGAAAGAGGCGCGGTCTTTGTGGACAAAATCGCAAGGTGGGCGAGTGGAATATCGACTCTTTGCTGAAGATCGAAGCATTTCTAAGCCGAGGAGATCAGATCCGGGGTTCAAGTGATGGTGGTGGTCTTCAAGCCGATCTCGCCGACACCGTTCGATTCGTGGTTGGGTAGTCCAACTCTGTAATCGATGGCGTCCTTCGCTGGAATCTTCGAACAGCTGCTCCGGAGGAAAAACTCCGGCGACCAGCTGCCTCCGAGGTCTGGGTCGGACCGAATCCTCAGCAAAATCGCCGTGGGCTCGACTCGAATCATCGAGCCTAACACCACGTCGAACTCGATAGTACTCCTGATCATCGTCGGCGAGAAATCTGCCATCAGCGGCGGCCAACGGAGCGTAGCCGCAGCTCTGATACCACATGACGCAGCGGAATAGGATAAAAATCAAGCCAAATCCATGGCTAAGGGGATAAGGTGAGCTTTTGCTCCACAATATTCAATGTTTGATTCAAAAGCTACTCAACAATACTCTAAACTAGCCTTTTATACTAAGGCCAAAAGACAAAGAAAACAAGTAAAATAACAAGCAAATTAATAAACCAAAAAAACGACAATTAAACTAATAAAATGGCACTAATCTCCTACATCAAGATAACTTTCACTATATCCTCTTCATAAATTGCCAATATAATTCTATTAATTTGAACAGTGGAAAATCAAACAAATAAACACAATAACAAAAGTTGCACAACAATATTATTACTTTAACTGCATAATATTACAATTAGGTGTCTGCCAAGAGGCTTAAATGTCAAAGCATGTTCATAACACCTTACAATTAGTACAACATAATTTATACATGGTGAACTAGACTATGTTTACAACTTCAATAATACACAAATAAACATTATAACCAATAAACAAAATATCGCATAAACTCCATTCAAATTTGTTTCGATCTTTGTAATTCTTTGATTCAATATTTTGTAATCATGAACCCCACTACAACTATTGTCACTCGTTCCACCGCTTCTCAAAATTAACGTGTTACTCGTACACTATTACTACACATATCATCCTCACATCAATAAAAATATTTACAATCGTAACATTTGTAGAACAATTGGTTCGTATGCCTAACAATCTCACTAATTTTAAACGATGCTTTAAGCCTACTATCGCCTTCATTGCTGGAGTTAAAAGCCATCACGTCTGCAATTTTATTTCACAGTTAAGACAAAATTAAGTAAACCCATCTCAACGGCCAAACAACAATTAAATCCCTTAAATTCAAGGGGGATTTTGAGGATTGTCCCTTTTTTGCATAATGATAATCTGTACCCATATGTGTTGTACTTTTGATTTATACCCCAAAATACTACAAACATAGAATGAAAATAAAGAGAGCACATCACTTGGGGTATATATTATTAAGTGGCATTAAGAATGGCTTTATTTTGTAATTCTCTCTAAATTCAAATGTCGGTCTGGTCCGGTCCGGTCCCAACAGCCATAATTTTACTTTTTAGAACACCCTAATATATGAAACACTACAAAATCCATCTTCTGCAAAAATTATACGAAATTAAATAGATTATATCAACCAATATGAAGTCATAATCAAAAGTATATACATTCAACCCATCCAAAGCAAAAAATTGCACTACAAAATTATATAAAAAAAAAACAATCAAAAGACCATAGCTTCAAACGACTTTGGGGTTAGCCTACCTCAACTCCTTTGCCTAAATCAGCAGAGTTCTCCTTCTTCTTCCTTTCTTATTTCATCTGTCCCTCATTCTTTCAGATCTTTTCCCTTCCTCTTGCTAATTTGCAATTTCTCATCTTCTATTTGGATTGCTATGAATAAATAGGGGCTTCTAAAACAAACCCTAAACACAAATAAGGTAGGTGTTTGGATGCAAAGATAAGTATAACATATTATCCACATTTTTAGCGAGGGTATTTGGGGAATTTTTTGAAATTTCGTATAATATTTTTGCCAAAATTCAACTGGTTGGCATGTAATAGACACATTAAAAAAAAGAGGACTATTTCATAATTACCAAAAATTGAAGGACAAAACTGGATTTTCAGTATAATTCAGGGATTATATTTGAATTTTTCCTAATTTTATTAGAAAAACTTAAACTGGACAACTTTGAACATCGACCTAGCGAAGTGAGGTCGTTGATACACAAATTATCAAAAATACTTCAATAATAATTAGGAGTTGCTACTCCTCTCTTAAGTGCGTCATTCCGTTTAATCATAATCCTTTATAAGCATAAGCATCTCTACAATTACCGATATTAGCAATATTCGTCGATCTACTAGAACTCAACCAGTTGAACTGAAAGCCACCTCCAAGCAAACCGTTAATACTGGCAAGGTAAGAACATTGCAGACAAATCATGAAAAGACTGGGAAGGTAGCCTAATTTTCTTACACCACTTTAGAACGTCCAAGTTGGTGGTGTTCATCTCAACCTAGGTGTGTGTTCAAGTATTTCCCAATCTTTAAACACTATGAGCTGGAAGTCGAGGCACTACTTGAAGATCCAGATGAAGGTGTACCTCTCATTGCTTGAAGGACGACAATGGTCTTCTTCACCAATGATAAGTGCGAGTGCGAAAAATCATCGGGCTGCTAGGTTTCTTTGAACCTGTAGTCTTCCTCGTAAAACCTGAAAACTTCATCAAATTTTTTTGTGTCATTAAAACCAACTGAACATAGTTAATATCCATGTTTTGTCCTATAGCATTAAGAAAATAATAAAATGCGAACAATTTAATTTGCAACTCGAGGATGAATGCAAAGGACTACAAGTACGGGATCATTCCCAAATACCTTTTAAACTTTACTTCCATCTTCGCCACCACTTGACCTAATAACTCGTTATTCCTATGTTAACTAAAATATATTGACATTTCCAAAATCGAATGCAATACAAGGTTGCTAGTAATAGTGTAAACATTAGATAAATAATCACTGCTATTATAAAAACTTTTAAGTATAAATAGAAAATTTGATCAACGACGTAATCCTGCTCCATGACATGTGTCAAATCCATTGTATGATAGATCTATACGGTGAAAACTGCCACGTATGATAATAGCCTTCAAGCATTAAGTACTTCTAGTTCCATTGAGTTCTGGCACGTCGATGGAGAAGGTCGTCTCGTACGTCTACAGTTAACGCTGCAAAACTTTTGCCACTATGTAACTTGTTATTTCGAATCGTTTAAATATAGTATGCAATACTTTAACATATTAAACCATTTGTCAATCATTTTGAAGCATGATTAAACAATTGAATTTATGGCATGACGCGCAGCTTTGGTGATGTAGTTCGTCGTGATAACCACTTACTAGATGCTAAAGTATAACAAGTACTCTGTTGTTCAAAGGCGCTCTGTCAATGGTCTCTGTTGTGACTATTATGAAGTTTTAATCTGCAAGTACATTCAAAATTCTTTCCAAAATATTCTCGCAAAGTATATTGATCTTTGAATTATGGTTCCAATGTAATGAATTTGGTTGGAAGCTCTTCGGTAAAATCGAAGCAATTTGAGAAATATTTATCGAATTAGAGGCAACGTCTAGGCTCTTAAGCTTAAAGTTGCTTCGAAGACGATATGCGAAATTGGCTTCTACATCTAGGTATAATTTAGTTAGTGCATATGCATGATTTTTGATCAAAAGCCAAACGGTACATTGATATGATTTAGAAAGCAATTGAATGTGTGTTTCTACATTTATTATAAAAAATATGCATACTTTTCTATTTTCTCTAAAAAAAGAACAAGATAAAAATAACAAAGTCCTTACAATATACGTATAAAGAATAAGATATTAGTTCAAATGGTCTCTGAATTTTTAATTGTATGACAATTTGACCTTTTATCTTTTTTATTAACAATAGTTCTCCTGAACTATTATATTTGTAAAACTCAAGTCCAAAATGCTAACCGTGTCAAATTTTCAATTTTGGACGATTTTTTCGCATGTGAAACTCACATGCTTATTTTTTGAACAAAATTCGTAAATAACCTCGATGCATCTCATATTAAAGTGTTGGAACAAATCACAAACAACAAATAATAAAAAAATAATTTTGGACTCTTGATTTCTTTGTTTATTAAGATAATGTTGTGGTATTGTATGGCTTTTTCGTTGTTGTTGTGATAAATAGGAGTTTTTTTGTATATTATATTTTATGTTTATTTATTATTAATTTTCGTTTTCAATTTGGTACAACACTTTAATATGAGATACTTTGAGGTTAATTTGGAAATTTGATTAAAAAAAGCATGTGAGTGTCACATGCGTAAAAAACTCTCTAAAAATATTTGACACCATTAGTATTTTAGACTTGTTTTTCAATAAATATATATATATATATATATAAGTTTAGAAAGAATTATTGCTAATAAAAAAAATCAAAAACCAAACTATCACCCGATCAAAAATTTAAAGATCATTTGAGCTAATAACCTAAACAATAGCTAAGAGAGTATACAACACATGAATTAAAATTTGTTGTTCTTACGTTGATGTTTTAATTATTTTATCGTATAAAAAAATATATTTTTATAATAATATTTTAATGAGTTTTTAGGCATTTAATCAAACTTTTGGGTAATTTTTTAGGATTTAACCATATTTTCACGAAATTAGGGATTTAGCCATAACATGTAACATTTTTTGTTAAATGTAACATATATACGCGTAAAAAATGTAACATTAAATATAACGTTGGATTTGTGATTGTTGTAGATGAACTTGGTATTTAGGTGCTATTGTTGAATTGTTGAAGAAGAATGGAGCCATGAACAATTTTTTTTTTTATATTTATTATTGTATTGGATTTCTTTAATTATTTTTGTTTTATTTTATTAGAATGGGAGTTTTGGTCATTTTTTTAAATTGTACTTTGTTCAACTCAAATTCGAAATCAAAGATGATTTGGGGTCGATTTTGAAAACTAAAACATTATTAAGGAGTTTTTTAAAATTAACATTTACATTGAGGATGGTTTTATCTATAAATTGAAATATCACAATTGCATAACATTGATATTTAATCTAGATAAAGATGAAAAGTTATATAACTCATATTATATTTCACTTAGGCCATCTCCAATCACAAACTCTCCTTTTGCTCTCTAAACTCTATCTTTAGAGTAAATGTTACTATCAAACAGTATTTTATCTCCAACCACAAACTTTATTTTTAACTCAAAAAAAAAATCTCTATATTCCCTATTCTTTCCACCTATATTTTTAATTAGTTTTGAGTAATTTAGGACTATTTACATACTACACCTCACACAATTATAATGTTATTTTTTATTTTCTTCTTTTAATATGTGCAATATATGTTCTTCTAATATCGAATCTAAAATTTTTTTAAAAAAATATTTATTTTCATGAATAAGATTTTTTTATGTATGTTTATTTTAAATGAAATTAGTTATTGATTATATTTGTTGTCAAATTTAAAATATAACTTTACTGTGAATTTTTTTTTTATAAAAAAAATCATTAATTAAGAGCAAATTATATAATAAAGTGAGTTGAATAAATATAATAGAGATATAGCATAAGAAAATACCGTTAGAACACCAAATAATCCATATTATAGAGTTTGGCGTTGAAATATACCGTCCTGGTTGGACTTGGAGTTGCTCTTATGGTTTATCGTTTCCTATATTATACTATTAATAAAAATAAAATAGAAAAACCAATATGCAATAGACTATAGAGCAGAGACACTGCTGACATGAGTGGTGGGCCTTGTCTGCTAGCCAGCCAGCCTGCACAAACAACTTCATCTTTTAGCCTGTTCCTTTTTTTAGCTATTAATTTCATTGTTTTTAACCTGTTAATAATTTCTTATAAAAGCATTGTTTTGAAAAAGAAATTTCTTATATTGCACCAAAGGAAATGAATGAATCATAGGAAAATACGGTCTACTTGGTTTTCCCGCCAAAAATGAAAGTAGAGAGTGTGACCCAACTCAACCGTCATTTTCACAAAAAAATTACATTTCAAAGAGAGATATTCAAAGACTTATACGAGTAAAATAAACAGGGACAGTGGGATTTGTTAGAGAGAGAGCAATTTTTTTTTTTTTTTTCCAATTTTGTCTCAAGTTGGACTGTGGCAGTGGATCTTGTTGTTCGAAATTTGAACTCTATGGACAGATTTTGTTTTGCAGCGATTTTCCCACTAAAATCCAAAGCCTCTCTGCAAATTCAATGTAATGCCTAAAAGCTTCTTCAAAGCGAGTAAGCATGCTCATGGCTTGATGCTATTTCATGCCAACATTTCGAATCATTAAAAATATTAAAAAAAACACTAGTTAGAAAGATTACTCTATGGTGATAATTGTTTGTCACAAAAATAGTCAAAAATTATTGGAATAAAAATAAATATTTTAATTATTTTATTGAGATTTTTAAGGATTTAGCCAAATTTTTGGTTAATTTTTTAAAGATTAGCCATAAGTTTTACGAAATTTGTCATTTTTATCGTGTAACAAAATTTATTAAACATATATCAAAATTTATTACACAAGTATAAGAAATTATTACACGTATATCAAATTTTGTTACACATCTATCAAAATTTGTTACACAAGTACAAAAATTATTACACGTGTATCAAATTTTGTTACACGCGTATCAAAATTTATTACACGATAAAAATGACGAATTCCTTAATTTCGTAAAACTATCGCGAAATTCTTAAAACATGAGCCTAAAAAAAAGCTAAATGCCAAATCTTCATTATTTTATTTTGCAATAAATATAAAAGTGTCATGCAATCCAACATTCCTACTTACAGTAAAACGTCTATAAATCAACAATATTATTTTGAGGAATATTAATTTATGGATTATTTATACAAATGCCCTCTGATATTGCGCTATTGTTGTAAGTTGCACCCTAATGTTCCAAAACTGTCATTCTTGCCCCTTAAAGTTTTAAAAACTTATAGATATGCCCCCTCCATCACAATCTGTAAAAAAATTGATTAAATTAATAACGTAATAATAATCTGTTGGTACTTGTAAAACTTTTCAACGATCAAACGTCTTAAAATTAAGAAAATTATAGTATTAATTCTATAGTTATTTTTACAAACACCCCCTTATATTGTCTTTTTTCCTCAAAATGCACCTTGATTTTTTTAAACTTTGTATTCATATCCCCTAATTTAATCTTTTTTTTTTAAGAATTGAAGTGGAAGGGGTGAACTTATAATGTTTCCAAATATCAGGGAGCGTGAGTGCCAGTTTTGAAACATCAGAGTGCAAGTTGCAATGATAGCACAACATTAGGGGGCATTTGTATAGATTACCCTTAATTTACTAATAGATTAATAAAGTATTAATTTATCAATAGATTACTAAATTGTTAATTTATTCAGGTGTCTCTTTATATCCAAGCACATGAGTGTCTTTGTTGAAAACAAATTCGAGGAAGAATACGTACTATTGCATACATATTTTGTGAATTCTTCTTAATAAGGTTATAAATTTTTTATATTAGAAAATTATTAATAAATGGGTTTTAAGGAATTTTTTATGACATATTATCTTATAGATTTTATTAATTATAATCTAATATATTGTGCCCGAGTTGGGACCGCCAAAATATTATTTGATCGAGTGGCCCTAAATGATAAAGAGAAAAGTCCTCGAGTGTCATGTTATTCACAAGTTCTCTAAGAAACTCGGATAGTTTCATTGAAGTACTTCTTTTATAGCATAATTTAATTATATGTTTACAAAGTTTTAGCTCATTAGTGTACTCGTGTTGTAGGTAAGTGAAAGAGAAAACTGAGATAATTGCAGCAATGACGGGATGATGGCGAGTGTATATGGACCCAATCTCAAGTGAGTTATTGGACCAGTAATTAAACTATTGAAGTGTCGATGATTAAGTTAGGCAATTGAACCTTATTTGAAATTTTCATTTTGAGCAAGTAATTTGTGTTTATTATTTTTCTTCGCATAGTGAGCTTTCTAAACTAAAATATAATAATTCTTGTATATTTTTGCACATAGATATTGTATTACATATATACTAAGCAATTTATAATTTAATAGTCTTTATGAAATTGCTTTGATCTCGAGTTGAGTCGTTACAAAGTGTTATAGAGTAAGGTTTTGGCCGGTTCTGTGGACAAACCTCGTATCCATAAGCAGAACTAGCTCATTGCCAATGTGAATCTATATATTTTACCTTGTTAATTCATGAGCCTTTAAATGTTCATTTGCTAAAACTTCAATTGATATGTTTTCTATGACTTAACATGGTAGAGTCAAATATATATTACAAGCCTTTTATTATTGATTTGTGGGTCCGACATGCTACTAAACTTGTTAGATATATTTATGGAATCTTTCAATATGTAGGTGGACTTTTTCCTTGTTCTCCTGAGATAAATAGAAGGTGGTTAAGACTTTCAAGTTATAGGACTATAATCAAGGGTCTAAACAAATCACGCCGTTTATGAGCTAATCAGGACTAGGTTCGATAAAAGATCATTCGTGTTCAACTAGTCATGTAAACAAACAGAGCTTGGGCTTTATTTTAAGGCTCGTGCCGTTTGATAATCGAGTCAAGCTTGAGCTTATAGATACTTGGCTCGTTATAGCTCGCGAGCTGGCTTGTTTAGGAACTCACGAGCTAGCTCGGTTATAAGCTCGTACAAGAGTATTTATATATATATATATATATATATTTCAATTTTTAAGTTTTTTCCCTTATAATTTTGTTTTGAATTTATTTTTATCCCTATCATGTCAGCAAGTCGCTGCCTTGCCCAATTCTCTATCTCCCACTCTTTCTATTTGTCTCTCGAACCTCTCAAACTTCGCCTTGCGCCTTGTGCCGCAAAAGTCTACCTTACGCCACTGATCTCCTCTCTCCAAGCCCAACTTTTCCAGACTCCACTCGTAAATCCCAACTCCGCCAAACTCTATCTTGCGCCGCCGGTCTTCGCTCGCAAAGCCTAAGTCCGCCAAACTTTGACACCCGTCGATATATTTCTTTAAGCTTTTTTCGGTCTTTCATTTCCAATCTCTCTCTAGTTGGTTTTCGATTTTTTTTTTGGTTCGTTTGGTATTAGAGAGAAAGAAGGTGAGGCATGGAGACTTTAAAACAACAAGCACCATGAAGCAATACAAGAACGAAAAAGAAAAAAAAAACATAGTCCCTTCTAGTATTGCCAAAGGACATAAATACATAAGCTCAACGCCAGTCTGAAGGCCCAACTAAGCGAACCAAGTGACCATCGACATGCCAAGTATTAAACAAGGCCAAATCCACTTGGGAATAACCTTACCGCATCATGCCGACAAGGCAGAGCCATTAGAAAAATCAAAAGAAAACAGCCCAATCATATACAAAGCAAGCAAAAGATTTTTCTGGAACAAGCATTATAGCAAACTTTTACGCAAATGAATGGAGATATGAAGTACGACTACAATTGAAGTAGATATTTTCTTAAGTTCAAAAAATGCAAAACGGAAAATTGAGGGATTGGGTCAGTTTTGAACTTGGACCAGAAAGCCCAAAGCCCTCAAAAGAAGCTAACCACGACAAAGGCCCAACAAGCCGACCGGACCCGCAAGGAACGGGCCAAGCCAACTGTAACTTACCGGAAGCATGCCGGGAGCCTACCAAGCTTGTAGAAGCCCACCAGAAGCCGGCTAAGCTTGTCGGACCCCACTTGGAGCCGCCAAGCTTGCCATTCCCTATCGAGAGCCTGATAAGTCTGACGGACCTCGCTAGGAGCCTGCCAAGCCTGTTAGGAGCTTGCCAAGCCCGTCGGTAAACCTATCAAAACGGATACCGTTATCATTATCGTTATCATTTTTTTCGGTTAACGGTAACGGTTAAACGGTTCTAAACGGTAACTGTTACCGTTATGTTCGGTAACGGTTAACTATAACTGCTGTTAATGGTTCGGTAACGATTTTAACCGTCTACCGTTACTGAATTACCACCACTACCCACGGGAACCTATCAAGCCAGTCATACACCATCGAGAGACCGCGGGAGCCTACCAAGCTCGTTGTACACCATCGAGAGCCAAAAGCTCTCCAAGCCTACGGGAGCCCGTCGGAGCCTACCAAGCTCGTTAACCCCCGTCGGGATCTCGACAAACCAGTCGAATGCCACTATGAGCTTGCTAAGCCCCGCTGGACCCTGAAAGCGACTGGATATGATTCAAGCTCAAGCCGAAAAGCCCAAAGCCCATGAAAGTGCCCATATTAATAAAGGTCCGTTGAACCCTGAGGAATCGAGCCCAAGCTCGCCAGAGGCCGCGAGACCTTGTGGGATTGGGCTCAATTTCGCCAAACTCCCTAGAGCCCGACCCAAGCTTGTCGGAGCCTATGGGAACTTGTCGGAAGCCCGTGGGAACGTGCCCAAGCGTGACGAAACTTGATCAACTTCCAATTTCGATATTAACATTCTCAACTTCTCAATTTGAGCCTATTGGTGTAATTTTGTAAAACCAGGCCTTTTTATAGCGTGTAACATCTACAAAAAAATCATAATGCATGAGATTTTTGTCCAGATAGTTTATATATGTATTTCGTCACACAAAATGATAAATAAAGGTATAGTGTCGGAGCAAGTTAATAACAAAACGACATGTAGCTTGACTAGAGAAAACTACATGAAGTTTAGGGCAAACGGGCAAATGTAAGAAAATTACGGGGCAATAAATAAATTAGAAATTTATCCCCTAGGGCTGCTTAATGGCTCCAACTATAGTGTGAATAGAGATGATTTTGTTTCCTCATATGTCCAAGAGAATATCAGAAGAAATCACACAGGATTTTTGTATAAATTCAAGATAGGTCAAATGTGCACTTTAGGAAACACAATATTTGACCAATCAAGAGAGAATCAAGAAGATTATGGGCATATTCTACGCTCTAATGGCTGAGATTTTCAGTCAATAAATGCAATGGAAAGTCAACCAGAATCAGCCAAAAAAAGAAAATTAGGAGATTGTGAGAATAAGTCAAAGATCAAGAGAATTAATGACAGAATATCTCCCTCTTCCTTTCCCCTTATAGACGCCACCCTCTACCTATAAATAGAGGCTTAGGTCTCACTCATTCCTCACACCAAAATCTGAGAACTTCAGAGAAAAAGAAAGAAAGAAAAAGAGAAAGAGAAAGAAATAGAGAAAAAGAGAGAGAGAAGAGTAGAAACTCCGAAGAAATTCAAGAGTATTCTTGAGAGGAGGAGTAGTTTTGTAGAAAGATTCGAAGGTTTACTTCACCGAGGATAAGGTATATCGAAAGCCTCGCATGTTTAAGTTCAATTTTATTTTTGATCGAGGCTAACTCGAAGTTATCGATTATAGGATTTGAACGTTCGTGGGAACTCGAAGATAAACCAAGAACATTCAAACACGAATTCGAAGGTTTGCACTCTAGTCACTTTGAATTCTAGAATATTGAAGTTAGGATTTTCTACGTGTTAGAGTTTCGAGATTTAAAACCCGAATTTAAATTTCCATGTTTATTTTCTTAAAATTGTTGTTCTGCCATTTCGACAAACATAGAAGCCGAAATTCGATTTTGTTATTAGAAACCGAAACGTAGAAAATTTAATTTTAAGAAATTTTTGTGAAATAGCTTTTTCCGAAATTCGGTCTCCCTGACCTGATATTATGCAATTTTATTAATTCATTATAATGGCTTTATGAAGAAAGTATATAATCGGTAGGTTTTCTGAAAAAGTTTATAACTGAAAATTTTCTTGTTTTTAGAAAATAAGGGGAGTATCTTCAGAAAATTTTATCAAATTTGGCCTCTAGGCCCATTGATTACGAAATTTTATTAAAATGTATACTTTATTAATTTTCTAATAAAATCTATTTTTATTTAATAAAAACGAGTCTGCAACGGGACGATATGAAAAACTGAAACAACCTGTTTTAGAAGATTGGTTCTTAAATAAGAGCTGCTTTGTGATCCACTCCACATTTACCTAGGAACCTCGGGGAGTTCAATCTAGGTAAGTTGGGCTTAAAGCGGGGCCATAGCACTCTTTCCAATCAGCCTGGGGACGTTTCAGTAATTACAAACGTACCGTTATGGACTTGTTATATATAAGGAAATAATTTTATAAAGCTTATTTTTAAAGATTCTCTGTCCTTTTGGATGAGACGTTAGTACGATGAAGGTTAATTCATGCTTTGATGCTTATAATAAGTTTATGTTTAGGTTTGCCCGCTAGCTTCCGATACTATACAGAAAACTTACGTTATGAACTCTTCACCCGAGTTGAGTACAACCTCACTACAGTACAAAGTAGTTCAAAAGAAAAATCATGTTATGAAATGTTATGTGACGATTGTTTTATGAAACATGCAATGTTATGTGACGATTGTTTTATGAAACATGTTATGATGAAATGCTTTATATGACGCATGTTTTGTTAAAGTATGAAGCAAGTTATGAATGATGAAATATTTCCATGATGAAAGTTTTTAAAGTTTACGATATCATGTTTTCATAGGTTATAAACATGATTATGATGTTTTCAAGTTTAATGTCTTTATGACCAAGATGCATGTCACTTAAATAATCAAGTGATAACCAAGTTAAAAGCTGTGTCGTACCGCCCGTTCTCCTTGTGTCGACCTAAGGGCATTAAGGAGACGGTTTTCATGTATGTTATGTATGTTTCGCCTTAGTCACCGAGGACTTGTACACCCTCGCTGACTATTGGCTGAGCGCGCTCCACGAGGTACGTACACCATGATGAGGATCCTCCAAGAAGAAGTTAAAGCAAGTTAAAGTGAAACTATGTATGATATTGAATAATAATTTGTCATGCATTGTATAAACTATATTTTTGTGAGAAAATAGTTATTTCACTGGGCTTTTAGCTCACATGTTTTTCCTTCGTACTGTAGGTAAGAATCCTATAGTGTGATGCTGGATTGTGCAACGGCAGTGCAGGGCGAGCGAGGCGGGTTATGGAAAGCCACGAAAATAATTTCCGCAAAACTAAGTGTTTTTAATTTATTTAAGTATTCATTCAGTTTCAGAAAAAAGTTTATGTTATAGTGACAAGTATTATTTATGACAATTACGCCATAATATGTTTCTCAATAATAATTTATGTATTTGAAAGTATTATGATATTCTTTCATGAGTTATATTATACGATAAAAAAAAGTTTATTACAATTTTTCTGTATAAGTAAAGTAAAGTTTAAAGTAAAGTTTAAAGTAAAGTAATGGTCTGAAAAGTCGGGTCGTCACAAATTTCATAAGTTTTGAAAACAAACCCATTATTTTTTTAACTTCGCGAAATGGACCCTAGTATAAAAAGCCAATTAAGCTATTGGTTTATTTTTCCTTTTTTCTCCTATTGCTCAGTCCTTCTAGCGAGCCTAACCGTGCCTCGCGTCTCTTCCATGAGTGGCCCCGCCTCGAGCATGCTGCATTCCCGCGCCACTCGGCTACCTCGCCTCGCCAACGTGCGAGCCCAGCCCCACTCGCCACTGGAGCTCCTCGCCTCGGGCCACGCCGAGTCCAGCTCGGCCTCCTGCGCTCAGGCTCATGCTTCCTCCAAGCGAGGCCCAAGCTCTCAGGCCGTCGTAGCTGAACCTCGCCGCCGCCCAGCCCTCCTCTGTGCTGGCACGGTCCCTCCGCGTACAGCTCGACGAGCTTCTCAGCGCGTCTCTCTCCTTCTCATCGGCAGAGCCTCCGCCCACCCTCTGTGAGCGACTTGTATCAAGCCTCCGCCCAGCTATTTCGCGACGCCAGCGAGCGCAAGGTCCTGAGCTCGCCTTCTACGGGACTCCGCTTCTATGTGTTCCCGTCGGCGTAGCTCCGCCCGAGCTCAGCCACCCGGAGCTCGCTTTCCACGCAGTTGTCTCATCCTCGCGCTCTCGCGCCTCCCCGCTCCGGCGCCTCCACCGGACCCCGCGCGCACAACCCTGCCTACGTTAGCCCAACCTTCGCTTGCCGCCGCGCGAGTCCAACTCCGAGCCGAGCTTTCCCGCGCACCTCTCCGCTGCCTGAATGCTACTCCGAGTCTCCGACGGTGCGCCTCTTCACGCCGACCAGCCACTGCCTTCGCCGAGCCTAGCGAGGCCGCTTGAAATCTCGCTGTCATCGACGCCTCGGTGAGCCTCGAACTCGATTTCAAACCCGACATAAATTATGTTCGCGTTGTTAATATTTGGTGATGTTGTGTATTTTAGATTCGCGAACCATAATCCCTGTTATGCTTAGTGATCGAGTTTATTCATTTATATCTAAATGTGGTTTAAGTGATACGAGAATTTAGAATTCAATTTAACTTTGACACTAAAGTTTCAGCGAATTTTCTAGTACGAAAAGGCTCGATATTTCGGGTAGAGCATCGTTTGGCTAGTCCTTCATATTAGGTAAAAGTTTAGTGTCATTGGAATTACAGTCGTTGGAAAATCTAATTTTGTTGTTTACGGCATTGTGAATGTACTAACTTTAACCAATTGTTTAATGGAGATATTGTGTGCGAGTTGGAATATTCTGATGTTCTGCGATTTCATTAAATGTGGCATTTCGATTGTTTTGGCATTATAAATCTTCGTGGCTTAGTGTCGTTTTAGGAAATACAACTCGATAAATTAACAAATCGGCTAAACCTTTCGGGAGCTTGTGTTATTTTGTTGCAAAAATTAGAAGATTTTCTAATTAATGTATGAGTTGTATTCTCTTGCAAATATATTTGTTAAGAGGCTTGTTGTTACACTTGGTGATTTGTGTGGATTTCATGTAAAGCTTGTGTTTGTGTAAAAATAGGCGCTTTGGCGTATAACCTCGATGTTGATCAAGTTTCTGTTATTAGGAATTTTGTGATTTCGTTGGATAATCTAAAAAGTTTCCTTTGAATCGTGGCTTAGAAATATTTTGGTTAATGTCTTACTTTGAGAGACTAGATGTCGCATTGCAAAAGTTTGTGATTTTGTGTTGTTCTAGAAATCTAGAACTCACCAAGAGGTGTCGTTTTCAAAACAAATTATGACCCGGAAATGTAGCGAGGTAGCACAACTTTTCATTTGTGAATCCTTAGTTCAAATTATGTGACTTTGTGAATCGGGTCTTCGCATAAGCCTCATAATCTAGTTGCGTTGGATTGTATTTTTGTAAACATGCCCGTTTAAGCTTGAAACGAGTTATTGAATCGGGTTGCGGGTCCAAGCATTTTGCGTTGTGTTTTTCAATTTAGTTCGAAACTTGTTTCGCTTAAATCTTTCAAAATCCAGAGCCATCTCTAAGTGATTCAATCTTTATGTGCAGAAATGCCAACGAGGCAAGTTTGGACTCACGACGACTTCGACATCCTTCGACGAAGGTAAAAGCGGGCGATCGAGAACAAATTCAAGTTCATGAAGAGTTTTTAAATAGTTGAATTTTTAGTTCTTTAAACCTATGTAAATTGCTCATATGTGGGATCCGAGCCACTGAGGCTCAGTGTTGAACTATGTTTATGTTTTGAAACCAATTGTCATAATTATGAAAAATGGTTTGTGTGGTTGTGATTGAAAAAATTGTGATCGAACTAAGTTCGGTGCTGGGTTGATATTAGGTGAAGTCTTCGGCCGGGATGTCCAAAAAACAGAGGAAACTCTGCTGGATTTCCGGCTCAAAGATTAAATGCTTAGTAAAGCCAACTCAAGAACCTATTAGATTAAATAATTCTCTTCTCACCTAAACTAGTCAACGATATACCCGTTAGTCAGGATTGACAGTTAATATTACGGCGACGACACTCGAGACGAGAATACCCCATAGAGGGATTTCTCAACGAACCGTCTGTCATCCCACCATCTAGAGTTCCCTTCTATTGGTCCAATAACCTTTAAAGTCTCATTTCTCACGAATATTGAGTAAACTTAGGCTTTGGCCCTCTGATTCTCGTGTTGGACAGAAGTGCCACACATCAATCTTTGAGGAGGGACGCCACTAGGTAAAGATCACGAGGACCGAGGCAAGAGGCTTAGGACCTCAGGTAAGTGGATCTCTACTCTGACACGAGTAGACTTTACTATGCTTGAATTAATTGTGCATGTGCCGAGATTGAATAAAGCAGGTGATGCTTCTAGAATTTTGGTTATTAAACTGTGTGGATCTTCATTCTCGCTAGGGCTGCAAGTACGAGCTCTTGACCTTATTAGTCTTGTTTGTGTAACAAACCTGTAAGTGTGGGATTGTAGGTTTGTTTGTTATGTGTTGTGTTTGCTGTGTGCGTATGTGTTTGTATGACCTACTTGTCGGACCACAGACATTAAATTGCCTGACTCCTGTTGTTTAGATTTTAGTGTAGGGTGTGTATACTGTGAATATATTAGTATGACTTATCTGTAGGTGGGTATGCGGCCACATACATAAAACTACTTAACTCTTGTGGTTGAGACCTTATTGCAGGATGAGCTAAATTCTGGAGAGGCAAAAAGAGAGTCCGAGGAGTCGAGTCAAACGATTCCTACTCGTTGCGGATAACGTTCTAAATAGACTCAAGGAGTTCGAGAAGACATTAACAATGCTTCGTTGCTATGAACGTTCCAAATAGGCTCAAGGAATCCGAGGAGTCGAGTCGAATAATTCCTTCTTCTTGGTGTGAACGTTCTAGATCGGCTCAAGGAGTCCGAAGAGTTGAGTCAAATGATTCATTCGTCTTGTTGTGAACGTTCTAGATATGTATGAAAGGGCTTGATATCAAGCCCAGGGGTGCGAGAGTATCGTATGTATGCGGGTAGGGCCCGATAGGGGTACCGAAACCGCCCGACGGGGCTACTGGCAATGTTTCGGAACGACCCAAAAGATTTTGAGGAGGTTGGTAGACGACTTGCCTTTGTACATGTCTCTTGACCATTTGGGTGGGGCCCGAAGTGGCCGCAATCATGATTCAGTTTCGAAACAGCCCGACGAGGCTACTGGCCATGAAAGGTTTTGAAACGACCTAGCAGATCTTGAGGAGGTCGGCGGACGACCTTCCGGAACGGCCCGAGGGGCCTTGGGAATGAGAGTTACGGCCCTCTCTACAATTGTGACTTTGACGATCCTGATCGGTCTGATGGGGTGATTGAATAATCAATCCGAAACAGTCCGACAGAACTACTGGTTGTGAGGAGTTTCGGATCAACCCATAGAGGGTACAAAATAATAGTAGTTCTAGAACGACCCGTAGAGGGTCCATAGTTGCATTAGTTCTAGAATGACCTGTAGAGGGTTCTAGAGTTGTATTAGTCCTAAAACGACCTGTAGAGAGTTCAAAGTCGTATGAAATCTAGAACGACCCGTAGAGGGTTTGGAACTATGTGAGTTTTAACACGACCCATGAAAGGGTCTAGAGGAATGTAAGTTCTATAACGACCCGCAACGGGTTAGACTTGCCTAAAGATGTTGAAGTTTCGAAATAACCCGCTAGGGGTTTAGATTTGTCGGGAGACATCCCACAGTACTTAATAGGGTTAAAGAGTCCTTGAAATGGTAAATCATGTGCACACTTACGTATATGATGAATTGAGAACGTATACTCTCAAGTCGAGATTAATTGGTCGTCAAGCCCGACCTCGTATCGTGTCACAGCTCTGTGATATTAACGTGTCTTCTGGAGCTTTGATGCCCTATTACTAAGTCTACTCTATAGACGACTTTGTTGCAGAGCGACTCTAATCTTCCAAACTGCGATGGCTAGATCGTTGTCAATCCCGGAAAATTCAATTACGCTTCGTAGGGCAAAATGGTAATTTTTTTTAAAAGTTTATCGGAAATGTCTCTAAGGCGATTATAATTATTTATTTTGAGTAATGAATGCCGTAAATGAATTTTGAACGGTTGAAATTGTTCAACGGCCCGAGTTTTCAAACAGTGCCCATAACTTTCAAAAATTGCACTTTTGGCCCAAAAATAAAAGTTCTCAAAATAAGTCATGAATTGGTCTTTTGAGACCTAATATCATATTTATTGATATTTCTAAAGTCATTTTGAAAGTTTGAGGTCATTCCGATGCCTATTTAGGGAAATTTCGGCGAAATATCACTTTTTCGGTGTTAAGCGGGAAAACTCCGAAAAAATAGCAAACGGGTTCGTAAAATTCTACAAATTTCCAGTATAGCTTATTTTATTATATATTAGTGGAATATAATTAGATGTTTCCAAATAGAGCTTCAAAAATGATAGTTTCTTTAAAGAGGGACTAAAATGCAACAAAACGTATTTATCGGGGGAAAAATGGGAATTTCAGCTTTAAGAACAGCTGTGGCTGAGGCTAGCTCGAATTTTCTGTATGTGAAGGTTGAGTTATCAACCATTAAGCCCTAAGTTGACTCCATTTTCGGAGTTGTCACCATGCATGAGAATTAAGTGACAAATGGCTTGATTTTTAGTTAAAAACTAGGCTAGCTTTGGTGAAAACAAGTGGTAGTGTGTAAATCCTCATTCACTTCAGCCAAAATCCGACCTCCAAGCAGAAAAGAGAGAGAGGAGAGTAGAGAAAAAGAAAGAAAGGAAAAGAGAGAAAGAAGAAGAAAGAAAGAAGAAAAAAAAAATAAAATAAAAAAGAGAGATAAAGAAGAAAAACATGAGTTATTCTTGAAGTTCAAGCTTACTATTGGTAAGAAAACAATACCTCCTCTCTTTTCTTCATCTACTTAGCTCCATGTTAGGAGATTTTGGGAGATTGTTTATTAAAGAAATGATATGATTATATGATAGAGTTTCTTAATTAGAGTACATGTTTATAATTGTTTGATCAAGAACTTGATTTAGCTTGATGTTCAATGTTTTAGTTTGTATTTATAGTTGACCGAAAATGGAGTAAGACGGCGGATGAAAGTCGAGAGAGCCGGTGAATGTACATATGGACCTGACCTGTGAATGGCATGGAATGCCGGCACTCAGCATATTTAAGTTATTTTGATTCTCTTGACAGAAAGAGAAAAGTTTTAATTCCGCCGTATTTTTGGACATTAATTATGTATTATGTCTTTTAAAGTCTTGAAATGGTCATGACCATATTGTATAATTATTATTTTCCCATCTTTGAATTTATAATATTCTAAAATGATATATAAGCATGGTTTATGAACGGAAAAAGGGTCGCGGCCCGTTCCGGGCGGGTCGTGACAATCGTCGAGTCCGTCTCTATGTTAGACTGTTGTGGTATGGCGCTCTATTTTTGTGATTATGTTGCTTATGTGTAGACTTAGCAATATAAGTATTCAATCTACTTACTCGGCTATTAGTTCACTAGTGTGCTCATGTCGGAGGTATCTTGGCACGAAAGCAAAAAGGGGGAGGCGACAATATCGGGAATAGTGAGTGCATACGGGACCAACTCGTAAGACCTCACGTGGACTACCAGTTAATCGTTGAGCAAGAAAAGTTTTTAAATTCCGCAATATTTTATAAATGTTAAAATTAAATTCATTTTGATTATGGTAGAAATTGATGAACCTTATGCTTATTATTAAAAGCTCAATTATGCAACTTAATTTAAAAAGTTCAAATTTATCCGTATTTTTCGGAATTAAAACATCGTTTGAGTTTTGGGTCGTTACAATAATACATTATAATCTCTAAACTCATTGACTCAACAAATGTCCTAAGCTAGACACTCGGTCACGTGCTCCCACGTGAGGCTGCGACGAAGTTTTGTCCCAATAATCATATTTTACCTAGATGGTCGTATGAAGTCTCAACTCTTTTTTATTTTTCTTTTGGAAAAATTTCATTAATGGCCGTGAAGTTCGGATACTTTTTTTATTTGGCCCCTAATGTATTAAATGTCCAACATGTGGTACATGATGTATAAAAAAGTTTCAATAATAGTTATTATGTCTATTTTAATGGATGGAAAACGTTTATTTGAGCGCATGAACATAATTTTAAGAGAAAAAAAAATACATAAGCAGCTTAGGTGGCATTTTTGAGTTAACCTCATATAAAACAAAAGGAAAAATTTTATAAATAGTGGCTGAAATTTGGACGCTATTTTAACTTGGTCCCTGATGTATTAAACAACTCATAGGGGATACATGATGTCTGAAAATTTTTATATTTAGCCCTTTTGTCTATCTTAGTGAACGGAAATCTATATGGCGCTGACATGGACGCTGAACCGAAAAAGACGGAATTCAAGCATAAAATTAATGCCCACGTTAGACATCTTTTTAGTTTTTTTTTTCAAATTTAAAAACACTGAAAAAAAGAAAACATAAATCTTATCTTAACCTAAACAAAAATAAAATTATCAATATTTATGTAATAAACAACTAAATCCAATAAGGACATTTTTTTCACAGTTTACTAGTTTCTAAGTTCTCATTAATCAAACCAAAAAAAAAAAAAAGAATATTAATAAACCACTTAAGTTTAGATTTATCATATGAAATGTAACCTAAGTTGCTTATATGGTGTTTTTTTTCCTCTTACAATTATGTTTACTCTCTCAAATAAACATTTTCTATCCACTAAAATAGACGAAATGACTATTATTGAAATTTTTTTATACATCATGTACCACCTATGAAACGTTCTTGAAACAATGTCAAAACTTGAGGGGCCATTTATAAAAATTTTCATTTTCTTTTTCTTGTTCTTGTTTTCCTTCTTCTGAAACAGTCTCCTTTTCTTTTAGTTGGAAATAAAATGAAAATTACCATACAATACACAAGTTCGGTTTCTTCGAACTCGAAAGAGGACAATTTAGCTTCAAAATACTTCAAACAGAAATTACCTACACCTTTAAAACATAAGCAGTGGTAAATTCTTTTCTCCCTTTTATTATATTTTTTTGTTATTTGAAGTAACCAAAGATACGAAATCAAATAACACGAAACTACAAAACTGATTGATAATTTTGTTTTTTAATTTTTCAAAAGTATTACGTGAATGTTCTTATAATGTGGAAAAAA
This sequence comes from Boehmeria nivea var. tenacissima, assembly GCA_018132145.1. Lineage (NCBI taxonomy): Eukaryota > Viridiplantae > Streptophyta > Magnoliopsida > Rosales > Urticaceae > Boehmeria > Boehmeria nivea. Next base: position 8,294,301 of record CM030875.1, on the reverse strand, counting down.
AAAATCCTTAAGCCGTAAGTGCAACAAAACAACCTCACTGTATTTTATATTATATGGAAATCCAAGACATTACTCATACAGGAATAGTTTAAAATCTCAGATTGGGTTTGGTTGGATCGATATATCAAGTCAACAAGTGTTTGGCAACCAACTCCCGCAATTCTATGATGTTGTTTTGTCCGTATTATTTGACATTAGTTAAGTTTCACATTCTTTCTTTTTCCTAAGCTTCAGTCAAACCAAATTATCTTTAATTCCTCATTAATGTTACAATATGATTAAATAGTCATCTTTATTTCGGTTTTTTAAATAAATAGTCATATTTTTATATATGTTTTTAATAATTAGCCTATATTTATTTTTATTAGCAAAATAGCCATATATTCGTGTCTAGATTTTTGAGACTGCAGTTATTAATTTTTTGAATTCTGTTTTTGTTGTTTGTTGCAGACAATATTGTCTATAATTTTGAATCTCTAATCATGAAATTTGTGACTTCTTTGGTTGCATATTTTTTTGCTATTTATAAGATATTTTTTATTTAGTAATAAGTTTTATGAAAATAGTTGTATATGCAATCATTTATTTGTGAGTTGATTATTTTGTTAATGGATGTTTAACTTTTTTATTGTGTTTATTTCAAAATTTTTGAAATTTTATGATTATAGTTACAAATTTTATGATTGTGTACTTTATTTATTTAGTCACAAATTTTATTTCTTTAGTAATGAATTTTTAGATATTGACCTGATGATTATTTTGCTAATATTTCAAAACATGGCTATATCTTTAACTGACCCTATTTATTTCTTGATCATTTAAGCGTGACCAGTATAATTGGCCTCTAAAATTTTGTGTATTTGGTAGTTTAAATCTTGAATTTTAAAATATGGACATTGTTATGTTTTTTGTTTTTGCATTTATGCCCTCTAAATTTCTCACATGTAAGCACTTTAATTCCTAAATTAGTTGAGATTTATATATATATATATATATATATATATATATACATAAAATGTTATATACGCCAAATTTTAAAATTGATCAATTTACAAAAATGTGAGTATGAGGGAGAAGCATACAATTTATTTATTTATTTTTTAAGTGACAAACAAGCTATACATAGATATACTTTGTTGAATTGGTTTGACCGTTAAAATATCAATCTTTTTTTATCATTTGTGTATACAGCTAATCTGAAGAAACTGAGAACCATCTAATGGTCCTTATCCTGTCGGATCCTTTCTTAATTCTAAAATTGTCCTTTCTTAATTCTAAAATTTACCTTGTGTTTGAGAAAATTATTTTGGTCATTTTTTACCATTCTAAATGGTTTGAAAATAGTTTGGAAAATAGTTTGACTTTGCAAATTTCGAAGTGGTATAAATGGTTGAGATTTAAAGATATTATATAGGGATTTGGAAAGTTGAAAAAAATAGTTGAAAAAATTAGAATGAAATGGAATGATTTGGAGGATTGAAAAAAGTGAAAAAATAAAGTGAAATGGAATGGTTAGAATGAGGAGGCCAAACATGAGGTTAATATACCACCGTAACAATGATAAAATTATTTAATGATAATGAAAGTAGTTATAAAAGATAGAGTTCCTCATATATAGTTGTTATGATATTATGATTATAATTGTTTAAAATATGTGTTATTTTTTTTAAAAGACTGTTTAATTTTTACGTATTTTTGCAACTCATCTTATACCATAAGCCAACAAACAACTTCATAAAAGAAAAGAGAAAATGAGAGTATGTATATGCTTCCACGGAAACCAAGCAATAAAAATAAGGGGAAATCCTTTAAAATTTCCCTGAATTTCAGCAATCTGGATAATCCCCGAAAAATATTTGAGTTTAGGATAAATCCAAAATTGTCCCTCATATTTTCAAAATTCTCAGTTACTCTCTGCATTTTCAAAAGTTGGCTACAAAACTATTATTGACTTCAGTCTTCAAATTTGCAATTACTTGGGGGGTAGAAAGACAATATTTACTCTGACTTCTTGTTCACTACATAGTGGTAGTTAATAGTAATTAACTTAGTTACCAAAAACATGTGCAAGTAATTAACGAATTAGTTTGAGTTTTTATTTTTATTATTGTATTGATTTTGGGTATTTTCCTACTTCACCCATTAATGATTTATTTATGCAATAAGTTGTTCAAACCCAATAATTATCTGCGGTCCATATTAATTTAAAGTTTTTTTAAGCTAAAACCATGCCTATTAAGATTAAGAAATCCTAAATTTATTAAAAAATAAATAAAATATAGTCAAGACTTACGCTTCGCAACAAGATAGAAGATGAATTTTTAACTAATTGTTTGCTAGTGTACTTTGTAAAGAAAATTACTGAAAAATTTAGTATATATGATTTTATGATTTTCGTGACATGTAAGAGAGACGTTATGTATTTTAATATATTGCTAATATAATTAACACTTTGGAATATATGAAATTTGACACAAATATATTTGTTGGATACTTTAACTTTTAGTAGTTGTCCCTTCCTATCATCTAAGTCTGACACAAGACCACTGCGTGATCCCATTGACAACCCGAGACCGCTTCCCCCTCGACAAGCATGACCAATCCTCACGCCACACCCCTCGAACCCCTTAGACCTCACTAGACCACTCGAGACCCCTCAGACCACTGCAACACCCTTGGATCTTCGTGCCACACCTCCCAGACCACCATGACCCCAAACCACCCAGAACCTAATGCCATACCCCTAATCTTTGACACCCCACCGAATTCCCATAACGTTGCCTAGACCACCAAACGAATCCCTAAACCTTTCGCCCTATTGGACCCTGCCACCTTCGGACTCAGTACCCCTCGAACCCGTTGGACCTCACGGATCTCGAAATCCCACAGATCAGTCGCACATAGTCTTTAACCTCTCTCTTTCCCTCTCTCTTGGTTCTCTCGCCTATTCTAGCAACCACTATCTCCTTCCGACCTCCTCATTATTGTTCGCTCTCCACCGTCGTCCACCAACGTACTTACCGATGTATTCTCGCTCACTCCCTCTTTTCTTCTCTTCTTTTTCTTCCTTTTCTCCCTTTCTTCTTTCTCAACTCTCCCTTTCTTTCTCTCTCTTCCATCTCTTCATTTTCTTTCTCTTCTTTCTTCTATCTCTATCTCTCTTCTCTCTCTTCCTTTTGTAATTCTTCTCTTCTCTCTCTCTCTCTCTTACTTTCGTCTTTCTTCTTTCTCTTATTTCTCTTTCTCTCACCACTGTTGCTATCGTCGTTCGATAACTGTCACCACCGCCGTCCTATATCAGCCGCAACCGTCTGGTCCCCTCCGTTGTGCGGTATCAAGTATATAAATATATATTTTAAAAAGGAAATTCAAAATAATCTAATTATAAATTAATTATATGATTTAAAAAAACCGGTTTCTTAGTCGCAAAAAATACTCATGCGCAACTTAATTGCTATTGATTATTCAGTTGCAAATGAGTGTCCACGACTGATTTTTGACTATCCACAATTGATTAATAGTGAAATTTTTTTGTAGTGATTGCAACCATCTTCCTTCTTAGAGTAACAATTGATGATTAATTACATGAACCATGTCTCTCTGTTTACAAGTATTTTTTATTTTGTCTCAAACTTCTATATTCTCTAGAATGTTGGTATTGCACATCAGGATATGCCAACTTTTTGTGTTTAAAGATCATAATAAGATCCGTGAAACACAAGTATTAATGAAAGATTGCAAAACCAGCAACATCAAATGTGGGGATAGATAACATGAAGTTCCTCATAATAATAGCCACAACAATCCAAAGTGGTCACATTGGCATACAAATTTGTTTCCTTTTATCATAAGGAAGTGGGGATATTATCTTCTTCAAGCGAAAACCAAAAGAATAAAATAATATAAAAAGTGTGGATATTTTGATCATGGGAAAGAAGGTTTGGGACGTTTTCAATTTGCACGTCTGTTGGACAAAGTGTACAACTCTGCTCTCATCATGGGGTTCATTGGTGTGTCCTGTACATATGATTTAGGGCACCAACCTTCATGACCCCAGTAATTTTCAGACTTCTACTCAAATTATTACGGGACCAATTATTCCATTCTAATAAAAAGTTTGGGAATTTTAAGAAAATAATCACTTTTAGAAAATAATTTTAAAAAATAGTCACGGTTTTAAAAAATTTAAAAACGAACCATTTAAAAAAAAAATTTACACGTGTCAGAAATTTTCTTACAGTAATTTTTATGTGTAATTTTATTATTATCAGAAATTTCTTACATGTGTTATAGTTAGTTTTTAAATTGTGGTTATTTTTTAAAAACACACCGTCCAAAATGATTATTTACTTAACTAACCCTGAAAGTTTTAACATTTATATTTTAATTGGTCTCATACAATGATCTAATCTAACGGTGTTTGTTCCAAGTAGTAATTTAAAACATCTCTCGTAATCCTTTGAGTAGAATCATGTTAAGCCCTTCTAATTTTAAAAATTTTGATATAAATAAGATAAGATGACAGAAATAGAGTCATAACAACGAAATGATTAAAGGTTAGTTGTTATGCTTATATAGGTTATGTTTGCTAAATGGGTTTGGACCCATTTTGGAGCATTTAAACCACTTTTCCAATTTGAATGGTTGTTTGGTTATGTTTTTTAAGATAAAATTTAAATGAGAAAAAGTCATTCAAACCCTTCAAAATCAAATTCTTCCCCCTCTCAAATTTTAACAGTTTGAATCTATTTTGAATAGTATTTTTTGATTTGACATTTCAACTACTCTTTTTATTACTCAACATCACACATTTCACATCTACCCAAACAACAATCCAAATAGTACATTCAAATAGGATTATTTGACCCAAACAACAATTTAAATTTTTCGTTCAAATTACCCAATTCAAATTTTCCAATTCAAATGAAAAAATTCAAATTGTCACAGTTTGGACCCGTTTGCCAAACGACCCCATAGTATTCTTAGTATCTCACAGTGTGTTTGGTAGGTATGATAAGAAATATAAGGTAGGAGTGGACTAAGTTTAGTCCTAATTTCATATTTGTAGTATAATGTGATTGGATTAGTAAAAATGACACATATCAAAATAATCTCTCTCATATGTGATAATTAATCCAACGAAGAAGAGTGAGATTATTAATCGCGCGCCTAAAAAATATTAGTTCCACCATCAAAAAAACAATTTTTTCTTTGTTGTTTGAATAAAAATTATAAATATTTTAATAGTTTAATACTTTTTCATGTCTTGTCATTTATGTTTAAACTTTTAAAAAAGAAAAATTATAGTGAATACTCAATTTTTAAAACTTAATGTAAGTTATTACCCAATCTTTTGAAAAATGTAATCAACTATCCAAATTATTCAATTACTTACACAGTGGTAAGTTGTGGTAATTCACTTAGTTACCAAAAGCATGTGCAAATAATTCACAAATTGACTAGAAACTCAATTACTTCAAAAGTTTGGGTATTTATTTTTATTGTTATATAAATTCTAGGTATTTATCTACTTCACCCTTTAAAATATTATCATAATCCAATATAATACCACAACAAACATGTTATAGTATTAAATATAATTTAATTTTATACGATCCAACAAAATTTATCCACCCAATCTAAGTCCGTTTATATAATAATGGTATTTGAATTATTTGGATAAAAAACATTCCATTTGGCCCCCATCCAAATCATTCCATTCCATTCTATTTTTTCATTTTTTTCAACTTTCCTAATCCTACAAATCATTCCATTTTTTTTAATTATTTTTTTCAACTTTCCAAATCCCTATACAATATCTTTAAATCTCAATCATTTATATCATTTCAAAATTCGCAAAGTCAAATCATTCTAATCATTTTTCCAAACTATTTTCTAAACTATTTTCAAACCTTCCAAAAATAGTCAAAAATAGCCAAAGTGAGTGCCCCAAACGGAGGTTGCCATCTTGTGTAAATTCTTCTATTCAGTAATTTGTAATAGTTTTACCCCTTGTTTAGGGTGGGCGTGGGCATTTTGCTCATTCCATCCTATTTATTGGGATGAAAAAAATAGTTTGAAAATGGTTTGGAAAAACGATGTAAAAATAGTTTGACTTTATTAATTTTGAGGTGGTATGAATGGTTGAGATTTAAAAATATTGTATAGGGATTTGAAAAGTTGAAAAAAATAATTGAAAAAAATGAAATAAAATGGAATAGTTTGGAATATCAAGAAGGTTGAAAATTAAAAATAAAATGAAATTGAATGGTTAAAATGAGCAGGGCAAACAAATGATTATTTAAATTCACCTTGTTTTTTTTCGTCCACGTGCCTCACTCCACCTTTGTGCTGGCTGTCATACTATGGTGGGCTTAGCTTACCTCTATATATATTCACATAATAATAACTAAATAATAATAAAAATAATTCCACCGCATTCTACTAATAAAATAATATTTATTTATTTTAATTAAAAATAATATTTATTTTATTTTTAAAATTGGTGACTCTTTCTATATTTCCTAGGTTTCTTATTTGTTTCGATAGACATATTGCAGCCCCACATAAGGAACACAAGAAGATCACAGCCCAAACTCCACCAATTTCCTTGGTTCCCATTGTCGTACGGCATCGTTTTTGAATTGTGATACACCTTGACCTGGCCCACCACGCTGCTCCTCTTTTGCATTTTCCTTTCCTTTTTCTCACCGAATTTCAAATTTTGTAATTGATGATGGAATTGGAGTAGGACCCACTCACTCACATGCAAGAGATACCATTAGATTTTTTTAGATTCATTCAAAGTCCTTTCTAATAGAGAGAAGTGGGTATTAACATTTTAAAGATGCTCATTACTGATGTTGTGATATTTTTGTAATTTATATTTAAATTTTTAAAATTTGATATGTGTGTTAATTTATGTTTAAAAATATTATAAGTTCATCTTTTTCGTTTTAATTAATAAAAAAATAGACAAAATCAAAATAAATAAATATAAATTTTAAAAAATTGGAGCACAATTTGAGGGAAAAAAAGATAATACAAAAGGATATTTATGAAAATAAAAATAAAATTAGTTATTAATTTTTTATTTTAAAATATTTAATCTTTTAAAAATTATATAAATATAAATTAATTATTATTACGTTATTAATTCGATCAAATTTTTAAAAATTACGACGGTGCAATAGTTGCAAAAATAACACAATACCGTGGATATTTGTATTGATAACCCTTCAATGTAAGGTTTCAGGTCACATGGGCCCAAAAGACAATCTTAGGTTAGCACACAAACACAAAGTGTGGTCAATAGTCAAACGTCTCGATATTCGCGCACGTGTGGGCTGATCACCGCTTTCTATAAAGCCTAATGGTGTTTGTGGACACTCGGGTGAGCTTCGATGGTACTATTCTATTCCATGATAATTTACTGAACTCTTTATACGACCAATTCTATTAGTATAGTTTTAAAGATGTGCTTTTTCTTGTGTCAAATTTAATTCCAAATTGACATATAATGTGTCTGATATTACAGGTTTGTCACCCGCCAAATTATAATATTGTCATTCGATAAATTATAGTATTACCATTAGAGCATCTCCAATGCAATGCCAAATTTGTGTGCCAATGCTAAAATTTGGCATTTTGACATAAAAAATGTTCTCCAATGCAATGCCAAATTTGGCATTAAATTTGGCAAATGCTATACATGGTGCTAAATTTGGCACCAAGTATAGCATAATGCCAAATTTTGGCATTTGAAGTAGATCATTGATTGGTCAACTTTTAAGCACTTTAATTAAAAATTAATATTTTATTCAAAAAAGTTTCCTCTTACCAAGAGGTCATTATGACTAATAGTAGTCTTATTTACTATTGGTTAGCATCAACTACTTTTATTGGTTTTTGCAACTAAAAAATAATAAAATAACAAAATAGCATTTGAAATAGCATTTGTGCATTGGAGGATCAAATATCAAATATGGCATTTTTACATTTTTAAGTGCCAAATTTGGCATTGGCATTGGCATTTGCATTGGAGATGGTCTTATCGATTGTTAATGATAGTAAGTATTATTATAAAAAAAACCGAAAATTCGAAAAATAATGTATCATTGATTGAATTCTCATTTTATATAAATTATTATTAGCTTTTGTATGAGAGATACTCTAATTATATCTATTCTATTTGGTGTAACATCTATGTTTCTACAATTCTACTCGAGTTTATAGTGTAGTAAAAATAGACATAAAACATGCAAAACACATAATAAGATCTATTTAAAAAGACAAACAAACAAACAAACAAAATAAAACAGAAAAAGAGTGAGTTAAATAGGTTGCCTTAAAAGTGAATTTTTAAATAACTGGTAAACGAATTTTATTACCATGACATCATCTAAACAATTCACAATAATAAATTTACGCTTACTATTTTTAAAGTTTTTAAAAGTTAGCCAAATTATATTTTCAAAACACAACTTTTCTGTTGGAAAAGCATAAAAAATAGACTGGTTTGAAATAGTCTAATAATTATATTAAATTTTGATGCAAGAGTGCTAAGCTTATTGGGCACCAGAATGTACTTAATTTGATCAACTTAAATTAAACAAAAAAAAAAAAAGAAAAGAAAATGAAAAACTTTAAAACATACCAATAAGAGCCTTCAATTTCGTCCCTTACTCTGAAGTCTGATCAAGTAATCTCCAACACATATAAGGGAAAAAAAAAAAATCCTATTCATAAAAACTTTGATCATCAAACCAAAAAACCACTCAGTACTACTCCTTCTAAGACTGTTATTTATTGATGGGCAAATTTGTTAAATAATAATTTTAAAAATACATTTTTAAGTTATTAGCCAGTAATTAAAAATTAAGTCATTGGTCATTTTCTTTTTTCTTTTCTTAGATAATATATATTGACTTTTTTACCATTTGTTACAAATCGTAACAATTTGTTACAAGATTATAACAAATGTTATAGACTGTAACAAATTTGTTACGATTTCTTTTAAAAATATTGATAAATATCGTAACAATTTTATTACAATTTGTGACTTAGTAAATATTGCCTTACGAAAAAAGTGAATGGAGAAAGAAGAACGATGTATATCTTACTATTTCTCCTCCAGTTTCTTCCTCTTCCTGTCGGGCAAAGTGATAATCCACCGAGATAACCTGTACGCGAATAGTTTGTCCTCGGTAGAAAGGTTACGATGCTCTTTCTCTCTGAGGCCTAGAGCCAAGACAATTTTACACTTGGCCTCTTCGAGGTGTCTGGGCTAATCACCACGCTTAGTGGCTACAGAATTACAAAAGAAAGAGTTAAGTTGAGCACAAGCGAGAATTAATCAAGTGAGAAAGCCTAGCTCTACTGTTAACGTATCTATATGTCCGAAGAAGAGGTTCTTCCTTGGGCGTGAGCTCTTAAGTTCTAAATTCTTGGCGACCGAGAAGTTTACATACTTTCAACCTTTGTTGGAAGTCGTGAGCTCTAAAATGAGAGATCTCGAGAGGTTATTCTGCCACTTCAAGTGATAAAGACCCGTCTCGTGTGGGCACACGTACATGTGGTACATCATCACGAACTCTTGAGGCATTAAGTCCAGCCACCCTAGCCACTTCCACACAATGAAGTTGCATGCCATGAGCCGATAGGCATTCGTGTTGAGCTATGTCGCTGACAAGTTATAGTCGAGCAGCACACGTATCTTCTGGTAGAGGTTGAGCATATTCTAGATGGCTAGCAGCACCGCGGTAAACAACTTAAGCACAACTGCACAAGGTCCTCATAGAACATCTTGTCGCCAACGTTTGGAAAGAGAAGGGGTTCCTGCACGACTAAAGTGTGCATTTCGCTCATCTCTCACGTGCCCTTCTTGTAGGGGAAGACAGACTCATCCACAAAGGTGGAGTTAGAGGCCCCCATCGGGTCTTCGCGAGCCAAATGCTCATAGGCGACCGTTATGCCTATCGACAAGTTGCTCACATCTCCGAGAACTGTTTGCTTGAGAAGATCCTCGCAGGAGTCCTTACGGAGTGGGTCCCCCGGTGGCAGCATCCACATTGAGCGCCTAGCTAACGACCTCCCTAAGAACGGCTTCCACAAAAGCTCCCCCGTCGTCGAACTATCGGACCTACTCCTCTCATGGTCCGGTGACACAGCCATTTTCTAGAAAAGAAAAATGCAAAGTTTCAAACGTTTATCCTAGTTAACAATGTAATTATGGAAAAAAAAACTCCCAAACAAGGAACCTCAGTCGCTCGAGTGTATTAGGAAACCCAGCACCCTCGAAGGGTCACATTCCAAACCAGCAGATAAAGTAGACGAGCAAGCCTAAACTAAGCCTAAATATCTCTACTATTCAAAGCCAAATATGCAAAAAAATCGATAAAGCCGGAGTTCAAAAATCAGAGCTTACCTCTCTAAGACGAAGAATCGCCCTAAAATCATCGCAGCATTGGCAACAACAATACTTAGTGTGCAGATGGTGAAGTCCGGCGAGCTTGAGCATTATGAATAATTTGAAGAATCAAAGGAAAGATGAATAGTGTCTCGGGAAATTTTGTCAGAGTTTTTGGCAGATTTTTTTTATTTGTGTTAAATTTTGAAAAACGAAGAGCTTTTATTTAAAGGAAAATTTGCTCGTTCCCAACCGTTGGACTTGGTAACCTTTCCTTGATCGAATGGCTCTCGAGTAGGATAAGAATGGACACTCTAGATTTAGAAGCGAATCAACAAGAAGCCGATCCAATGATTTTGGATTTAAACCACCCTGACAATCAAGCAGCACAATAGATAACTGTTTAGATTTGATTGATTGTTGTCGTGTCAATCACTTAATGCAAAATAAGTATTCGGTTTCAATTCAAATTTAAAGGGTCAGAATTAATTTAGTTCCCGCTAGAGCGAAGAGTCTCGAGGCCCTAGTGAACACTAAGTCGCTCAAGACTAGGGGCAGTTGTTATCAAGCATTCATCGATGATGCATTTTATCCCGAAGACACTAAAGATCCTTGAAACTATTTCGCTAAGTCTCCACAGTCCGCGAGGAATGAGATCTCGAAGACTGTCTTCCTAAGGAGCTTTATCCAAATGATGGTCATCAGGGTAGGTATGAACCTCCCTATTTCACGCATCCCAAGTACACCTAGATCCCGTAAATTAAGGGAAAGAATCTAGGACTCATCGATCTCGGACAGACAAACTCAAATCTCAACAGTTCCTAACAAGTTGACTAATATCAGGGAGTTAATTACACGCATAAAAAGAGCATCGATCTGGCGAAAATCAAAGCCCACAAACTCAGTCCAAAAAAAAAAGGAAAAAGAGACCTATCAAATTAGGTAGTATAAAAGAGTCAACGAGGTACTTCAAAGGATGATAACAATTTTCACCCTAAGACTCCCTTGCAATTTCCTTGAAAGAGAGAAATACCTGCCTTGACTGAGGCAAGACAGTCCTAATTCCTCTTTTCTGCAGGTCCCCTATATTCATTTTGGTTATTCTCATTGACAAAATTCTAACATCAACACTCATGCTATAGTAAAAATATCTTTTCAAATTCTCAATTAAAATTTTCTCTCTTAAATGTCAATTCAAATAGTGCAAACCAAATTTTTATTCAAACATTGATTTAAACTACAAAATTTGACTTATTTTCAATCATGGAAACCCATATGAGATTCTTTGATTTAGCTTCTGTGACCAACTAAAGGGAAAAAACTTATTTCTTATAGTGGTTTTGTAGCGTCAATATTAATACATTGTGTCTGGCAAATTGAAAAAAAAAAATGTAGCTTTAATAAACATATGCTAGGATTGCTAGCAAAGCTCTCTTTGTATTTTAATTAGATATGGAGTAATTATTCATGAGTTAGTGCTATAAGTATGAATGATATAACATAATAAGAAATGTTGGCTTAAAAAATATCAACTTATGACATCTACTTACTTTTTACATAATATGTTAATCAATGTATTATATTCAATAAATAACTGAAACTTTCAATTTTTTTTAACTAAAAATTCTAACCATTTAGTATTCCTCTAAAACCATGTTGTCAAGTTGTACTCAAAAAGTAGTATCCAAAGTTTTGGGTCAGTAGGAGTGTAGAACTCAAAAGGAGATACATTTGAAGTCATACGTGTGATTCTGCTCGTATTTTAATAGAAAATGATTACTTAGACTAACGATAAAATATATATATATATATATGAATTGTCACTCAATCAGAAATTTATGACTAATGAACGCAGAAAATTCTCACATTAATTAAGCAATAAATAATGCTAGACATACTAACTCTTTTATCAACTTTTTGATATTAACCATGTGACAATTGAAGTGTCATGTTTTGATTGACATCTTTCTAATTAGATGATAAATACTCACCAATAATAATATGACACGTGAATTTGTATTAAAAAATTGATAAAAAAAAGTTGATAGGTCTAGCACTACTAGAAAATAACTAACAAATAAGATTGGAAGTGAGAGACATAAACCAGCTTTGAGGTGTGTGAAAGGAGAGACAAAATTTCCTTGTTATAAGGGAAAAGAAGGTTTGGGGTGTCGGGATCTTTGTTGTTGTAGAATCATCTACATTCTTCGGGAAGAGAGTGAAGACTTTCCACTTTCCAACACATTTTTATTTCATTTTTTCCCACTTCGACAAAACTCACTCCAATCCATGCCTGTACTTTCCCAAATCATCATCTACTAATAATATTTATGTTGTTCCTATTACAATTTACGATAAATTCATGTAAACGATGTCACTTACAACTTAAAAAAAAAAAAAGGCAAGTAATTACTTGAGGAAAGGGATTGATATTTTGCTCAGAAGACATGCCTAGACTTTTTGCTTTGTATATATCGTAATTTCATTTCAGTCGTAGTACTTCAAGCGTTTTAAATCGAATAAAAAAATATTTCCAACTTCAATTCTAAACCCTAAGTCACTAATTATTAAAATTTAAACTGAAAACCAGACAGAAATAAATAATTACGAATTGTAAGAGTTTATCAAGACTGAAGAGTATTATTTTATATTTCAACTAACTCATCACATGTCGATTTCATAAAATTACTTAAATCTTACTTAGTTGTTCGGCAACAACATTTGAATTTATTTTAGGAGTAAAGCCATTTTTAACTTCTTTTTTTTTTTGGGTCTTTTTGGTGTTTAACTTTTTTTAAATCCATGTTTTAAGAAAATAGTCATAATTTTAAAAAATTAAAAAATTACTATTAACCAATAAAAAATTAAGAGTATAGTGATAATAATGCATTAAAAATAGTTATATCCTTAATTGATTAAAACCTAAGCTATTTTCTTAAAATATTCTTCAAAAAATAACTATTTACTTGATAATCTCTATTTTTTTTTATCCAATTTAATATACAGATATATATAATGAAACAACAGTAAAAACCACTTTGCTCTCTCAAAATCTAGCCCATTCAACTAGTTTGCATTAGTAAACAAATAAAAATCTGTCAATAATTCTCACTCAAATTGAACTCTATAAAACTACAAATGGAAATCAATCGATACTTCTATTTTAAATTGTATTCTATCCAAAATTTAGTTCAAAATTTTACAATTTAAATATTTTTTCAACGTTTTATCCAAAAACTAGTTTAACATAATTTTAAAAGACTAGTTCAAATTACAATACAAATGCTATATTCAAAATTTTCAATTCAAGTTGGAAAAAAAAAAAAATAAAGCCAGCAGCTTAATGATGCTGCCTAACAAAGGGTAAAATTATACAGCTAGTGACCGTAGGGGTTAATATTAAGATTATCAACGCAAATACCCATGATGTTGTGTTATCCTTGTAAGTTGCACTTTAATCTATCAAAATTAATACCCGTGCCCCTTGATATTTGAAAATATTACAAGTTCACCCCTTATGTTTCAGTTTACCCGTTCTTCCGTATGGTGAACTTGTAACTTTTTCAAACACCAGGGCATATGAATACAAAATTTTTAAAAATCAATGTGCAACTTGAGAAAAAAAAGACAACATAAGAGAGTGTTTGTGAAAATAGTTATATGACTAATTATTATAATTTTTATAATTTTAAGGTGTTCAATCTTTTAAAATTGTACAAGTGCCACCTAGATTATTGTTACTTTATTAATTTTGTCATTTTTTTTACGAATTGTGACGGAGGGGATATACCTATAAGTTTTTAAAACATCAAAGGGGTAATAATGTCAATTTTAAAATATTAGAGTGTAACTTTTAAGATAGCACAACATCAGGGGACATTTGTATATATAACCCTTAAAATTATACAGATTTGTAGAATTTGGCAACATTTTAGAAGATGGAGACAAAAATGAGATTTTACTTTAGAGTTTGGGGGTTAAAACTTGTATGGCTTGCCAATAACTGACAAATTGTTCTTAAAAAAAATAAATAAATAACTGATAAATTGTAGGGTTTCTGCAGCCTTCAAATGAGTGGGACTATTATTGTCCTAAAAAACTGAAGTGACTGTTTCAAAATCATATTAAAAAAGATTATCCGAAACACAAAGCTTGTGTTGTGTAAATTGTAAACCACTTAGAAAATTGGCCCTTTTTTTTCTAACACGAATGGAATTGTAGCCAATTAATGACTATGCATGTCGTAGAATAGCGTGGTACCATGTTTGGGCATGTACCATCCTATAAGGCCTAAAACAGGGATTAGTGACACGAAGTTCCCATGAAATTTTGTCTGTACCTAACCTTAAAATAGTGGGACTTTTGTGAAAAAATAAAAGCTTTAAAACCTGCAGGGTCACATTTAATATCCTTTCCGAGAAGTTCATGAACTTAGGGAAGTTGTTTGACACAAAATAATGTCCTATTAATAATAATGATAGACTAAATACTATAATTATCTCTTGGGTTTAGTCCAAATACCATGATCTTCTTCTAGTTTGTCAAAATTCCAAAACTTACCAAAAGTTTTTTGATGTGTATCATAATCATACCTTGAATTAAATTTTAATCAAACAACATATATGAAATGTCTAACCTACCGCAATTAAAATAATTAATATTTTAATAAGAATATATCTTTTAGTTTTGTAACCAAACAACCAAAAATTTATTGCAAAAGAAAACCCCTGAATATAACCAAAATGACAAAAAATATCCATCATAGTTTAACTTTCTAGTATTCGCTTTGAGCCCTAAGATCTATAATACTTCACTTAAAGATTGGGTAGCTCTAAACATTGACGGAGCTAGAAATTAAGACTAGGGAGACTTGTGGTAATACATTTTAATAACAGTAGTAGTATGATAAAAAATAAAAATTTAGGGGACTATTCAAAATAATTTTTTTAAATTAAAAATTTTATAATATGGGCCAAAAAATACAGTGGGCCTCCAGCCCCCCTGCCCTAAGGTGGCTCCGTCACTAGCTCTATATAAATTCTAATATATTCCAAAAAACGAAAAGTGTGAATACTTGTTGTTTTGAGTTTTTGGGTTTTAAGGTCAGCTAACTGCCCAACTCATGAATTATTTAATTTTTATTCTCTTGAATGATGCTTAATAAATGAGTAGTTGGTTCAACGAATCTTTTCCTGAAGAAAAAAGTTTATTAAGAAAAAATCTAAAACCAAATCTGTAATCCTTAAAAATCAAATCAAAGTCCCGATTTTAAAAAACCTAAATCCTATGCAAAATCCCTGATCGTTAAAACCCTGATCCAAATCCACAATCAAGTTCAAATTATCAGTTCTCCAATATAATTCAAACCCTAGTACAATTCTCCAATCCTACATGATGTTAGAGATCAATAAGATGACGAAGATAGCAAGGATCTAAAAACAAAGCACAATGAGAAATAGTGGTGCATGAGAATTGGTGACTACGAGCGTTTTTGTCAGTGGCATGAAGAAGCGAGAACGAGGTTGCGATGCGAATGAGCACCTCTAGCAACGGTTGTGGCACAGAGGATTGTGTCTCTGGCAACTGACACAAATCGTGGCAGAGTAGTGGCGGCGGCAGGGAAGGGTTGGGAGGGCTCTCTGGTCGGGAGGGCTAAGAGAACTAAAGAAGAAGAAGGACTATTATTTTCTAATTTTCTTCTCTATTATTTTTAATACAGTTAAATCTATGTTTGAGGTGACATATTTCCTTGTTCCGGAACAAAAATAGTCTTTGCATATCCTTAACTAGGATTATCTATCTGGCAGAGGGGTAGTTAAGACATTTTCAACATAATTAGACTAGTCGGCCAACAAAAAGTCAAGACAAGGTGTAATTTTGGTATGTATTAAAAAAATTGATGGGAAGTTTTGGAATTTTGAATAAACCCAAGGTAGAATCACGAAATTTCGACTAAATTGAAGGGATATATATGATATTTACTCATAATGATATTATGCATGGCTTCATTTTAAAGAGGAGGGATTCCAAAATAAAAGTAAAATTAAGTGTCATTCAATAAACTATACCCCAAGCGGTGTACTATCTTGATTTCTACTTTATGTTTGAAGTGTAAAAATGAAGGTATAAATTAAAAGTGCAACAAAAAAAGAGTATAGATTATATTGATGTGTTCAAAATGAGCATCCCTCAAAATTCCTCATTTAAAGAAGTGTTCCATACCACAAATTCTAACCTTTTTTTTTTTTGTTTTCAAACGTTCAAACGAGGCGAAGAAAAGTGACTCAATTTCAAGCATTTACAATGTGTTTGGTAGGAGGGAGAAGTGGAAGGAGGGAGAGGAATGAGTGGAATTTGGGATGGATTTTGACATGTTAGGTTATTTGGTAGGATGGATTTTGGGAGGGAGTGAATTTGTGAGATGATTCAAAATCCTTAGTTCTAACAATCTTTAAATCACTCCAAAATTGAAGTGATTTGGGGAAAGAGTGGACTAATCCATCAAAACATCATATAAATTTACTATAGTACCATTGAAGTAGTTACCTTACTAGCATAAATTTTCTCTTTTCCTCCTCCTTCCACCTTCATACCAAATAAGTTGATGAATTTGTACACTCCTTCATTTCCTTTATACTAAATAACACAAAAGAAAAAAAAATCCCTCAATCCTCTCTATTATCCTCCACTTAGATAATATGTGTCCCCATCCTTTTATTTTTCTCTCCCTCCTACCAAACACACCGGGTAGACAAATACCATATTGTTAGACACATCAAAAGTTTCTACAATATGAATCCAGATCTTCTGTCATCTTTTTTCTCTATCTCCTCTCTGTTCCTCCAATAAAATTGTGACACGTTAGTAAAGTAGTTATCATTATATAAATTTATGCAAAGTAGTTGAGAAATTTAAGTATTTTTACTTACGTGTCAAAATTTCATTGAAGGGTCAGAAAAAGAGACAGACAAAGCGGACAAAAGATCTGGAATCCTACAATATTGGGTTCTTCACTTATTTCTAGCTAATGGTCCGTACTCATCGCCTTTTAAACATGTATAGGGCACAAAATAAATAGGATGTAATAAAAGATTGAAATCTTTAACAATACTACATTCAACTCTATTTTTAACTTTCTCAAAATTTTTTGCCACATGAAGAAGCACGATAAAAGTTTCAACTCTAATACGTGCATTACTTAAATTTAATTTACATTTCAGACTCATTTTATATTTAAACATGTTACACTAAATTGAGTAAGGTGACGTAATTGATAAAAATCATTCACATGGTGATACATTCTTAATTTTAAAATTCTTTTTGCCACACGAAGAAACACTAGAGTTACTAATTGGGCTACTAGGCCCAAATTTTACTTGGGCCGACCCGGAGTACAGTGCTGTTGTGAAATGAGAGAATTTCAAACAAAAGGGAGAATTTCAAATTAAAGTCATTATTGATGTCACTTAATAATCTATACTCCATGTGATGTATTTCTTTCATTTTCACTTTATGTTTGTAGTGTAAATTTTAGGATATAAATTAATAGTGCCACACACATGGGGTATTATAGATTATCATTGTGTCAAGAATGGGGTATTCTCAAAATCCTCAATTTCAAAATTGATGCCACTTAATAATCTATACCCCAAGTATTGTACTCCTTTTATTTCCATTCTATGTTTGTAGTATAAATTTTGAGGTATAAATTAAAAATACAATACACATAGGGTATAAATTATCATTATGCTAAGAATGGGGCATTCTTCAAAATCCCCCTTGTGAAATTTACAGGGACGATAAAAGTATGGCTAGTCAGATTACATTTAGTAGGAGAATTTCGAAAAATACTCGTTTCATGATCACAATTTTAATGTATTTCCTCTAAGTAGACTATTTATAAATTTATGCTCCTCTGAAATCATTTTTTTTTATGTAACTGGATTATTTTATTAGGATATTTTGAAAAATATCCCTTTTTCTTGACACTATTATTGTCTACTCTTTTTTTTTTTTACACCTTTTATATATATACTTCTATTTACATATAAACGATATAAATTAAAGTAACACACTATTTGAAGCATAAATTATTAATGGTACATCGAATGAGGGTATTCTTCAGGTTATATCTTTTATAGTTAACCATCATTCAAATTTATTATTCGAAATTGACCAAAAAGTTGCGTATAATTATTAAAAAGTAATATATATATATATATATATATTATAAGAGACATGAACTTACAAATAATCTGTGTATATATTAAAACATATAGTTTTGAAAGGGGGTATTTGATCAAATTTTCTCCACTTTATAGGAATTGTAAAGAGCTAGTTGGATACCACTTTGATATGGCAACAACGATTATTGGACAACGCATTCGTTTCATGGCATTGCGAACATTAATTTGTGAAGTAAAAGATTGCAAATTCACTAGGTAAGGATTTTCAACAAAGTTTTCAAAGATCATGTGGAGCACTAGGAAACAAATATTACCTGCCAACTGTGATGCAAAGAAATTAAAATGAAAAAAAAAAAAAGATTTTTGCAGAGTAGAGGCAAAGAGAGGCTTTGCGAAGACAAGTAAAAACAAAAGAGATGATATGAAAATAACAGAGAACAGAAATTATTGAGTCCATAGCTACAGAGAAATTTCTTGATCTACTAGCTGTTCTGTAATTTCTTTTTTTCTTTTTAATATTCCTGCATTATATTTCACAACATCAATGTCTTCATTCTAAGAATTTTTTTTCTTTCTTTTCCTTTTTTGCTTTCGTATTTGTCCAGTTATACGTACATGTCATTTTCCTAAAATGTATGTTCAATATATTGTAGATAATATAGATATTGGGTAAACGAGGTCGGAGATAAGAAATAGAACCCCTTGAACTACATGTCCCTTTGAAATTCTATATTGTACTTTTACACGTTTTAAAAAATATTGGAGAAGAGTGCTTAGTTCAATTGTTTTAGCTTTTAGGCTTTACATTCTTAGAGAATTTAATACTGCATAAAATATTATCCAAACATTAATATTTCAACTAGTTACTATACCCATGATAATACTTTTGGAAATTATGAATAACAATGCTTCAAAACAGATTATGAATAGCAAAAGTGCTACAGTAAACGAAAAATCACAATAAATCTCAATTTTGTTTAGCTCATGAATCCATGTGAAATGCATAATTTGTCAATGTCCGTGAGTAAATACACCGTTACAATTACAAACATATGAATGAAATAATACACAGCAGGGTAAATAACTAACTATATGGATAACATGTAATTTACTCTCTATTTTATCTTTATTTCTTTCCAGCAATATATATATATATATATATATATATTCTTTATTCATCTATATTTCTAAGAGCTAAGAATGTGATTCCAAGCTGAAATCCAAACTTCTAAAGATTGCATGAATGCTGGGATTACTATCAAAACAGAAAATATAATTCTTTTTTTTTAATGTACAAAAAGTACTATACAGGAATAAGCAGTGATACTATACAGATTGAGATTCGACAATCCGGCAGATCCGAGAAACCTGCGTTGATGCACTAAATTGCTTATTATCATCAATCTTCTCCAAAGATATCTGCACAAATATCCCAGATATGAGAGTTCTTTCAGATCTTGCATTTATACATCATTATGATGTACTTAAAAAGATATATGCAAAGATTGATTATGAGTAAAATAAGTACCAAGAGAAGATCCTCGTCGGTACCAAAAGATTTGCGGGCTTCCTCGAGGCAATTTGACGAGATCTTAACATGTTTACTGCATGATTAAATTTTGTGACAAGGTAAGTACACATTAGCTTAAAGAATTAACACGTGATTATTTTTAACGACAGGAAATAGATCCAAAAACTTGTGCAAGCAACAAAATAAAAGATACTTTTGTGAAACAAATGTTATTTAAAGGACCGAAATTTGATTGTTAATATTATCAGCTGAATTTAGCAATTTAAAGCCTTCTCATGTATATTTGATCTTTATAAATAAGAGCAGCCATCGTGAAAGGATAACGATTTATTACTCAGCGCTGGCAGGATCTCTAATCTCAAACTCATCCGTTTCACTGTCGTAGCCGCATATAATCACATAGTGACCTGTAAGAGATGATAACACATCTACTGAGCGGCCAGTTTATTTAATCAACCAACATAAATAATAGTGAAATACAAGACTGACAATTGAAATGGTAAGGAACAAAACTCCCTAAAGGAAAGGATCTTTAGAACTTGCCAGACAAACATATTAATTTAAAGAAAAATGTATCACATATAGTTCTCAGACGCAGCTCAAACGAATGAACAAAGTCAAGTGCCTTTTCTTGGCTGGAATGCCAATTTCAATAACTCCATTTGAGTCCATATTCATGGTACTTGAAAATCTAAAAACTTTACAAATAACACAAAATTCCAAAGCCATCTCCAAATGGTTAAGTGTCGAATTTTGACATTGAAAGTGACAGAGTCTTCCAAACGTTTTAAGTGAAATGATAAATGACCATAAATTTTGGCCAAAAAAGATTGGCTAGAATGATGTATCAAGTTTTAAACACGTGCAAGAGATTGCCTACTGTCCTGGAGAATGGACAAGAATCGTACATACCAGTGTAATTGGAACTGCTGTCGTTGAAGTCTGTTATAAATACATTCTTCAGCCACGACCGACTTAACAAAACATCATGGTGAACACATTTAAATTAGCCAATTATATAGTTAAGCAGCTGCATTCCCAAGGGGAAAATTAACAAATTAAAACTCGTCTAGTAAACATAAATTTGCAGCCTCGTAAAGTGGAGAACACAAGAGAATTATACCTCAACTTGTGCTGGTCAACTAATGCAATGGCAATGAATCTCCCTGTCAAGATCAAACGAGATATTTCGTCTCTGCTGATTGACCTGCACTGTAAATGAGAGAAGGATTTTAGCCTTTGTTATGATTTGATAATAACCTAAACAAGATTTATATTTTATACCTCTATCTTAATTCCAGCTTCCGGTGATCTTTTAAATAGCATATCCACTCGTACCAAATCGTTTGGTAATTGCTCCTGCAACATATTTAACCTGAGTTTTTTGAGTGTCAAATCAAGGGATCGACTACTAACCTACTAACAAGTAAATCAATTGATATAACACATAAATCATCACAGATTGATATAAATCAGAAAGTTTGACACAAAAAAAGCTGGAAGACAAAACTGACAACGAAGATAAAAACCCAAGAAGCAATTGTTAATCGAGTTTCCACAGAATAAAACTCTATGGGCTAACCATGCATATTGTACGCGGACAGTTCTTTGTTTAAGAGATATAAGCATATATAAGAATAAAGGTAAGCTTTACTCTTAAAATTGTAATAATGCAATTGGAAAAAAATTATATTTAATAGGCATCTGGTTATGTTCTGGTAGCTGTGAATCCTTTGACATACCACTCAAAATGTTATATTAAGGAAGTTTACTAAATTAGAAAAAGCCACTATAGAGGAAAATCTATAACGTTAGTGAATCACCTTGTAAAATGTCTCAACAGAATAATTTGGATTTACCCCAACTGTTACAGTGTAGTAGGAAAAACTGATGGAAAATTTCTGCAATAAGTATGCCAGATCAACAGTCCAAACGCTGCGCACAAGGTATCAATAATGAGTTCTAAAAAGTGCTGGTATATTAGTTCTAGTCTGATGCGTCATGCAGATTGGTAAACCTAAATCAGTCCGTTAAAAAATATATATATACTCAAGATATAAAATGACCTACTATCTAATTTCTATTTCATCGCATGACCCAGAAGTAACAATATCCTATTATCTTCTAGCGAACAACAAGTTCAATATTTACATGGCACATTCAGGAGATGAACACAAACACAATTGTCGTGTGTTTGTTGAATTAGTCAATAAGAAACGGTTCATAAAAAATAATTCGTATATAATTTTTCTCACTTGCTTCTTTTTGGCTATGACTTTTTAAGACCTTTACGTGACCAAAAGCAAAGTTGTAGATGTCTAGGTCTAGTTCACAATACATGGATACTGAACTCATTTCAACTGAATAAAAGATGAACAATTCGAGAAACTGTCAACAACAAGGATTACAGTGCTAGTTCATGACAAACAGACATTGAGAGAGAATCAAAAACAGAGGAAATCATGTCGACTAGCTCAAGCATAAGGAGATCTAGATCTGAAACCAATGCCTATAAAATCATGTTTAATTATTCTAGCAAAAAAAAAAAAGTATCATTATGTGTATACGACCTTAATTTACCTCCATCAAACAACAATACGGAACTAATTAAATTAATTGAAATGAATTTTTGTATACGACAAGAAATTAAGTTTTAAGGAACCACCTCGTGGTGCAGCATAGCTCGGCGAGTGACTCGATGCTATGGCTGTTGATGCCAAACGTGCGGAAAACCATCAGAACACAAGCAAGGCCACAATCCCAAGCGTATAACTGATTAATATGCGGAACCTATAAAGCATAATAAAACCTTACAATAGTAAATAAGCATTTTTTACTCGAGAATTATCAAACTTGACAAATAACATGATCACAAATCGGAGCATCAACAAATGACATAAGGGCATGCCCGTAATCGTAGTGCACTCACTTCAACAAAATGCGAGCGGGGCACGACAGAGACAGAACACTTCCCATTACCCGACGGCTTCTCACCCGCAAAGGATCCTAAGAAACCGGAATCTTCTGTCTCTGATACTTTCTCCTCTTCTGCCTTGAAAGTCTTGTTAAAAAGTAAATATAAAGGCCACATGAGTCACGAAATTATCAGTCACACCCTTTTCACGACAATGCTACACTGTGAGACACGAAACACAGCCCAATACTCAATTAACTCGTCAAGCATTGTCTTGTAGGTTTCCCCAAAACCTGTCGCGAATTACATAATAAAACCATTCAGATTTCCTTTTAGCAAAAAAAAAAAAAAAAAAAACTACCCAATTAAGATTTCCGTTGAAATCTGTGTTTTAGTTAAACTTGTATGAATTATATTTAAAAGGCTTCTCCACACTTTGTGCTAATAAATAAAGAATCAAGGTCTATAATAAAGCATGATGATTAAAGAGAAACGGATATTCAGAAGGAATGAGAATTAAGTCAAGTTCTGGTATTACCTTAAACTTTATGGAGGGAAAAAAAAAAAAAAAGGAGAGAAAAGAAAAAGAAGAAAAAAAAAACCAAAAAAGTGACACAGTTCTCATCTACAGTCCTGAATCGATAGAGATTGCTTAAAGATACATATCTGATAAGTCAAACTATCAAAAAGCACAATTGATCATGAAGCTCAGGCAATATTACAAACAAGATTAATTGTTTGACATAATTAAGGACAAATAAGACAAATTCGAACGGATTATCAAAAAAATACATTGAAAAAAAAAAAAAAAACACATACCATATAGAGAATAACATAGAAAAGAAGATCAACTTGGAGAAAGAAAAATTAAAAAAATAAATAAATAAAAAGCCATGTATATACCTTAAAATAGTGAGAAAAGAACAAGGCCGGTGGAAACAGCTGTTGGGGATAAACTCGTGGAAAAAGGTTTTCGGTTTTCTTTTATCACTTTATAGGATATTTTTATTGATATTTATTGGATTATTGAATATCAATATGTAAGGAATTTGTGGAATAATTGAGAGTGGTGAATGGTTGGTGATGGGTTTGTAGGTACGGTGGTGGAACCTAATTGGATCCTTCCTGTGTTGGCTTTGATTATTCTTATTGGATAATAAATAGTTGAGTTTACATCAATGGCCCTAGGCTTGTCGGATTTGACAAATTGTTCTTAAATTTTATTTTTGTAATCAACGGCTTAAACTTGTAAAATTTAACAAATTGGACCTTTATATTGTTTATTTTCAAAATAATTTGCATCAATAGTTCCTACGCTTCTAAAAAGGAGAAAATTACAAATTTATAATGATTTGATTCAATATTTGAAAAGTTATATATTTTTATAAATATTTAATCAATATTCAAAGTTTTATTTATTAAATTACATATTATTTTTATTACAATTTTATCTTTTATATATATGGATACTTAAATTATCCCTAAATTATTTTAGACAATTTTATTTATATTTTTTTTATTATTATAAAGTATAAACATGTAATGATAAGCAATTTTTTTCATCTCGATCATGTCAAAAATAGATTTTTATCTATCTCGAAAATGGTACTCAATATCAGGGGTAAATTTGTCATTTCAGTGTATTTATTAATGAAATAGATTTTGAAAAACTGTTCTGAAAAGACTTAAAAATGTATTTTTCAAAATCTACAATTTTGATCCTTTAACTTTGTACAGAAAACATTTATATTTTAAGGTTTCTTTACATGGTAGATTTTAGACTCAATCTTAAACTGCATGTTTGACCTTCTTAACAATCGAATTTGTAAAAACTCGGAACCATGAAGTTGTTCAAAATTTTTATTCATTTTCTCTTTATTGTCAAAATCTCATTCTGCCTTTAAAGTGTTCAAAAATCGCTAAATCCAGATCTGCCCAGAACGGTTCGGAAACCGTTCAGACAAAACTTGGTTCCGGATTTTTCAAAAATGATTGCAAATTCCATGGTTCTAAAATTTTAAAAACTTATTATAAACTTGTATATGAACATGTATAAAAATTTGCATATACAAATAAAATTGTTTGATGCATGAAATAATACGAGAAAGTCGGTCTTTATTCTAGATCTCCAAAAACCCTAATCGGGTGCGTAGAACGGACGTTCTAGCACCAACTCGAGCATGTTATTCAATAAAATTTGAGCCTAAACATTAGTATATCATCATATAATAAGTTTTATGGTTTGGATGTAGAGATTACCTTCGTGGCTATAAATCTCTTTGAATTTACCGGCACACGTTTCCTACACGAAACGCCTCCGAAATAGCGCAAATCCAAACACTGTTATTATAAACCGTAAAAGAACTTTGTCTTACCTTAATTTCTAAATTCTCTTGAGGAAAAATCCTTACGAAAACCGAACTCTCTATTCTCTTTTTCCTCTTTCTCTTTTTCTCTCTTTTCTTCCATCTTTTCTCTTTCTTTCTCTAGCTCTAAAATTGTGTAACCTTTGGAGTAACTATTGTAAAGTAAAAAAAATTTGCCTTAATGATCCCATAATGATCGACCAAATGAGGAAGAAATGGAAATAATTTATTTTCATAATTTTCTCTAATCAATGAAAATTAGTTCATTTCCTTAACCGAGACCTTATTTCCTTTTTCAGCGGATTTTTCATTTGAAATCTTTCCTGAATCTAGGCATAATTTTGGCCTCAATTCTACATTTTATGGCTGACCATTATAAAGCTTTAATGACCAAATTTTATTTCCATTTATCTTCCCTAATTTGTCTCTTCATTGGTCCCATTTTGGTAAATTTTTGCCAAGATAAAATTGATTACCGTATTCATTGAGATTCTTGTCAAACCTTCCTATTTTGCTCATTAGTTTAAAGAGGAAATAACTCTCTCTTCCTCTAGTCAAAGTGGCGTCTATTGTGGTCTAATTTATATAATTTTTAATATCATGTGATGTTGACGTGTGTTTTTAAAAAATAGTCACAGTTTCAAAAAATTTGAAAACTAGCTATAACACATGTAAGAAATTTCTGACAGTAACAAAATTACACATAAAAATTGCAGTAAGAAAATTTCTGACACGTGTCAGAAATTTTTGAAAGTGCTAGTTTTTAAATTTTTTGAAACTGTGGCTATTTTTTAAAATTATTTTGTAAACAGTGTCTATTTTCTTAAAATTCCCTTTATAAAATATGTTCTAGTCTTATTTTCTTATCAATAACTTACGATTATCAGAAGTAAATACTCAAAAGGAAATACAGTAGATAAAATATGAAAATCTAAGAGGAATAATTCGATATTCGAATTTTTTATTCGAAACGATAAAAATCGGGGTATTACAATCTACGTACTCGGCATGCATAGGGGACCACCGTCCTTAAGTCTGCATCTGTCAGGGACCATGCATGTTTTGCTTGTCACGTGCAGGTTCGAACCTGCTCAACTTGCTTTACATGTACGTGCTCGGACTTGCTTTGCCTTACTCGGCACGTACTTGCTCAAAAGTACCCGGTACGTACTTGCTCGGACTTACTCGACACGTACTTATTCAGACGTGCTCAAACCTACTCACCACGTACTTGCTCAAACGTGCTTGGACTTGTTCGGTACGTATTTTCTTAGCACGTACTTGTTTGAACTTGCTCGGCACATTCTTGTTTAGATGTGCTCGGACTTACTCTGCACGTACTTGCTTAGACTTGCTTAGTCTATACTTGCTCGGACGTGCTTGTACTTGTTTGGCACGTACTTGTAGGACACGAAATTGCTCGAACGAGCACGTATATACTTGCTCAGAGTGCTTGGATTTGCTTTGTACATACTTGTTCAAAAGTGCTTCGACTTGCTCAGCACGTACGTGCTTGGACTTGCTTGCTATGTTCTTGCCCGGGCTGGTTGGCATGACCTTTCTCAAGCGTGCTTGCACTAGTCGTCCTTGCTTATCTTACCACATTTCACGTTTTACCCACCAACAAATAGTGACAAAATTTTACTTTTTATTAATAAATAATCCAACAAGAGCATGATAAAGTATAAAACTTACAGAAACAAATAGCAAATAGTTGAGAGACATTGCTTGAAATTGCTCGCTACGTGTGTTCGTGGGCTACTTGGCACGACCTTTCTCGAGCGTGCTTGCACTATTCTTCTTTACTCACCCCACTACATGCCATGTTGTACCCACCAAGAGATAGTGAATGAATATTTCTTTTTATCAATAAATACTTCAACACGAGCATGGTTAAGTATAAAACTAACAGATATGAGTGTAATCGAGCCGAGCCGATCTTCGAAGTACTCAGGCTCAGCTCGTCAAATAATTACCGAGCAAAAACTCGAGTTCGGGCTCGATAGAGCTCGACTCGATTACGAAGCTCATTTTAAACTCGAGCTCGTTTCGATTCTTCACCTAAGGAGCAACACCAAAACAAAAAAGATTGTATTGTCTTCTCGTCTACTCAATTGAATCGATAGTAAGAGTTTTTAAACACTAAATTCATATGTTTGAATTCCCCAGAACTACAAAATCCACAAGATATATAATCTCCGAATACCTAATCGCACACACAAAAAAATTCAAAAAAAAAAAAAAACAAAAACAAAAACAAATGAACTCAAGCGAATTAAGAGTCTGGCCTTCTTTGGCAACGAACAGTACCCATACAAAAATGACGCCGGAGACGAAGGAGAGGAGTAGTATTCCGACCCTCTTCAATCGACAAACTTGCAGATCCAATGGAACGAGCTTTCTCTATGTGACGTCCAGCCTTTTCGGATCGTCACTTAACATATACTTATACTTACTTAGCACAGACAATAATGACATATATATTTTTTTAAATTTATACATATACGTGGGCAACATAGTAATAAAAATAATATCTTAATAACATTATTATTTTAATGCCATAACAATAAGATATGAATTGTCTGAAAATGAAAACATAACAAGATAAATACGTAAATCATCATAATACTTATAAGCGGATTTATTTCAATGAGGTCCCTTATACCCGCCTTGCTGGTCTCGCATCATCGTCGCACAATCTATTTTCAAACTATAGATTTCTTACCTACCGTACGAACGAAAAACTTGTGAGCTAAAGTCCAGTGAATACAATTATTTTCTCACAAAACATAACTATACAATGCATGATAATTTTATCTGTATTACTATTTCATGTCTAATCTTTAACTTTCATCTTGCTTTAACTTTAATCGTAGAGGATCCCTATCATGGTGTCGTACCTTCGCGAGTGCGTTCAGCCAATCGTCGGCGAGGGTGTACAAGTTCTCGGTGACTAAGGCGAAACATAACAGACATACATAAAAAGCCGTCTCCTTAATGTCCTTGGGTCGACACAAGGAGAACGGACGGTATGACAAAACTTTAACTTGGCTATCACTTGTTTATTTAAGTGACATGCATCATGATCATATAACTTGAACATCATAAACTTTAACATAGCTATTGGTGTGAAATTTGAACCAACGCCGTGATACGCACCTCTAGACGGTGGTGCGGCAATGAAAAGGAAGAAAGAGGCCAGAAAAAGCAAAAAGATGGGAAGTTTTGAAGTGGTTCGGCCCTCCTCCGGAGAAATAGCCTACATCCACTATTCTAGTGTTGCTTGGTAAATCTATTACAAAGAGTTCGACTAAATTTTCTTCCAACCCTTCTCCCTTCCCTTCCTCCTCCTTTTATAGGCCAGGAGAGAGAGGGTTCGGTTATTGGGGCCTGACAATCCATCCCTAAAATTTCGGGATTAGGTGACCTAATACACGGTCAACCATAACCCCTTGAATTAAGGGAGTGGGTTACCAACTAATTACAGACGTACATTGAGAACGGAATGTCTACAGTACTTTTCAGACATCCCACAATCGGGAGTAGTCGACCATTACAAAAGTAAAACCTAGACTACCGCGCGCAGACTACATTAATGATCGGGGGTCGCCAGCCTCGCGGGTCGTACGTTCCGTCTTCAATGAAGTCCTTGCTTCCTCTCCGAGGCTAGCTTCGCGGGGGTCGATCGTCTTCGAGGATCCTCAGCGTTCTTGTCCGTTAACCCCTCTCCGAGGGTCTTGTTATAAAATTAACACCACTTCTGGTGGTGCTTCTTCAGCTTCCCTCTGATGGCACACGATCGAGGGTTATCTTTGACAATCCCTGCCCTCTCGTTTATCCGTGGGACACCCTTATGATGATGTGGCATTGTTAAGCTGCTGGAATCTAAAGTATGTCGCAATGAATGCTCTTCGAAGACTCCGTCCCCGAAGATACAATCGCGGACGAAAAATCACTTACAACAATAGTCATGTTTATAACTTATAAATTCTCATCATATAACATATCATCACATACACCATAACATCAATCATCACGAAAATAATTTGTCATATAACATTGCATAACGTTTTCTTTTTTGAACCACTTCGTACTGTAGTTGGACTGTACTCACCTCGAGTCGAGAGTTCCTAACTCAGACGTTATGGATAGTGTCGGGAACGGGCAAACCTAATACATACACTTATTGTGAGTATCTAGGCTAGACATAAACTTAGCTATTCTCGTACTAACGTCCAATCTAAAGAGTTGTAGTCTTTAAAAACGAGCTTGTATAAAATTATTTTCTTATTAAGAACAAGTCCTTAACAATGCGTTGGTATTTACCGAAACATCCCCAAATCTAGTAGGAAGAGTGCTATGGTCCCGCTTCAGACCTAACTTATCTATACCAAACACCCTGAGGTTCCAAGGTAAGTGTGGAGGAGATCGTAAAGCACATCTTATTCAAATATCAATCTTTCTAGACAGGTCGTTCAGTTTTCTATATTGCCCCATTGAAAATCTGTTCTTATTAGGAATTCATATTGAATTAGATTTATTTAAATAAATAATTTAGAAAATAAATAAATAAATAAACATTTGTGGTTAAAGGGTCTCGGAGCCGAATTTGAAAAATGTTTTTGATCACACTCCCATTATTTTTCAAAATAAGAAATTTTTCAGTTATACACTTTTTTCAGAAAACATACCGAATATATACTTTCTTTATAAAATTAGTTTAATCATTTACGAAAATCACATCATATCTGACAAAGAGATCCGAATTGGGAAACATCCTATTCCACAAAACTTGCTTAAAATTAAATTTCCTACGCTTTGGTATCTAATGTCGGCATCTCAAATCGGCTTCTAAATTCATCAAAACAACAGAACTTCATTTTTATTTTTTTGAAAAAAAAAACTTAAATCGAATTTTTAAATCTTTAAGCTTTTAACACAAAGAAAGTCTAACATCGATATTCTAATATTCAAAATGACTAAGAATCTAGAAACCAAACCTCGAAGTTAGCCTTAGAGAGTTTTTTATTCCATCGAGTTTTCCACGGACGCTTGAACCTATGAACTATCGCTTCGGGTTAGACTCGAACGAAAGAAATTCAAAACTTAAATGTGTTAGACTTCTTTTACCTTAACCTTAATAGAGTGAAATTCTACTCCTCTTACTATGCCCGGCCTCTTTCTCAAGAATTCTCTCAATTTTTTTCTTCAGAGTTTCTCTCTTTCTCTCTCTCTTTTTTTTTTAGCTGAGACTTTTAGGTATTAGTGTGAGGAATGAGTGAGGCCTAAGCCTCTATTTATAGGTGGAGATGGTGCCTATGAGGGGAAGAAAAAGGAAGGATTTGCTTTCATTAATTCCCCAGATTGTAGACTTTCCATAATCTCCGAAATTTCCTCTTTTGGCTTGATTCTGGTTGATATTTTTTTCTTAATTAATTGACTCAATCTTGGCTCTTATTGCCCTAGAAAATGTGCCCATAACCCCTTAGAATCCTTCTTTATTTGTCAAACTTGCTTCCTACAATTACACCTTTGACCTAATCCCAAAATGATATTTTTGACTTTCCTATTTTGGTACAAATCCTATGTGATTTTTTCTGATTTTCTCTTGGATTTTGGAGGAAATAAAATCATCTCTTTTCACACTAATAATGGCGCCATTTTTTAGCCCTAGGAGGATAAAGTTTCAATTTATTTTATGGCCCCGAGGTCCTTTGAAATTGCCCCTATAGCGCTAAACTACTACATGTCGTTTTTGCTAGTAATTTTGCTCCGACACTATATTTTTAATTAACATATTATGTGACAAAATATACATATAAAATATCGAGACAAATTCCCGTTCGTTTTATTAAAATTTGGGAAAATTCAAAAATGGTCCCTGTATTTTACCCAAAATCCAGTTTCGTCCCTCTGGTTTTGGTAATTACGAAATGATCCTTCTTTTTTTTTTTTTAAATCGGTCTAAATTAATCCCTTTTCGTTGACTAAATTTAAAATTTTTTCTAAATGACAAAACTACCCTTCATTGTAATTATTAATCTATCTAATATTTTTAAAAATTACACATACACCAAATATTTTACTTTTATGTTTTTAATCTAATTTCTTAAATCTCCCTTTCTTTCATCTCTGTTTCACTGTTTCATTCTCTCTTTCTTTCTCGCCGGTTTCTCTCTTTTTATGAAGGGTTAGGGGGTCGGAGTTTGCGGGGCTCTAAGTTCGGGGGTGGTGGGTTTTGCGGCGAGGTTCGCGTGGAGGGGCGGCGAGGTTTGCTGCGGGGTTTGCGTGGAGGGGAGGAGCGGCGGCGATGTTCGCTGCGGGGTTCACGTGGAGGGGCTTCGAGGTTCGCTGTGGGGTTCGTGTGGAGGGGCGGCGAGGGTCGCTGCGGAGTTCGCATGGAGGGGCGGCGGGGTTCGCGGAGGGACGGCGGATTCTTCTGTTTCTTCAACCAACACTGCAGTGACAAGTGAATTTAGAGAAATTAGCTCCCGAATTCTAAGTAACATAGCAAATGACTCAACATGTAAGAAACTTGACCAGTGTTGAATCTTTTCTTTCAAAGTCTGTTATCGACTATGTTGGCACATAAAATAAAAGTCCTTCAAAAATTCCAAGAATTCAATATTTTTGAGTAATTTGATGAGTGAAATCTTGTTAAGCAAGTAAAAACACAATATGCCTGCCAAATAAAATTTTCAGATCCAGCAACGTTCAATGTGGGGCGGCGGGGCTGTTTGCGGAGGGGAGGGTGTTCGTAGAGAGGCGGCGGGTGTTCGCGGAGGGGGTACGTCATAGAGAGGCGGCGGGTGTTCACGGAGGGGGTTCGTCGCGGAGGGCCGACAGGGGTTTGATGCGGAGGGGCGGCGGGTGTTCGCGGAGGAGGTACGTCGTAGAGGGGCGGCGTGGGTTTGTCGCGGAGGGGCGTCGTGGTTTTGTCACGGGTTCGTCGCGGAGGGGCGGCGGGGGTTCGACGTGGAGGGGCGGAGAATACATAAAAAAAAATTTAATAGTTAAATATTACCCAATAAATATATTAGAGCCTGAAAGAGAAGATAAAAATGATATATGGGGTATAAGTATAATTTTTCAAAATATTAGAGGTTGAATTAATTAATACTATAAAGGGTAGTTTCGCCATTTTAAAAGAATTTCAAATTTAGTCAACGCAAAAGGATATTTTTAAGCTAATTTGAATAACAGAGGGACCATTTCGTAATTACCAAAAATAGGAGGATGAAACTGGATTTTCGGTATAACACGGGGACTATTTTAGAATATTCCCTTAAAATTTCATAAACGTTACATGAAATGAATAGGTCGGGCTTTTACATTATGTCTTTCACCATCTTCGATGATGGCTTCTGAGCGTCGGCCTGAATGGGTAGCCCTCCATTTTGGAGTTGTCTGTCGAGAGACCCGGGGGAGTCGGGAAGAGGCGGCATGGGAGAGTCGGGACGTGAAGGCCGAAGAGAGAGACAAAGGTGGGAGACAAGAGAGTTGGCTAGGGGGAGTTAGGAAGAGGCGGCCGAGGGAAGTCGGGACACGAAGGCCGAAAAAAAGAGACACAGGTATGGGAGAGTCGGGAGACGGAGGGGTGGTAGGGGAGAGTCGAGAGGCGAAGAGGCGGCCTGGAGTCAGGAGGCGGGAGACGAACGAGATAGACAAAGCACATAGGTTGGGAGGCCAAGAGGGGCGGTGGTAGGCAATTGCAAAATGAGAGTTAGAGGTATGAGTCAGTGTTGACTTTGACCTAGGGTTGGAAAATTGACAAAAAAATATTATAAATTTATTTATGTTTTAAAAATAAAAATAAAATTAAAAGATAAAAACTAAAAAATTCAAATATTTTTATGTTATAAAACTATACAAATGTATAAGAATTAAGAGGGATGATAAAATTTAAAATATATTTTTATGCCCTAAGGCTATCTCCAACGCTACGGCATAATAGCGCATATGCCCCTTTTTTCTAATCCAACCCAGCGCTAAAACTTAGCGCTATTTTGAAGAGCATGAATAGTGGTACGCTATATATGGTGTACCACTGTTCCACGGTAAATATTTTTTTTTTCATTTTTTAATAAGTTTTGTTATTTACATTATAACCCTAAATTTAGTATTATTTGTATTTTAAGTCCATTGTTAATTGTATTTTTAATATGATATATCAAAATTTAATAATAATTTCTACAAATATTTGTACGTATTTAAAAAATAACAAGAAATTATATTTTTTACATATATTTATTTACAATTATTATAAACATGTTAATAGTAATAAATATTGCAATGAATTTATTCTACACTAAAAGGGTTATCATTTAATTTTTTATTCAAAATAGAAATAACATAAAGTAAACACATAATACATAGAGAAATAAAGTACGACACATAGAGAAAAATAAAAACTTAAATGAAATACGACATAAAATTAGTAAAACACACATAAAAAAGACACATTAAGACTTAGGAAAAAAAATAAAAGCGCATAAAATACTCAAACATTTAGTAATCCGGTAAACCGCTTCCAAAGCCTCCAATATTTTGAAAATATTGGTCAAATTCATTTGAGTCCAAAGACGTCCCCTGGCGTTGTTGTTCTTCTTGTCGATGTCTTTCTTTAATTTTGTTTCTCAAACCTCTAAAATATTCACGTGCATAAGGATCTTCAAGAGCATCCACATTCATTGACAGAATTTTATGCTCCTCTTTGTTGTCTTTGTGGTTCACAACATACTGCAACAAACTCTCCACCCGTTGACGATGTTGGCCGGCAGCCTCTAACCTTTGTTCAAGCTGTTCATTAGACTCTCTCAATTTTCTAATATCTTCTGCCATTTCGTCATTAATTTTTTTTTTCAATTTTGATTTCTTCACCCCAGCAGGTAATTGGGATGAGAACCATTAGAGTCGTCGTCATCCAAATTTATAGAAAATAGTGACAACCCAGGATATGCTACCGTAGGCGAAGTAGCATTTTGATCATCCGATGAGTAGTAGCTACTACTCTCTTTTCTTCGTCTATTTTGTTTCTTAGAGTTTCCATTGTCCTTAAACTTTTCCAGATCTTTCAGCATAGCCCATAGATGATCAAATTTGAATCCTTTGCTGAACTTTGAGTCTGCCTTGAATAAACGCTTCACGTCATTCATCTACAAAATTATTATCAATGTAAGATTACGACTAACAATATTTAATATACCATGTAAATATTAATAAAAACTTACAATATCCTCATTCGACTTCCCACTTGGTTTAGTATACTCTATTTGTCTAAGGCATGCATTCAACCTTTTCATCTCAACGGTTATAGTACTCATGCGATATTATAGCGACCGAACTGTGCGTTGCTCGTAGTTGTTGCTCACTCGTTCATTATACGTCTCACCTGCACGTTCTCAAAAACGGTCGGAGGATTGGTATATCCCGATGATTAGATCTTGAGTAATATCAAGAAAACTTTCACCTAATATAATATCTTTAGTATTTGAGTATCCAACACCTCGGCACGCCATAACTTATATTAGACAAATATTTTTATAAGATATTTAATAATCTTAAGACTGCAATAGTGATATGTTGATTGTGAATGAGCAATCTATGGGAGCTCCCTATTTATAGACATCCAATATGTAGATGTGTGAAACTTGGAAATCCAATCTAACGACTACAAATCAATTTGGAATCCATTTTACGGTTCCTTTTATATTTCTTATCCAATATGATCCGATAAGGAATCTTATCTAGTGGACACGTCATTCATTGTTATCACATGTCAAACACGTTACTCGATATGATCAGGAATCTTATCTGGCGGACACATCATTCAATGTTATCACCAGTCAAACACGTTATCCGATATTATTAGGAATCTTATTTTCTTACCACGTCGTTCGATGTTCCAACTCGTTACACGATATCATCAGATAAGAAAATCTAAATAATGCAATCTAAATCGTTAGATCCTATCTTGAATGTTTACCGTCAGATTGAATCTCAATTTGAGCTAGGAGTTTCCTCATGACTCCTATAAGTAGTTTACTAATTCTGCATATGCCATACTACCTCAAGCCTTCGTTAAAAAAAAAAAAAAAAAAAACCCCACACACACATTTTTATTACCTCTTACAATGAATCCAAATGTTGGAGGTCCATTTTATCCAGCTTACGATAGTTCAACTTCATCAGATGATGAAAATATTTTTGTTAACGCTCTTTCAATTGCTCAAGAGCAAGAAGAAATGATAATTCAACAGATCGCTCACAACAACACGATGATTGCTCGCTATTTGGCTAGCCAGAAACAACAAGTGGCACATGTTGGGTCTATTCCAGGTCATATAGTGATCAATTGTGATCGGGAAGCCGCAGATCGCAATTTGTTCGAGGACTACTTTGCCGAAAACCTACGTTACAACAATACCATGTTCCGTCGCCGTTTTCGAATGTCCCAGAGTTTGTTCCTTCGAATTGTGGATGCTGTTAAAGCTCATGACAACTACTTCGAGCAACGCTATGACACACTTGGTAGACCGGGCTTGTCAACATTACAGAAAGCAACATGAGTTTTTCGGATGCTCGCATATGGTATGCCAGCGGATGCAACTGATGAATACGTCAAAATAAGCTAGTCAACCACGATTGAATGTGTGAAGCGATTTTGTCGTGCGGTCGTAGAGATATTTTCAGAAGAATATCTTAGAGCACCTAACGCCAATGGCGTAGCTAGGTTGCTCGAGATTGGAGAAAAATACGGATTTCCTAGAATGTTGGGCAGTTTAGATTGCATGCATTGGAAGTGAAAAAACTATCCAACGGCATGGGCGGGTTAATTTGCAGGTCGTAGTGGATCACCCACCATCATCTTGGAAGCTGTGGCGGATTTTGATCTATGGATTTGGCACGCGTAATTTGGCTTGCCAGGCACAAATAATGGCATCAATGTGTTGGAGTCTTCTCACCTTTTCTCTAATCTAGCACAAGGTATTGCTCCATCGGCTAAATATTTTATTCAAAGAAAAGAGTATGATACTGGTTATTATTTAACTGATGGTATATATCCTAAATAGTCAACAATTGTTCAAACTATTAACCGACCGCAAGGACGAAAGAAAAAATATTTTGCTATGAGACAGGAAGCGTGCAGGAAGGACGTTGAACGTGCTTTCGGTGTTCTCCAGTTACGATTTGCAATTGTTGCAGGACCGGCACGTTTTTGGAACAAAAATGTATTGCATGACATAATGACAACATGTATTATTATGCACAAAATGATAGTAGAGGATGAACGCGATCGACAAGTGCCTATTGTAGATCTAATTGAAGCTCCAGCTCCAGACGTTGAGAGGGTAATGGATGAGAATACAAGATTTGAAGAATTTCTTGCTTGATATAAAAAAATTAAGGACAAAGAAGCTCATATTGCACTTCGTAATGTATTAATTGATCATTTGTGGGAGGAGTATAGTAATTCAAATGCTTAAATAATTAATAATATGTATGTTTTTTTTCTTTTTATGTTGAATTAAATAAAAGTGTTGTATGATGTGAAATTTGATAAGTGTGACATTATCGTTATTAATATAATTAATAATTTCTTAATTGTTATTTAGTTTGTTTATGGTTTTTACATATTTTAACTTTCAAATGGATTAATGTGTTAAAAAAAATCTATTGTGGGGTGAAATTATAAATAGTACAAAATTAGTAAAAAATATTTTACAAATGAAGGTATAAATAATATAAAGAGAATATTCTTTTTTCCAGTAAGAAATAGAGTATTGGGTTGGAGATAAAGTACTGTTTGATTGTGACATTTACTCTATTATAGAGTATTGGATACTCTATTTTAGAGTATTGGGTTGGAGATGGCCTAAGTGTTTGCTCTTTTTGTTTTCACTTTAGGTTTGTAGTGCATAAATTAAAGAGTAATTGGCACCTGTGGCCCCTGAACTTGTCGGACTGCGACATTTTGACACTTTCTTTTTTTTTTTTAGGCACTAAACCCCCTTAATTTAAAAAATGTTGCATTTTGCCTCAAATTAAAAACGGCCGTCCAATTTCAAGCGGAATTTGACACATGTTTAGCACGTGAGCTTTTATCTGAGGGTATATTTGTAATTTACTAACAAAAATACAAAAAAAAAAAAAAAAAAAAAAGCTAGATAGAGGAACAGAAGCAGCCAGCGATGGAGAAAAAAAAAACCTATGAACACTAACTTCGAGTCAAACCCAGCAGCCAACAAAAATTTGGTAATGCACACCAACAAAAACAAACCCAGAACTAATAAAACTTAACAAAATCAAAACAAACAAACAAACAAACAAGATTTAGCCTTAAACCTCTCTTCAGCAGCCATCTTCTTCTTCGTTTTCTATTTCCATTAAATCAAAAAAACAAAAAATCTCTCTGTATCTCATCCCGTCACACACACTCTCTCTCTCATCGCCGTGAAGCCACCCCAACGAAGCCCCGCTCCACGCCGTTCGCCGTGTCGCCGATCGCCGCCAATAATAAAAACAGAAAAAAAAAATCCAACAAAGCCGTTCGTCGGATCTGGGATCGTGGAGCAGCCGCTCGATTCGTGGCAAAGATTAGGCGGCGCGGGTTCGAGCACGATGGCCCTGGGTTCGGCACCAAGCCTCCCCACCGCCTCCCTTACTCCGCCCTCTGCTGCACCACCCACTCCTCCTTCTCGCACCGCCTCGGCAAGGGCGGCTTTCGTCCTGTCTTCCGCGGCTCTCCACTCAACCCCAAGAGCCCTGCCGCGCCGGAGATCGCCATGAAGGTCATGGACTCGGGCACCCTCAAGAATGAGCTCCTCTTCATCGCCACGCTCGATTCCGCCCACGTCGTCGCGATGCTCGGCTTCTCCGCCGACCGCAATCACCGCCGTGCTGGTCTTGCCCTCATTCCCTTGGCTGCCATTGACGACGACGCTTCCTTTCTTCGGCAGCGAAATCAGTCGGTGCAAGGTGGTGGCCAGAGAGGGAGAAGAAGTGTGGAGATGAGAAATAGAAGGGTGGGGGCTTGGTGGACTGATTGGGGGTTAGGGCGGAATCGAGCACGGCAAAGTCAAAATACCAAAACTGGTTCTCGTTGAGTCTTGGAACTGGACGGAGATGGGATAGATCGGGCGGCGAACCAAACGTCAGGCCCCACATTGCAAAGTCAAACGCCCCCGTCGAGAAACTCACGCCCGTCGACGCCGTCGCCGCCTCATCGTCGTCACACTTTTGTTTTGGGTGTTGC
The DNA here is from genome assembly GCA_018132145.1 of Boehmeria nivea var. tenacissima. Taxonomy (NCBI): domain Eukaryota; kingdom Viridiplantae; phylum Streptophyta; class Magnoliopsida; order Rosales; family Urticaceae; genus Boehmeria; species Boehmeria nivea. The sequence goes on along the minus strand of CM030875.1, from coordinate 8,255,641 downwards.
AAGAAAGAAGGGTGTTTTGCTTTAGAAAAAAAAATCTCTTGAAATAAGTTTTCGAAAGAAAAAAAAAAATCAAATGCAAGAACGAGGAGGGAGAAGAATGGGATAGCAAATGACAAATTTACCCTCAAATAAAGGGCCATGTGATAAGCACATGCCAAATTCCGTCCAATGGACGTTTTCGATTTAAGGTAAAATGCAACAGTTTTCAAATTCAGGGAGTTGAATGCCTATAAAAAAAAAAAAAGAAAGTGCCAAAGTGTCGTAACCCGACAAGTTAAGGGGTCACAGGTGCCAATTACTCTAAATTAAAAGTGCAACACATATGTTGCGTAGGTTATCATTGTGTCAAAAGAGACGCATCCCTTAAAATCTTTCTTATAAGTGTTATTTAATAATTTATGACCTAAGTGGTGTGCTCCATTGATTTATATTTTATGTTTTTAGTTTAAAAAATGGGATAAAAATTACAAGTGAAGCGTTAAAAATTACTTAAATTTATAATGTGTAAAAAAGAAAAAAAAGACATTCGACATCTTTCGAAATATACATAGTTCATCATGTTTAATTATGCTTTCAATTATGTAGGTTTCAATATTTTACGAAAGAGAGAACTAGTACACTTTTGACACACTAGAGATTAATAGTGTGTAAAAAAAAAAAAATTTCAAATGTACACAGCTCATCACGTTTAATCATGCTTTTTTTATAAGTCGTTTTCATTATTTTATAAACGAGAGTACCGGTACACTTTTTTTTGGTCTCACGTGCTACTTATCTTTCAGCATACTAACCAGTGTGTAATAAATAGATAAATAGATATACATGATAGAATAAGAGAATTAGAAAATGTTCCAAATAAAATATTTTTTGTAATTAAAAAAAATCAGTTAAGTAAATATTCATTTTGGACTGTATATTTTAAAAAATAGTTATAATTTCAAAAAATTTAAAAACTAATTATAAAACTATAAAAAATTTCTGACAATAACAAAAATACACATAAAAATGTACTGGGCAAAAATTTTGTCAGAAATTTTTTACATGACTAGTTTTTAAATTTTTTGAAATTGTAAATATTTTTTAAAATTATTTTAAAAACAGTGGCTGTTTTTTTAAAATTCCCCAAAAAAACAAAAACAAAAAGAATCTTCCCTCTGTAGAATCGGATCGAATCACAAAATATGGATGCCATATTAATGGGTTTCGTTCACATTCGGTGTGAGTCTTGAGTGGCGCTGAAGTTTGGGTATGAGGCTCCTGAAACAACGACTGTTCAAATTTGAAAAATGTGTTTGAATTAAGAAGATAAAGGCCAGCCCATCACTTAAATGGACTGGCTTGTTTGTAATGTGGTCCATGCAATTTTATATTTGGTATTTGTTATGTAAACAAAAAGAATACAATTAATGCATCAAGAAACATGGGATGGGTTCTTAGGTGTAATTGATAAAGACACGCGTTCAAATTCAAAAGGCCTTTTGACTTTTTTATTTTTTATTTTTTTTTTAACTTCCAAAAATATGATGGATTTCAACACTTTTTTTTTTTTAATGCATGCAACTGTGGTGTGAAAATAAGTAGATCGAAAAGTATAAAAAATTAAATAAGTTCATAACGTAAAATATATTTGTTTATGGAGACTACAAGCACATTAGTGCATTCATTTGGCTGATAAAATAAATTGCTTTTGCCTTTTGGTGCATCATGCATAACATGAATAAGATTATAGTTCAAGATTGAAGTTAATCAAAATTAAAATTGTCGTGTTTATTGTCTAGTACTAGAGTGAATTGTATATATTTAACTTCTAATTGAAATTGTCTTGTTTATTAAATCTATTCAAAGGTAGGGACTTTTATGTAGCTTGAGTACAAACTTGTGTTATAAGAACCTTTCTCATCTATGTTTAGTACTAGCTAGTTTAGCCACAGGCTTCACGCAAATCACTATAAATTTTATTTGATAAATTTTACCCAATAAAAATTTAAAATCTTAAATAATCAAAGTAAAAAAATTATTTGAAGAAAAAAATTCAAATTTTGTCTTCTATAAATAAAATAGAAAAGAAAATGTAAAGCATACATAAAAAAAAAAGAAAAAAAAAAAGAGCACCAAAGTTAAGAAATCGTAAAAAACTGAATTATTCTTTTTTTTTTTAATCAAGAGTGCACCACAAAACATAAAAATAAAAACAAATATTAAACTATTACTGGAATCATGGGATAATTAATGATATTTTAAGAAAACAAACAACGTTTTCATCAATTAAGGAAATATATATATTTTTTTAACTGAATGATGTTTTGATGTCTTGAAAACGTTAGACATATCTTTGAAAGTTGAAACATTACCAAAAAATACCTAATACCAAATAAAACCCAAAATTAATCCACAAAGAACACCAAAATATAAAGCTAAAAAAAAAAAGGAAAAATCCGAGTTATAATAAGTATATTAATTACCATGGGAATCAAAACTTTTGGAGATTAATATGGTAAATTGAAACCACTAAAATACCGAATACAAGAGGTTAAAATGTAAGAGAGAGAAGAGAGAAATGAGGTGAACAAAATTTTCAAAAACAAGAAAATAAAAAAGGTGAAAAACGGCTTATAGGTATGTGTATATTTAAAAATAGAAAGAAAAAAAAATAAAGAAAAAGCTGTTGGAATTTTTTTTACTTTTCATGAAATATAAAAAGAAAAAAAAAAACTAAAGTCCTCCCTTAGTTCAGTTTGTCGTTAAAAGTAACAAAAAAACGTATCATGCATAATTATTTACAATAAGATTGGAGAAATAGATGTATAATAAATAGAAAAAAAAAGCTGAGATGATTAATAGTAAAAAACATCATGGATTAAATTAGTTATAAATATATAAGTAATAAAAGGCTGAAAATTATAAATATATTTGAAACAAAGACTTGATAGATTTTTTGTCGAATGAGAAAAAAAAAAGTAAAGAAAACAAACACTAAAAGACAAAATAACTTCACTACTACAAGGACGGCGTTCAACAACGTTTCAGGCGTGTCATGAAAAATAAATAATACCGTTAGTCGTTAGGGCAAACGTTGTCTATGCGGCTGTCATAGTAAGTCTGTGCTAAGCGTCGTAGAAAATCAGGTTTACATGACGCTTGATTCATAGGCGTTGTTATTATAGCTTTTCATGACACGTAACAAGCGTTGTTGAATTTATTTAGTCCTCGTCAGCAATATGATGTGGCACTTATCTTGCTGATATGGCAGACCTGTCATCTGTTTTGTTAAGCGTAATGAAAAATAAAAAACTTTTCATGTCGCCTAAAGAGCGTTGTTGAATTTATTTAGTCCACGTCAGCACATGATGTGTGACTTGCTTTGCTGACATGACAGACATGTCATCTGTTTGGTTAAGTATCATGGAAAATTAAAACTTTTTTATGTCACTTGATGAGCGTCGTTGAAAACTATGTTTTACTGACACACTATGAAACGAATAGTGAAATTGTGAGTGAATTAATAGTCGAAGCAACTCACGTGCATAAAACAATTATAGATAAGTTGCCATACTTTTTTTTTAACGTAGAATTACTTTTAATTTAATTGTTTTACTATGAAACTTGAGATTTTATAGAAGCTTGTGAGTTATTTATCCCTAATATTAATTTGACACTAAACATGAGGTAAATATTATTATATTGAGTTATTCACTACCATCACATTTCTCACACACCATTATAATATCTTTTAAAAATTATTTGAATTACAATATGAATAAAAATGGTTTAAACTATGTTATTACAATAATGAGTAATTAAACTAATAAAAAGTCGAATTCAAATTATATTACTGTGGTAAAATATTATTTAAATTTGTATACAAGCGGACTAAATTTGTTCGATAATAGTCTTATTTGAAAATCAACTAAGTAAAATAAGAACATTTGAACATTCAAAGTTCTGACCACGTTACCTAAATATTCTTCTTTTTCTTTCGGGCATTATATTAAAAAGTGATTATGCTAAAGGCACAACCTTTACAAATCATTACAAATTTTCACGCGAAGCAAAGTTGGAAACTCTTCACAAGGGAACCTAGTTGCCAAAATTCTTATCCACATGTCAACATTCTAACCATGTTTTCATGTACAATTTATGTAACAATCAAAAGTTGAATAGAAAAGGAGGGAATAGAATAGAAGATAGAGAACTAAGAGAATAATATATACACAGTACACACACCCACATTTTATCACATCAAAAGTCAAGCAATGTTTATTTCGCCGTCACAAACGGCTATATAAAATTTGCCTTTTTGCCTTTTTCCCATTTCTAAAAGCAACGGATTTTTTAATCGTTGAGCAGCGTTTTACCCTTTTGGTGAGGTTGGAATTCAACTTAAAGGGCTTGTAAAACTATTTTTTAAAGAACCATAAAAGACCCAAAATTCTTCAAGCAAAAACGTTGTAAAGTAGCGTTTTTAAACAAATTAATAACTTTAATGATGATATTTGCAATGCAAATCTATTATTCTCATGTGAAATTTAAACTTCTTTCATGGGTTATATAAAAAGCGAAACGTTCCTTCCTCCTTATCATAACATTTCTCGTTAGTTGCAATTAGTTAGCTAGCTAATTACGTTTTAGCTATGAAAAAAAAAAAACAGAAATGATTAAATATTTACACATATGAGTGAAATTATAAAAATTTGCGTTTTATGTTCTTAAAACAATCAATGTTTAAAATTTTTTACAAATTAACCAACTAAATAAATTAATTACTAATAATTAATATTAACTACTGATAAATTTTTAAATAATAATTACTTTTCTTACAAGATAATTAACTATTCCATTAATTTCTTAGACGATGCCTATTGTTTAAAAATTCACTACTAACATAGTCTTTTTGCATAACTCGCCTTAGGTGTTCTTGCTCTTCGATTAGAGAACAGATAACAAAGAAAATAGAATGAAAAAAATAATCTACATCAAATTGCAATGATTTTGGATGTACTTTTTAGATTATGCGCTAATCTTGTAAAGTAGGTGTTTGATTAAAGTAAATATATATATATATATATATATATATATTCTCTGTGTTCCGATTTCTGCATGGTTTATTGTCCAAAAGAAACTTTCAGAAACATCTCTGATGAAGTTGTAAACTGGTTTACATTTTTGAAAAATAAAAAGAAGAAGAAAATAAAGTAGCTGAAATGTTTATCAATATTATCCCTCTTGGAAGAGAGAGCAAATAAATGAGCAGGAAAGGCTAAAATGTTTTGTTTTTTTAACGCAAATCATTTTGGTCTCCTCGTGAGAGCTCTTGTATTAAATATACATACTTCATAGAAAGGTGATATTGAAGGCTAATTTAAAACACAAAAGGACAATTGCACTTGCAATAATATTTTAAAAACACCAAACTTAAGTGAATGTTTTCCTTTCCCTAGGCAATTATGTGTTTTACTTGAAAGCAATTATTTGTTATTTAGAGGTCTAAAAAGTTCGCATAAATTGATTATTAGTATCGAATTTGTCCTTAGCTGGAATGGAAAGGAGTATGAAGAATAATTAAAAAGAAAAAAGAAAAAAAATTACAAAACAAAACAAAATGAGTCAAGATTACAAGACATACAGGAGAAACTTGACGGCACACAACTATAAAGATAGCTACTCGCTAGACATATAAAATATTAAGGAACATCAATTTCATGTTATCTTACCCTTCCCACTATTCTTCTTTTAATATTTTTTATTTCTTGCAATAATTTCATACCGTGATTCTCTGATTTGGAAAAAGTTAAAAAAACTCGATGGTTATGAGAAAAAATTTAAGAAATGTGATAAATTGACGTGTTTCTTCATCCTATATAATTCACTTTTTTTCACTTTTTTTCTTCCCCCTTCATTCTTTGCTTGTCCTTTTTTTTTCCTTCTATTTTTCGTACTGATTTAATCGTCAAATTTTAAGAGATCAAGACCCCACCATTTTACAGAAATTAATCTTAACTATCAACAATGATAAACACCCAAAAAAAAAAAATCACTTTTCTCTCAACACACAAGATTCATTTAACACAAACGAAGCAATATCCTCAAATACCTACCATTACCAAAGTGGTTCACCATGCCCTGTCACAACCCAATAGATATAACTGGTGCTTTATATGAGGAAATCATGATGTCTAAACGGCTAGTGTTTATGCATTGAGATTTTATTTAGCAAAATTATTATTTATAATGGTTTCTTGATATTTGATGATTTTGCCTTAATTTGAAGAGCTGGTTGATTTGCTGAGATGGTCGTATTTTCTATGTTTGGAAAGTGTATCATGACTATTGATTAATATGCAAATGATTTTTTTACAATTTTGGAACTTGTTTGAACAAAACCGGACAGGTGTTTCATCAGGTATTGTCATAAGTGTTCCAACTCCCGTCTATATCTGGCAAAACGATTTCTGGAAACTGTTGACTGCAATTTGGACATAGTTTCTTTTCTACATATTAAAGGATATATATATTTTTTATTTGTGCACTTGATTAATCATTCATATTGACAAATTTTTGGGCAAGTAGTTTATGGAAAACTATGTATTCTTGTTTATAGAAGTTTCTTGTTTTCTTCACATACCTATTTATATTGGTATGGAGAGCTGCAAAGCGTGAGTGAGTCAAAGCTTATTACATATTTAGATAGTGAATTGTATTTTCAGAGAGCCCTCTTTATATACTTTGAGAGACGTAAGTGAAAAACACTATCTGAATTATTGAGAGAGAAAATGAGAGTGTTCTTCATGGTATTTTTATTAGTTGGATAATTAGTGTGTAATTTCTTGGGTGTGTGATTGAGAATGTTTTAGAGAATTGGAGAAAGTGGTTTCAGAAGAGATCTCTGTGGAAGCGAGGGGAACTCGTGTTGTAATTCATGAAGATGAGATAGAGTAGACGACGACAGAGTAAGAAGAGAGTCCTTAGCGTATAAGACCGAGTATACTTTGTTTTAAAGTAGTGAATCACTTTTCATCATCTGGGCGTGGCCCCGCAGACGTAGGCTTGGCCGAACTGCGTTACAAATTTTCATGTCTCACTTTCTTTACTTCTGCATTATTTTGTTACTGTTCCTCGTAATTATTTATTCTCAATGTCAACACCAGTAAGAACACCTACTAACAAAACGGTTCTTTGAATTGGTATCAAACTAGTGTCACTTGTTCCTTAAGTGAGATCTTGGGTGTTACATATGCGTTTTGTTGAGATTAATCTTTAAGAAGAGACAAGAGACAAGAAGGCTAAAGGGATAACATTTCATGCCGAAAAATCACATTGAGGAGATGAAGTCACTTTGCGATGAGGATGAAGATCTTGATGTATTGCCATATTGTCCAAGAGTTTTAATAATATGATCAAGAGACTGAATAGAAGCAACAAAATCGGTCCAATAAGCAGATACTGAGGCAGTGTTTCAACTGGTATTCCAACACCTAGAAGGGAAACCTCTACTAATGATGGAAACTTTAAAGCATATTCAAGAAATAAATCCACAAAACAGTTCAGAGTCCAATATGAACAAAAAGGAATTCAAAGTAGAGAATGTGGAGGCTTTGGACACATATAGACAGAATGTGCAAATACACACAAGAAGAAAAATAAGACCCTCAATGTAACGTGGAGTGGTGGATATCCTGAATGCAGCAATGATGATGAATCTAACTTTATTACTTTTGTATCCAAATCTAACAATACATGTGCTGTGGAAACATGTAGTTCTTCTAGTGTTCCCTCTAGTGTGACAAGGTGTTTAGACACTCAATTATGAAAGTAGTGATGACAAGGACCTCTTTGAAGAAGCCCTGATTTAGGCTTTCAAATTGTGCGGTGTCAATAGATTGTGATAGTCAAGCCCCTTCAACAAGAGCATACAGTTATACGTACATTGGAAATCTAACATATTAGTCGTAGACATGAATATGTGAGGAAATTAATCAAGGATGAGATTATTTTACTCATATTTGTGAAATCTATCTATAATCTAGCATATCCTTTTATTAACCTCTTATAAGAGATTTAGTAAAAATGACCTTGAGATGTATAGGACTTATACTCCTTGAGTAAAGATCGATTGACAATGGCAACCCAACCTAATACTAGAAAATGACCACCGGTAGGTTGAATGGCTAAAAACAACTTGTTGATAAGTGGATAGTAGCAACACTAACTGTTATTGAATAGTTTTTAATAGTGTTGGCTGTTATAGTCAGATGGTTGAGTTATTTAAAATCTTAATGAATCAGTCGTTGAGGATAGGTATATATAACATAATAGAGAAACTGGAAGAACGCTACATATGTGAACATTAAGATTGTGTCATCTCAAGTGAGAGTTGGAGTTTCTTTCATAAAGAAGTTCATGACTGATTGGCCATAAATGGTGCTAGGCGAGTGGTGTAGGCAAAGAACTCTAAGAAATGTGTGTCGAGTATCATCGGTCTTGTCACAAGGAATAAGTGGTTCAAAGTTTACATGCTACCTCGGATTTCGTCAAGACTTTGTGGTGCTTTAACTAAGTTTAGTTCAAATCGAAAGATACCTAACTATATTTAAACTCTTTTGGTTATTTCTGGAAGTGTGCTTAGTTTATCTTGAATAAGCGGGAGATTGTTCAGTTTTTGTTAAAAATAAACTAAGTATTTGTGTATTTATAGGAAAAAGATGAGTGGAAAGAGTCCCACATGGGAAACTTAAAGAGAAAAAGTGCTCTTTGTAAGGAAATAGGCAAGTGGTATCGTGCAAGAGTGTGAAATGTCGTGAGTCGCGGAGTTGCGGGTTTCTCGCAATGATTTTTGCCTTGGAGTCCAAGGTCCAAAGTGTCGTGACGTTAACTCACATTGGAGACCAGATCTCAGAGCATGACGACGCTCATTTCATGTGTTGCGACGCCCACGGCTGTGTCGCAATGCCCAAAGCTCGCGTCGCAACACTGAAGCTTTGGTTGGATGTTGTTTTTGATCGTTGGAACAATTTTTTAGTGAAGTGTTGCGACTCTTCACTCCAAAAAAATATCATTTTCATCTTATAAATTGAAAAAAGTGATTCTTAGGAGATATAAAACTATATACAACAGCATTCAAACACTTTCAAAATATCTTTCTTACCTATAATTAAATTTTCACTAGTGCTTTGATACAAATTTGATTAAAAGCTTGTCGTATCCTCCGAGTGTGTTTATAAATGTAATGACCTGAATTTCAAAAGCACTGTGCCAGTTGATTAATTTGAATTTTTACCTCAGTTGTGAGCAATTTGTAAAATTGGCCAGTTTCGTCAAATTAGGTCAATTTGGAGCCGTGAGAGAAATTATAAAATTGACATGGTTATTTTGCAGTTTTGAATTTTTAGACGTGTTAGGAATTTGTGTTTATTTCGAGAATGATATTAAAATTCCTAAGTCTCCGTGTCCAAATTACGTGTGCAATTTTAATATTTCACGGAGAAATTTTACCACTTTCGTTTATTGAATTTTTGGCCATTTTGGCCCAAAATTAAGCCCAAGCCCTCTAGGGCTTCTTCTTCTCTTTCTCTTTTCCTTCTCAGCCGACCAACAATCACCCTCCCCTCCTCTCCTTCCCGTTTCTCTCCCTCTCTCAGCCCGAATCTCTCTCCTCTCCCTCACCCTCGCCGGTGACCAAGCCCAGCCCCGCCGAGCACCTCCGCGCGACGCCGAGCCCAGTCCCGCTCTCCCCTGCCCTCGTGCAGCCTTCGCCTCTGCCCGAGCTCATGAATCCTCGCCTAGACGCCGTCCAGCCTCGCCGGCCCTGCCTCCGCGCGCCGACCCAGCCCTCCGCGCGCCTCCTCCACAACCCCGGCGAGCTCGCATCTCGCCTTGCCTCGCCCAGCCCATCCCGCGCTGGCCCTTACGAGCTCCCTCCCCGAGCTCGTCCATCCCTCCCGCCGGCGATGAACCACACCGGAGCTCCCGCGCCTCCACGGCATTGCCGCTCCTTGCGCGAGCCCAGCCCTTACGGCGCAGTCAACCCGCGCGGCCTCCGCCCCTCTCCGGCGCTCTAGCAAGCCGAGCCAGACCCGGCCTCCTTCGCTCTCGGCGCCTGCTCGTGGGCTCCTCGACGTGCGCCTCCTCCGTGCGCTCTGGGCTGCACAGCTCCGCCCCACCTCAGTCTGCGCGCTACCGAGTCCCAAGCTTGCGACGCCACCTTTGCGAGCCGCCTCGAGCTCGTCTCGGGTTCACCGCTTCCTTCACGCTTGGTGAGCCTCGAGCCCGAGTTAATCTCAGTGATAAAATTATATTTGAGTTTGTGATGCTTGGTGGTGTCTTGTAATTCTTTGCTCGCAATGATAAGTCTTGTTGTGATTCGTGAATTGATGAATGCGAGGTTAAATTATGATTTGTTTACACATTTTTGGGTAATTCGTGTTTGTGGCATGTTTTGGTGTTAATTGGATTAATGAAAAGTCTTAGAAATTTTCAGTAATAATAAAATAAAAATCTTGTTTGGGCTTGATTTTGTGATTAAATTGTGTAGCGTAGTCTCCTCGTAAACATTACTGGATGGTTACAAATCGGTTGATTTTGTTGCACATATCTTGGTTGTGTCATCTATTTGTGCTTATTATGTAACTAGATGAGATTGTGCTTTAGTGCGCGTCTCTTGGTGGTTTTGGGTGAGGTGATCTAATGCTCTGTGTATTTTGAAGCTTGTACAAATTAAAAAGCTTGCGATTGTGTCGGCTTGCACATTTTAATTACGTTTATTTTTAATGTGGCTTGAAACCTATCGGGTGATTTCAACAAATTATTGGTGACATAAATTTGTTGTAATGACCTGAACCAAGACCAATCTTGCAAGTATTTATTTTCTGTTTTTGAGACAAATGGCTTGCGAGATTAAATTGGTTTCAATTATTTTGAGGGAAAATTTTTAGTTTCGTCAAAACTGGCCAATTTTGATCGCGTATAAATAGTAATGCAAGTAGCGTTATTTTTGCGTATTTGAATTTTACGACATGTTAGGAATTGAAATTGGGCTCCAAATTGACAGTAAAATTCCTAACTTTTCAAATCGAGCCCATTGGTGTATTTTCATAGATTTGAAAATATACCAATTAATTTATTATTTGTTGGCCAAATAAACTTTAATATAAAATATTATTAACCCATTAGGGTTTCTTTTGGTATTTCTTCCCCCTTCACAGCCGTCACCCTCCCTCTCCCCTTTTTCTCTCTCACTTTCTCCCCCATATCTCTCTTCCCATCTCCGCCGGCGACCGGCGACCAACTCCGGCCAGCACTTCCCCCGCCTCGCCCCGCACTCCCCGCGCCCAGCTCAAGCCCCCGCCTCGCCTCCGCGCGCCAGCAGCTGCGAGCACCGCTCGCCTTCGCGCTCCCTCGCCGGCCCAGACCTCTGCGCGCCTCTGCGCGCGGCCTCCAGCCCCTGCGCCTCCCCGTCGCCTTCCTGGTCCCGGTCCGAGCAAGCCCAGCCCCGGCGTACTACGCGCGAGCTCCTCTGTGCGCGAACCAATGCTGCGCCTCCCCGCGCCGCTCAGCTCACGAACGCAGCCCGAGCTCGCCCAGCTCCGTCCGAGGCTCTGGCGGCACGCCTCCGCGCTTCCCAGCCTCCGCGTGAGCCGCCGCGCCTTGCCCAGGCCCTCGCGCACCTTGCCCAGCCCCTGCGCGCCTCCGCCAAGCAGCGCCGCTCGATCTCCGCCCTTGTCGCGCACCGCTGCTGCGCGCCTCCAGCCTCCCCGTGCCGGTGAAGCACCCTGAGCTCTCGCGTCGCCGTGTGCAACCTCCGCGCTGTGCACCCAAACCCCTCCGCGAGGCCTCGTGCGTGTGCACTACTCCGGCGACCCCTCGCGCAGTCGGCCTTGTCGCGCGTCCTCCTCGCGCCGGCCCTAGCAACCTCGACGAGCCCAGCCAGCCGTTGTCTCATCGAGCCTCACGGTGCCGTTGGAAATCCTGGCACGATCTTCTCCTCGGTGAGCCTCGATCTCAATTTTTTTTTTACCCGGCGATAGTTTATGTTCGCATTTTTAGTGTTTGGTGTTGTTTGTGTGTTTTAGATTCGCGAACCATAATTCTCGTTACGCTTAGTGTTCGGGTTATATTATTTGTGTCTAAAGGTGTTGTTGTCATTATTTTGTCGAGGTTGTGGCGAATGATTGGATTAATGGAAGGTTGTGTTCGTGTGAAATTGGGCATTTTGACTTGGATAAAGTTTTCGTTTACTAGAACCTTTGCGATTTGTTGGATAATCTATAATTTGAAAATTTATAGTTTGAAAGCTTGCGCTATGTCGAGTTTAGTGTTGTAGTCATTAAAAGCTTAAATTAACTAACGGGTTGGTTTTGAGCCGAGACTTAGAAAACCGGTAATAAGTTGAACTATTATATGTGAAAAGAGTTTGCTACTCTTGGTAATTTTTCGGTGGTCGTTGAAATTGGTGAATTAAACATTGGTTAGTTTTATTTCCTTTAATGGTGATATTGGTACTCTCTAAGACTAGTGTTTTTGGTAATATTATCGTTTTGGAAAATTTGATGTTTTCCAGAAATCGTGAATGTACAAACTTGAGTAATTGCTTAAGAAAGCTATGATTTGTGAGTTGGAGCTTTCAAAGTAAGAAACTTGCAAAAAGAATTTTCTAAAAGGGAGATTTTGTAATCGTTGAATATCTAGATTTAACCGTGATTTAAATTAATTTTTCTCCTTTTACACGTGGTTTTGGAAATCTAAAATATATCAAGAGATGTTTCGAAAGCTTAATTTGGAGATTTAGCGGACTCGCGAAGATTTAGTTTGTAAAAATTGAGAAGTTTTGAATGAACTTTTTAGAAAATGAAAATGGTGCACGTTCTTGTTAATCTAATCCTGTTGGATGGTATGTTGACAATTGTGCCCATTTTTTTTTTATGTAAATGAGTTATCGATTCGGGTCACAATTCCGAGTGTTTCACATCGTGTTGCATTTAAATTCGAAACTTGATTCGATCTTTTTATTATGTCAAAATCGTGCAGGAACATCATCAAAGTAAGTTCGGGCGCACGAACGTTCGCCGTCCTATTCCAAAGGTATAAGCGAGCGGCCAAAGGCAATTTTAAGTTTAAGAGAACCAACGACGACTTGAAAGTTGTTTTAATTTCAAATGTATCAATATCGCTCTCTTTGTGTGGAATCCGAGCCACTGGGGCTCGGTATTGAATTATGATTATGTTTTGAAAGTAATTATAATAAATGATAAAATTGCCTGTGTGGTTGTTGTGATTGACTGTGACCGAAATTAGTTCGGTGCTGGGTTGAAATTAGGTGAAGGCTTCGGCCGGGATATCCGAAAAACAGGGGAAACTCTGCCGGATTTCCGGCTCGAATATTTAATACGTGATAAAATAAAGTCAGTCACCGATTAGTTTAAGGAACTCATTTCTCACCTAATCTAGTCAAACGAAAGGCCCGATAGTCTGGATTTATTGTTGCGTTAAGTCAACAACATTCGGGACGAGAATACCCCTAGAGGGATTTCTCGACGAACCATTGCCCGACCCACTGTCTAGTGTCCCATTCTATGAGTCAATTAACTCTTAAAGTTTCATTCCTCTCGAATATTTAGTGGACTTCGATGTTGACCCTCTAATTCTCATATTCGACAGAAGTGTCACACCACATACTCCAAAGAGGGACGTCGAGAGAGGAAAACCGCGAGGACCAAGTCGGGGAGGCTTAGGACCTCAAGTAAGTGGATCTCCACTGTGACACGAGTATGCTTTAACATGTGTGAATATTTTGTACATGTGTTGAGATTGTATAAAGCGTGCGATGCTTCTAAAGTTGTGGCTATTAAACTATATGGATCCTCATCCTCGCTAAGGCCGCGAATACGGGCCCTCGATCATATTTATCTTGTTTGTGCAACGAGCCTGTAGGTATGGGACTATAGGTTCGTTTATGATACGTTGTATTTTTCTAGGTGTGTATTGTGCGTATGTTCATTTATATGTTTATCTGTCTGTGGGTATGGGACCACCGACATAAAACTACTCACTTCGTGGTTCAGGTTATTGTGCAGGGTGTGTGTGTCTGTTTGTGTGTGTATATGTGTTAGGATGACTTACATGTCGGTGGGTATGGGACCACAGGCATAAAACTGTTTCTGTTGTTGTTGAGACTTTATTGCAGGTCAAAGAGAAAACTCTAAGACAAGCTAAGAGGGGTGAAAACACTGTATGTGTGCGGGTAGGGCCTGACGAGGCCGCAAGTCATGATCGGTCCCGAAATAGCCCGACGGGGTCACTTATCATATTTCGGGGCGGCCTGAGAGCCTAGGGGAGGTCGGTGGACGACCTTCCTCTGTGTGAGTACCTTGCTCATTTGGGTGGGGCCCGACGGGGCCGCGATCATGATTTGGTTCCGAAATAGCCCGACGGGGCCAGCAGCCATGATAGATTTCGGAACGACCCGAGGGACCTCGCGGAGGTCAACGAACCATCTTTCAGAACGGCCCGAGGGGCCTTGGGGAGGAGAGCCACGACCCTCCCCACAGTTTATGATGTGACGATCCAGATCGGCCCGACGGGGTAAAGTGCAATAATGAATTCCGAAACGACCCGACGGGGTCACTGGCCGTAAAAGGTTTCGGAAAGGGCAGAGAGGCCCGAGGAGGATGAGTCCTCACAATCTTAAAGAATATCGGGATGGTCCGAGAGGCCAAGATCCATAGCATGTCTCGAATTAACCCGATGGGGTGATTGCGCAATCAATCCGAAACAGTCCGACGGAATCACCGGTCGTGAGAAGTTTCGGATTGACCCGTGGGGTCTCAAGGAGGTCGGTAGACGACCTTTCTATTTATATGCTGTGTGCTGCGATCATGATCGATTCCGAGATCGCCCGACGGGGCCATTGTCTGTGTGAGGTTTCGGAACGACCCGAGAAGTCTCAAGGAGGTCGGTAGACGACCTTTCTATTTATATGCTGTGTGCGGCGATCATGATCGATTCCGAGATCGCCCGACGGGGCCATTGTCTGTGTGAGGTTTCGGAACGACCCGAGAAGTCTCAAGGAGGTCGGTAGACGACCTTCCTCTTTATATGCTGTGTGCTGCGATCATGATCGATTCCGAGATCGCCCGACGGGGCCATTGTCTGTGTGAGGTTTCGGAAGGACCCACAGAGGGTCTAGAGTCGTATAAGTTCTAGAACGACCCGTAATGGGTCTAAATGTGTATTGAATTCTAGAACGACCCGTAAGAGGTCTAGATGGTAAATAAGTTCTAGAACGACCCGTAATGGGTCTAAATAAGTATTGAATTCTATAGCGACCCATGAGAGGTCTAGATTGTGTATAAGTTCTAGAACGACCCGTAAGGGGTCTGGATGCGAATCGTGTGCACACGTAATTTTATAAGCTAAGTCAGAGAGTTGTGAACTTGAGTGAGATTAGAATAAATTATGAGATTGACTTTTGAGTCGAGATTAATGGGTCGTTAAGCCCGACCTCGTTCCAAGTCACAACTCTTTTGCAGGTATTGTATCCCGCGTAGGTTCAGCACCTTATCTCTGAAATCTACTTCGCGGGCAAGGTTGCATAAGAATGACGTTTACTCTTCAGACTATGACGGCTCGATTATCGAGTCCGTCCTTTCATTAGATTATTGTATTGTGATACCCATTGATTGTTTGTTACTTGCAGACTTAGCAACCTATTTATCTAATCTACTTACTGGGCTAATAGCTCACTAGTGTGCTCGTGTCGCAGGTATCTTGTCACGAAAGCAAAGAGGGCTAGGCGACAATGACGGGAGCAGCGAGTGTATACGGGACCGACCTGTAAATTTTACGTGAACTACCGGCTAACCGTTGGCAAAGAAAATTTTAAATTCTGCATATTTTATAAATGTTTAAATTAAATCCATTTTGGTTATGATAAGGATTGATAATCCTTATGTTTGTTATTAAAAGCTCAATCATGTAACTTATTTTAAAAAGTTCAAATTTGTCCGTATTTTTCGGGACTAAAACATCGTTTGGAGTTTTGGGTCGTTACAAAGTTGGTATCAGAGCCACGGTTTAGCCGGTCCTGTAGACAACCCCGTATGCACAAGCGTAGTTCCTCCGTTGTCGCCAATGTGAGTAACCCTTACTTCTGCTTTACGAGCAATGAGATATTGAATTTAGTAAAGTTGATTGCAGGTGTACTCATGTATGAGCATGATGGGACTTGAGGATGATGCCGAGAATTAGGACTTAGAGTGATAGTCCAAAGGACACTCTCGTTCAAAGTGGTAGCTCTCTACTACCTGCGCTGCCTCGAGTAGGCCAACGTCGGTCTGTCGTTATTCGCTACTAGCGTCAATTCCTAAGGGTTGCAATTCTCGCATTGTTGGCCGTCGACGTCACGCGAAGGAACGCGATTGTCGTTTTCGGAAGGAACGAAAGTCATTAAAGTCACACCAATCATAGATATTCCCCAGAACGCACAAGTTTTGGCCATAAGGGAGTGTCGTGCACAATTGTGATGATTATCAGAGTGACGCAGCGGAAGCGTGGAAAACAATGCTTAAAAAGAGGTTAAAGGCCCATTTAGCACACCCAGGCGGGACCCACATCGAGCCTACACCACTACGTTGGCACTAGTAGGCTCTAAGGCGTTTCACTCCAATTACGAAGGGCGTTGTTAAGAGATTAGCGTAGACAGTTGACGTGATAACTTAATCGTTCTAGGCTTCCACCCAGACGGATGAGATTATATAATCGCGAAGGCTACCGGTTCACTTCACATATACTAGACGTGAGAATAGAGGGAGTAGAAGTGCTAACGCATTGTAGAATTTATATTAACAAGTCTGGTCTTATGTGATTAGTTAAATTAGATTACGAGGATGTTTGGAGCAAAGGGGTTACACTGTAAGCGTATTTGTCATCTAAAAATTTTGTTATTGCAGAACTCAGCTTTTGTGGGAGAGATCCAAGCCTCTCGAAAGTTTGGTTTGCTTGTTTCTTGTTATTTTCCAGATCTTGATCTATTGAAATCGCCTTTTCATAATACTTTGTGATTGATTCAACTATACAAACTTTACTGTGCTCTGCGATAATTATCTTTGGATGATTGTATCTATTGTTTCGATGTCACTTTTAGTTTGGGGGTGTACCTAATGGTTGTGAATCATCTATAGATTCATTTTCACTCTGGGATGCGAAATTTTGATGACATTATGAGCTTCGAGCTTCGAGCTTAAAGGGTCATCCGTGGGGTTAGCCACACCTGTTATCTTTGCTCGTAAAAAGTGCAAAGGGTGATGAAGACTGTCAGGGCGTTCTCACTTGTAGTGCGCCTGCCCTTTGAGGATACGCATCAAGCTCTGGATATTTCGATCGTAAGAAATTTTGTTCATGTCATTTCTGAGGACCTTCCAAGATTACATTTCGACCCTGAGATTGAGTTCGTTATTGAACCTTTATTGAGTACCGCCTCAGTGTCGATGGTGTCGTATTGTGTGATCCCGACGGGATTAAGCGGGCTGAACTCAGTCGAAAGATGGCTGTTTAGCAAGGGTCTTATAAGACTCAATCACTTGCCGTTGGGAACCTCGGTACTCTGTATTAGAAAAGAAGGGTGATTGCGGCAGTCACAACCCCTTGAGCCAAGAGTAGGGCAAGACAGGGTAAGCTGCGCAATCCCTCACAACGTGAGATAGTAGAGGTCTAACGTACCGATTCTTGAGGTAAAGACTTGCGGTTGGGCCATCTCTAGCTAAAGGCACGGTGAGTATTTGCCCAAGTCCACCTTCCGTACCGGTTGCGGACACTGTGAACCCTTGGTAATGTTCTTTGGACTCACCAATATCCCCTGCCGTATTACGGCCTTAACGTAATGTGTCCTCGAATACTATATCGACAGATTCGTTATAGTCTTCAGCAATAATATTCTTGTCTACTTGAAAGTAATGGAGGAGCATGAGAAGCATGAACAAGCCTTTGTGCAGAGAGTAATCGAGAGGAAGCCAATTGTATTAGATAATTTTAAAGGGTTCACGATCATGTCGGCTCATTTGTATTAGATAATCCAATTGTGTGAAATTGTGCCAACGCTTTGAAGTTGTTCATAATTATGATCCTTTTGAATTACCACGACGATTTTACAATTTTAGAGTCTTTGATAATTTCAAAGCTAGCTTATAATTTGAGAAAACTTACGAGTTTGTTAATTTAATGACTTTCAATCTGTGGTATGCTCGGGCCTAGACGTGAAACTTTATTGTGCAATAGTTTTGAGGTTTAACCAATTGGTCGAGAACGAGATTTTATCTTTGAGTGGGCACTCGACTTCCCTTGAAACACTTAGTTAATAAACTTAAAAAGGGATTATTTTTATTCGATCGTGTTGGATTGTATTTTAATAAATATACCCCTTTTGATCATTAAATGAATTATTGGATCGGGTTGCGGGACCAAGCGTTCCGTGTCGTGTTTTTCAATTAAGTTCGAGGGTTGAATTGCTTAAGCTTTGAAAATCCAAGACCGTCTTTAAGTGATTCAATCTTTATTCCTTCGAATTGTGCAGGAACGCTAACAAAACTAGTTTGGACTCACAACCACTTCGCCGTCCTTCGCCAAAGGTATAAGCGAGCAGCCAAAGGCAATTTTCGGTTTAAGAGAACCAACGACGACTTGAAAGTCGTTTTAATTTCAAATATATCAATATCGTTCTCTTTGTGTGGAATCCGAGCCACTGGGGCTCGGTATTGAATTATGATTATGTTTTGAAAGTAATTATAATAAATGATAAAATTGCCTGTGTGGTTGTTGTGATTGACTGTGACCGAAATTAGTTCGGTGCTGGGTTGAAATTAGGTGAAGGCTTCGGCCGGGATATCCGAAAAACAGGGAAAACTCTGCCGGATTTCCGGCTCGAATATTTAATACGTGATAAAATAAAGTCAGACACCGATTAGTTTAAGGAACTCATTTCTCACCTAATCTAGTCAAACGAAAGGCCCGATAGTTTGGATTTATTGTTGCGTTAAGTCAACGACATTCGGGACGAGAATACCCCTAGAGGGATTTCTCGACGAACCATTGCTCGACCCACTGTCTAGTGTCCCATTCTATGAGTCCATTAACTCTTAAAGTTTCTTTCCTCTCGAATATTTAGTGGACTTCGATGTTGACCCTCTAATTCTCATATTCGACAGAAGTGTCACACCACATACTCCAAAGAGGGACGTCAAGAGAGGAAAACCGCGAGGACCAAGTCGGGGAGGCTTAGGACCTCAGGTAAGTGGATCTCCACTGTGGCACGAGCAAACTTTACAATGCTTGAATAAATTATGAATGTGTTGAGATTATATCAAGCATACGATGCTTCTAAATGGGGGCTGTTAGACTGTGTGGATCTCTTTTCTTGTTAAGACCGTGAATACGGGCTTTTTATCATGTTTGTCTCTTTCGTGCAACGAGCCTGCAGGTATGGGACTGTAGGTTCGTTTATGATAGGTTGTGTTTTCTATGTGTGTACTGGTGCGTGTATTTATTTAAATGCATATATGTCGGTGGGTATGGGACCACAGACAGAAAACTACTCAACTTCGTAGTTCAGGCTTTAGTGTAGGGTGTATGTCTGGCTTGTGTGTGTATATGTTAGTATGACTTATCTGCCGGTGGGTATGGGACCACAGGCATAAAACTGTTTCTGTTGTTGTTGAGACTTTATTGCAGGTAAAAGAGAAAACTCTAAGACAAGAAAAAGGGAGCGAAAGCATTGTACGTATACGGGTAGGGCCCGACGGGGCCGCAAGTCATGATCGGTTCCGAAACAGCCCGACGGGGCCACTGATTTTGTTTCGAGACGGCCCGAGAGACCTTGGGGAGGTCGGCGGACGACCTTCCTCTGTCGCAATATTTTGATCATTTGGGTAGGGCCCGACGGGGCCGCGATCATGATTTGGTTCCGAAATAGCCCGACGGGGCCATCATGTATGACAGATTTCGGAGCGACCCGAGGGACCTCGCGGAGGTCAACGAACCACCTTTCAGAACGGCCCGAGGGGTCTTGGGGAGGAGAGCCACGGCCCTCCCCACAGTTTATGATGTGACGATCCGGATCGGCCCGACGGGGTAAAGTGCAATAATGAATTCCGAAACGACCCGACGGGGTCACTGGCCGTAAAAGGTTTCGGAAGGGGCAGAGAGGCCCAAGGAGGATGAGTCCTCACAATCATAAAGAATATCGGGACGGTCCGAGGGGCCAAGATCCATAGCATGTCCCGAATTAACCCGATGGGGTGATTGCGAAATCAATCCGAAACAGTCCGACGGAACCCCAGTCGTGAGAAGTTTCGGATCGACCCGCAGAGGGTCCAGAGTTGTCTAGTTCTAGAACGACCCGCAGAGGGTCCAGAGTTTAGTTCTAGAACGACCCGTAGAGGGTCCCGAGTTGTTTATTTCTAGAACGACCCGCAGAGGGTCCAGAGTTGTTTATTTCTCGAACGACCGCAGAGGGTTCAGAGTTGCTTAGTTTTAGAATGACCCGTAGAGGGTCCAGATTTGTATAAGTTCTAGAACAACCCGCGAACGGGTTTAGATTTGTATTAAATTTTGGAATGACCCGTGAGAGGTCTAAAGAAGGGGTAAGGCCGATGCGACCTCCCTAATATTATAGAATCAAGAATTCTTAAATAGTAAACCGTGTGCACACATATTTTTATAAGCTAAGTCAGAGAGTTGTGAACTTGAGTGAAATTAGAATAAAGTATGAGATTAACTTTATCGAGATTAATGGGTCGTTGAATCTGACCTCGTTACATGTCACAACTCTTTTGCAGGTATTTTATCCCGCGTAAGTTCAGCACATTAT
Source organism: Boehmeria nivea var. tenacissima (assembly GCA_018132145.1). Lineage (NCBI taxonomy): Eukaryota > Viridiplantae > Streptophyta > Magnoliopsida > Rosales > Urticaceae > Boehmeria > Boehmeria nivea. The sequence goes on along the minus strand of CM030875.1, from coordinate 8,234,790 downwards.
ATCTGAATTCTACTCCGCGGGCAAGATTATTTAAGAGTGTTGTTTACTCTTCGAACTACGACGACTAGATCGTCGAGTCTATCCATTTGTTGAATTATAATATTGTGATACCTCTTGATTGTATGTTACCTGCAGACTTAGAAATTTATCTATCTAATCCACTTACTGGGCTAATAGCTCACTAGTGTGCTCGTGTCGCAGGTATCTTGTCACGATGCAAAAAGGGCGAGGCGACAATGACAGGAACAACGAGTGTATACGGGACCGACCTGTAAAATCTCAGTGGACTACCGGCTAATCGTTGGCAAAGAATGTTTTAAATTCCGCATATTTATAAATGTTTAAGTTAAATTTATTTTGGCTACGATGAGGATTGATAATCCTTATGTTTGTTATTAAAAGCTCAATTATGTAACTTATTTAAAAAAAAAAAAGTTTAAATTTGTCCGTATTTTTCGAGACTAAAATATCATTTGGAGTTTTGGGTCGTTACAAAGTTGGTATCAGAGCCACGGTTTAGCCGGTCCTGTAGACAACCCCGTATGCACAAGCGTGGTTCCTTCGTTGTCGTCAATGTGAGTGACCCTTACTTATGCTTCACGAGCAATGAGATGTTAATTTAGTAATGTTAGTTGCAGGTGTACTTAAATAGTATGAGCAAGATGAGACGAGAGGATCCAACCGAGACTTGTGGCGCGGTGTGACCGTCTAAGAGACGCTTTCGTTCTGAGTGGTAGTTCTCCACAACCCGTGTTGCCTCGAGTAGGCCAAAATCGGCCTGATGTTATTCGATACTAGCATCAATTCCTATTATGGGTAGTTCTCCCATTGTTGGTTGTCGAGATCACTTGAAGGAACGCGATTGCCATTTTCGGAAGGAACGAAAGTCATTAAAGACACATTAATCACAGATGATCCTCAGCCTAGAGTTCTCTTTGAGGCGCCGATTAGACTCTACTTGACAAAAGTGTAGCACTTTCTTTTTTCCTTAAGCCGAGTATAATAGGCTCTCTTCGAAATAACTAATTAATAATAGAAGCAACCAATCGTCGTGCTGTCATCTTTTTCGAAGTAGCCATCCTAAGGCCAGTCCCATCAAGAGCAGTGGTCTAAGTTTCGTGCAGTTGTAAGACCATAGGCTCAGTTGCAACGCGCCTACGCTGCCACGGCCACCGACTCATGCTCAAGGACAGGACGCACCAATACTATTCGCGAGGAAATGTCCACAATCTTTATGATTATCAGTGTGTCGCAGCGGAAGCGTGGAAAAAAAAAAAAAAAAAAAAGGGTTAAAGGCTCTAAGGCGTTCCACTTCAATTGCGAAGGGCGTGGTCAAGAGATTAGCGTAGACAGTTGACGTGATAGCTTAATCGTTCAAGGCTCTCACCCCGACGGATGAGACCACAGAGTCACGGCTTTGATTTTAAGAGTGTTATGGGCCACCGGTTCACTCTATGTGTACAAGGCGTAAGAATAGAGGGAATATAAGTGCTATCGTGTAGTAGAACTCCTATTCATAAGTCTGGTGATGTGTGATGTGAGCGGTTGGCGTGTGGTTTTCGTGTCAAGTAATGTGATTAGTTACATTAGATCACGATGATATTTGGAATAGAGGGGTTAGGCTATAAGCGTATTGGTCATCTAGAAATTTGTTTATTGCAGAACTCAGACCTCGTGGGAGAGATCCAAGCCTCTCGAAAGCTTGGTTAGCTTGTTCCTTACTGACTTCGAAATCCTGATTAATACAAATTGCTCTTTCTTAAGGTTATGTATTATTCAATCCATTTGAACTTTACTGTGCTCTGTGATAATTACATTTGGATGGTTGTATACGATGTATTACGGTTTTTATTAGTTGGGTTATCTAAAGGATGTTAATTATTTATAGAATTCTTTTCCTCGAGATTTCAATGACATTATAAGCATGGAATGATCACCCAGATACCACGCGGCGGTTGATTGAGCGGAGAGATTCGAGCTTAAAGGGTCATCTATAGGCTTAGCCATATTTGTCATCTCCGCTTGTAAAACGTGAAAGGTGATAGATGAAGACTGTTGGGGCTTCCTCACTTACATTGCGACCTGTCCTATGAGGACATGCATCAAGCTTTGGATATTTCGATCGTAAGAAATTTTATTCATGCCCTTTCCGAGGACCTTTTTAGATTACCTCTCGACCTTGAGATTGAGTTTGTTGTCAAACTATTGTCGAGTGCCGCCCCAGTATTGACGGTGTAGTACAGTGTGATCCCAACGGGGTTAAATGGGTAGATTTAGCTGAAAAGGCTATTCAACAAGGGTTTTATAAAACCCAGCCACTCGCCGTTGGGAGCTTCGGTACTCTATTTTAGAAAAGCAGGGTGATTGCGACAGTCATAACCCCTTGAGCCAAGAGAAAGGTAAGACAGGGTAAGCTGCGCAATCCCTCACAACGTGGGTTAGTAGAAGTATAACGCACCTGTTTTCAAAGTAAGGACTTACGATCGAATTATCACCAGTAAAAAAAAAAAAAACTCGAGCAGGACACACTCAAGACTGCTTTTCGTACCCGATACAGTCACTGTGAGCCCTTGGTGATGTCCTTTGGACTCAACAATGCACCAGCTGTGCTACGACCTTAACGAATAATGTCCTCGAAGACTATATCAACGGGTTCGTTATAGTCTTTGGCAACGATATTCTTGTATACTCGAAAATAAAAGAGGAACATAAATAGCATGAACAAGCTATCTTGCAGAGTGTAGCCGAGAGAAAGGCATATGAAAAGCTCAAGAAGTGTGAGTTTTGGTTGAATACGCCTCATTTATTTGTCACGATAGTGTCTATCGAAAGGATTTTTGTGGATCCGTCAGGGGTCGAAGCCGTGAGTTCATAGAAATAGCCTACTACTGTCACAGAAGTTTGTAGTTTCTTGGGCTTAGCCGGGTACTATAGGGAATTTGTAGAGGGGTTCACCAAACTATCTCTACCTTTAACCCGTCTTACTTAAAAGAATACCAAATTTTCTTTGACTCTGGTTTGTGAATAGAGCTTTCAAGAGCTCAAAGGGCGTCTCACAACTGCTCCAGTGAGGACAATCCCCACGGGGACTACTGGCTCGTAAGGTCAGCACACTTTTTGCCGATGCGAATGACATACTCCATGGATAGGTTAGGGGGGATTTATGTCCAGGAGATAGTGAGATTCCACGGAATGCCAGTACCCCTTGTCTTAGATAGAGATAAGAGGTTCACTTCTGCATTTTGAAGAGCTTGCTCAAAGCCATGCGAACCCAGTTGAAGTACGTGGCCGATCCTAGTCATGTGCTGTGTCATGAAATCTTGGACATTGAGCCTGAAGCTACCTATGAAGAGGAGTCCTTGTAAAATTTTAGATCGAGAGGACCAGGAGTTGAGACATAGGACTATCCTGACGATCAAGGTACAGAACGGAAACCATACCCAAGGAGAGACAACTTGGGAATTTGAGAGTTTTATGCGAAAGAAATACCCTTTCTTATTCCAAGTTTCGAGGACGAAACTTCTGTAAGGGGGTAGGATTGTAATGACCTGAATTTCAAAAGCACTGTGCCAGTTGATTAATTTGAATTTTTACCTCAGTTGTGAGCAATTTGTAAAATTGGCCAGTTTCGTCAAATTAGGTCAATTTGGAGCCGTGAGAGAAATTATAAAATTGACATGGTTATTTTGCAGTTTTGAATTTTTAGACGTGTTAGGAATTTGTGTTTATTTCGAGAATGATATTAAAATTCCTAAGTCTCCGTGTTCAAATTACGTGTGCAATTTTAATATTTCACGGAGAAATTTTACCACTTTCGTTTATTGAATTTTTGGCCATTTTGGCCCAAAATTAAGCCCAAGCCCTCTAGGGCTTCTTCTTCTCTTTCTCCTTTCCTTCTCAGCCGACCAACAATCACCCTCCCCTCCTCTCCTTCCCGTTTCTCTCCCTCTCTCAGCCCGAATCTCTCTCCTCTCCCTCACCCTCGCCGGTGACCAAGCCCAGCCCCGCCGAGCACCTCCGCACGACGCCGAGCCCAGTCCCGCTCTCCCCTGCCCTCGCGCAGCCTTCGCCTCTGCCCGAGCTCATGAATCCTCGCCTAGACGCCGTCCAGCCTCGCCGGCCCTGCCTCCGCGCGCCGACCCAGCCCTCCGCGCGCCTCCTCCACAACCCCGGCGAGCTCGCGTCTCGCCTTGCCTCGCCCAGCCCATCCCGCGCTGGCCCTTACGAGCTCCCTCCCCGAGCTCGTCCATCCCTCCCGCCGGCGATGAACCACACCGGAGCTCCCGCGCCTCCACGGCATTGCCGCTCCTTGCGCGAGCCCAGCCCTTACGGCGCAGTCAACCCGCGCGGCCTCCGCCCCTCTCCGGCGCTCTAGCAAGCCGAGCCAGACCCGGCCTCCTTCGCTCTCGGCGCCTGCTCGTGGGCTCCTCGACGTGCGCCTCCTCCGTGCGCTCTGGGCTGCACAGCTCCGCCCCACCTCAGTCTGCGCGCTACCGAGTCCCAAGCTTGCGACGCCACCTTTGCGAGCCGCCTCGAGCTCGTCTCGGGTTCACCGCTTCCTTCACGCTTGGTGAGCCTCGAGCCCGAGTTAATCTCAGTGATAAAATTATATTTGAGTTTGTGATGCTTGGTGGTGTCTTGTAATTCTTTGCTCGCAATGATAAGTCTTGTTGTGATTCGTGAATTGATGAATGCGAGGTTAAATTATGATTTGTTTACACATTTTTGGGTAATTCGTGTTTGTGGCATGTTTTGGTGTTAATTGGATTAATGAAAAGTCTTAGAAATTTTCAGTAATAATAAAATAAAAATCTTGTTTGGGCTTGATTTTGTGATTAAATTGTGTAGCGTAGTCTCCTCGTAAACATTACTGGATGGTTACAAATCGGTTGATTTTGTTGCACATATCTTGGTTGTGTCATCTATTTGTGCTTATTATGTAACTAGATGAGATTGTGCTTTAGTGCGCGTCTCTTGGTGGTTTTGGGTGAGGTGATCTAATGCTCTGTGTATTTTGAAGCTTGTACAAATTAAAAAGCTTGCGATTGTGTCGGCTTGCACATTTTAATTACGTTTATTTTTAATGTGGCTTGAAACCTATCGGGTGATTTCAACAAATTATTGGTGACATAAATTTGTGCTTGGACTTGATTGTGTGTGTGTGTTTCGGTGTATAAATTATTGGGTCGTCGTTTGAAACTAAATATTTTGCAAAATCGTTGAGCAATTAGCCATCACGTTTCTGCACAACTTCTTGCCTCGTTATTGTAGTTCCATGGCTTGAGACACTTGAAAGTTTCGCATTTAAGCGCAATCGCTTTTAGAAACTAACTTTGCAAAATATGGTGAGAATGTGTTTGCGTCGTTTGTATGTAAGCGTTTGATGGGTTGGTTTTGGTGGCATTGGCGAGTTTGAAACTAGTTTTATAATTTTAAAGGGTTCACGATCATGTCGGCTCATTTGTATTAGATAATCCAATTGTGTGAAATTGTGCCAACGCTTTGAAGTTGTTCATAATTATGATCCTTTTGAATTACCACGACGATTTTACAATTTTAGAGTCTTTGATAATTTCAAAGCTAGCTTATAATTTGAGAAAACTTACGAGTTTGTTAATTTAATGACTTTCAATCTGTGGTATGCTCGGGCCTAGACGTGAAACTTTATTGTGCAATAGTTTTGAGGTTTAACCAATTGGTCGAGAACGAGATTTTATCTTTGAGTGGGCACTCGACTTCCCTTGAAACACTTAGTTAATAAACTTAAAAAGGGATTATTTTTATTCGATCGTGTTGGATTGTATTTTAATAAATATACCCCTTTTGATCATTAAATGAATTATTGGATCGGGTTGCGGGACCAAGCGTTCCGTGTCGTGTTTTTCAATTAAGTTCGAGGGTTGAATTGCTTAAGCTTTGAAAATCCAAGACCGTCTTTAAGTGATTCAATCTTTATTCCTTCGAATTGTGCAGGAACGCTAACAAAACTAGTTTGGACTCACAACCACTTCGCCGTCCTTCGCCAAAGGTATAAGCGAGCAGCCAAAGGCAATTTTCGGTTTAAGAGAACCAACGACGACTTGAAAGTCGTTTTAATTTCAAATATATCAATATCGTTCTCTTTGTGTGGAATCCGAGCCACTGGGGCTCGGTATTGAATTATGATTATGTTTTGAAAGTAATTATAATAAATGATAAAATTGCCTGTGTGGTTGTTGTGATTGACTGTGACCGAAATTAGTTCGGTGCTGGGTTGAAATTAGGTGAAGGCTTCGGCCGGGATATCCGAAAAACAGGGAAAACTCTGCCGGATTTCCGGCTCGAATATTTAATACGTGATAAAATAAAGTCAGACACCGATTAGTTTAAGGAACTCATTTCTCACCTAATCTAGTCAAACGAAAGGCCCGATAGTTTGGATTTATTGTTGCGTTAAGTCAACGACATTCGGGACGAGAATACCCCTAGAGGGATTTCTCGACGAACCATTGCTCGACCCACTGTCTAGTGTCCCATTCTATGAGTCCATTAACTCTTAAAGTTTCTTTCCTCTCGAATATTTAGTGGACTTCGATGTTGACCCTCTAATTCTCATATTCGACAGAAGTGTCACACCACATACTCCAAAGAGGGACGTCAAGAGAGGAAAACCGCGAGGACCAAGTCGGGGAGGCTTAGGACCTCAGGTAAGTGGATCTCCACTGTGGCACGAGCAAACTTTACAATGCTTGAATAAATTATGAATGTGTTGAGATTATATCAAGCATACGATGCTTCTAAATGGGGGCTGTTAGACTGTGTGGATCTCTTTTCTTGTTAAGACCGTGAATACGGGCTTTTTATCATGTTTGTCTCTTTCGTGCAACGAGCCTGCAGGTATGGGACTGTAGGTTCGTTTATGATAGGTTGTGTTTTCTATGTGTGTACTGGTGCGTGTATTTATTTAAATGCATATATGTCGGTGGGTATGGGACCACAGACAGAAAACTACTCAACTTCGTAGTTCAGGCTTTAGTGTAGGGTGTATGTCTGGCTTGTGTGTGTATATGTTAGTATGACTTATCTGCCGGTGGGTATGGGACCACAGGCATAAAACTGTTTCTGTTGTTGTTGAGACTTTATTGCAGGTAAAAGAGAAAACTCTAAGACAAGAAAAAGGGAGCGAAAGCATTGTACGTATACGGGTAGGGCCCGACGGGGCCGCAAGTCATGATCGGTTCCGAAACAGCCCGACGGGGCCACTGATTTTGTTTCGAGACGGCCCGAGAGACCTTGGGGAGGTCGGCGGACGACCTTCCTCTGTCGCAATATTTTGATCATTTGGGTAGGGCCCGACGGGGCCGCGATCATGATTTGGTTCCGAAATAGCCCGACGGGGCCATCATGTATGACAGATTTCGGAGCGACCCGAGGGACCTCGCGGAGGTCAACGAACCACCTTTCAGAACGGCCCGAGGGGTCTTGGGGAGGAGAGCCACGGCCCTCCCCACAGTTTATGATGTGACGATCCGGATCGGCCCGACGGGGTAAAGTGCAATAATGAATTCCGAAACGACCCGACGGGGTCACTGGCCGTAAAAGGTTTCGGAATGGGCAGAGAGGCCCAAGAAGGATGAGTCCTCACAATCATAAAGAATATCGGGACGGTCCGAGGGGCCAAGATCCATAGCATGTCCCGAATTAACCCGATGGGGTGATTGCGAAATCAATCCGAAACAGTCCGACGGAACCCCAGTCGTGAGAAGTTTCGGATCGACCCGCAGAGGGTCCAGAGTTGTCTAGTTCTAGAACGACCCGCAGAGGGTCCAGAGTTTAGTTCTAGAACGACCCGTAGAGGGTCCCGAGTTGTTTATTTCTAGAACGACCCGCAGAGGGTCCAGAGTTGTTTATTTCTCGAACGACCGCAGAGGGTTCAGAGTTGCTTAGTTTTAGAATGACCCGTAGAGGGTCCAGATTTGTATAAGTTCTAGAACAACCCGCGAACGGGTTTAGATTTGTATTAAATTTTGGAATGACCCGTGAGAGGTCTAAAGAAGGGGTAATGCCGATGCGACCTCCCTAATATTATAGAATCAAGAATTCTTAAATAGTAAACCGTGTGCACACATATTTTTATAAGCTAAGTCAGAGAGTTGTGAACTTGAGTGAAATTAGAATAAAGTATGAGATTAACTTTATCGAGATTAATGGGTCGTTGAATCCGACCTCGTTACATGTCACAACTCTTTTGCAGGTATTTTATCCCGCGTAAGTTCAGCACATTATATCTGAATTCTACTCCGCGGGCAAGATTATTTAAGAGTGTTGTTTACTCTTCGAACTACGACGACTAGATCGTCGAGTCTATCCATTTGTTGAATTATAATATTGTGATACCTCTTGATTGTATGTTACCTGCAGACTTAGAAATTTATCTATCTAATCCACTTACTGGGCTAATAGCTCACTAGTGTGCTCGTGTCGCAGGTATCTTGTCACGATGCAAAAAGGGCGAGGCGACAATGACAGGAACAACGAGTGTATACGGGACCGACCTGTAAAATCTCAGTGGACTACCGGCTAATCGTTGACAAAGAATGTTTTAAATTCCGCATATTTATAAATGTTTAAGTTAAATTTATTTTGGCTACGATGAGGATTGATAATCCTTATGTTTGTTATTAAAAGCTCAATTATGTAACTTATTTAAAAAAAAAAAAGTTTAAATTTGTCCGTATTTTTCGAGACTAAAATATCATTTGGAGTTTTGGGTCGTTACAATAAAACCACCCATAAAAGCATCAAGAGGACACAAATAAACAATTGAGGAGAGCGCCTCATATATAATTCAAGCCTACAAGTTTCGGTCTCTATTGTTGTCAGTTTTCCTAAAATCGCTCGTGAACTTGGAGTAAGCTGTGACGACTGCGAGTCGCCTCGACATGCACTTCGTGGAGGGCCACGTGGACGACATGGGAGAGATTGCGACCATGGCAATTGGTAGGGATCTCATTTTCTCATGAGAGTGAAGACCTGTGAAGCTCTATTTTGATTGAGATAAATGATCAAATTTGGATAATAGATTGGGGTTGGAGACGTTATTTGATCTCCGAGTCTAAATGATGCGGGAACGGATAGAGCACTATTTACTCCATGAAACTCAATATACTTATGCATGTTAAGAAAATATATATTGACTTAAAATATCAATTTGAGTTTGGCTTAAATTTTATTAACTATCGATTTATAAAAAAAGATTTTATAAGCTACTTTGCAAAAATGATTTAAGCTATATTAAAAGTACTCATTTGTTTTTAATTGACGATTTATGTTTTTAAACTACATTATTCAAAAATGTCATTAAATATTTTATTTAATAGTAAATAGAGTGGGGATGGATATAAGTTTTCTAATCGAGATTCTCCACATTCATTCCTACACTATTTTATATGGATATGGAGTGAGGATGGTGGATGCTGGATAGTTTTGAATGTAGATATGGATATGGATGATGCATATCCACTTTTAATGAACTTCCATTGACATTCCTAACCGTCAGGACCCAAAATGAGATTTTTTTTTAATGACATCTTTTAGAGCAAAACCAAAACTCATGTTCGGTGCTTTTTTGTTTAAAAATTCCAACTTTTTTTCTTAAGTTTGCGCTTTAAGCAAGAATCCACTCCCCTTTAATTTGGATTGCATTTTTTACTATTATTTTTCTTACAAATTTTCATGCTCAAGTGCAGTTGGACCTAATTTAAGGATATGTTTGGTGAGAGAAAAAGATTGGGGGTGTGGAAGGAAAACATGGTGGATTAAAGCAAGGTTGCTTATTTGGTAGGAGGTAAGGAAAAATAGAAAGGATTATAGCAATCGTTTCCACATGTTGAAGGAATGAAATGTTATTAACTAATCACTATTTTTGCAAAAAAAAAATTCCAACCTTATCCCTTAAAATATTAAAAATATGAGTATTTAGCACCAATGGCCCCTGAATTTGTCGTATTTGACAAGTTAGCCCTTGAATTTTTTTTCACAATTTGCACCTTAAACTTACAAAATTTAATGAAATTGGACGGAATAGAGGATAAAGATTACTAAAAGAAACAAAGTTCAAGTGACATTTGTTAAAACTCAACAAAGGTCAAGGTTACAGTTGCTAATTGATAAATTAATGTCCATTATTAATTTGCAAAGATAGCCCTTAAACTTGTCAATTATGACAATTACTGCCTTGAACTTTGTTTAGTTTAGTAAATCTGGGCCCTCTATTTCTTCCAGTTCCGTCAAATTTTGAGTGTATGTTACTAATAGGATAAATTAGCCAAATTTTAAAAATTCAAAGTGCAAATTGTCAAAAAAAAAAGTTCAGGAACCAACTTGTCAAAGCACGACTATTAGTTCAAGGGCACTGGTGTTAAATACAATCTAGAAATATATACTGACAAGAAATATGCTAAGGAAAGACGCGGGTGACGCGTTTGTCCAATCGTGACCGTTCGTGAGCGTGGGTCCCACGGTGAGAACCACGCCTACGGACGGTCACGATTCGATAGACGCATCACGTACGTCTGTCCGTAGCACTCCTCTTCTGACAATGGACAAAGATTATAGGTTTTTTTAAAAAAGAAAAAAAAAACCTATTCCTCCCACCTTTCTTTTCCTACTGCCAAATAAATTTGAGAAAATTTTATCAGTTTTTTCTTTTTCTTTCTTTTCCTAAATACCCAGTCTGTCTATACTCTTTCTTCCCTCCTACCAAGTACCAGCCCAGCCCTACCCTAAAATTATGCAAATTTTTTTTTTTTTTTTTGGGGAAATGGTTTGGCGGAGTTTATTATAAAGGAAATGGTCTATATTACCGTTCTCCAAGCTAGAAGTCGCGATTACCCCCCGTTTGGGGAAACCATTCCAACCATTTTTGACCATTCTAAATAGTTTGAAAATGATTTGGAAAATGGTTTGACTTTACAAATTTTGAGGTGGTATAAATGGTTGAAATTTAAAGATATTGTATAGGGATTTGGAAAGTTGAAAAAAATGGTTGAAAAAAGTGGAATGGAATGGAATGGTTTGGAAGGTTGAAAAAAGTGAAAAAATGGAATGGAATGGAATGGGTAGAATGGTGGAAACAAACATATGATTCATCATTCAATTGTAAAAATTGAAATTAGAATACGACTAAAGAAAGTATTGAATTAAAGGAGCACCAAGTGGCGTGACTAGTAGGATGTCTTAGAGAAAGTATTGAATTAGAGAAAGTTTAAAAAACAAAAGAACAGTTTTTTTTTTTTTTCCCCTTTTTACGAAAATGTCTTGGCAGTGAACAAAAGAAGCACAAAGGCTCTGCTTTCAAGCAACAGCAACACTGAAGAGAATACAAAAAGGGATCAGAAATTCAGAATGAAGTCTTTTTTTCTAAAGCAATTCATTCCGTCAGCTTTCGTCCCATTCCTATGCTAGCCCTTAAACGGCTATATACCCAGCGACTCTCTCTCTCTCTCTCTCTCTCTCTCTCAATCTATTTCAAATCAAATAGAGTTCAATTACTGTAAAGCCCTTGTACTTCCACCTGTTTTACGTTTTTACCATGTCTGCGTGATTAGAGATAATCATTTCCTTTTGTTTGTTTATGCATGGGAGGATTAGCCTAATTAAGATTCCTTGTTTGTTTTCTGATTCTCACGTACTTTTTCCTTTCCCCCTTCTGGTGTGGTTTATTGTCTATTTTCTTAAAAAATATACACTTGTCCCTTAAGGAAAGGTAATGCTTACCCCTTAAAAAACTATATATATGTATAACGTAAACTTTTAAGTGATAACATAATTGACTATTTTTTAATTAGCCCTCATCTACTGTCCATCTGAACATCAACATCCATTATCACACATTACAAAAAATAAATAAATAAAAATAAACTATTTGATGGATTGGTAAGTGATTAGGGCTCCTTTGGATTGCAATTCAGACAACATTTTATTGTAACAAATGAGTTTAATTTTAAATTTTTATGAATGAATTTATTGTAGCAAAATAATTTAAAGTTTAAACAAATTTTTTTTTATTCGGATTGAAAACAAACAAGCCTAAGCATTCTTGTATATTTTAAGAGTATGTTTAACATAGCTTTCTAAAAGCTGCTTTTATCCGGAGTTCAAAAATTGCTTCTGAGATATTTTGGCTAATATATCAAAAGTTCTTCAGTCTTTCAGAATTTCTTCTTGTCAAGCCAAAAAATGTGACTTTATAATATTATATATAATTATTATTTTTACTATCAAAGCTTTTGTAAATCGCAGTGTCAAATATTTACTCGAAACCCATAACTTTAACTTTTACTTCTCTTCTTCCAATAGTTAAACTTAAAAATCAAAGTTCTATCAAACGGGTCCTAAATACATTTGTTACTATAGAAATATTATCTTTTTTCAAATTCTTGATTCAAATTTTTTCATTTAAATATTAATTCAAATAATATAAAATAAACTCCTATCTAAATATTGATTTATACTAGAATTTAAATATAAATTTTTAACTTTTTTAACTCAGATTAGAATAATTTAAATTTTTTAATTTAAATCGCTTACCAACGACCAGGCTTGGCTGTACTGGATGAAAGTATAAATGTTAAACGAGAAGATGAGTTAGTTTTTGGACAAAAATGACACCACCGTGCAAGCTTTTTCTTTTTCCTTCTCATAATATATATATATATATATATATATATATATATATATTTCACAACTCACGAGTAATAGATAAAGCATGGAAAACAGATGAAATAGTTTCACCCGACTAGGTTGGGTTCAGACAGAAAGAAAGAAATGAATAGAGTTTGCTCACAAATAAATCCCATTCATTAATATGATTTGTTGGAAAGACAAAATGGAAATCTAGATATTAAATCTCTTTCAAAACTAAACAAATTCCAACCTTAACCTAACTCATCCGCTCTATTAATTTCACATTACCAACTAACCATTTTCTTTTTTCATTTTCAAAGTGTTAATTTCTAGCTAACTAAATTACTAGCTTTCGAGGAGCTCAAGGAAGAAGTAATACTCTAACCATAACAGCTTTCAATGTACAAGTTTGTAACAAGGTGCTTATGAGATATTCCAAAAAAAAAAAAAATTATAATTCTTCAACGCTAAAAATCGATTTTGATATGGAAGACCAAAACCTCTGAGCATTATAGAAAAGGGATTTGTAGCTAAACGATTTTATTTTTTAATATATTTTAAAAAATTATCTATACCTTTTATTTTTTAAATAAATGATTGTTTTTTGTATTTAAATTATTCACTATAGTTAATAGACAAATTACTAGTTAAAAATGATTATATTTCGTCCGCTTATCATGATAATTTGTCAGTTTACCAAAAAACTCGTTTATAGTATATAGATTTTATTATGGTTATTGGTTAATAGACAAAGTACAAGCTAAAAATGATCGGTATTTCATTCATTCACTATGATAATCTGTCTATTTACCAAAATGAATCATTCACCTAATTTAAAAAAAAATTGTGGATATTTTTTTTATTATGGTCTAAAAATGAACTATCTCCAAAACCTTTTTTTTATTAGCAGCCCAGATCTAAAAATTTTATATTTCATTGTTTTTGTTGATATTTAAATTTTTTAAAATATTAGTGCAAATTCAAGTTGAGCTTCACTAAATACTTATGCATAGAAGTAGATTTGGTATAAGTAGGATTCGCAACAGTGTTTCTTGAATTAGGTTGGAAATATTTTTCTTTTTAATTTGTCTACTTACCAAAAATAGACCATTCACCTAATTAAAAAAAAATTGTGGATATTTTTTTAATATGGTCTAAAAATGGACTATCTCCAAAATTTTCCTTTTATTAGCAGCCTAGATCTAAAATTTTATATTCTATTGTTTCTATTGATGTTTAAATGTTTTAAACGATTAGTGCAAATTCAAGTTGAGCTTCACTGAATACTTACGCATAGAAGTAGACCTAGTATAAGTACGACTCACAATAGTGTTTCTTTAGGAATTAGGTCGGAAATATTTTTCTTTTTAAAATTGAGGAGACCATAGCAAATTAGCAAAGGGGAATTTTGAGAAATGTTTTTTTTTTGTCACAATAATAATTTATGCCTTATGGCTTATGTGTGCTAGACTTTTAATTTATATCCTAAAATTTATACTATAAAAGTATAAATTATTAAGAAGCACTAAGAATGACTTTGTTTTACAACTCTCCCGTTGGTAATATAGTTCAGGAGTACTCACAAATTAGAACTTCAATAATTAATTTCTGCTTAGTAAAAACACAAAAGTTAATTGTACTAGAAAAGAATGAAGGACTAGGAAAACGAGTTAACGACACATAAAAAGACAGAGGACATATAAAGCCACAAACACTATTGATTTTCTAAGCAAGTAAGCAACATTAACATTAGGGGTAACAGTGTAATTTCAAAATAAATAAATACGTAGTCCCTCAGTTACTTAGCATTATTTTACCATTATTTTGAACGTATACAATACTCTATAGAGAGAGAGAGAGAGAGAGAGAGAGAGACGTTGGCAATTGGCATGGCATGTGGCAATTGGCAGTTACCCTCTTCTCATCTTTGAAAATCAAATCTTCAGAGACAGAAAGAGAGAGAGAGAAATAAACAAATAAATAAATTTCCATTGGAAATAAACAAAATAAACCCCAAAGTCCAAACTATGAGAGAGAGAGAGAGAGAGAGAGAGAGTGACTCTATGCAAAATAGCCACAGCTAATCAGCTATATATCCAATAATCACAAAACTTGAGTCTCTTTTCTTTAAACCAAACATTTTATTAAATGTCTCTGAAATTCCTTCAACAAAAAGCATAATCAAACAACACCACACAAACATACACAGTGGCTCACTTCCTCTGCTGGTCGGTCGGGTCTCACTTGCAAGCGATTTTGAAGCTCGAAATGGCCGAAGACGAAGCTCTCGTCGCCGTCGAGAAGAAGAAAGACGACACCGAGTCACTCTCCGAGCCGACCAGGCCGAGTTCGGAGGACGCGAAAGCCAAAAAATCCTCGTCTTCTACTTCTTCTTCTTCTTCTTCGACTTGCTCGCTTTCCTCTTCTTGCTCTTCGCCGCCTCGCTTGGGTTGGCCGATCCGCAGAGCCGATGTTCGCAAGAGCTCTGTTGGTGAAGATGGGAAAAAGCCACGTCTCGATGATTTGGGTCCCAAGTTCTCAGGTTTGTCTTTTTTGAAAAAATTTTGATTTGTTTGTGAAAAGAGCTAAAAGTGATACCATTTGAATTTCGAATTTGAATTGTGAAAAAGCAGAGCTTGAAATGATGAAAGAGAGGTTTGCGAAGTTGTTGCTCGGAGAAGACATGTCAGGGTCTGGGAAAGGGGTTTGTACGGCTCTGGCCATTTCAAACGCCATTACTAATCTCTGCGGTGAGAGCTTTTTTTTTTTTTTTAAAATTTTTTTTAATGAATTTTGGATTTTTTTTTTTTTTGGTGTTTTGAAATTTGAATCCATTTTTGTGTGAAAAAGGTACCATTTATGGACAGCTGTGGAGGCTGGAGCCACTGGCAAGTGAGAAGAAGGAAATGTGGCGAAGAGAAATGGAATGGCTTCTTGGAGTCGGCGATCACATCGTGGAATTGATTCCCTCTTGGCAAACATTTCCTGATGGAACTAAGCTTGAGGTCTTTATTTATTTATTTATTTTGGTCAAAGTACCATATTTTGAAAAATATATTGTTTAAAAATGCAAATGCATGATTTTTATTTTTTTATTTTTTAAATATGAACGGTTCTATATTGAAATGATTGGTAAATTCGGCGTTTCAATTTTGTAATAGTTATATTAAAAACTTGTCTCAATAGGTTCAAATGCGTTGACCAAGAGTTTTTTTTTCCTTCTTCTTTTACTCTACATTTGTTCGCTAAGAATTGCAAGAATTTGCAATTTTTTAGCATTCCCATTTTGTTGAAAGCTTTAATTATTTGAATTGTTCAATTGAAGTTGGTTTGGAAACCAATCTTAAAGAAGCTTGTGCAATTGTTGTAGGTCATGACTTGCAGGCCTAGATCTGATATGTTTATCAATCTGCCCGCTTTACGCAAGCTAGATAACATGCTTCTCGTAAGTTCCGAGTTTCATGAACTTGTCAATAACACCATTTGTTATTTCTAATTTAAGAAGAATTGTTTTGAATTTAGTGATGAACTCGTTGTTCGGATACAGGAAATACTTGACAGTTTTGTGGACACTGAATTTTGGTATGTCGATCAAGGAGTTGTAGCCCAAGATGCAGATGGCTCGGCCTCTTTCCGTAAATCGCTGCAGCGACAAGAGGAGAAGTGGTGGCTACCTGTGCCCCGTGTCCCAGCCGGGGGTTTGAATGAGGATTCGAGAAAGCAGTTGAATCACACTCGGGAATGCACCAATCAGATACTTAAAGCTGCGATCTCTATCAATAGCATTACTTTAGCAGAGATGGAAGTTCCCGAGTCGTACTTAGAAGCTCTTCCAAAAGTGAGTTAAAAATTACAGCTTGAGTTAATGAAACTCGTGCTATAATTGTATTCTCCGATTTATCATCTTATTAATAGAGATGATTGAGGTTAACACCTCTTCATGTTCTTTTCAGAACGGTAGGGCCTGCCTTGGAGACATCATCTACCGTTACATAACATCCGATCAATTCTCGTCCGAATGTCTGCTTGACTGCCTCGATATTTCCTCCGAACACGTTGCTCTTGAGGTTGCAAATCGTGTTGAAGCCTCAATCTATGTGTGGCGTAGAAGAGCTCACTCGAAACCACCTACTCATCCCAACCGCTCGACCACAAAGTCATCGTGGGATATGGTCAAGGACCTAATGATCGATGGAGACAAGAGAGAATTGCTTGCGGAAAGAGCCGAGAGCCTCTTGGTCTGCCTGAAGCAGCGGTTTCCTTGTCTCACCCAAACCACCTTGGACACAAGCAAGATCCAGTACAATAAGGTGAGCCAACATCTTTTCCAAAAATCTAATTTTGCCCCGAATTTAGTCTATTCATATATATGACCTCTTTTTTGTTAACTCTCTCAGGATGTCGGAAAGTCGATTCTTGAGAGCTATTCAAGGGTCTTGGAGAGCTTGGCGTTCAACATTGTGGCTCGGATTGATGATCTGCTCTATGTCGATGACTTGACTAAGCATTCTGATAAACTGTCTTCAGTTCCGAAAGTGAGCGTGATCACTCACAAGAAGGTGTCGACCTCTTATCCCGTGCCTGCTTTGAGCTCTCCATACAAGACAGCTTCTTCCACGCCAAGCTTTTCCCCTGCGCCACTTGTTAGCCCAGCCAGGGGCGAGAGGACTCCTTTTCTCCACAGCAACACCAACAATAACAATAGCAACAACACCAACAAGCCTCATCGCCGTGGCTTTGGTGTGAGAAGAGTGTTGACGAATTATCTCGGCGTTGACACCAAACCAAGGATCTCTGGTAATTCAAGCGAAGGGGCTGCTCCGGCTCCGAGCAAGTGCGGCAAGGAAAACATCAATCGTCAAACGGGCTCATCGGCGCACCAAAATGGGGGGTCTAAGTTGAATAAGAAGGGTATCTAAATTTATGTCTAATTGGGAGTGATAATAGTATGGTATAATTACGGAGTTGAGGAAAATTCACGATAGAAACTTTTGGAGTTTAATTGTATTTGGTTAAATTCCTAGTTCTATATATTTTTTTTACAAATGTACTTAGAAGCAAAAAGTTGAATATCACAGCCATGACTCATGAGATTGCTTGTTCTAAGCTTTCTTGTATTTTTTTTTTTTTTTTGGAAGGTAGCTTTCTTGTATTTTTCAATGTGCTTGTTTGTCTTTCTGCAATTTGAAAGAGACTGAAACAAAAAAAAAAAACGTGGGGGCATTCCGAGAATTGAACTCGGGACCTCTCGCACCCTAAGCGAGAATCATACCACTAGACCAAATGCCCATTGTTATTAAGACATTTAATCAAAGTGTTCATATCGTTATACACTAAGCTAGCGAGTTAGTATGGTACCTAAGAAGGAATGGGTAATGAAAAAAATTCTAAGAAGAATAAACAAAAGAAAAAAAAAATGGTGATACTAAAAGTCGTGCCTAAAGTGGAAAAAATGGTGCGAGGTAGAGTTGGTTTTGAAACAAATGACAATTAAATAGATAATTTAAATTTTATGAAAAATAGTAATGACTTGACGTGAAGATCAAATTGAGGGAATATATATAAAGTTGTCAAAATAAAAATTAAGTAGGTCATCAAGTATGACGATGAGTGAGCTTAATAGTAGATCTTGATGACTAAAATAGGATTTTTGATTTTTGGTTTAAGAATTACCAATGAGGCCAAAATTTACACAATGAGCTTGAAGTTTTACAAAATTGCAATTTTTCTCAAAGTTGGAAAAATAGAGAACGTAGTCACCAATCATTATATTAAGTGCAAGTATAAAAGTTTAGGTTATTCTGAGGTCATACAAAGAAGTTATTATGAAATTTTGATAAAAATTACTATTTTGGGACTGCAATCGTAAAATTTGAAAAAAAAAAAAAAAAAGAAGCAAATGAGCCCTATAAATTTTGAAAATTTCCACCACATCTTATAACTGGATGAAGAAGATAATTTAAACAAGAAGTCGTGCTAGAAGGGCCAAGAAATAAGTTTAGAAATAAAACAAAGGACTACAATGATAAAAGTTTGTTTCCGTGGACTAAAGTGCAAATTTATCAAAAGAATAAAGCAAGATGTGTCTCACTTCCTCATGGCTAAGATAGAGCAGGCCTGAAGTAAAATAACTAAGCTTAACTTGGCTTAGTAGGCTAAATTTAGCAAGTTGTGGCAATTTAAATAAGAGGTGGAAAGGTAAGTACTTCAACATGAAGTAATTAGTGAAACACTATAAATAGTTTAATCCCAAACTTAGATCATTCTAACAGTTGTACGACCTTGAGAGCAAAAGAAGACCGAGAGTGTGAGGAAATACGGCAAAAGAAAGAATAGAGAGAGGCGGAGGAGGAGGAGAAGAAGAAGATGATGAAAATGAAAAACGAAAAAAGCTTGGTTTAGAGCAAGCTAGGTAGAGTTTTCAATTCGTTCTTGCGCTCATCATCTCTTAATTAATACTTCAGCATCTAATGACTCTTTGTATCGTATGTTAAACCATTGAAAATCTTGAAAATGAGTTTGGAAGACAAAGTCCAATAAGTTCAAGCAAAAAGGAAAGACATCAAAGGTAGAATTCTTCTCCTTGAAATCATGAATTTGTACAAGCACGTTTCAAGGGTTGGGAAATAAAACACGCCTAAGAAAAATATTGATTTAAATATGCGTGGCTGATTTGAGAATGCTAAAAGTTTGAGAACTTGAATTGGTGAATGGTAATCATGTTTGAAATTGTGTTGATGACATGAAAAATTACGAAAAAAGTTAAGTGTACAAGTAAAGTTCCACGTTAGAAATGTTTATACTTCTATAAGTCTTCTTGGTTGGAATTTGTCAAAGCATGACTATGTTGATATGAAGAGAAATCATGTTATTTTAGTGAAGAGAAATATCCGTACTCATAATTGATCAATGTTTGAGCTAACTTCACCTTGAAACATCAAAACTAATAAACTCAAAAACATGATCATGCGAATCACCAAGTCGAATTATTCTTAAATATCATACTTTAAATTGTCGCTAAGCAAAACAATTATAAATTAAGAGGACCAAGTCTCTGCAACGATGTCGTTGTAGTATAGTGGTGAGTATTCCCGCCTGTCACGCGGGTGACCCGGGTTCGATCCCCGGCAACGGCGTTTACTTTTTCTTCTTCTTCCCTTCTTTTTTTTTTTTTTTTTTTAAAATTACATTTTCCAAAGCGTGTTTTTCCCAAAAGTAAAAGGAAAAACGGAAAAAGCATATCAATCAGTGTAGTCGTCACTCTTCCACTTCACACATCTCTTTACCACTTCTCATTTTCAGTTTCCCAAACTGCAAATCTGAAACGAAGAACAAGACAACCTCACTGGAAAAAAAAAAAAAAAAAAAAAACCCAAATCCCCAACTCGCGATCTCCACCGTCGGATCAGAAGAGAGAGAGAGCGAGAGAGCAATGCCGTCGAGCGAAGGGACGACGAGGATCCACATAACGGCGCTGGACGGGATCGTGAACGTGAACTCGCTGTTCACGCTAGCGGTGTTCATAGGGCTGACGTGGAACCCGAAGGACCCCACGAACTCCCTGATTGTGGACCCCACTTGCAGCCCCGGCCCCAGCGTGGCGGAGGACATGGTGTCCTTCCACGTCTACTCCTTCAGCTCCTTCCTCTTCTCCAGCCTGGTCGCCGTCGGCCTCAAGCAGGCCATCCGCATCGCCGCCAGCCCCGCCGCCTGCCCCCCCGGCGGCGGCGGCGGCTTCCTCTGCCGCGTCAACAGCTCCGCCCTCCGCGCCGCCATGCTCGCCTCCGGCGTCGGCTCCGTCTCCGGCTGCGCCTTCCTCATGCTGGCGCTCGTCAACGTCGTGCAGATCAAGCTCGGCACACTCGGCTGCGGCAGCGCCGAGACCTACGCCGCCGTCGTCCCTCTCGTCATCTTCGTCCCCGCCGCACTCCTCATCTACATCGCCATCGTCCTCTACGCCTTCTTCTCCCTCTGATGATCTCTACTCTATACTTATGCTGGGATTTGGATTTACCATTTACTAGTTAGTTACTTAGGCACTGCTTAGTGATGGAGTGTTTTTTTTTTTTTTTTGGCTGTATTATTGTTACTGATGACTTATGAAAGGTGTATCTATGTTGGTTTGAAATGTTATTTTGTTGCTGTTTTCCTTTTAAATGAAGGAGAATTTGGGGATTTGGGGGTTTGCCATAATAGTTACTAATGTGGAGCAAGAATAATTAGTGATAATTAAAGTGATTTATCTATATGGCCGTGTTGGTGTGTAATTGTGTTAGAGAAAGTTCAAATGTGAATGATCTTTTTCTTATTTTTTTTCTTGGAAGTCTTTTAATGATTGTTGTAAAGATTAGGATTGGGGAATCGGAAGTGTTTAGATATTTGGTTCCAAGTTATTGGGTGGTTGCAAAATGAAAAAAAAAAATGGTAATTGATCCAAAAGATGTTCAAGGTCTATATTTTCTTTCTTTGTTTTGTAAAGAACTGCTTCTATTTACTTATAATAGATTTTTGAAGGAAATGATAATTAGAGAGCTCTAATGGGTAGAGCGTTGGAGACTTGGAGTGTTATATATACTAGTGCTAGTAATGCGCAGATGGGTTTTTCTAATTAAACGAGTAAGCAAGCAATGATTATTTGGTGAGAATTATTAAGATTATATCCCAATTGGGTTCCATTGTCCATTGTCCATTGCCAACTTTGTTGATGCAATTGCGTATTTTTAAAGAATTGAAGCACTTCTGTTAGGCAAGCTAAAACAATCTCATTAATATGCTATTTTTATTAATTACTTTAAAGGAGATCTTGATAGGGACAAGTTTGAATGACTCAGATCCTCTTCTGGTGAAGGAAATTAAACCATCATCAATATTATTATTTTTTTAGGAAGAACAATTGAATGAGCACTATGTAAGAGAAGAGGTCACTTTATCCAAGAATCATAAGAAATAATCTGGTTATGGCAAGGGTAGGTGAAATAAGTGGCTTTTCTAGAAGATAGAAGACATTCAGTGTGGGAAGTGGGAACATAAAATTAGTTTCTGCTGTGTTGTCAGCTTCTTATTAAAAGATCTCCCCATAGCTCCTCAGAAAATGATCATCCCAATTGCCATAAAATAAAATCAGCTCTTTTTAACTTATCTTCAGTGGCTTAAAAGTGGCCAGGCCAAAAAGCACTTGTGAAAGAAAGTAGTAGGTTTAGTAGCATTAGCAGATTAACTTATTGAAACCCCCTTTTTTCCTAGTGCTACCTCCACATTGTCTTGTGGGCTTTGTGTGAAATCACATTTTAGGCAGCCTTATTTTCACTATAAAAAAGCATGAGATCAAAGCAAGTTATTCAGGCAATGCAGAGTTGAAAAAACATGGAGGCTTCAAAAAAATTGTTCCTATGCTTTCTAGCTTTCGTTGTTATCGCATCCGTGAGCGAGTACAGCCAGGTTCACGGGGCGGGCGAGTGCGGGCGAGGCACTAACCCGGACATGGAGGCTTTGAAGCTGGCACCCTGCGCGTCCGCAGCGCAGGACGAGGACGCCAATGTCTCCTCGCAGTGCTGCGCTCAGGTGAAGAAGATGGGGCGGAACCCGAAATGTCTCTGCGCTGTCATGCTCTCCAACACCGCCAAGAATTCCGGGGCTGATCCCCAAGTGGCCGTCACCATCCCTAAGCGTTGCAAGATTGCGGATCGCCCAATCGGTTACAAGTGTGGAGGTTAGTTACTCAGCTGACGGTTTGTTATTTCTTCCTCTAAATGATCTTGTTTCTTAATACTGTTTTGCCTGTTTTGCAGATTACACATTGCCTTGAAGATCGAAGACCGTAAATTCCGGTTCCTATGGTTGTTTGTTGTTTGTTCTGTTGTTGTTTTTGCTGTTTGGTACGCCAAAAAAAAGTGCTGGAGATTGTATGTTTTAGCTAGTTCTTCTAGCTGTTTGCTTTGACATCCAGGCACATGAAAACATAAATAAATGGCTGTTTGTGTGGGACTTTGTTTTCCCTTATTAATAAACTTGCTTGTTGTTTCCACTGTTGCCAAAATTATTTTGTTTAAGATTTGTTGAAACAATCAAGATTAGAGTCTAGAGATAGTGTCTACAAAGAGTTGCCTAGTTTTTCAACTTAGAGAGAGGCCAGATGAGTAAACATCTAATGGTTTAGAAGATACTTATATGTTTGAGGAATCAACTTTATGGCTGGCTCAATGGATCCTCATTCTCTGGAATCCTGGAAATCAATATTGTTTTTGTATTGGATTGGAAAAGAAAAATTAAAATAAAAAACAAGGAACCAAGATAACAAGCAGCAGTGTATGAAAAGATGATGAAGAGCTGAATAAGTTGGCTGATTATTTTAACGTCATTACTAAGACCATACTAATCTAGTGACCTTATGTGACAAAAGTCATATTATATCTTATTAGATCTTAGTGGTACCACCTAACTGTCACTTGATCCTCTCTCTCACTATATATTTTAAGATGGGTTCTTCTCTCTCTCTGTATATTTTAAGTTGGGGTTAGAATCGTCCCTACAATGAGACCAATTAAGAAATTAATTATTTTAAGAGTAAAATTTAAAAGGGTGAAATAGGCAAATACTCAGAATTTATATAACAATAAAAATAAATACCCAAACTTTTGAAGTAATTGAGTTTGTAGTCAATTTGTGAATTACTTGCACATGCTTTTGGTAACAAAGTGAATTACCACCACTTACCACTGTGTAAGTAATTGCATCTTTTGGGTAGTTGGTTATATTTTTCAAAAGATTGGGTAATAACTTACATTAAGTTTTAAAAATTGGGTATTCACTATAATTTCTCAATTTAAAATATTTAGGCATAAAATATCAAAATTAAGAAAATGGCCATTAAATACTTTAGTGGACATAAGTATCCATGATAATTACTTAAAAAAATCCCGCCCAAATAAAATTAAAAAATCTCCGAAAATTCGGCTCATTCAACTTAAAAAAGTAAACCAAACCTACCATTATCAAAATTTTACATCGACTATGAATAAACAAAAAAAAAAGGCCAATTTCTTAAATTTCTAAAACTATGACTAATCCCTAAAAAATTAGTCTAATGTTTGGCTAAATCCTTAAAAATCTCCTCCAATAATTATCTATTCTTGGGCTGAATATATATATATATATATATATATATATATATATGATGTTTAGTGTAAATAAATAAGAGATTTATGATATTTTCTTTATATATATATATCATAAATCTCTTATTTATTTATACTAAACATCCTGTTTATGCCCTTTATTTTTATTTTTAAATACTTAATTACTTCTTGTGTTTTTGAAAACATATCAAATTATACTTTATTATTCTTATCGATAATTGATCTAAAAGTGCATTTCTATTTGAAACAATCGAAATGTGCGATTCGTTTATTGGATTAAATATGACTGAATATGATTATTTACTTTGGATTGGATTGCACAGTACTTTAATAATGTCATGTGTTTAGTATAAGAATGTAGACTTAGATTTTATATATATATATATATATATATATATTTTTTTTTGCAAAGAGACTTAGATTCTAGCTATTAGATTATTATATTTACTTTAAATAAAAATAATTAATTAAATCTTTATAATTTATTATTTTTACGTTTATTAGTTTTTCTAACAATACAATTATATAAAATAATATATAAAAGGTACGGGACCCACCTCTTTTGATTTTATCCCCCACTATTTTACTATTTTACTTCTTTATATGAGATTGTTAATCCAATCTCTATAAGATTATTTTTATGGAAAATTTAAATTATCCTATCCATTCTATACATTAAACATTAGATAAGATTTTTTTTTTAGCTGAATAAACATTAGACAAGGACAAGAATTAATTAGCCCAATCCTATCCTTTATCCTTCCCACCAAATACAACCGAAGAATATTTTATGAAACACGCTCTTTGATTAACAATTAGTAAGAATAAGCATAATTTTAGCATGCTTTCAAAAATACTGGGGATACTTTTTACAAATACTAGTTGAGTTAGCGCGTGCGGAACACATTTGAATTTTAAATGATAAATTCGTCAAATTATTATTTAAATATATGTACAACTATGTTTTAAATTTGTAAAAATTATATATTTTTGTAGTAAAAAAATACAAGAATAATAATAAAAAAAAGAAACACCCAAAAAAAAGAAGCAAAAAGGATAAAAAAAAATAGTAAAAAAAATACAAGAGTAAAATCAAAACCAAAAAAGAAAGAAAAAAAAAGGTAAAAAAAAAAAAAGAGGGAAAAAGAAAGGAAAAAAAAAAAAGAAAAAAAAAGAGGGAAAAAGAAAAAAGAAAGGAAAAAAAAAGGCATAAAAAAAAAGGAGCTTTCAGCATTGTACGCGTCCATAGGAAAGGAAAAAAAAAAAAAAAGACCAAGCGCGTGCAGTCACGCGCCCACAAGGGCGAGTAGCGCGTTATACAGGGCTTGATACGCTGTGGGGCCCGCATTATATCCTTTTTTGAAGCTCTAAATAGTACATTTCGGATATATATATATATATATATATATTTTTTTTACTCTAAATTTTATAATATTCTTACTTGGGATCATTTGTTTAAAACATTTTTATTTTCATTCCTAAAAAATGAGTTTTTTTTTACATGCAAAAAAAAAAAAAGCCACGAAACTGCTTTGAAAAAACGTAACGAAACATAATAACAAAACTTTTAAAGCACATAATATATAGTTAGATTAAAAAATATTATTTTTTGGGCTAAAAAAAACAAGTAAATACAAAATGATCCAGTTTTTACTTTTACTATTAAAATAGTAAAATCAAACAGAGAAATGAAAAGAAAACAAAATTTAAAAATCTAAAACAAAGAAAAAATAAAAAAATGAATTAATCATTTTTAGTGAAAATACAAATAAATTAATAACAACACAATAAAAAAAAACAATAAATTTAAATAAAACAACAAAATATTTTTTTAAGCCCAATACAAAACAAAATAGTTGTTAAAATAAAAAAAAAATTAGGAACAGAAAAAAGATTTAAAAAAAGAAGGCACACGTTTCTTACAAGAAAAAGAAAAAATTAGAAACAAAAAAGAGAAAGAAAAAGGACAAATAAATTTAAAAAAAAGGTGGGGAAATATTGAATTTTTTTTAATTTAATTTTTAAAATTTTAAATTAATTTAGATTTTTAAAATTATATTAAAAAGGATTATTTTTTGGACTAAAAAAGTAAGTAATTACAAAAAGTTTCATTTTTTATTTTTACTATTAAAATTGCAAAGCAAATAAACAAATTAAAAGGAAAAAAATTAAAAATCTAAAACAAAGAAAAGATACAAATAAATTAATTAATCATTTTTAGTGAAAATACAAACAAATTAACAACAACACATCAAAAAAATAAGAATAAATTTAGATGAAACAGCAAAATATATTTTTTTTGAATTAAAATAAACACAACACAATGGGTACTAAAAGAATAAGAAAATATAACTGAATTAAATTGTATTTAAAATAAATTAGTTGATAGATTATAAGACTTTAAAAAAAAAAGATAAAGACAAAAGGAAAAAAAATAAAAAATAAAAAAGGAAAACAAAACTAAAAAGAAAAAAAAATGAAAAAAAAAATAGAACCAGGCGCGTGTGCACGCGCCTTCTAAGGCAAGGGAAAAGGGGCCTGACGCGGTTGGGCCCGCGCGTTAGCCCTTTTTCTCTCATTGCATTCGGGTCCCTTTTTATTTGTTTTTGTACCCCTATAAATTTATTTTTTAGTCCCTTAAATTTTTGTTATTCTTACTTGAGCCTAATTTTTTGAAATTATTTTTCATTTTTACCCCCAAAAAACGCAAAAAAAAAAAAAAAAAACGCAACGAAACCGTTTTGAAAAAACATGCCAACGAAACGTGTTTGGCAAATTATATATAGTTAGATAGGGTATACGCTTGATATTTAACAGAGTTGATAATTTTGATATTCCCTCTCTATATATATTAAGATGAATTCTTTTATCTCGAGAAAAATAAAAATTGATTTAACCTCGACCCACCCTTTATCTTTTAAGAAAAAAAAAAGAAAAAAATGGGTTAATCCATAGATAATATCCAGTTAAAAAAAGTGTTAAATATTACAGCTCAAATTTGTAGTTGAAGATATTTATAATTTATTTGCACTACACCGGTTTCAAGTTTCAATGTCATGCACTGTACGTTTGGTGATTAAAATAGTTAAAGAGTAATAAGTGATGTCATTTGGCAAGAAGATTGTAGTCATGTGGCTAATATTGTATTCTAAAATTCATAGCAACTTGCAAGTGTTACGAATGAGAAAGTAACAAGGAAACAATAGGAAGTAACAATAAGCAACGTCGTTCTGCTATATGCCTTGTCGTATTTTTTGGTTCATAGCATGTCTTGGTAATGTTGTTTACTTTTTTGTCGTTTGTAATGAAGTGTGATGCCTTTGTCCAAAAACGACATGTTATTTCCAGCCTTCATAATGGTAAGGGGGTTTAGGGGTGAGGGCTATCGAAAGTCTCGATGTTGAAGTTTACCATCACCTTGAAGCTTAGGGCCACCCACGACCAGAATGGAAACAAAACATAATTTGTTTTTCATAAATTTGTGCATTGGATCTTTGTCATTGTGACTAATGAATTTTGTACGTATTTGTGAAAATGAAGATGAAGGTCATGAGAAAAGGGGAGAGATCAGCAAGAGCAGTATGAACAACAAGGATGTAATGACCTTCACGGATGAAGTCTCGCTCTGTTGAAAGAGCACATTTGGTCTTTATTAAAGTAAAATATTTTCTAGCATATCTGACATATGTATTTTTAAAATTTTTATTTGAATCGGTAACCCATTTTGTCATTATGGTTGCTCCTACCAGACCCCTACCTCACCCCAGGACGTGCCAGCCATTGATATCAGTGTTTTATATTATTTTATTCTAAATATGGCAAACAAACGGCCTTGATCAAAAGTGGACCATCAATGCTACAATATCAATCTGGTGCATTGCAGCCAAGCTCTTTTTTGAAAGTACCAGATTAAGCCATGTATTTTTTTATAACATCAAATGACACTCTTTTGTTTATCAAAATAGATCATAAATATACATTATGAGAGTATTTAGTCAAAATAATGGATAAAAAATCACAATGTTTCAAATTTAAACCATCTCATTGACTTTATTATTGAGTAGAAAAAATACAGATCAATTTATTTGTGGCCTATCCCAAAAAAATATTGTCATTCTTATATATGATTACACTTTTTTTTGTTTGTTTGTTTTGTTTTTTTTTTTTTGGTTTTTTTTTTGGTATTTCATAAAAATTCTATAGAGGGTATAGTTATTACCCATTTAAGAAAATATTGAGTTTTTTTAGGTATTATAGAATAACATAGGTATATTTATGATCTATTTTGACAAATATAGGGTTTACTTGGGTATTATAAAAAAAAAGGGTTTAATTTGATATTTTTTGAATCATAAGGCATTTTTGAGGTTTTATTTTTCTCTCATATTTAACCGAAAGAATAAAAATTAAAGATAAAATAAATTAAAGTCATATAAAAGAAACCTCTAAATGAAATGTCCATAATGCTTAATAAACCCTCTATCTTTTATGTAGTAGTCATTAAAACATTAAAAAGTAACAAATAAAAAAAGGAAATTAGACACTCCATTTTTGCTAAGATTCTACTCGTCAATGGATATATATTTAATCTTGTTGACCATTGATTAACATTCAACTACTACATACCTAACACAACGTTGTGGTGTAGTAAAAATGTTAAGCGCATAAGGCTCTTTGATTTGTCTTACCTGCCTTATTCATCAAATTACCATATGGAAGAAGCTATTCAGGCAATCAGGCTTAACATACGCAGAGCTAATCATAGTGCTCAAAGATGCGCCTTATTACAGAATTAAAGTTATTGATGATAAAAATACCGATAATTGATAGACAAAAATGTCATTCTCCCATAAAAGAGAAAAAAAATAAAAAATAAAAAACACCCCATTAACATAGAGTACTATTCTTCAATGTTTCTCCAACTGCCCAAAGAATGATATTCTTCTGAATTATATGCCCTTTTAACATTAAAGGATTACGCCAATATCGTGACATAACCAAGTAATAAACAACATACTGTTGGGAAGTGAATAAAATGTTTAATTAGGATTTTCCTTTCATTGATAATGTACATCCAAATCGTCTGATCAATCTGACATTGTTTGCACAAGGAAGAAGAGAAGGCTTGCCGAGTTTGAAATTGAGATTGCACGCGTGATTACATCTTCTCAAGCACTTTATCTATATCAACAATCGATACTATTTTATCAGAAATCCAAATGAGATTTGGCTTTGAAATTCTTTAGACTAATTGTTACGGTACGACGAATAGATTATAAATGAAACTTACTCAAGAGTTCTTCAAAGTGCAATGGATCCCATTCTACTCTACTATGTTCTGTTAAGGAAAATTTAAGGTATTAACTATAGCTTTAGCAATATCAGAACAGTAATTAGTAAGCTAAATTCCAATTGGAAAGGTAAAAGAGAGAGGCCACGGAGCAAACGCATATGCATTGGAGAAATCGATTATAAAGAAAACTTACTCAAGAGTTCTTCAAAGTGTGAGGACTCCCACTCTATGTTGCTATGATCTGTAAAGGAAATAATAAATGAAATGTATCATGAATTGTACGTAAGCTTAAAAAAAATTATAAATATACTATTGTGTCTGACTAAATCTGCTTTTGCCTAACCATTCTGAAATTGCATCATGATCAGTTTTGAGAAAGAAATCAGAGGCTCACTTTCATTAAAAGTCAGAATTATTATTCACTAATTTAATTTGTTTTTAAGGAGCAAAGTGGACACCTTCAGTGTGAAACTAAAATTAAAGACAAATAAAGGCCCTATTGCATGAGATTTAAATTTGCAGGGCCTCATTTTTTTTAAATTTCCAAGGACTTACCTCGCATAATGTGTTGGATCATAATGATCGACTCCAAACGAATAGCTGTATATTCGCCATCAGTTCTGTGAGCAAATCGAACATTTGGAACCGTTTGAAGGCTCTGAAAATCTTGGAACATCAGGAATTCTAAGGGCATTTCTATGAATCCAAGGACCTTGAGGCTCTTTAGATGTTGGACTCCGGCAGGTACCTCTATTAGTTGTGGGCAAGAACCGATGAGAAACCTTTCAAGATCACGCAACGCTTCTTCCTTTATTACGACCTTGTTGAGCTTACTCAAATCACTGAGACAAAGCACCTTAAGTTTCGGAAATGCTCCTTTCTCAAACTGAAGTTGCTTACCATAGTATGAATCATAGTAGATCCCTAGTTCTAAGAGATTATGCAAACCTTGAAGCTCCTTCAGCGGATCATCTTCCAACTTTGACCAACCAAGTCGTAATCTGACTAGATTTTGGAGTCCTGAGATAAATTCAGGCAGCTTCTTTAGATGACCGTCTAGGTTGAGGTGGCGGAGAAATTGAGGGGCAGATGACATGGCTTCAAAGTTAATTGTCTCATGTTCGTTTTCTGAAGCTACGCTAAGGGACTCGAGATGTTCCATTTTTTGAATACACTCGCATAGTTTCCTTCCGTCTTGAATTCTCAACATTTTGATGCCTAACTTCCTTAGCTCGGTCAACTTGTTCAGCTCTTCGAATACGTCAACTCCAACAACATTGGCCTCAATAAAGTACAACTTCTGCATCGCTTTTAATAACCCGATTCCCTTCTCTATTTTCGCTCCTCTGTGTATGCTAACAAGAGAATCCTTCTTGTATTCGATGTGGTATGCTAAAAGATGCCGCAACTTATGAAGCCTACTGATCTCTACTGGCAGTGTAGATACCCGAGACTGCTTTAGATCTAATGTCTCCAAATTTTCCAGTTTCCCAATAGACTTCGGGAGAAACTTTACTCGTGTGCAACGCACGCTTAAATATCTCAAGTGAAACAAGCTCCCAATATCTTTTGGAAGATGATCTAGTCTTGGGGCATCTTCAAAATCAAGGACTTTTAGGAGTTTGAAGCTTCGGACAATAGTGCTCACGATGGAATTGAGCATTTTGTCTTCATTGAAAATAAAAATAGAACGCACATGAGAAATTTTAGTATTATTCCTTTGAAAAATAGAGTAGGACCCCTGGAGAACAGATACACGCCGAGTTAAACTTTTGAAATTTGAATCATTTTGAGTCAAACCTTGACAAAAGCTCATATCTTCTACCTTTTTAAGAATTATTTCACGCAAGAGATCATGGACGCGGCAACTTTTAGCCTTTCCATCAAGTTTTACCTTTGACACTTGAACTAGACTTCGATTTATTAGCTCAACCAAATATTCCTCTGCAACCATTTCTAATGATTTATCCCTTTTCGATTTCACAAAACCTTCCGCAATCCATTGCCGAATCAATCTTCCATGCCTAATAGAGCAATCCTCGGGAAAAATTCCAAAGTACAAGAAGCAAGACTTGAGGTAGTAAGGCATATCATTGTAACTTAGGGATAGAATTCTTGTTATACTTGTAAGATGCTTGTTACTCTCCAACTCTGAACTTAAACTAGTATGCAATTTTCTCCATTCCTCAACATTTTTGTTTTTCGTAGACAAAAGGCCCCCTATGACAACAATTGCAAGTGGTAGCCCATGACATCTCTGAGAAATCTTAAATGACAACTCTTTTAATTCGGTTGGACAATTCTTGTCAGGCTCGGAGTGAAAAGCCTTCTTGCAAAACAGTTCCCAAGAATTCTTGGGAGGCAAGGGTTTCAAGTGATGAATATGAACACATGATAGTGAAGTTCTACAAAAATTCGCGACTTCCACATCTCGTGTTGTGATCACAATCCTTCCACATTTTTTGTCGTCGTCAGGTAAAGCATTTTTTATGTCGGCCCAAAAATTAATGTTCCAAACATCGTCGAAAATGATGAGGTACCTCTTTCCTCGTAAGTGATCTCTTAGCTCTCTTGTCACTGAGGCTTCATCCATCGCATCAATTCCTGCAGGAACAAACTCCTCTCTTGCAAGGCAGATCTTCTTTATTAAGCTTCGTAGTAGCTCTAGCTTCTTGTATGATTGAGACACATCGATCCAAGCGTGACATTCAAAATTCCCTTTGACACGAACATAAACTTGATGCACTAGGGTGGTCTTGCCAAGCCCTCCCATCCCCACCACTGAGATCACAGAGCGGTGAGGAGATTCACTTTCCAGTCTTCCAATCAATTCATCTCTATCAGATTCTATGCCCACAACTTCAGATTCCTCAAGGAAACAAGCATCATTTCGAGGATCATCCCATTTGGTGTTGAGAGCAGTACTTACTTGTCCTTGCGGTAAGGAATTAAACCCGTAGGTTGCACTTTTCTTATTTATATCTCGAACTTTTCTCTTGATGTCTTGTATTTTTGAGGCTATGTCAATGCGTGGTTTAAGCTTTATAATCAAATAAGCGCTTCTGCGCAGAAAGCCAATAAATCTTATTCTGTGGGGACGCCGCTGTTGTGTCACGAGATGCGTGTATTGGTCAATAACATCTTCCAATTCAAATGCTGCTTTTCTAAGTTTTTCAACCCACACTTTAACACCATGGTTGCTGTTTGTTCTTTGATCTGTTTCTGCTCTTGTATCTGCATCATTGAGGAAAGCCAGAAGGAAGTCGAGATCGCATTTTATTCCTTCGACTTCTTTGTGAACGCCTCTCAACAAGTAAGCTTCTTCACCAAGTAAAGGGATCAACTTATCTATGACCAAGCCCACTGCAGTCTCCGCCATTTGATCTATACTTTTTAAGCCCCAAATCTATTAAAATGCCCGCCATCAATATGAAGTTACAAATATGCAAGTGAATAAATATTATCTAGTAATGCTATAAGTTATATCATCTATGACTACTCTTGTTCTACAATTTAAAAAAATTTAAGCCGGGTAATAGAAAAAAAAAAAAGGAAAAAACTTTTATATATATCTCATCTACTTCACAATTCAATATGCACCATGATATCTTTGCTTATGATGACATAGGTCATTGTGATTAATGAATTCACCTACATGCATATACACTAAACAAAAAAATCACCAGACACATGCTAGCTGAATTAAAGACATGATCATATAGGTGCTAATTACGATAAACTTTCAGAGACAATTTATTGGAAATTTTAGGTGTGTATACACACACACGCACACACAAATGCATATGGATATACAAATACAACTAGTTTGATTCTTACCTTTGATCTTTCTTGGATGTGCAATACTCTTCTCTTATTTCCCAATTGGAATAGAACGAAGGATTCAGAACTAACTGTAGCTGATGAAAGATGAAAGACGAGAAGAGAAGACCAAGAGGGTTGACTTGTATTGTATAGTCTTGATTAAGGCTAAAGTGAGTGCTAAAACAATAGAGTTAAACGCATGTGGGTGGACAGTCTGTACAATATTGAAATCGGTAGTTGGAAATAATAAATTAACAACAAAGACCGTTTTGGGACTAAGAAGTTTCTAAATAATTCTTGAGTTATATGAAAATTTTAATTTAGTCCATATTTTTTTATAATTTTTTAATAATTTCTCAACTTTTCAAATTAGTATAATTTTTTTTAAATGACCAAGTTGCCTTTTAAAAAGAGAAATTCTGTAGTGAGTTTTTTTTTTGTGGCGGGAAATAAATTTGAATGGTAAGATTCAAATTTTTAAGATACAGAACCCACCAAAAAGGTAAATCTTACGGTACAGAATTATTTTCCACTACAAAAAAAATCCATCACAGAAGTACCCTTTAAAAAAACAAAAAATGACAATAAAAATATTTCATACCAAAAATAAAAAGTTAATTTAGTTCATATTTTTATGGGGGATTCTCCGGTGAGTTTTTTTTTTCGCGGTGGGAAACTTTTTAAGTGGTTAGATTTACTTTTTTAAGATGTGAGACCCACTAAAAAGGTAAATTTAACGATCTAGATTTTTTTTTACCACAAAAAAAAAACCCACAAGATAATCCTCTTATTTTTATAATTTTTAAATAATTTCTCAATTTTTCAAATTAGTATTAAAATATATATTTTTAAATAACCTTGCCCTTTAAAAAAACAAAAAAGGACAATAAAAATATTTAAAACAAAATTGATAAATCCATGGCATCTAAGGATTGAGAAGTCCAAACCCAAATTACAAATCTCATGAATATTCCAACCTATATATATATATATAAAATTTTTTTTCCCCTAATAGATCTTCTGAAATCAGAACAGGCATAATAGCCCCTGATGAGTGCATTTTTACACGCTCCGCAGCCCCTAATTCACGCTCAAACCTGATACGAAATCTCAAGTTTTGGGTCGTTTGATGTTGTTTTGGGCGTAACGCATGTCTCAGTCATCGTGGATCGAACACGGTCAGAAATCATGGCAAAAAGGCGCGGGAATTGAAAATTTCGAAGCTCGTCGCGTCGCTATCAAGTCCATGGCGTCGCGTTGAAACAAGAGGCAATTATAGGTGCATTCAATGCGTTGAGAAATGCGTCGCAACCTATCTGGTTCCAACGCTATCACAACGCGACGTCATCGCAATGCCGCCCTTATTGCAATGCGACAAACCCCATTCTAGCTTATTGATTTCAATAAATTATTATTTGCTGCATTTACTTACTTTTAGTTTAAATTCAGTAATTCACAACTTTGTAATTCTCATTTACTTTCCAAACAAATCTCGTTATATTTGCAAGCCTAGATAGTAATAATAATTAGGACGAGTAATAACTAATTTCAATTCGAAACTAGTCGATCCTCGTGGGACAATAATCTAGACTCACGGCCATTTACTACTTTAGCGACCCCTGCAATTTGTGGAATTCACATCAGGTTTTTGGTGCCATTGTCGGGATCGTACTGTATAGAATTGACATAAATATTGCTTTAGTTCTTTGTAATACTAATCTAGATATTTTAATTTCAAATACTTTTCTTTCTTGGGTGTTGACAGTTTATGTGAAGTGCTCGACTTGAGTTTGAGCTTATTGATTGGAAAATTAAACGGAAGAAAGGAAACAAGGATACTGAAAAGGATGGCAAATCCGAATGTCGTCTACTAGGCCCAAGAGGAATACGGGACCGAAGTTGACAAGAACCAATGGACATTGAAGGACTACTTCTGTCCGATTCTCAACAACCATTATTCAGGGATTCGGCGTCCACTGATCAACACCATCAACTTTGAGTTAAAGCCGACCCTTATCTCTATTGTGCAACAAAACCAATATGGCGACTTGGTCTCGGACGACCGAATACCCACTTTGTAATGACCCGAACCGTACTCTACATTTTGCGGTTATTATTACTTTTATTTACCTATTAATTATTTTAATAGCAAGAGGGTAATATTTTGGTTGTAGAAGTGCACGTTAATTCGAAAAATATTTTCAATTCTTAAAATTGGGTCAGCACTTGTTTGCGTACAATTATCAATGTATTCTTGATCTAATTTTTGTTCTCGGTCAAAGAATTAAATTTTTGGCTTCAAAGTGATATTAAAATTCGTAACTTGTCGAGTCAATTCTTTCTCGCTCTCTCATCGCCAGCCGATAATCGTTGCTGCTTGAGCCCCAACGAGTACATGTCCGAGCCAAACAGCTCGGTCGAGCCTTCCCCGTCTCTGCACGCGACGCCAACCGCACCACAAACCCAGACAAAGCACCTCCTGGCATAGCCCCGCATCGTAGCTCCTCATATGTGCTCACCCTGCTGCGCACGCCTCAGAGCACCCAAGCCGAAGCCGAAGCCCCGGCGCTCCCGCTGTGCCTCGCACCAAAATAGCCGTTGTCGCCGCCAGCACTACCCACGCCCAAACTTGAGCTTCACCCTTGCCAAGCGCTACGCCTCGCGACACTGAGTTTCGATCGTCTCGCCACAAAGTCGAGCTCTCGCATGCAACTCGCGTTGCCAAACCTAAACATTGTGGGGCCCAACGAGCTGAACCTTGTCGCAGTAGTACGCCCCTCTGCATCGACGCCTCACCAGATCCCAACCACACGAAGCACACGCTGTGCGAACTTAAAGCCGAGCGCCTAGTCGGATATCGCTGCCTAAGTCCACCATAGCACTGTCATTCGCCACCGTCCCTCTGTGTCGAAGCTTTAAAGTCTATTTAAGAGCTCTTATCAGAGTCCCGAGCTGCCACCGTTCGTTGAGTACGAGATCCGCGCTGTCTATCCGTTGTCTCGCTGAGCCTCCCAATCCGACATCGTCGCCAAGCCGAGGCCTGAGCCATCACTGAGGTAAACCTCGAACTCGTCATCATTATGTATTATTGGTTTCCGAGGTTAAGCCCCGTCATGTATTATATTTTCTGCATATTACCTGTGTTTGGGCTGTGTCGGCTTGCGCATTTTAGTTAGTCTATTTTACTGTGGCTTGAAACCTATTGTGTGACTTTGTCAAATTAATGGTTGTGCAAATTAGTGCTTGGACTTGGAACTGTAATGGAAAATTGTTTCGGAATGATGGGATAATATTGATGATATTAGTTTTGCTTGTCTTTGGTAAAGGCTCTGCAAAATTTAGTGGTCTGTGGTGGTGCGTGTTTTGGTACATTACTTAATTGGTTGGATTTGTGCCAAGACTTAGAAATTTCTATGTTTATTTTATGTTTGAAATATCATGGCGATTTCATGATTTTGAGTCCTTGGCAATTTGGAAGCTAGTTTTTTAATTTTAGAGAGTTTGTGATTGTGTCAGCTTGATTTTTTTTGATGATCTATTTGTGTTATAATTGTAACGTAGTTAAACGGGTCTTAGTAAAATGTATTGTTTGGGTAATTCTATGCCAAGGCTTAGAGATTTGATAGATAATCGATTTAAAATATCGAGGTAATGGCTATGGTTTTTAACATTGATTGTCTTTTAAATTTAACTTTAGAAAAAAATTGAATTCAACTAAAAAAAAAAGACGGTTAGTATGCTCTATTAAATTCTTCTTAGACACTTTGGTTTTGTGATTTGAAACCTCAAAATTGCTTGGAAATTTCATGAAGTGAGAAAATGACTGTCTTTTTGAAACTAAGTTATGAAGTTCGAACAGTTGGATTGGTTTAGAAGATATCAAGTCGTTGTGGTCGAACCAAATTTTTAAATGTCGAC
Source organism: Boehmeria nivea var. tenacissima (assembly GCA_018132145.1). Lineage (NCBI taxonomy): Eukaryota > Viridiplantae > Streptophyta > Magnoliopsida > Rosales > Urticaceae > Boehmeria > Boehmeria nivea. Next base: position 8,197,956 of record CM030875.1, on the reverse strand, counting down.
GTTATGTTTTCTAGATTAACCTGGAGCTGGATATTGTTAAAACTCTCAGTAGAAAAGTCGTTTTTAGTTAATACATATCGATAGAGACACTCATGATTTCGACTTATGTAGGAATTTTGACGGGGCAAGTTTGGACGCTTTGGAAGGCGACCGAGAATGATTTAATCGTGGTGATGTTTAAATAGTTGATTTTGTTTTAGTTCTCAACTTATTTTAATATCTCTTATGTGGGATCCGAGCCACTGAGGCTCGGTGTTGAATTATTATTATGTTTTTAGATTGATCGTGTTATATTTAAATCTTTTATGCTTTGTGATTTTTGGTGAAGTTGTTTGAAAAACTGGGAAACTCTGCCGGATTTTCGACTTGAATTTTAGGCACTAATTAGAGAAGGGTTGAAAAACCAAAAGGAGAGAATGATTTTCTCACTTAACCTAGTGATAAAAAACACTTACAAATCACAAGTTGACGAATAAGACTAAGTCATTGACACACAGGACGAGAATGCTTCTAGGATGGCATTTTGACGTCCCCTCTATCGACTTATGGTTAGTAGCTGTCACACGGGCTTACTTTGAGTATGTCAAAGCGCCGAGTGATGGCACTAAGTTTTTCTCGAACCTAGTCTCAGCCAACTCTTTCTCACAGCCTTAGCGTAACAATAAATTCTCTCAAAGCAATACCAACAAGTATCAAGTAAATGATAGCACACAAGTGTTTACAAAAACTCCGTTCCAACCTTTGTTTTATTAACCCGTTCTTAAAACAATGGAAACCCAATGTGTTTAACCCAACACTTGATTCGAACACTTTCCCCTTGTGTTCTCCTCTACCCCTTTTGGTTCAACCTTGGTTATTTAGCTACACTAAGCAAATGCCTATTTATAGGCTTACAAGGATGTGGTTGACACCCCCAACCACGTAGGGTTTGCTAGCAAGCTAGCCCCGCCAAGTGTCCCCCCACTTATCCATTTACAAAGCCTACTACCCGTTGAGTGCCTTTGACCATATTCTGTTTGGTGTCCGCAGCTTGACACGTGTCTGGCCATGTCCTATTCCACGTACTGCCCCGCTGCATCTGCGTGCCACTTGTGCGCCCACGTCCCCACTAATCTTTCACACGTCTGTGCACGTGTCGGAACAGTTAGCAAGCCACGCTGCCACTTCTCGCAATTCTCGGCGTGTCACCTCGCCACTCCGTGAGCCACGTCGCCCTGTGCGCCAACGAAATCCGCAACCGTCAAGTCGTGCACTGCCCTTGTCCACTGGCCACGCAAAGTGCCCACGTGGGGCCGAGTTGTGCGCGCGTGCGCCCACGTCTGCGCATTCCTGGTCCGTCGGGATGCGCCACGTGGCCCACGACTCCGCACTTCTCGCCCTTGCCTTGAATCAATCCTTCCCGTTGTGGCGCGTTGCGCTGCATGTGCCCAGCGTCTCTGCGGCCGCCGCGCTGGCCATGCCCGCGCACCCGACGCGCCTATGCCGTGTGCTCATGTTGCTGCATGGCTCGGCGCCCCGGCCCGTCTATGCCGTGTGCTGCGCCGCCCATGCCTGCCTATTGCTGCATGGCTCGGCACCCCGGCAGTCCATGTGGTGTTCTGTTGCCCACATGGTTGAACTTGGTGAATGCTACTACCCTTGGCGTCCTCATGTGTCCTCGGCCCCGTCTTGCCACACACGACGTATGCTGCCGCGCTATCTCGGAACAAGGGTCTAACAGTAGCCCTCTACAAGTAGACCGTCAACCATTAAGATGTCTTTTCCCTTAGAGTAACTAGTAGGGATTAGTGTTCTTGTTCGCGTGTTTGATAGAGGTGTCGCACATCATGTTTCAAGGAGTGACGCCGCGAGGAAAGAGACTATGAGGTTCAATGCGAAAATTTAAGATCTCAGGTAAGTGGATATCCACTGTGGCATAGTAGACTTTACCATATGTGAATATTTTTGGGTGCATGTATGGAAACTTCTTTAGTATGTGACATTTTAATTAAATATTGTTAAATCTTATTGTTGTTGTTGATTACTTTTGGTACGTGAGTATGAGATCACGTGCATCTTGATTGTTGTTTAACCAGAAGTATGAGATTATGAGTATGCGTGTCTTATTTGTGCATGTGTGTGTGTTTGTTGTCTTTGGGTATAGGACCACGGACATAAAAATACCTGTGATGACCTGAACCAAGACCACTTTAATAGGAATTTATTTTCTATTTTCGAAACTAATAGCTTGTAAGATTATCTTGATCATATTTAATTTTGAGAGAAATTGACTGGTTTCGTCAAATTTGGCCAACTTCAAAATCATGTAACTAGTAATGCAAATATTAAAATTAATGCATTTTCGAAGTTTTGGACTGGTTGGGAATTGATTTTCCAACTTGACTGTGATATTAAAATTCCTAACTTTTTCAAGTTCAATTTATTAGCGCAAATTCATGATTTTTGGAAAATTGTACCAAAGAATTAATTAATTTGGCCAATTTGGCCCAATTGTGAAAAGCCCAATTGAACCTAGGGCTTAATTTTCTCTCCTCTCTCTCTCTCTTGTCCACTCTCCCTTCCCCTCTCTCCCTTTTTTTTTTCTCTCCTGCCGGCAGCCCCAAGTCTCCCGCCGCCGCCCTCCGAGCTGGCGAGCTCCTCTGCGCCCCACACCCGCTTGGCCCTGCGCTCCCTACGCCCAGCCCCTTCGCGCAAGGCCCTGACCCGGCGAGCCCAGTGCTCCCCCGCGCTGCCCAGTGCTTCCCCGTGTCGGCGAAGCTCTGCGTCGCCTCGCATAGCCCCGACCCACGTGCGACGCCGCCGCCTCTCGCGCGGCCCTGACTCGGCGAGCCCAGCTCTCCCACGCCAGCGTATGGCCAAGCACACAATGCCACCTCCGCACGCGTGCCGTCCCGTGCTCTGCTCACCAGTCCATGCATTTTCTTCACCCTCGCTCGAGTCTAGCATGCGCGAGCCGTCCGTGCCTGTCTAGCCCCTTTGCAAGCCTCGAGTTCGGCGAGCCCGTGCCTCGTCTCTGGTGCTGCCATCGAGCTCCCCTGCACTCCGCCGTACACGGCAGCAACGCTCCTAGCCGGGACTTAAATTAGATATTTATCAGGCAATATAATATTTTCGATATGAGGTGTATAACTGAAGTCATCTGTGAGATTTTTTTTTTTTTTTTACGATAAATGTAATGATTTTTTGTTTTATTTTTTTAGTTTGAATCATTGTTATTATTATTTTTTTATAAATTTTTGCTATTCATAGGATTGTATTTTGGAGATTCAAGTATTGTCTTTATAAGATCATATTTCTAGTAAAAATTACATTTCCTTACAGGTGAATATAATATTATTTTGTCTTTTTTTTTCTTAAAATATTATATTATATTTACAATAATGCACATAATTTGGATTTTAAGCGGGTTTTGTTTAAAAACTATATGCCCTCTTGTCTATATTTGTTTCTTGGTCTTGATTTTGATTTTGAAACATTTGTTTGATTAGAAGATGTCAAAAAGCTTGGAAATGTTTTATTATTGGGATAATACAAAATGTTCCATAAAAATGTAAGTATTTTTTTTTTTTGATTTTTTGTATTCGATGAGAGAGTCAAATTCGTAGACGTTAAACAAATTGTTAATCAAACTATTTAACAACATCAAATAAGGAAACTGATTCATTAAAAAAAAATGATAAATAGTTGAAGCATATTGGAAATATATCCAAATGAGGGATAGAATTATAATTAAAAAACATCTGATATTTATATGAGGAATGTTCTTTGTAAATATTAAATTTCTTCAAATAATGTTGTAAATATTAAGTGAAAGGAACATAGATACGTAATTTTCTCTTTTAAACATAAAAGAGGGAAGAAAACATGAACAAATAAAAGCCATAGTGTCAATCTTTAAAAAAAAATATATATATTTTTTAAGAATTACATGTAATTACATATTCATTTAGGAGCACCAACGAGTAACATAAGGAGTAGTTGCATAGACGATGAACTACTAAGTATTTTGTACTCAATAAATATACACATTCATATAAGAGGAAATGCACTCATCAGAATATAAACTTGTGACTTCAATCTCCATATTAAAATATTTTACGACCCGAGCTAACTTTTGGGATAAAAAAAAAAAGTTTTGACCGGAAAGAACTTGAGGATGTGCATATTTTAAGGAAATTGGTTCTAATAAAAGATAAGCACAATTTTATAGAAAGTTAGTGTAATAAAATTTCATAATTTAGAATATGATAAGAAGAAACGAAGGCGACAAAAAAGCTTTTTTTTTTTTTTTCCTTATTTGCCTCCCTTCATTCAAAACATTTAATTATATTTTTTTCAATTTTTTTAATCTCAATGCAATATTTTTAAGGGCTCATTAGTAAAATGACGGTTAAAATAACATTGTAAAGACCCAAAACATAATACTAATAAAATACTATCATAGATCATAAATCAAACTAATCTGTAACTATATAAGGTATTTAATATCCTAAAAATACGGATAAATTTGAACTTTTTACATTATGGTAAAAGAAGAAATACTTTTAGTTCCTAAGCACGGATTTTCAACCGTGACCCCTTAATCATCAAAAATAGTTCTGGATGAGGATTTGTCAAAACAAGTTTACGGTTTAAAGACTTTTACCATCGGTTAGCTGACGGTCCACACGACACTCACAAGGTCAGTCCCGTATGCACCCGCCGCCTTCCTTCATTGCCACCTAGCCTTCGATCTTCCCCTTTAACTTACCTGCAATACGAGCACACTAGTGAACTAATTGCCTAATAAGTGGATTAAGGACATAAGTAATAACATTCATCACAATTTCAATAAATCATAAATACCACAATAGAATGTCCCAATAGAGAAATCAAGTTACCAACCCAACGGTTGCAACTCGAGTCATGGAATCAACCCACTATTGATTTCACATTAAGACTTTACGTTATGAACTTACTTTACCAAGTATACGTGTGCACACGACTTATTATTTTAAAAGGATCCTTAGTTAACATTCACTTGGCCCGTCGGCCACTCCGAAACCTTTCACGGCCAATGGCCCCGTCAGGCCGTTTCGGAATTGATTTCACAATTGCCCCGTCGGGCTTATCCGGGACTTATAGCAATATCGGGCCCTTTAGGCCGTCCCGTTCAATTTATATTATCATGGGCACATCATCTCCCTTCGGGCCTCTCTGCCCTTTTCGAAACCTTTCGCGACCACTGACCCCGTCGGGTCGTTTCAGAATTTTTAACTTTAACTTACCCCATTAGGCCGATCCGGATCGTTAAACAACATAAGGTGAGGAAGGCCGTCCGTCGAGCTCCTCTGAGCCCCTCGGGCCATTCCGAGACCTTTTGCGGCCAATGGCCCCATCTGGCCGTCTAAGAAAGAATTTCACAAACGCTTTGTCGGGCCTATTCGGGAATTAAGACGCCCTTCCGTCCTTTGAATCATTTTGAAAATCATTCATCCTGCAAAGCAATCTCAACAACGATACTTGGATAGTTTTATGTCCATGGTCCCATACCCACAGACAGAATGACACATACATACACATGCAAGACACTTAAACCCATAATTCCATACTTATGAGTTAGAAGACAAAATAGAAGCATGTGATCCCATACTCACGCACTCCAGACATGTATTAATGCAACTATATCTAACGAAAACCTAATTACAACACCACAGGCCAGCACAAATTCACAAATGTAAATGATTATTCGACCATGGTAAAGTCTACTCGTGTTACAGAGGGGATCCACTTACTTGAGTTCCTAAGCTCCTTGCTTCGGTCCTCGGAGTCCTTCCTCAGGGGGGGGTCCCTTCTCGTGCTTGGCGTGAGATGTTTCTATCCAACACGAGTTTTAAAGGGTCAACGCCAAGGTTTACCACTGATTAATGGAGAAGAAAGAACTTGAGGTTGATGGACTAAAAAATGTGATTCTAGGTAGTGGGGCGGCTATTAGTTCATCGAGATAACCCCTCTAAGGGTATTTTCGTCCCAAGTGTTGTCACTTTATCTTGAACCGTCAATCCTGGCTGATAGTTATGTCATTCGATTAGTTTAGGTGAAGATTCGATTCTTAGACATACATGGACAATAATTAAATAATAAAAAGTGCCTAAGTCTCGAGTCGGAAATCCAGCAGGGTTTTTCCTGTTTTTCAGATATCCCGGTCGAAGCCTTCAACTAATTTAAACCTAGCACCAAACTAATTTCGGTCACAGTCCATCACAACAACAAATAGAATAATTTAACACAATATCAAGACATTTCAAAATCTCATAATCGCAAAAGTTCTCGAGCATCAACGACTTATTACAGATAACACTTTTTCTCAAGGATTTCGACAACGCAAGGATTCAAGTCACAAGTCTAACGTCGTTTCATTATGCGATTAGAACTTGGTTTCGGTCGTTTGGTTATACCTTTACTATACGAAGGTGGGGGTAGGGTCGTGAGTCCGTAAGTGCTTCGGTGGCGATCCTGCATAATTTGACATATTAAAAGGATCGAATCAAGTTTCGAATTTAAAAGCAAACACGATATGGAACACTCAGGACTTGTGACCTAATTCGACAACTCATTTTACACTTAAATGGGCATATTTGCCAAAATACAACTTCGCACGGTTAGATTAACAATAACGTGCATAATTTTATTTTCAAAAAAAGTTCATGCAAGGCCTTTCAACTTTGACAACTAAATCCTCGCGAGTTTGTTAAATCTCTGAATCATATTTCCAAAACAACATCACTTGGTAAATTTTAGATTTTCAAAATCACGCCTCAAAGGAGAAACTTAAGTCCCCGCCTCACTAAGCACGGGCAAATCTAGAGATTTAACATATAAAAATTGGTGCGGAAAATAATCACTTGATCACATAAAATTTGTCGTACTAAAATGTATTCCAAACATGTTCGTTACTAATTTGGCAAACTTTAAGGTGTCAAAAAGCTTAAGGTAACCCAGATTAAAATGACCTCTAGGAGTCTAACAAGTTAATCCCGTAATAATACAATTATTAAACTCAAACTAATTTTTATTCATCTTCAACAGTGCCACATAATTTCCACACAATGTTTTACAAAAATGAGCCGCGGATCAAGACAAACCTTCGCTAAGACTTAATTAACGAAAATCAAGGATCATTCAACAACCACACAAAGGAAACGAGGCTCACCAAACTCGAGCAAAGGCGGCTTGAGGAGGCGCGTTGCGGTTGTCGGAAAAATTCAGCGGCGGTGCGAAACAACGACGAGGCTCTAAACGACAACGAAAGCAAGCACAAGAATTAACCCGTTGAAATTAAAAATCTAAGTTTGAACCTTCAACGACAATGCGACGGACACGAAGTTTACCTCGGTGTTGGCTCGGTAGCGCGAAGACTCAACAATGGCGGCGCGATGGAGAGATGTTAACTCCGCCGGCGATGAGCAAGAAGAGCTCGACGTGAGGACGAGCACAGCTGCTGCCCGGAGGAGCTCGGCTCGAAGCTGGCCGTGGCGGAGCAGGAGCCACCGGGGTCACGCGGCTGCGCGAGGAGAGGATCTGGCAAGGAGAAGCTCGAGCGGAGCTGGCGGAGTGCATGGGAGTTGGGCGAGCTTGGGCTGTACGCGCACAGGCTGGGCGAGCTCGGGCTGAGCGTCCACGGGTTAGGCGAGCTCAGGTTGAGCGCGCGTGGGCTGAGTGTTGTCGACCGGAGCTGGGTCGACGTCGGGGTCGAGCGGCGCTGGCGTGCAGAGAGGCGCGGAGGTCTGGGCTTGCGAGAGGGAGAGAGAGGCGATGGGGGCTTCGCACTGGCAGGGGCTGGGCGCAATGCACGGGGCTGCATGAGGGGGCGCGCGTGACGCTGACTGGGCGCGGCGCTCGAGAGTCAACACTGGCGGGGGCTGGGCGACGGCTGGGCAGAAATAAAATGAGAGAGAGAAAAGAAAATTAGAGAGGGATGGGGTGCGTTGGTCGGCTCTGAGGGCGGGCGGGGGAAGAAGTGGGGGGGGGGGGGGGGGGGGGGGGGGGGGGGGGGGGGGGGAGAAGAGGGAGGGAAGGAAAAGAGAAAGCCCTAGTGAGCTTGGGCCACATTTGGGTCAAGATGGCTAAGAATTGATGAATCCAATTTGGTATAATTTTTCCATGAGATTTTAAAATTACACAAGTAATTGAACACATAGACTTACGAATTTTTAATATCACTCTCGAGTCACAAATTAATTCCTAACACGTTCGACAATTCGAAATTACAAAAATAATCATGGCATTTGTATAAATATGTGAATAATTCCAAGTTGACCAGATCTGACGAAACTGGCCAATTTTTACAAAAATGGTCATAACTGAGACAATTTACAAACTAATTAATTGCTACAGTGACCTAAAATTCAGGTCATTACAATCCTACCCCCTTACAAAAGTTTCGTCCTTGAAACTTAGAACAAGTGAGGGTATTTATCTTTCTTTGCAGACTCTAGCTCCCATGTTGCTTCCTTTTTTGTGTGATTTCCCCATAGAACTTTGACCATCGAGATAGTTCTGTTTCTCAGCTCCTTATTCTTCCGATCTAGAATTCATAGAGGCTTCTCTTCATAAGTAGCTTCGAGCTCGATATCCGGGACTTCATGACGCAGAACATGGCTAGGGTCAGCTACGTACTTCCTCAACATAGAGACGTGGAACATGCTGTGAACAGAGGCCATGTTGGCGGTAAGGCCAATTGGTATGCAACTTCACCAACCTTATCGAGGATTTCAAAAGGTCCTACATACCTAGGACTAAACTTGCCTTTCTTTCCAAAGTACATAACTCCTTTCATGAGTGCAACTTTCAAGAACACATGGTCACCTAATTCAAACTCTAAAGGGAGGTGTTGGACGTCCACATAGCTTTTTTGCCTGCTTTGTGCGGTCTTCATTCGACTCTGAATCTTCTCTACGGCCGCAGAGGTAAGTTCCACGAGTTCTGGGCCCAAAAACTTTCTCTCTCCAACTTTATGCCAATGGACAGGAGAACGACACTTCCGTTCATAGAGGGCTTCGTAGGGAGCCATCTGGATTGTCGCTTGATAGCTATTGTTGTAGGCGAACTCGACCAAGGGCAAGTACTTGCTCCACGAACCTTGAAAATCTAAGATACAGGCACGGAGCATGTCTTCAAGTGTTTGGTTGGTGCACTCTGTCTGGCTGTCAGTTTGTGGTGGAACACCGTGCTGAACTTCAACTGAGTTCCCATGGCCTTATGCAAACTCTTCCAAAATGCAGAGGTGAACCTAGTATCTCTATCTGAGACGAGATACTGGCACTCCGTGGAGTCTCATTATTTCCTGAACATAAATCTCTACCAACCTATCCATGGAGTATGTCATCCGCACCGGCAGAAAGTATGCCAACTTTGTAAGCCTATCCACAATCACCCAAATAGCGTTGTGCCCTTTACTTGTCTTAGGTAAGCCACACACAAAGTCCATAGACACGTGCTCCCACTTCCACTCAGGAATGTCAAGGGGTTGGAGCAACCCAGTGGGTTTTTGATATTCAGCTTTCACCTGTTGACAGGTGAGACATTTCCCCACGAACTCCACCACGTCTCTCTTTAGGCCTGCCCACTAATAGTGTTCCTTCAAGTCATGATACATTTTGGTGGCACCAGGATGTACCGCATAAGAAGCTGTGTGGGCTTCATTAAGGATTTGATGCCTTAGGTCAGCATTATCCGGCACGCACAATCTCCCGTTCAGACGAAGAACGCCGTCTTCGGCTATCTGGAAGTCCTCCCTTCGTTCCTTGACAATCTCGTATCAGATCTCTGCTAGCTTTGGGTCGGAAAGTTGTCCTTCTTTGATCCTGTCATTATGTGACACCCAGTTGCATGAACTTTTTTTTTTTTGCTATAACTATTTGTTAATATTTTCTTTGTTTTAGACTTTTATTTTCATTTTTTGTGTAAAATATATAAAAGAACTTATGTGTTTTGATTGAATGAAAACTTTGACCCCTCAATTATTCAAAATACAAAAATATCAATTAACTTTTTTAATAACAACAAAAATATACCTTATTATTTTTTTCATAATTTTTTTAATCTACCACACGCGCTCTGTTGCACGTGTATTTAAACTAGTGTATATATATATATATATATATATATATTACTTGGATGGATTGTATTAGGCTTTTTATTAATACGTCTATAATTTCTTCTTTGAAGCTGACATATCTTCTATTCTTTTGTTTCGTGGGAAAAAAACATGAACAAATAACAGCCATAGAATGATAATCATTTTAAAAAAAAAAGATTAATTTCACCATTTTCCTCATGTACTTTGACCCGAGTCTCAAATTGCCCATTGTGCTCTATTTTGTTACTTATGTTCCCCTCATATTTTTAAAATGTTCCAAACTCAACCTTCCGTCCAAAATAGTCATGTGACTATCACAAGTGCGCATGATTGGAGGGTAATTTTTTTAAAACCCCTTACTCGAATTTTAGGGGTTATTATTGTAAATATTTACATATTTTGTAAATATTTAATTTTCTCTTTTGAACCTTATAAAAGAGGGACGAAAACATGAACAAATAACAGCAATGTGATTATCATTTAAAAAATATGTATTGTTTTAAGAATTATATGTAATTACATATTCAACCGTACATAGATAATCTTCATTTAGGAGCACCAACGAGTAACATAAGGAGTATTCTGAACCACTAAATACTTTGGACTCAATTACACATCACATTATAAATATACACCTCCATATAGGAGGAAACATATTCATCAGGATTTGAACTTGTGACTCCAGTCTCCATATTAGAGGATTTAGCGACCCGAGCTAACTCTCGGGGTAAAAAAAAAAAGTTTTGACTGGAAAAAACTTGAGGATATGCATATTGTAAGGAAATTGGTTCTAATAAAAGATAAACACAATTTATAGAAAGTTATTGTAATAAAATTTCATAATTTAGAATGTGATAAAAGGAAATGAAGGCGACGAGAAGTTTTTTTTTTTTTTTCCTTGTTTGCCTCCGTCATCCAAAATATTCAATTATATTTTTTTCAACTTTTTTAATCCCAATGTAATATCTTTAAGGGCACATTAGTAAAATGACCGATTAAATTAACATCTTTTAAAGAAATGACCAAATTATCAAAAAAAATAAATTATTAGCCACCAGACCCATTCACATACATCTGGACTGCCCAAATACCCATGTTCGCCCAAATTTTGTTACAATCTGTAACAAATATTGTTACGGATAATAACAATAATTGTTACGACAGGTAACAAATATTGATACAAATCGTATCAGATAAATGTGTAATAAAAATTAGATATTTTGTTATATATGTGTATCAAATTTTGTCTGTGACGGTCTGTATCAAAAGTTGTTACCTATTGTAACAAAAATTATTGCAGTCTGTAACAAATTCCGTAACAAAGGACAAAGCAGTTAATGCATAATGTCTAAAAAAATAGCGAAAAAAATGGCTAATTTAAGAAAATAGCAACTGTTTACAAAATGATTTTAAAAAATAGCCACAGTTTCAAAAAATTTAAAAACTAGCTATGTCAGAAAATTCTGACAAAATTTTTGACTAGTGTCAGAAATTTCTGAAAGTAATTTTATATGTATTTTTGTTATAGTCAGAAATTTCTTACATATTTTATAGCTAGTTTTTAAATTTTTTAAAACTATTGCTATTTTTTAAAAACACACAGTCCAAAATGATTATTTACTTAATATGACAAACTCAGGTCAATTCCTTAAAATTAATGCTAAAAACATATCATTTAGCCAAAAATCTCTATCTTGTCTCTAAATTACAATTATTTATAGGGAAAATTCGAAAATAGTCAATGTGTTTAACCGAAAATCCAGTTTTGTCCTTTTATTTTTAGTAATTACGAAAAGGTCCTTCTGTTTTTCAAATCGGTATAAAATTACCCTTTTGCGTTGACTAAAACTTAAAAATTTTCTAAATGACAAAAATACCCTTTATAAAAATCATAAATTCAACCTCTAATATTTTTAAAAATTACACTTAGACACCGTATCTCATCTTTTTCTTCTCTTTTATCCTCCATTTGTAATTTAACTTTAAAAAAAAAAAACACTACATTCAACATCCAAAATTAAAATCTCTCAAAATCAAAATCCTTAAATCAAACATCAAAAGACCAAACTCCTCACCGTGATCATTGCTAGCTCGCCGTGACAAACTCAAAATCAAACATCAAAAGTCCAAAATCCTCAAATCAAACATCAAAAGTCCAAACTCAAAATCAAAATCCTCAAATCAAACATCAGTGCTGGCTCACCGTGACAGCCGCCTCGACGTCGCCGCTTGTTACCGAAACACCCTCGACTTCCCCAACTCCGGCGACCCCTCCGAACTCCCCGAAACGCTCTCTCCGACCTCAACGACGCCCCTCGAACCCCCTGAGACCCCCTCCCCGAACTCCGGCCACCCCTCGAACTCCCCGACACCCCGTCCCCGACCTTGGCTACCCTTCTTTGAAACACTGCAAAACCCAGGACCACCGAACCCCTACGACCTCGGCGAACCCTTGAATGCCAACCCCCAAACCCTTGAACCCCAACGTCAGCGACTTGAACCTCGACGTCAGTGAAACCTTGAACCCCTGACCCACCGACCCCCAAACCCCCAAGCCCACGAACCCCCGAGCCCCCGATCACTGAACCCTCGAGCCCCCGAACCCCCGAGCTTCGAACCCTTTGACCACTGAACCCCCGACCCCTCGAGCCTCCGAACCCCCAAACCCCGACCCCCCGAACCTGACCCCGAACACCTTCAACCTCCGAGCCTCGCGCCCCTCCGCTCCACTGCACTCCTCCACCCCTCCAATCTCGTTTCCCTCCGGCAAGAGAGAGAGAGCCGCAAGAGAGAGAGAGTGTGTGTGTGAGAGATTAGTTTCAGAAAATAAAACTAAAACATTGGGTTTAAGTGTAATTTTTAAAAAAATTAGAGGTTGAATTAATGATTTTTATAAAGGGTATTTTTGTCATTTAGAAAATTTTTAAGTTTTAATCAACGCAAAAGGGTAATTTTATATCAATTTAAAAAACGAAAAGACCATTTTATAATTACTAAAAATAGAATGATGAAATTGAAATGTCGGTTAAACGACTATTTTAAAATTTTCTCTTATTTAAATTACTTTAAAATCAGTGAAATCAAAATCATTCCAAATAAAATAGTTTGGATGTTTATCAAACTAACACCAAATTTTTTTTTTTTGGATGGCTGTGGCGTGATATCTTTCCACCTTTCTCTCTATATTCTTTCCTCTCAACAATGGATCGAACGCTCGAGCAGACGACTCGTCTCGGCGAGCTCAAGCCACAGAATCACGACCCCAAAATCTCAGCCAAGAAGAAGAAGCACAACAAAGACAATGCCGGGCAACAACAACACAGTTTCAAGAGAAATCTCGGTCAGACCGACTTCGGCGACCATTGGGAGCAAAAGAAGTAGAACGAGAAGGTAAGCTAATTTCTGTGGGATTTTGACAATTATTAGGGTTTCCTGTCTGATTTTTGTTTAATAATTGTATCAATCTGAGTTTGTATCTGGTGTATTTTATATGTCGAACGCATCAATTCATTGTCGATTACTGTTTTAATTTTGAGAATTAGGGATTTCTTATTTTTGTTCTCATTTAGGAATTAGTTTTACTTTGTCGAAGACTATATGAAATTAAAATTCCTATTTTTATTTGTTTAGGGGTTTCTGAATCAATTTTACATCATTGAAACCCTAGTTCGTGCGATTCCCAAAATTCTAGGTTTTTGTTTTTCTTTCCATGTTTCTTGTTTGTCTGTCTGTTCTTCTCCATCATTACCGATATATCTCTCTGAAACATTCTTTTTTTTGTTGCTCTCAAACAATGGTGGGTCAGAAGCTCGAAGAAACGACTCAACTTGGCGATTCAACCAAGCGCAACTCCCCCCAAAAGGACCCTGAAATCTCGGTCGAGAAGAAAAACAAAGACGGAGACAGAGATTCTATATACGATGACAACGCCGAGCAACAACAACAACAACAACAACAACACAGTCTCCTGAGAAAGCTCGGTGAGACCGAACTCAGAGACCATTCGGAGCAGGAGCAGCAGCAGCAGAAGAAGAAGAATGAAAGCTCAGAGGAGGAAGAGGTTTCTGATTACCTATATCAAAGCTCGGAGGAAGAGTTTTCTGACTCCCTAATATATAAAAGCTCGGAGGAGGAAGAGGTTTCTGATTTCCTATTCATATATTTTTCGCTTCATGTTGGTAATTGTATTAGTCTGAATTGTTTTTAATTCACTATATATCAAATATATGATCGACGAAAACTCAGAAACATTTTTCGCACCTAATATCATTCATTCAAACATGTTTAGGTCAATTGCTCTTTGTTTTTCCACATTTTGAGAATTAGGGAATTCATGTATTTGGTGTAATTTAGGGTTTTATATATATATATATTTTTGTTGTGTTACCATTAGGAAAACATGCCGGATGCTTCAGAATATGATGAGTTGGGCTACGAATCTTGTGAGGCATTTGGCCACCTCGTCAAGGAGATCACTGCCGAGCAGGAAAAATTAGACAACGAGAAAAGATTAGCATGTGTAATCACTATAACATAATTTCTGCTCTAATTAATTTGAGATTCTTTAGTGTCAGCCTTCTTATTATTATGTTGAATATTGGTTTCGCTAATGTTTTTGTTCGACTATGATCATTGAAAGGAAGCCAAAGGCGAAACCTATATTTCAGATGTGAAGAGGAGGCTCTTGGCATATGAGAATTCTGCCGAGGCTGAAGAGCGGTATGGCCAGATGATCTGCGCTTCTGAGGTACAAAAATAAAAACAAAATAATAATAATACTCATAATTTCTTTAGTTTTCTTGTCACAATTCACTACTGCACCCCGTGCGTGCACATGTCTACAGGGTTTTCACGTGTGTGATGAGGCAACAGAAGGGACTTGTTTGGTGGGTCATACTCATTACGTCAAAATCGATGATTATCTGATTGATGCAGCAAAATTCGCAGTGAAACAATGCAACAAAAAAGTCAGTCGTGAGGTTGTTTTCTTTTTCGTTTCTTTGTTTGGATTGTTGGAAATGTATTCAAATTGTTTGTACGTCGAATGTATTACACACAACTGCACTAATATATATTCTATTGTTGTGTATTGTATTGTATTGTCGTCTCATCAGGGCAAAAAACGTTTGAAGTTTGAGAGGCTTTTGAGAGCAACAAGACAGGATCAACTTTATAGATTGACATTAGAGTGCACGGATGGACAATTCTATGAAGCCAAGGTCTGGTGGAGTGTTGCGGGCCGCAAAAAGAGCAAGTTATATTTTCTTAGGCGTGCTAAGTACTATCCAGCGATTCTGTGTTGTACTTGACTCGATTCTCACTTGGTTGGTCAATTACGGATTGCAGCTTAGTGTCTGCACTGCTTGTTGTGGTTCTTCTACTAGCAAGTCTTTAGGTTGATGTGTTCCATGTTCCTGCATTTTGGTTATGTTACATTTTCACTTCTCGTGACTATAATATAGCCCAATGTTAATGCCTTAAATCTGATTTGGCTTATCCATTTATTTATTTTTTTGGCTTTTGCCCGATTCTTACAACTTTTTTTTTTTTAAAGAACTTACAGCTTTGGTTTGGTTGATAGCATTGTTATAATTTACGTATAAATAATTTAAAATTGGGTAATTAGTTCAAATGGTCCTGGAATTTTTGCTCACGTGACAATTTGATCTTCAATCTTTTATTAGCTCAAGTAGTACCTGAACTCTTTTCATTGCAGTACCGTCAAAATTCAAATATGTCGTCCAATTTTTTACTGAGTTTGCACGTGCAAATCACATGGCGCAAACTACAAATCAAAATACGAAAATTCCACGAGATATTCAAAGCCTCTACCTGTCCTCTTCCTCACTAAAATCTCTAAACATTGCTTTTTTGATAAAATAACTCAAAAGTTGGATCGTCTTGTATAACCAATTCCAAAAAGTCATACTAGTTCATTAATTGTCTGGAGCCATTGATAGTCAGGTGGACCAAATTCTGATAGTCATGATGGAATGGAGATGGAATGGAGTGTATGGATCTCAAATGACTCTCGATCTTGTTTCGACTCTAATTTGACTCATGTCATGTCCATGATGCCCTTGCCTTAATTACTATGGGTGATATAAATGACAAGCTTTTCCTATTCAAAATCAGAGGAGTTGATTGAGGACTCTTCTCGCTCCTCGAATTAACTTGCAATATTACGGGTAAGGTGCATACTCCACAATTACTCTTTACTCAAGATCAAAGTCGGGTCAGAGCAGATCTGAGTTCGGTGGCGCGATATCGCACAAGCAAGGCAGACCGAAGGAGTAGCGTCACAAATCTGGCGAGGCATCTCGGATTGAGGTCAAGTTGTCTAGGGTCTGGGGTTGGCAACGAAGATCAAGTTTGAATGGGCTTGGAAGGTCAAGTCGTCACAGGTCTTGGTTCTGCAGTGTGGTTTGGATGGCAAGGCGGCTTAATATGATGTTGCGCTAGTTTGGGCGTTCAAGATCTAGATTGAGGCGAGTTGGATATTTTCGGGATATCCAACTTTGGTCGTCACAGACTCTTAGGGATATCTTTTGGGATTCAAGATAAATTTAATGCTCGTGGATTCACGTACAACAATTCATCCTAAAATATACAGAATGTTCGAATTTTGACGGGGCTGCAATGAAAAAAAAAAAAAAAGTTCAAGTGCTATTTGAGTTAATAAACGAAGATTGATGATTAAACTGTCACCCAAATTAAAGTTCAAGAACTATTTGAGCTAACTACCTTTTAAAATAAGCAAAATAAATAAAGCGGCGTGTCTGCCATGGGAACGAAAAAAAAAAAAAAGGCCGATGGAATAAATTTTAGAGCTTTTAATTGACAATGGATTGAGTGCATGAAAATTTAAATGATCTTTAGCACCACCATGTCCGAGTAGTGTATAACAATTAACAAAGACTATTTTATTTTCATTCTTTTATTGTTCTATACAAGCTCTTAAATACTAGTCACCATCAGTCTATATTTTTTCTTTTTTTGTTCTTACCATACCCATCCAAATCCATTTAACTTTTCTCATCCTTCAAATTTTCTATCTTCCCAAAATATGAAAGAGGTGTTTTATTTTATTTTATTTTATTATTATTTTTTTAATGATGCTAAGAAAAATAAACACCTTGATAAGAGGCCTAAAAACAATAAGAAATCAAAAGAAAAAGAAGCAGATATTGAGGAACGTCTCATTTTAGACACATTAATAATATATGTAGCACTTTTAATTTACACATTAATAATATATGTAGCACTTTTAATTTATACCCTTACTTTTACACTATAAAACATGTAGTAGAAACCAATTGAGCACACTACTAAAGACATAGATTATTAAGTGATACTTAAAATGACATTATTTTCCAATTCCAAAAGAAAAAAAAAAACTTGATAAGGGACTGGTTTATCTTTTAAAACCACGCTCTTGATATTGTTGTTGCAGCACCAGATTCAAGGTATGAAGAGTAGAGAATATTTTCTCTAATATGTCTGCATCAGTAATATTTTCTCTACATAATTTAAACTAAGAGTGATTAAAAACATTGCAGAGATATACTCACCAGCTGTTTTAAATTCATGCAACCGCAGGTGTATCCACTCATATCTGGCATCTGAGAGTATCATTGTTTTTTGGTGATCATATCTTTCTTTCAAATTTTTTCAAAAGACATATGGATCTTCTACTGTTAGATATTCAACCTTTAAATTTTCATGAAGATAATGGCGAAAGAATATAATGGCTTTTGCACGATCCTAAATGGATGCTTTATTTTCCTTTTTAATTGTATTTTCAAGATTTATAATATGTATGTAAATAAGTAAATGAGATTAATATTATGTATGATAATTTTATTTTGTGAGCCTAAAACAACATAATTATAAATATATGCAATAATATATTGTAATGTCCCAAGTTTATTCAAAAACTCTTATGGTTTTGTGATATGAAAATTGGATTAATTATCCAATAATAAAGTAGAAATTTGTGTTCAATTAATTTTTAAATGCATGATTTATTGCTTGACTTAGGATAAGTAATTATAAATATCAAGTTAGTATAGTTCTGATTTAATGGCCAAGACCATTTTAATCATGAATCAATGGTCAATATTTGATCATCTCATGAAAGTGAATAAAAAGTAATAATAAATAAATTCACCTTGATCAAATAGCTATGATCTTTAGTATAAAATCAATGGTTATAACTAGCTATTAGATTAAAAAAAAAAGGGGCATAAGAGAATATATATATATATATATATATATATATATATATATATATACATACTAGTGAAAGCACGCGCTCCGCACGCGTTAAATTTATTTTTTTGTTCAATTTAGAAACAGACATCTCAATGCGAAGTAATTTATGTTAATTTAAATTTATTTATAATAAAAAAAGTAATAAATAAAAAGTTATTTAAAATCTAATAATATTAAATTAAATATGAAAAGAATATTTTTATAAAAAGATAAATAAATTTCTAATTAAAATTAATTTTAAAATAAAAATTATAAAAATACAACACCATAAAAAGTTTAAAAAGTATTTGGTATAAAAGGATTTTTTTTTCTAAACAAATTAGAAAAAGAAAAATCAAAAGAAAAAAATATGAAAAGAAAAAAAAAATATATTGTGTAGAATGTAGAAGGAGAAAATCACACAAAAAAAAAAAGCTTAAGAGAAAAAGAAATAAAAAAATGAAAGAAAAAAATGAAAAAAAAAGAAAGAAAAAAACGAAAAAAAAGGGGGGAAGGGGGGGTTGCGCGCATGCAAGCACGCGCCATTTGGGAAGGTGGGGGGCAGCCCCACGCACGCGGGCCCGTGTCAGGGGTAATTTTTTTTGCTTCGGAGTCCCTATGCTTAACATTTTCGTCCATTTTATTTACATTTGAGTCTCTAAATTTTTCTAAAATTACTAAATAGCCTAATTTTTTTTAAAAATTTCACCTTAACCCCTAAAAAAACGCGTTTTTTTTTTTTTACAGAAAACGCAAAAAAAAAAAAAAAAAAAACGCTGCGAAACCGCTTGAAAAAAAAAACGGCCGAAACTCCTTGAAGAAACCCATTCACTCTTTTATTATTAGTTAGGATATATATATATATATATATATATATATATATATATATATACACACTTGGTACACATCCACGGCAAATTTCCTTGCCATCATATTTTTTTTTGTTTCTTTCCTTTTAACAATAAGAGAATATATATATATATATATATATATATATATATATAAAATATATACACACATATATACACGGCAAGTTTATCATTTGTAACTAAAAATATATAAATATACATATATACCCACACTCCACACTTCATGATAAAGTGCCATCATTTCTCTACAACAATCAAATAGACTTAAAAAAAAAAAAAGGAAATGATAGCTATGTTGCTTGTAAGACTTTATAGAGAGAGTTAAAATGACAACTCTTGTGAAAGAGAGTCATTATAGTGACCAAAGAGTGTAAAAATTATCAAACAAATCTCCTTTCAACACACATAACACATCCGGATGCTTTATACACCAATATGAGTGGATATATATGTATATACATATATCAATATATTTATTCTTAATACATAATAATATTGATAATAAATCAAATGAAATAGGGTTGAATAGGAAAAAGACAAATTAAGAGTAGTCTTTTCAAGTTTGTATAGCAACTATAATATGTAGGTAGCAATGACCTTATTAGAAGACCATTTTTATCTCTCCCCCTAAGAAACCAACCAGCCTTCCATCTTAGAAAAAAAAAATCTATTTCAATCCATTCTCTCAAAAGTTGAAGAAGACCTTAGTTAAGGTAGTTGTGGAAAAGAGAAAAAGATAAGGGAGCACAAAAGTGGTAAGTTACTAGTCTAGTGATTGTCTACTTTAAAGATTTGCTTATAGTGATTTCTATAGCTAATTTAAGAACCTCTATGTTGAGGATTTATTTTCAAGGAAAGAAGAAAAAAAATAGTCAAGAAGATAAATCTACAAGAAGGTCTAGACAAAGAGGTATAATCACTTACCTTTTTTCTATTACTTAGTTACTATTCTTCTTTAAAGTTTACTTACATTAAATGAATGTTCAAATTTATTTGATGTTATAAATAGTATTAGAAAGTTCAAATGCCATGGTAAATGAACAAATATGGTTCATAATGTTAGGATAAATCAAATGAACGAAAGCACTTTATCTTTTGTTTTGCATGATGGATTTTTGTGATTTTCTTGTAAATCCAAAAATATACTACTATGTTAAAGTTGATATGATGATTGTATGAAAATGACTAGATACACTTTGATGGCTAACTCTTTTGTGATAGCTAAAATGTAATGTGCTACTAGTTAAAATGGTTAGTTTAAGCACTTACAAATCATATTGTGTTGTGCTTGATTTTATTGGGAAAAAAAAGGACTATGACATGAAATGTTGTTATATTGTTATAGTTGCTAAATGATATTGTATTGTGTTACAAGTTTTGTTGAGATATCTAAAGGCTAAAAGAAACCACAAAATGACTAAAGTGAGAAAATTATCAAATGTCATTTTTGAACTTTTTAAAAGATGAAGATTTTCGGATATTTTAGAAGTCGAATATGCCTTAGTCTATTAGAGACAAAGTTTTAGATAACAGAAAAAGGAACAACTTTTACTAAGTACATTTTTGCAGAATATGCTTAAAAAAGTAGAACAAGTAAGGTTAAGATGAGCCTACATGCAAAGGTTTAAGATAGAATTTGATTTGAACTTAAACCTCAACTGAAAAGTTTTAGATAATAAAAAGATAAGAAACTTTCATTTTTTTCAAAGGCTCATAAATGATCTACAGAAAAAGTTATAGCTAAAATCATATAATATCACTAACTTTGACTTTTAAATTTGAGTATGTTAACGAATGAACTACACTTTGACCAAGAGAGAAAAATGTTTATTTCAGTGGTTATAGTAATTTCCAATAAAATCTTTCAAAACTGATTTTGGGACAAAAATGTCAATATTTTAGGTTTTGGGCCAAAACTGTAAAATTCTGAAAATATGGGGACTTTTCTGCAAAAATCGTTTTTGGGCTCTAAAATCAGAAAATAGGTCTGTTTATTATTATTCAAAAACCTATAAAAACTTCTTGTGAAAAAAATAAAGTATTGTAAACTAAAAGAATATTTTATTGTTTCAACTTCTTTAAAATCAAAGTATTTGTAAATTAATTTTGAGATGTTAAAATGAACTTAAAATCATTTAGTAAGATTTTTTTATGATGAACATAAGTCTTAATGAATCTAAATATTTAATATGGACATAGTAATGGTAAAATGAATCTTGTGGATTTATTCTCCATTTTAGTACATAAAGTGAGTAATGGGTCACCTAGGCCCAATATTCAAATGCATTAATTCAAGCACATTCGGAAAAGGGTCGTTAACATATATAGTCATTTTAGAACTTAATATTACACATTTGTTCAGGGTTTAAAACATATATTATATATATTCATCCTACTAGTTAAAAAGCCAATAATACCCTTAATTATTTTACTTTGATTTCCAACCCGTTTTGGCATCAGATAAAAAAATTATTTAACAAAAAATCTACTATATTAAAAGTTAGTTGACTATATATATATATATATATATATATATATATATATTATGTTAAATACGTAATTGAAGGAGCAAAATATGCGTTTAAAAAGAAATAAAAAACAACCAAATGAGCGTATATTACGGTACTTAACAACCAAATTTAAATATTACATTGATATTTAAGTTTTGATATTCAGAAATTAAAACCAAATCAAATCCATTTCATTTTTCCCAAAAACAAATCCTTAATTCTTTGACGGAATCACCTAAACAATATTACTCTAAATCACGCCCAAAGAGTGTCGACGGCTTGCCTCCGCCACCACATCGGCTTCATGAAAACACTCGATCGAATGCAGCTATAATATTTGAACAAGACACCTATTGCAATGGCTCAGGTCCGATTCACTCTCCAAATCGGTCATCCCGATTGCACAAAAGAGATGGTTGAGGGAAAAACCCTCAAACGATGCTGACAACGAGGCCAACTCGAAAACCGCAACGCCACCCGTGAATCGTAGACAAACAAGGTCATTGTTGGTGGCAACTAAAAGTCCCGCAATAGTCAACATTAACACCAATGTGAGTATACATATTAATCTTGATAATATTTTGTATGAAAATAAGTTTACTTAATTATACTTAAAACTGGGCAGAGGTTATAGCTCCCTTTGATAGATAATGTAATTTTTCTAATCCAATATGTAAATTTTAAATATCATATTACATATTTGAAGTTAAACTGTTGTGATATAATTGTTTTATTGTTCATGTTACAGGTACCTGACCTATGGGATCTCAGCCAATGCAATTAGGGTTGCACTATTGACTTAAAGTTTAGCAGTCTAAGCACAAAATTCAATATGTAAAATCGAATATTGTATTAAAAACATAGTAATATTTCATATAGATTTTGTGATGTGATATATAAATCTAATATCATAATACATTTTGTAAAATATACAATACAATGATTGTTGCAGTATTTATTGTACTATCATCTATGTTCTTATGTTGGTTTTGACCTCAATTTGAATGGATGACCTTTTCTTTTTCTAGTTTTTTTTTCTTTTACGTAATCTGGGGTATTTATTTTTTTAGATCAAATAAAACTCTGAGAATTGACCTTTATATAACCAAAAATCGAGACAAAAGCTAAACATGATTTATGTTGTATGATACCCGGCCAATAAGAACGAAAACACCTTATCAAGAGATGGATGAGGTCTGAATATGTAGCATTCAACCTCTTACTTATTATGCATGTTATTATACATGATTTAATATGTAAAATTTAACATCATATTATAATCTGAAAACACTTTTAATGTAAGACTAGAGCACATGAGAATATTTCGCAGTATGTGAAATCCAATATCATATTATAAATAGTAATGTTTTATTGTACTGACCCTAAACGTGTGCCAAAGGAAGAAATTTTACATTGAAATGATAAATTCTATAAATAAATCCAATATAGTCTACATACCTAAAATATGATATTAAAAATATAATATTGAATTAACAAAAAACATAAAGAATATGTCTATGATCACCAAAATTGTTTGTTTGAATTTGAAAAGAGCACGTGTAACTAAAATAGAGATACACGAATCTGTAAAAAAAATATTCAAAACATAAAATCAAATTAAATGATAATAGCATTTAAATCCCATGATATTAGGGATAGGAACAATATTAACTAACTCATTTAATATTTGTTAATTCCTCAAAATACGGACATAAAAAAACTTATATATATATATATACACGTATATATATATATAGAAATAAAAATTCATATAGGTCAAATTCGGGTAATATATATAGATTTACGGTAAAGGTTAAAATTGTCTAATTAATATTGGGGTGAAGTAGGCAAATACCCAGAATTTATATAACAATAAAAATAAATAGCCAGACTTTTGAAGTAATTGAGTTTCTAGTCAATTTGTGAATTACTTGCACATGCTTTTGGTAACAAAGTGAATTACCACCACTTATCACTGTGTAAGTAATTGCATTTTTGGGTAGTTGATCACATTTTTCAAAAGATTGGGTAATAACTTACATTAAGTTTTAAAAATTGGGTATTCACTATAATTTCTCTTAATATTGCCATGTCATCATAATGAACTGATTTAATAATATTTATGATTGTTGAATATATATGTAATATAATGTTCCAAGTAGATTGATGGCGTAAATACTTCTTCGGAAAATACTTAATGGGCCTATAAGGCCCAAGTTTTCATAAACCGAAATATTTAAACGGCCACATCAAGGTAAATGGGCTTTACGGGCCCGATCCTTAAATGACGTTAATTAAGTAAACACAAAGAATTAAGAACTTGTTAAAGCTAATGAGTTGATTAAAATAATAGTTTTTATGCAATCAAATTAACTAAATTAAGTAATCTATCAAATTATTTAATTTAAGTTAAGAGATCAAGATTAATTATTTATATTGATTAATTAATCAATCTTGAGGATTATTAAGTAATAATGTTATAACCAATTTATAATTGGTTATTTTAAGATTATATTTATGTAGAAGATAATTAATTTTAATACGAAATTAATTAAATAATAAAGAGATTAATTACCATAAATTGTATTAATAATTAATCAAGACAAGTTAAAGTTTAACTTAAATAATTGTTAATATTAATGTTAAATTTATTAATTAACTCTAATAATTAGTTAATTAATTAAGTTATTAATTAATTAATAATTAGTTAATTAATTATTTATCTATGTGAGAAAATTAATTAATTATTTTAATTAATTAATTAATTAGTTTTATGTGATTAGATCAAGTCGAATTAAATTAAATATCGATTGATCTATTGTTGAGTTCTAATGATAATATTAGTAACTCACTCATGTACAAATTAAGTAGTTAAATAAAAAATGATTAGTGTAGAATCTAATCATATATCCGCCGGGTTATCTAATAAGCAAGAAAGATACCCGATCGTTAGGATTAAGAAAAAGAAATACTCTTAATACAAGGATATCAGGTGAGTTCAAACCTCACCTACGGCAACGAATAGTTTTTAAAATAAACTTATGTCATGATGCTTGTCATATTCTTAATATGTTACGTGTTTATACATTCACTGTGATGTTTATGAAATGATGATGTGTTATGTCTTATGCTTTAAACTATATTAGCACATGATCTAAGTATGTCTATGAGCATTACATTGTGCAATGCTCACTTAATGTAAAGATGAGACTAATAAAGTTTTAAGAAGTTAAGGTGTCATACCACCCTCCACTAAGGTGAGGATTAATGAACGAAAGTATTTGACCGAGGTAGTCGGGGACCTTGCAAACCTTGACTTTTCATTTGATCGCGCACACTCGGTACGTACACATAGGGGATCCCATAGAAGAAAATATTTTCAAAATTATTCATAATGAAGCATAATTTGGCATTCATTCATGACATATATTTGGTCAGAATTATGTTTGTACTCACTGAGCATAAACCTGACCTAAGTTGTTCGTGCTGTAGGTAAGAAACCTGCACCATTATATTTTGATGGATTGGACAAGTGACGGTGATGGGTGCGTGGCAAATAGTAGATGGGCAAACCGCTAAAAAGTCTTCCGCTAAGATTTCATGAAATATTTTGTTATGGTCTTTAAAGAACCTCTTTATAACTATGTCTTAATTTTCTAAAGCCATGTTTAATTAAAATAGTACTGGTGATTAAAACTATAGATTTCAAACTTCATGTTATGGTTATGTATCAAGACAATATTAATTGCTTGTATATTTTATTCTACTATCTTTATATATATATAAAAAAAAAAGAATTTAAAGAAAGAGATCCTAAGTTAACAAGTTACTAGTTTATTATGTAACTATGTTTAAAACAAAAAATTCTTTGGAATTTTGAGTACTAAGTTTTAAAGGATAGTCAAAGTTAAAGTAACGGTCCAAAAAGTCGGGTCGTTACATATATGGTCTATTAGAATTGAGAGAAAATAATATATTAATAAAGAGATTTACCTGAGCAGAACAACAATGGTTAGAAACTCTTGCGCTGATAACATGTTGTGAAAATAATAATATATAGTACCACCTTAATAAAGCAAAATATTAGATAGAGAATATATCAATGGAAAGAGAGATTTACTAATCACTCTATAATTTTTTTGCTCTCTTATGTTTTCTTCTCTTTTCTTTACACAATTATTTCTTTCACATTTTTCTCTTATTCTCCTTTCTTTCTCCTTTCTTTCTCTTCTTTCAGTAGCCAAGAAAATGGCTTTTGCTTTTTTTTTTTTTGCTTGGAAAATGAGGAAACTTCATTCAAGCATTAAACTAAATGTGTTAGCCACAGAGGGGCTAACTTCCTTCTTTGAAAAAGCCATAACTGTTTGATGAAATTGCCCAGCAACACACTGCATGAGCAGATTGATTGACCTCTCTAGGGGTCCAAAAACACTGAACATACTGAAAAGAACCTAAGAGATCAACGACATGTAAAAACAGAGGTGTGATAGCCCAATCAGGAGTAGGAATGAGCGATTGAGCAGCCCGAATCACGATTTGGTTATCCCCTTCGATATCGAAACTATCCATATTCGAGTCACGCGCAATCTCCAAGGCTAGCTTAAAAGCCAGAATCCCCTCTACCGTACCAGAATTGTTTCTCAGAAGTCGCACCGACTTCAGACGTTCGAATTCCCTACCTGGATCCGAGCCAGATAGCCCTGGCCAAGAATGTGAAGAGCTGATTCAGTAGTTGACTCACAAAATCCCTAGTAGGAAGAAATCCTGAGATGGCCCTCCACACGAACACCTTATACCACTCGTGTGCGTTAAACTTCCAAAACTTAACCCAAAAATCATCCTTTTCACCAAAACGCCTCCTATGGCAAGCAACGTATGCTGATTTGACTAAGAACTCACCACTGCAATGGCCTTTCCAAACCAGCTTATCATTTCTTTCCAGTGGCAGAGGAAGAACCACATAATAGCCATGGGAGATGGGGAGTCGAATAAATCTTCAATGAGGTCTCTATTCCATTGTCGAGTGCCCGAAATGAACAGTTCAGAAAATGGCTTTTACTTCTTGTTCATAGCTTCAAGGAATGCACCTATTTATAAGTGTAGTGATGCCTTTCATAAAGAATCACATGACACTTATATTTTGCATTGGCATCTTAGTACAACCATATATTAGTTATATGGAATATAGCATTCCATATAGTATTTATTGGCATCCAAAAAAATATTTCATAACATAGAGCTTTTATTGGACAATGGATTGAGTGCATGAAAATTAAAAGGATCTTTAGCGCAATATATATATATATATATATTATGAATAATACATTAGCGTATATTATTATTATATTGAGTTTATGTTTATCTTGCTATTATTTATTTGTAGAGTATAAATACTCTTTTTCACGTTAATGAGATTATTATCAATTTAATCAACCCTATATGATATCAGAGCGAAGTATGTTTTTTTTAGACAGGATTGGCACAAAGATACGTGATTTGGTTCAACATCAGGCCTTCACATTTCAGGTGCCGAGCAACTGGCAAATGCCCTCACCAAATTGCTTCCGCATCCTCGCCTTTTCAATTTATGCTCTAAGATTGGTGTCTCCAATGGATCACTATCTTGAGGGGGCATATTAGGGTATATTATTATTATATTTAATTTATGTTTATCTTGCTATTATTTGCTATTTGTGTAATTACTCTCAAGAGTATAAATACTCTTTTTCACGTTAATGAGATTATTATCAATTTAATCAACCCTATATAATGTTAGACATACCAATATTTTAATACTAACTGGTATGGTAATTGTAATGTTATGTTTTGACTGGCTGAATATTAAATCATTCTAAAAAAATAATAAACACTCACCAATAATAATATGTTACGAAGATTGATATGTCTAGCACTACTCTTTCTTTGTTGGGATTTGTGTGACTCGCACCACCGTATCCGAGTAATATACAACAAAGACTATTTTATTCGCATTCTTTTATTGTCCAATACAAGCTCTTATATACCAGTAGCCGCCGCCGGTTTATTTTTTTAATTTTTTTTCATCATAGACATCCAAATCTATATAATGTTTTCTAATTCTTCAACTTTTCCATCTTCCCAAAATATGAAAGAGGTGTCCTCTTTTTTTTTTTTTTTTTTTTGGTCTAATGGTGCTAAGAAGAAGGAAAAAAAAAAAACCTTGATAAGAAGCCTAAAAACAAAGAGAAATAGAAGAAGAAGAAGAAGAAGAAAAAAGAATTCGAGGAACTGCTCATTTTAAGCACATTAATAATATATGTATTTTTGGTGTTGCATTTTTTAAAATTTATGTCTTCACTTTTACACTATAAAATATAAAGTAGAATCAATTGAGCACACTACTAAAGACAGATTATTAAGTGACACTTAAAATGATATTGTTTTGCAATTAAAAACGGAAAAAAAAAAACCTTCAGATGTGTATGAATGAATGGCTTGGATTATCGGGATGTGTATAATCGGACGGATGGGAGTGATCCACGCCCGAAGTTTGTGACCTATGATTAGCTCGACACGTGGATGTGCTATAAAAAGCTATAAACTACTGTGTGAAGGTGCAAGCAAATCTCAGCTCAGATCTATTGTTTGCAAGTTACAGCTCAGGTACTTGCTTCAGCATGTTTAGTCTGACTTTCAACATTACAACGGTAAATCGAATCAATTAAATTATTAATCAATTAGTATTTCATTTAGCTAATAGCGCTTTCTTAGTCCGCTATTAACAAAAATACATTTTCTTTTACTGTAATTTAGAATTTGTATGGCCCCCTATCACTAGGCAAAGTTCACTGACTGTAGTTATGTAAGACCAACTTGTAATTTTAATACTAGGCCCTGTAAAGTGGTCTAAATCGTAAAACTAGGACAAACATAAACCGAGTACGACAGAAATCATCAGAAGCATGAGGGAAAGAATGATAATACGATTGAATATACATTCTACGATTACGCGATACGCATTAACATTACCGAAACCGATAATACGGCAGTTTGGCCATAATGACTGTGATATCCATGGATATGATAGCTAGAAAATCTAATATTAACAGTGAAACATGCTATAATAAATTTTATCCCCCTCCAAAAGAAAAATAATACATCTAAAATATCCTGCTCCAAGACCGGTTTGTTCTATCTTCAAAGAGAAGAAAATAAAACTATGATCAGCGTTAAATTCTTCTAGCCAAATGAAAAGGCACATTTCTTCGTGTAAAGGGTTAATTAAGCACGGAATTAAGACCCACTTACATGTACATGGCAACTTTAACGCGGATTGCCAGTTGCTGGGCAAATAGTATCACAGAGAAGTTATTAAGTTAACCGAACCCAAACCCTTCACTAGCTTCATGAATGGCAAGAAGTAACCGCTCGTGAAGCTGTTCCTTGGATGTGTACTCGGGAAGGTCTAATTGATTAAAGCTGAAAAAGGAAACAAGCATTAGTAAGTCGAGCCCTAATCATGAAAATTATTCTAAGAAATATGAGGCGCCCAAAAAACAAAACGATGACACAAATATGAAAATGAATATACTAACCATGTATGAGCAGAAGGAAGTCTGTCTAAAGGAACCTGAAACCCATAAATAAATACAAAAGAAAAGTGCATCGTTAGTGGTCTCAAATGGCAAGAATTATCGGTGCATGAATGTGTGTGTGTATTATGAGTTAGAAAACCTACTAACCTCCAACATCCACTTCAAATTCTTGTAGTAATAAGGGTCAACAACTTCTCTATCATGGTAAGTAAAAAGTGCCTTTGCAACCTGAATAAATAACCACTCGAAAAATGTTAGTTCTCAGACTGATTATACAAAGAAAATATGGGAAACCAAAATAAAATTCGGAAGTATCACAAGTGAGGAGAATTACCACACGGCCTACAAACTTGAAGTAAGAAAGATGTTCAGTTTGGTAGACAGAGTTAAGGTTTGGCTGGAAAAGTTGCATTATTTCGCACGGTGGTGAAAAGCAAAGTGCCCTTGTCAAATATAACCCTTGACCACAATTGATACCATTCTCTTGTCAGACCACCAGCATCGATACCCTCTTCAACTTGACATTGTACATTCAATCGTCCCTTCAGGTCCTGACTGGGACGCATATGCAACTGATTGTAGGAGTCCTCCAAAACATAAGCCCTACGAACACTTATCCTCAATGGACCAGCGAGGTGTTGCTCATGCTGCTGCCTAATTCTTGACCGGAAATATGCCCTTTTGTTATCAAAATCAATCAGCCTCGGGGCCCTCAGCATCATTGAAAGTGATGTCTCCAATAAACCAGGGTTCTGTCAAATAAATGCATTTAGAAGCCGTCGATGCTTCTCCGAAAACTTTGTAAATGTGACATTGCCATCCTGCTTCCTTAGAGAATCTTCGATGCTTGCAACAGTTGATGACTCTGAGGTTGGCCAGCTGACTCTTTGACTTCTCTGGGAGCCACATTGGCTTGATCTTGTAGGGTAATGGACTGGTTTGCTTGCATTTTTTCACACAAAACAAAGAATGCCTCGATGAAGGGTGTTTTCGGGTTCGTTGGGGAACACTACGTGTCATTTTTATTCATTGTAATAATAATGTATAATGCGGTATGCAATAATATTTAAGCGTCACGTATTAATGATCTAATCACTAGAGATATTACTAGAATTGATTATTTACTCGTGGATTAAAATGCATAGATACTAATCACGGTATGTCAATGCATAAGATGATGTGAATTTAATTAATTGAGATAAATAATAACATGATAATCATATTAAAATAATATAATATGTCTAATCGCTAAGTTGCTTATTAAAGTGAATCATATAATTTAAATTATACCTTAAGAAAGGACTAGCTGTAATAACAATATAAAGGGCTTCACTGGGTAAAGTAATAAAGTAATTATGTAAGAAGGAGCATTATTAGTCTAATAATAATGTAAAACTGACAAGATAAATTGTCAATCTAAAATAATATAAACATGACTAGAAAAATTATCAGTCTGAATGTAAAAATAAAAAATGACTAGACAAGTTGCCAGTCTAAACAGTAAATTAAGATAACTTGGCAATTTGCCAGTTTGAACAGTAAAATAAAATGACTAGGCGAATTGCCAGTTTGAACAGTAAAATAAAATGACTAGGCAATTTGCCAGTCTGAACAGCAAGATAAAATGACTAGGCAATTTGCCAGTCTGAACAGTAAAATAAAATGACTAGACAAGTTGCCAGTCCGAACAGTAAAATAAAATAACTAGGCAAGTTGTCAGTCCGAACAGTGAAATAAAATGACTAGACAAGTTGCCAGTCTGAGCAGTGAAATAAAATGACTAGGCATGTTGCCAGTCTGAGCAATAAAATAAAATGACTAGGCGAGTTGCCAGTCTGAACAGTAAAATAAAGTGAAAATAAAATGAATAGGCAAGTTGCCAGTCTGAGCAGTAAAATAAAATGACTAGGCAAGTTGCCAGTCTGAACAGTAAAATAAAGTGAAAATAAAATGACTAGGCAAGTTGCCAGTCTGAGCAGTATAATAAAGTGAAAATAAAATGACTAGGCAAGTTGCCAGTCTGAGCAGTAAAATAAAGTGAAAATAAAATGATTAGGCAAGTTGCCAGTCTGAGCAGTAAAATAAAATGACTATTAAAGTATTTAAATTAAGAGTATAGATGTGTATTTAATATCAAATAAATCTTATATGCAAGTAGACAAATGTGTATATATATATATATATATATGAGAATTATACCTGTTATCTGATTGCTTGATTTGGCAGAATAGCTTTTTCTGATGTATGCAGGAATAATGTCGTTGAGTTGATGGGAAGAGTACAAATCCCACGAATCAAGGGGTCTAAATCAATAATCTGGATATGGTACTCTCTCTTATTGATGGCTATTGTTATCTTATAGATAATAGGTTTTTATTTTACTCAGTCAATGACACTAAAATTCAGGTTTTTCTGAATCTTTTCATATACTCAAATATCTTTTCTTCTATTTTTTCCTTTTTCTTTTCCTTTCTTTCCTTCCTATTCTTTCTCTCCCTTTTTTCACCACCACCTCTACGTAGCTTGCCATCCTTTATATAGGCAAAAAGGATGGATGTTTGGTAACTACTACTATTAGCCATTTAAGGCAAGAAGACATTATTGGTGCTTCGGACAAAAAATCATCATTGTATTCATGCATTAATTTTACATGCATTTAATGCTTTTTGTTTGTTCAAGAATTGCTACTTCGTAGTGTTCCTATAGTAGACATATATATATATATATATATATATATATATATATATATATATCTTGGTTTCTCTCTATGTATTATCTTAATAATTGTATTTTATTGTCTAATCTTAAACTCATATGCCATGAGATTTAGTATGCTAAGGATATGATTTTAGAGTATTATTAATTTAGCAACATTGATGTGGGTCCATTCGGCATTATTGTACTCAATCTCTCCAGACCAAGCCCCATAACATTATTCCCGCTGGTGTTCCATGAACCATCTCCATTCTAATATATCCACAAACAAAGGGCAAAAGCCTCTGTGTTCCAGGCAGGAGAGGAGATGAGGAAGAGGGCCCCTGTACCTGCTCCCCGACATTTATGTTTGACATAGGCGGCGAGAACGAGCTCTGACCCAGCTGTGTCTCAGTTGCACTTATACATTCACTCAACTCTTGCCACAATGGCTCGAGTGCAACATTTAGATTCCACATTGTGACATGCTCTTCCTGCTCCCCATCACCTTCCAGACTTGAATTATCACTACCACTTGGCATAGTAAGTGAGCTAAGTGCTTGTAAAACACGTAGAAATGGAGCCCCAGCCATACAACAAGCACCAAGTCCTAGCATCTGAGTATTACGAAGGGTGACAAGCTCACTAACAGCTGAACTGGTCAAGCCACGAGCCAATTCAGAAAGCTCCGCTGCAAAAAACTTCCTCTGGGAGACCACAACTGAAGCCAATTTTTTCAACACATCACCAGCAAGCATATAAACTTTATCCGAGAGCCTATATAAACGTCACTCATGTAAGAAAAAAAAGGTAGAAAGCGAAAACATAGACAATTTTGGTAATTCCCTAAAAAGGAAAAGTAGCAATTAAGGAGCGAACATAGCCCATTACCTGAAAAAAAAAAAAAAAAAAAAGGAAAAAAAAAAGGAACATAAAACTTAAGATCTAGACAATTTTCCAGAATTAATATCCTGCAAACACAATTAATTCCTTTCTAGAATGTCCAAATGTGCAAATAGATAATCGAAGTATAGGTTTATCAAAATTGGATAATACTACAGAAGATTGCTTTCGGCAATAAGTCAGCAAATGACAGATTTGAGAACAAATTAAGGTTTAGTATTGGCTAGAGATTGGGAAAACTAAAGTACCAAAGGATTATAAAAGAAATTAATAATACAAAAATTCCCCTCTACCTGCTCTAGAAGAGAAGTGCTGTGGAGAAAAAGAGGTCTCCAAAAATTCCCCTCTACCTGCGACCATATACAACATTTGAATGAAACCCATAAAGCCTCTGGGAATTTATGGTTGCTAGCTAGTTCACTGGCGGAGCCCTCTGCCTCCGGTTTGGTCATGTCAAGCAAAAGGCGGACAAGTGTCCCCCTTGTAACGTTATGAGCGCATAGGTTTAGCAAGAGTCTCTGCAGAAGGCCTTTCCCAAGAGGCTGTCCAAAATAATAGAAAGCAAAATTGACCATATCAGCCAAGACATCTGAAGCCTTTTTTTTCTTTTTGATAAACTGTATATTTTCCAACTAACAATTAACCACAAATACCTGTGCTAATCTTAGAAGCCTGATCAAAGTTTTCAATGCATTGCATTTGCATCCAGAAGTGGCTCCCCTTCAATTTCTTTCCCCCTCAAGCTATCTCCAACACCAATATCCATCAACGTCTGCCAGTCAAAGCCCAAGCCATTTCTTCGATTATTTATTCTATGGCTGCTTCCGAAAAGGCTGCGAGCTTGAGAGTGACTCATTGCTTGGTTTCTTAGCATTTGAGCTTCAGCGAGTAAAGGAGAAGGCAATGCAGACAAGACTGCTTCTGAAGAAGCCAGAAGAACCTGAAATAAAAGAAGTTGCATATAAGTGAATTTAAGATGTCCAGATCACAGAAAAATAAAAATTGCATGAAAATGTCAAACAAGAAGAGAACCATCCAAGCAAAATGAAACAGGAGGAAAAAAGAAAAAAGAAAAAAGAAGAAGATAAGACGAGAGAATAAAAAGAAGAAAAAGGATGAGGATGAAAAGGTGGAGGAGGAGACCATCCCAGAAGAATGTGATGAGTAAAAGAAGCAATAGAAAATCTGGAAACAAACCTCTTCACGTAGATCAGCAGGAAAAGTAGCAGTAATTGAAGCATTATCCATGTCAACAGGTTGTCCTTGAGCCTGTTGTGCCATCCTTTGTGCTCGTTGTTGTGCCAAAAATTCCGCTTGGATATCTGGAGGAAGCGCCGCCAAAAACTCAGGATCAATATCATCCACAGAAGGAGGCGCATACGCTGGAGGCTGAACAGATTGAGCTTGCCGTGAAGCTAGAATTTCTGCCCGTAGATCTTCAGGTAGTGCCTCAAGGAAAGTGGGATCAATTGCATTAGCCCCAGAAGCCTCATTACTCGTGTTAGCTTGATCCGCTGGATTAGTTTCTGGACTAACAAGTGAGTCCTGGGCTGCCGCCAGTGGCTCATCTGTACCATTTTCAGAATCAGGCATTTGTACGCCATTTTGATTTCCTTCAGCATCTGAACTATTCATATCAACATCAACTTTGGGTGGCAACAAAGACGTGCTATTAGGAACATCTGAACCAGAGCAGTCAACCTGCACCGGAACATCATGGAGATCTGTAGAAATTTCCAAAACCCCAACAGGTTGTAAATCAGCACAATATTTTGGTGGTTGGCATTGATTTTTTGTTGTGTTTTATCTTCTTACTTGAGTCACTAACTTCTACAATATTTTGCCCATGCGGCAAAAGGGCAAAAAAAAAGGCTTTGTTATATACTATTAGTGCTTCGAGCTTACATGTAACTAAGCAAAAGATACAGTTTTATCCCTCATGTGTTGGTATGACTTCTGCCTGTCTTTTGTGTCTTTGCCTATCTAAAATGCTAAGAGTCTATCTTTTCTGTTTCATTTGTCTTGCACCTGGAATTTGTTAATTGGATATGAGAGAACATATTATGTTTCAGACATTGAATTGTTTTCGTGGAAAATATGTTTTCAACAGTTTTTGATTTAAGTAACGTTTATATGAGGGGGAAAAGTTCTTCATTTGATATGGTTTTATTTTCTTTTCAGAGCTTGACACTGCCCGTTATATTTGCTCTGTAACTCTCATAGACTTACTCAAGACCATTTACTTTTCTTAAAGGTATTCTTAAGTTCAATCACGGTCATTGAGCATTCACACAACATTTTAACTAACCGACACTTTTTGTGTTTCTCCATCTTTTTAAAGATTCATTTAGTCTTAAGCTATAATAAATATAAGCATTCAGATATGTGTTGCATGAAACAGCTAAAGACTGTAATATTATGCGTGATTGCCAACTATTTTATGGTGGTGTTTAAAGCTTGTGGTTAAGTTTCTCAATTAAAAAAGATTGCTTTTGTATTTTGATCCAATTCCAATATATATCGAATGAAAGTTGTGAGAGTAAAATATTGTAGAAATTAAGCGTACTGTTGAAGAGTATGATTCATTGATATTTGTTTAGTTTTGTTTGTGTTTCTATGGATTTTTATAATCTTATTGGCTCATTTATTTTTTGCTTTTGTTCAGGTGCTGACAACCGTGTTTTTTAGGGTGAAACTTTCCTTCTATCTTCGCCTTGGCGGGAGGTACGAGTGTGCTTTTTGGATCATGTTTCATCAGTATTTTCTTAAAGCATAACCAAGAAAAATTACATGTTATGCTTTTTTTCAATCTAAGGTCATGATATACAGTGGTCACTTTTTTTTTAGGGGGTTCGATTTCATGGAAAACTTTTTTGAATATGCTAAGTAAACCTACTAAAATTTCTTGCTAACTATGCTTCTTCAATTTGCTTCTCCAACATAAGACTAAATGACCTAATCAAATACGCCTATCAAATTTGCTACCTTGATTCACTTAATTTATATATACACTAATTGCTCTTTCTCTATACGACCGCTAAATGTGTATCCTGTATAAGGAATTTGCAAAATAGTATTGGTCTTTACATAGTGAATACTAGAAGTTAGAAGCCGTAGGAAGCACATATTGATATTGGTTGGCTCAATAATTTTTGGGGCCTTAGGCAAGACTTGTGAAGAGGCCTAATTATAAACAAAAATGTTTGATTTTCTAGTTTTTTGAGAGGCAGTAAACTCGAAATTTGTTTGAATACCTCCTTCAATAAATAATATAGCTAATATATCTTTCTATATTTTTTTGTGATTCAATTAATTGCTCTATTTTCTTTTCTTGAACATACTTTTTACTTAAAAATAAACGAATAAGAACAAATGTACACTCTAGAGCAAAAATAATTAAAAAAAATCGATCATTAGATGAAAATATAATACAATATTAAGAACAAAATAAACAATAATAGTGAAAGAAAAAAAAAACTTGAAATTTTACACGTCAACGGTGTTTTGATGACTGGAGCTTTAAGAATATGGCAAATAATAAATTAAAGGATAGGTGGTTTTTTTTTTTTTTTAAATAATATGAAGGGAAAGTTAAGAGAATAACTGAAAAATTAACTTTTTTTTTTTCTATCTGTTCAGTAAGAGAGCAGGGGATGACAAATTGGATTTGTTAGGGTAATAAAACATTAGTTTCTAATATATTGGGATTTATTTGTTTTAGCTAATTATACGTTAAAACTAAAATAATACTGTTCAATCCACATTAGTGCTTTGCGAAGTAATTTAAATTGGAATAAGAAACGTTGATGATTTAAAAAGTTTTTAAATGGGATTTTTGTTATTAGTTATTAGTGTTTTAACTAACTAATTGTTTTGAAAATTAAGATGAATTTAATTGATTGACTGGTATTTAATTTTCTCACGTAACTTTATCAACCCACTACATTTTCCCCACAAAATAAGGAAACTGAAATTAGTTTCTTATCCACGTACATAAAGTACATTAAGTAAATATATAACTATTACCCTATAATACATATATAGGCATTTATCTACCGGAGGCCTTAGTTCAAGGGAGGCCTTAGGCAATGGCCTCACCCGCCTTACCCTTGAGCCGGCCCATAATGGTTGTAAACAGAGAAAATGGCGATGAATACCAGTTTGGTGCTACCAATAATAACGGCGATGCAAATTATAAAAAGGCTGCCACTAATAGGCGGCGCAGGCAGGTTGCTGCCCAACATCGAGAAAGCAAAAAAGAGAGTTTGTGGGGCAAATACCCATCGATGGAACTCAAGGCACACTTCGAAAAAAATGGATGCATTTATTAATCCAGATAGTCCTAATTTGGGATTACAGACCCAACCTCAGCTTCCTAGAGAAAACCTTAAGCCGTTTGGGATTCGAAACTGTTGTTGGAGAGTGACTTTGGTGGATGAGGGAATTCAAGAGTAGAATGAGACAGAGAAAAACGCGGCTTCAAAATAAAACCATATTAATGGATTGGGGTGATGCTCTAGATCATGTAAGAATATTAAAAGTGGCAGAGCAGATCCAAATAGCTAGGTATCAAGGCAAAAAATTCACACTGTATGTGGCACCAAGAACTGAGTCTAGCTTTAATTTGTTCTATGTTCAAAATATATTACATAGACATTCATTTGCTGACGTGTAGAATAATATCATTCCACTTATACCCTTTTATTAGATTTTTTGTTTTTTTTTCTTATCCGAACTTTTAGCCATATTTTCAAACAGTTTTATTTCTGTTTTACTTCCACAATTCATGGGATTACATAACAACTTAGCTATTTAATTCATTATATATATATATATATATATTAATTACAGCTTTATATACGCTTTTTCTCTTTATATGGGTTTATAGCAACAATTTGAATCTATGAAGCATATTATGAAATTAAGGATGAGTTGCTCAAGAGCTTCTCCTTTTTTCAAAAGACGTGGGAAAAATGAAAACTTCATTAAGCCCTATCCAAATAAGTTTAAATACTCATGAGCTTTATCGGTCCTTTAATCTATGTAGGTAAGTTCTTACCCAAATTTCCTTTGATGTTTTTATTCGTACTTATATATAAGTGATGTATATGTCAGTCTTATGATATATTAATTATTTGAAATTTGTGGTTTTTAAAATATGATATTATAATATTAATCACGTATAATATTTTCTTTTTTAAAATTTATTTTATGAATACTTTATTATTTTTTGATTTTTTTATGGTTGTATTAGTTTGAAATTGTATAATCTATTATATCATATTAGAATAGTTTCACATATATTTATATTGTATTGATTTGTTATATTAATTATTTGTAATATGATACTATTATTTTAATATCATATTGTTTCAATAAATTAGAGGAATAAGTTAACTACATACTTGTAATACGATATTATTATTTTAATATCATATTTTTGAATAAATAAGAGGAATACATGAATTACTTGTAACACGATAGTATTATTTTAATATTGTATTTTTTTAACGTATCATTTCATCTAAACTGTCATCTTAGATTTAGAAAGACTATTTTGTTTATATATTTAATAATTCATCTGTTGTGTCTACTTCTATGTAAAGTTAAATTTTTTTCTTTACCGAAACGAATATGGTTTTTTTTTTCTATTGTTATTGTTTTCTTTTTAATTTCTCTTCGACTTTCTTTAGAAGAAATCCTATCAGGTTTACAGTTTATTTTCGTAGTTCTTTAATATTTAAAAATTTGAATTTCAGTTCAATTCCTCAAATCAAGGAACTAGTGTTGAATGGGTATATTTTAAATTAAGAACAAATGTGTAATATTTGACTTCAATTAGACTATATTTGTAAATGACCCTTAAATTTAGATATCAATCTCATCTTTTGCCCATGTTCTCAATCATTGCATATATTATTGATACGTCCTTGATTGTTTCAATCTATTTAGCAACTTCCAAAAAATGAGTTACTGAATTTCGTTTCCATTCTTGAAGCACCCATTCATTTTGATACTTGGTTATGGTATAATGAAATATACTACTTGAAAAAGGTGACTTCATCTTGCAACACAAAATATGGCTTAAGAGTTTCTAAAGAGTAGGTCTCAATTCTTTGCAAAAAAATAAAAAATAAAAATAAAATAATAATAATAATTGAATGGAAATAGTTATAACTGGTGCAATATTATCTTTTATTTGATATTTTTTTGTCTTAATTTTTGTTGGACTATCAAATATGGCCATTCGTACTTGAATTGAACAGAACGTAGTCGGCACGTGCTTTCCAACTAGTATATATATAAAGAAAACGATTTGATGTACCTTTTTAGCAACATGGTAAAAGTTCAATCTGAAAATGTCTGCAATTGACAATCCTACTATTTTTATTCGAAGTATAAGTAATATTACTAGACAAGAAATTATTCACTAGAAATACATTTCTATTAGTATTTAGGCTTGAGAGTTGAGATTTATATAGGGAAAGAAAAATCTTACATGGATTTGATGGGATGTGAAATGAGTGAACGACACAGTAAAGATTATTTAGACGACATGAAACGCAAAACTCAAGATAAAGAAACTACAATAGTTTCTTGTATCACTTCTCTATTATATATATATAATAATATAAATAAACCCTTATCTAATATATGTGTGTGTGAAGTTTGGTTATTAATTAAGATGTACAGTTGTTTTAGTAGAGTTTGGATTTTGGTCGCATTTACAAGCATTGTTGATTCCTATTTACAAGAAGTGTTTCTATTCTACCTAGTGCAAGTATATAATTGTCTTTCCAATGATTATGTTTAGCCACATTTTAACCATAGTTGTCATTTGAGGTTATAATTTGATCAACTTCAGACCAACGTATATATATAAATATATATAACTTTCATGGACTGTATCAGGCTCTTTGATTAGTACGTCTATAAACTGATATACTACAACTTGATGCCTTATGATTGTGTATGAATAGTTGACTACCAATAGTCCTTGCAAGAACAAGAACCTTCTTTGAAGCTGTGAAATCGATTCCGATCGCGAACGATTATTTCTCGATCGACGATCGCGGATATCAGTTTGAAAGCCGCGTGGTAATCCTCGCAGACGCGGAGATTCTTCATGATGCGAATTGGTGGTTCCGAGCTCTGTGTTGATCAGCCCAAATGCCAGCGCGAGTTTCTCGCTGTGGCGGTACAAAAACCTCCTCTTCTCGCCCTCTTCGATGTCTAGAAGAACCACCGAAGTGTTGGGAACGTAACCCTTTCGAGTCATTTTCTCAAGCAATTGCTCTCACATTCGGAAAATCTCCATCGCTCGGGGGTGAGCCTCGTCCCCGGCCACAAACTCGTGGACCATTCCATCGATTTCGATTAAGCTCCACCCTGGAGTCTTCTTTACGCCTCGATCTCTCCTCAACTTCCTCATTCGCACGGTGTCCTCCCACCGCCCTGCCTCGGCATAGATGTTCGATAAGACAATGTAGTATCCGTCGTTGAGCGGGTCCAACTCCGAGAGGTGCTTGATTGCTTCCTCGGCCAATGAGACATTCTTGTGAACCTTGCATCCGCCAAGCAAAGCTCCCCAGACAATGCTGTTGGGTTTGATTGGCATATTTTTGATGAACTCATGAGCCTCTTCGAGCAGCCCTGCCCTGCTCAAAAGATCAACCATACAACCATAATGCTCGATTTTCGGAACCACGCCATAATTGCTCTCCATAATCGCGAAGAATTCCCGACCCTGTTCCACCAATCCCATGTGGCTACACGCGTGCAAGAGCCCAATGAATGTCACCCCATTAGGCCTCACTCCGTCTCGTACCATCTCCGAGAAGAGCCTCAGCGCTTCCTCGCCTTCCCCGTGCGCGGCGAGCCCCGCGATCATTGCCGACCACGATACAACCGACCGTCCTTCCATCGTTTCGAAAACCCATCGAGCCTCGTCCAAGCACCCGCACTTAACGTACATGTCAATCAACGTATTTGATACTCGATCATTCCTCCCGAACCCGCTCCTATTCGAATACTCATGAACCCGCCTCCCTAAAAACAAGTCCCTGAGATCCGCACACGCCGCAAGAACCGCCACGACAGTCACCTCACTCGGCTCGACGCCGGATGCCTCCATCTCGAGGAATAACCGAACCGCCTCCTTTGCCTTCCCGCAGCGGACGAAACCCGAGATCATGACCGTCCAAGACCTCACATTCCTCTCCGGCATTACCACAAACATCTCATACGCTTCCTCAATCTCTCCCTTCTCCGCCAGCCGAGCCATCAACACGTGCCACGACACGGCGTCTCGCTCCGGCATTTTGTCGAACATCAAGCGAGCGTCTCCGAACTCGCCGCAAATCGCGTAGAGATTCAACAGCGAGTTTCTTAGGACCAAATTCCCACCAAACCCCAGCTTCTCGACAAGCCCGTGAACGAGCTTCCCATGTCCAACGTCGTACAGACGCGAACACGCCTTGAGGACGAGCGAGAGAGTGAAGCTGTCGGGAACGACGCCGGCCTCAAAGAGCTCGCGGAACAGCGAAACGGCGTCGCTCGGTGCGAGGGTTTTGAGGAGAGAGTTCCATAGAGCGAGCTCGGGCTCCACAAGGGAGTGGAAGATCCGGCGAGCATAATGTAGGCAGGGCGTGAGAGCGTAGACGGAGGCGACGCGGGAGAGAGAGAGAGGAGAAAGAGAGACGAAGGAGAGGTTTTGAGGAGGTGGGCATGGACTTGCTTCAGCTCTAATGGCGATTTGAAGCTTCGGAGAAGATGAAATTGGCGATCTGTGTGGGGGTTACGAGGGAGATGAAGAGAACATAAGCAAATCATTTTTATTCTTTTTAACTGTAATTGTATGGCTATATGTAGTCATCCATGCATATTATTAAACCCTCGTTTGCCCCCAATTTTATTAATTTCATTCCATTATATATATTTTTTATTTTTTTCAACTTTCTTAATCCTTTAAACCATTCAATTTCATTCTATTTTTTTGAATCATTTTTTTTAACTTTCCAAATCCCTATACAATATCTAAAATTTCAACCATTTATACTACCTCGAAATTCGCAAAGTCAAACCATTCTATGTTATTTTTCCAAATCATTTTCAAACTATTTTTTCCATCCCAAAGAATAAGATAGAATGGGCAAAATGTTCTCCCCACCTAAACAAGGGGTAAGTTGCATGCGGGATTACTCTAGAGTTTCGTTCGGGTTTCTACGTTTCCTTCAATTCGGTTTCGAAACGCGTTTTTGTGTGTGTGTGTTATTTTAGCATTTTTTCCCACGATATCTTTTCATACTCTCTGTCTCGTTAGGCTTCTCCTCTTTCTCTCTTCCATTCCCTTTTTCTTTGCTTTTTTTCCCAGATCGGACTCATCCAACATGGGTAGGTCAATTTTTTATTTTTAAATATGAGAGGGTTGAACTTCCTATTGTTTCTGATTTTGTAAACTCATGGATAGGTAAATTCCGAACCCCACTAGCACCATGCCACTATCCTTACGATTGTTGCCTCTCGCTGGCTTGGAGCTCTCGTGGACTTCTGGGTTTGGGTGGTGCAGGTTGATCTGTGGCTTTTAGGTGTTGTTGGGATTTGGTCGTTCAAGCTCAATAGGATCATGTTCAGATTTCTCCTTCTCACTCAAAGCGCTCGACATCTTTAACTCTCCCTTCAATGCTTCGTCTAAGCCCAAATTCCCGAGATGGGCTATCATCTTTTTTCTCCAAAGATTGAAGTCATTGTTCCCGTCGAACTTCTCGATATCGTACTTGAAGGATGACGTGATTTCTATCTTTGATAATTGGCCAGAGAATCATAATAGAAATGGTTATTGAACAAGTCTCACTGAGGGCGGGACGTCGTTGAAGAAATGCAGATGAGGAAAAAGCTTCGCTCGTTGCGGCAATCTTCAAGAAACAACGCCGGTTCCGGCTCCTTATCACGGAACCTGGCTCTAATATCAATTTGTTAAGATTAAACAGCAAAGCAACTAGATTAATCACGATCACAACTTCGAACAATTGCAGAAACTAAAAAATACAAACAAAATACGCGAACACTTTTACTTGGTTCGGACCACTAACGATCCTACATCCAAGGCTGAGGCTTTGAACCCCAAGTCAATCCACTATCAATTAGATTCGAGATTACAATCAGAGATCCAATGACTTACAACATGCTCAAACTCAGAGCCACTCACTTTCTCTCAAGAATCTTGATGAACAAGAAAATAAAACCAGACTTTTGATCACTCAATGCAAGTCTTAGACAAGTCATTTCTCAAATTACATGAAAATTAATTACACTTTACAAACTCTAATCT
This sequence comes from Boehmeria nivea var. tenacissima, assembly GCA_018132145.1. Classification (NCBI taxonomy): domain Eukaryota; kingdom Viridiplantae; phylum Streptophyta; class Magnoliopsida; order Rosales; family Urticaceae; genus Boehmeria; species Boehmeria nivea. The sequence goes on along the minus strand of CM030875.1, from coordinate 8,154,703 downwards.
TTAGTTTACATTAACAATCTGATTACAAAGTATTTATACCTTTAGACATCTAGTTACATTAATCCAACACGTGCACAAGAAAATCAAGAACATCAGGAAAAATCTGGGCTTCTGCGACCCAGGAACCGGTTGACCATTTCGGTAATCGGTCGACCGTTTCATCCGCTATGCAACTCCAAATTTGAACCATACTTCACAATTCTCCATCTTAGTTCAAATTTCAGTATTTGTAACTAGAGAAATGAAATACTAACAGGAAATGACTTGGGAGCCTCACACTTATATCCAGTAAGTCTTGCGAAGTAAATGAGCATGTTTAATACAACGAGATAGGTATATTTATAGATGGGGTAGTGGGTCGTATCTGTCATTCGGGTGCTGATACGGGTTCGTTTCCTTTAGCTATGTGTTGTCTCACGTATATACGTACTGGTTGTACTGTCTGGCTCTGCAATCCGTGGTAGCATCCTTGTGTCTGGTATTAGCGGGTAGTGGGCGACGCGTTCTGACGTCCACAGTTGTTGGGAACAGGTTTCCGTACTTGGCACGTACAGGGGACCACCGTCCTTAGGGACTATGCGGGTCTTGCTTGGTACGCACGGGCTCAGATATGGTTGGACTAGCTTGATGGGTACTTGTTAAGAAGTGCTCGGCATATACTTGCTCGGCGGGTACTTGCTTGAACGTGCTCAGACTTTCTCTGTATGTACGGTCTCAGACTTGGTCGGGAAGTATTGTTCAGACTTGCTCGGCAAGTACTTGTTCAGACGTGCTCGACAAGTACTTGCTTTGACGTGCTCGACAAGTACTTGCTTGAACGTGCTCGGCGCATACCTAGTCGGACATACTCGGACTAGAGCTTGCTCGGTCCTACTCAGATGCAAGTCTGCTTGGCCATATTCGACCGCGAGTCTTCTCGGCCACACATCTGCTCGACCCTACACCAGCGTGAGTCTGTTCGGCTACGAGCCTGCTCGGCCTTACTCCAACGCAAGTCTGCTTAGCTCTGCTCCGACGTGAGTCTGCTCGGCTATGCACCGGCATGGGTCTGCTTGGCTCTACTCTAACATGAGTCTGCTCGGTCATGTTCGGTCACGAGTTTGCTCGCCCGTGCTCCAGCGCGAGTTTGCTCGGTCGCGAGCCTGCTCGACCCTGCTCCAGTGCGAGTCTTATCGGCCCTGCTTCGACTCTAGTATGCCTGGCCGTTTCGATCGCGAGTCTGCTCGGCTGCGAGCCTTATCGACCTTGCTCCAGCGCGAGTTTGCTCGGCTAAGAGCCTACTCGACCCTGCTTCAGCGCAAGTCTACTCGGCCTTGCTCCAGTGCGAGTCTGCTCAACTACGAGCTTGCTCAGCTCTGTTCCAGCGTGAGTCTGCTTGGCCATGTTTGGTAGCGAGTCTACTCGGCCACGAGTTTGCTCGGCCCTGCTCCAGCGTGAGTTTACTCGGCTGCGAGCCTGCTCGGCCCCTTCAGGCTGGAGCCTGCTTCGTAGGCGCACAGGCCGAGCGTCGTCGGCCTTGCTCGAGTTCGAACTTGTCCAGCAAGCACGCGAACGCACAAGACATTGTTCTCGATGAGAGCATAGGCCGAGTTTGTTCGACACACTCATGGGTTTGGGCCTTCTCCACATGCCGTTATCGGACGGGCTTGGGCCTTCTTACATGCCATTATCGGTCGGGCTTGGGCCTTTTCACATGCCATTTTCAGGCATGTTAGTACCCACCAACATTTACTTAGCATTAGAGGTTTTTTTGTGCTATTTTTAAGATTCTTGCAGGGTGAAGTTGCAAATGATTTGTCGCTGGCTATTCATTTATAGAGAGGCTTGTTGTATAAGACTTTCACGCTTTATTGTGATGCATGTATATATTGCAATGTTGTCATTTTTTAGCAGTTACTCTACTCTTATGTGGTTGAGCACATTGTTCATGCTTGATGTTCAGAATGATCGTTTTGATTATACTGTTGATTGATTTTTTTTAGGGTCAGTTAAACAAGATTAATAAAATATTCTCTCTATTAATATATTTACTGTTCTAATATTTTGTTTTATTACTTTAAGTATTATTTTCACAACATGTTATCAGCACGAGACTATAACCGCTGTTGCTCTGCTCAGCTAAACTTCGCTACTTATATATTATTTTCTTGTAATTCTAATAGATCGAATATTATTTTATATATTACATTATTTGGCTCACAAAATAAAATTATCATATTTAATATTAATGTCATTTACTTACATATTTAAATACACATTATAATAGTCGTTATTATGTTTGTATCTCATTTGATTAATTAATTCTATATTTCATAATTACAATCGTTATATATTCCTGCAAAGTTAATTACCATAAATTGACATTGTTGATATATTATAAAATATTTATTTTCTGATTGTGAATTATTTATTTGTACTGTTATAATTTCATAATGTCAAATATTACAAAGCTTGAGTTCATTGCCCTTGATATTTCGGGCAAGAACTATTTGGAGTGGATCCTTGATACTGAAATCCACCTTGATGCCATGAACCTTGGAAATACTCCCTGCAGGATCGCACAAAAGCCATGATATTCCTTTGCCATCGGATGAAGAAGGTTTGATCTAGGTGCGTGACATGATCTCACGCTACTGCACTCTTGACCAGCATATCGTCGATGTAAACCTCCATCGAGATTCTCAGCAGCTCCGCGAAGATTTTGTTCACCAGCCTCTGATAAGTTGCCCCTGCCTTCTTCAAACCGAAAGGCATGACCCTGTAGTAATAAAGCCCACGATCGGTGATGAACGCCGTGTGCTCTTCGTCTCGGGGAAACATGGGGATCTGGTTGTACCCAGAATATGCGTCCATGAAGCTGAGAAGTTTATGGCCCGCGATCGCATCGACTATCAGGTCAATTCAGGGCACGGGGAAGCTATCCTTCGGGCAGGCTTCGTTGAGGTTGGTAAAGCCCACGCAATATCTCCATCTCCCGTCTGGCTTTGGGACCAGAACAGGATTCGAGACCACCCAGACCGGGTACTTCACTTCACGAATGAATCCGGCCCTGATGAGCTTATCCACTTCGTCTTTAAGCGCTTGGGCTCTCTCGAGGTAGAGTAATCTCATCTTTTGCCGCTGGGCCGGGACCTGAGGATCGACATTGAGATGGTGACACATAAGATCGATCGATACCCTTCATGTCGCTATGACTCCATGCGAACACGTCTCAATTCCGCCGAAGACAAGCAATGACAGCCTCGCGCACTTCTGGACTCAGCGAAGTCCCAATCTTGACTCTGTGAGGTGTGTCGAGGCCATCTACTTCTACCTCCTCGGTGTCATCGGCCGGGCCTGCTAATTGCTATTGGGCCGGCAGTCGGGGGTCTAATTCGTACCGGGCTTCAGGAACCCCTATAGTAAGGGTCTCACCCTCCATCAAACCTGCTTCTCCGGCTGTCCGCTTTCCGTTCGAGTCAGCACGAGCCGATCTGACGCTCGTGGTGTAACACATCTGAGCCTCATATTGATTCCCCCGGACGACTCTGACGCCGCGAGGTGTGAGAAACTTCAGGCAGAGGTGGTAGATGGACGTTACCGTCTTCATGGCCACGAGGGTTGGACGCCCGAGGATGGCGTTGTAAGAAGACCTACTTTTTACCACCATGAAGTTGGACATGGCGGTTGATCTCGTCGGCTCCTCGCCGAACGAGACGGCCAATTCTATGCTTCTCTCCGGGAAGATAGATACTCTTGTGAAGCCGTGCAGCGGGCTCGCAGCCGCTCGCAGGCTCTGGGGACTAATCCCCATCTTCTCGAGGACGTCCAAGTACATGATGTCCACCGAACTGCCATCGCCAATCAGGCATCGGTGGACTAGATGGTTCCTGATCATTGCGGAAATGACCAAGGGGTCGTGATGCGGGGGACCGAACAACTTCGGCATCCGCGTCCGTGAACTTAAGCTCGTTCACGGATCTCTGAGGAGGTTGCGAAGAAGCCTCCGCAACCTGGAAAATTCCTCCGGATGGCTTCTGCCGCACCTCCCGGGCGTAGTCCTTCTTGGACTGCTGAGAGCACCCCCCAGGATAAGGCCCTCTCGTGATCGTATGAATCTCGCCCTCGATTTCTCGGTTGGGCAGGCTTCGTGCCCCGTGGTCCGCGTCTTTGCGGTACCCCGCGAGTTTCCCTCGGCGGATAAGAAACTCTATCTCATCCTTCAAATTGAAGCATGTCGCGGTCGTATGCCCGGCCGCATTATGGAACAAGCAGAACTTATCCGTGTGCTTCTCCAGTACCTTCCCCTTCAACGGCACAAGGGGTCGAAAGTCAACCTCATCCCGCGAGTTGACAAAGATCTCTTCTATCGAGGCAGTAAGCTCTTGGTACCTGTCGTATCGCGGTTTGCGAGCTCAGACCGCCCCCGGCCCCAGACCTGAGTCGCGTGGCCTTTTCTCCTCGTGAGCCTGCCCGACTATCGGCCACGGGGAGCTAAACGGGCCTTTTCATCTCCTTCCGATGGTCCCGTTCAAGGTTTCCTCGGGATGTCTTTGCGGGCCTGGACTTCTTCGAAGTCGAGGCCTCTGCGTTGATGTAGTTCCTGGCTCGACCCAAGAAGTCTGAATATGCCTGCGGGGGCTTCTTGCTGATTGAGAACGCAAATGGCGTATCCTTGCGTACCGCGGAGCTCGCTGCCAAGAGCAGGCCATCTTCAGACAAATGCCCCACTTCTATCGTGGCCTTAGTGAACCTTTAGAGCCAAGTTTAAAGGCTTTCACCATCTCCCTGCCTAACCTAGGAGAGGTAAGCCAGATTCTTGAGGTGTCTTCAACCCTCCAAGAATTGTGCGGCGAAACTTGTTCTCAGATCCTGCCAGCGCCCGATTGAGTTGGCTGAAAGTCGATACCACCATCGGCGGGCTTCGCCCGTAAGGGTGGTGTCAAACAGCCTGCACTTGATGGCCTTAGAATAGCCATAAGCGCACGCCCACAAGGAGTAGATCCCTAAGTGGTCGAAAGGGTCCCCGCTATCATCGAACAGGCTTACCTTTGGCAGCCTGAGATGGTCGGAAACGGGGGTAGCAAGAAGTATTCCGTTAGGGGTGTGAAATCCCCGTCCAGGATACCGTCGTGGGAAACCCCGCCAAGAATTCCTCGTAGACGCTCGATCTCCGCGGGCGAGAATTCCTGGGTCCCCGCGGTCTGCCTGCTAGTAGCGGTAGTAGCCGAGCCCTCGTAGAGTCCCTTCCTCACCGGGAGTCGCGCATCTCCGATGCGGACCCCAGCATGTGCAGGCACATACCTTGTTGTCTCTCGCGGCAAAGGGCCCAACCTGTCAAAGAGTGAGCTGGGCTGAGCCGGCGCTCCACCTCCTTTGACGGCGGGGCGTGAAGGTCCGGCTTGGTCAGCTGGCAGCTGCTCTCCTTCGGAGGAGCGGGCTGCGGACCTCTGAGCCGCTGCAGTTCGCCAGCGGCGGGGATTGTGGGCTTCGTGCGCAGACTCGCCACCAGAGTCCTCATCTTGGGCCGCCGTGGTGATGCCTACGGCATCATATACGATGACAGTGTCTCTGCCGTCGGACCTGTATCGCGCCTGGAGCACGTCGGCCTGCTCCGCGTCAGTCAAAAGTGGTGGCTGACTTCGGTTTTGTACCAAAGTCTCTACCAATCCGGTCATTCTCGCCATGGACTCCTCCATACACTGGATTCGGTCCTCAAGCACCTCCTGCTTGGAGGTCATGTGGTTCTTGCCGCTGCTCCTGAGGTTGGGTGCCATTGATCTTCGATCAAATAGGACGGCAGGCAACTTGGAGGGAACGGGAAGAAAATCTGGAAAGAAGAGCGGAGGTTCAGGCGGCCCTTCTTCTAGCACCAAGCTGTTGGTGTAGAATTTGAACCAACGTCGTGATCCACACCTCTAGGTTGTGATATGGCGATTAAAGGGAAGAAATTGGCCGGAAACAGTAGAACACGAGAAGTTTGTACAGTAGTTCGGCCCTCCTACGAAGAGTAATAGTCTACGTCCACTTTTCTGGTTTCTTTTGGGAATTCTTTACAGAGAGTTTCGCAAAAGATCTCCCGAAGAAAGCAAAAACCCCCTCTTCCTTCTCCTACTCTTTCTTTTATACGTTAGTCGAGAAGAGAGAGTGGAAGGTTACACTATTAAGGCCTGATAATCCATCCCCTAATTTTCGGGGTTAGGTGACCTAAAACAGTCGACCATATCCTCCTTGAATTATGGGAGTGTGTTACCAACTAATTACAAACGTACATTAGGAATGAGAAGTCTACAGTACCTGTCAGACATCCCCACAATCGGGGTTAGTCCATTATTACAAGGAAAGACATAGTCTAAATATCACGCGCGAACTTCATCTTCGATTGGGGGTCACCAGCTTTGCGGGTCGAGCCCCCCGTCTTGACTGACCCTTCTCCGAGGATACCATCGTGGGTCTAGACCATCCCCGGGCTACTGTGGTCTTCCTGTCCATCAAGATCATCTCCGAGGGTCGTCACTAATTTGGCACTGCCTTTGGTGACGCCCTTACTAACCGTTCTCGGAGGTACAAAATCGAGGGTCATCTTTGACAAACCTCATTCCATCCCTCCGTGAGGGAGGCTCTCTTGCTGACGTGGCGATGCTATGCTGACACCGGGCATTGTCCCTCGCGGTTGTTGCTCTTCGAGAGCTTCGTCTCCGAAGCTATAACCTCGAACGAAAATCCACCTACAACAAATATTATTTTCACAACAAAATTATCATTTTCATTTGTTTTATTTTTTCATTTTTTTTTTTTGCATTTAACATAATGGGCCAGTTAAGCAATTAGCCATTTTAAAGGTAAAGTTTGAAGGATTTAGCTATATTTTCACGAAATTAGGGATCTAGCCATAACATGTAATATTTTTTGTAACATGTAATATATATACTTGTAAAAAAATATAACATTTTTTGTAATATGTAACATAAAATGTTACACTTTTACACGTATATATGTTTCATGTAACAAAAAATATTATATTTTATTGCTAAATCCCTAATTTCATTAAACTATAACTAAATCTTAAAAAATACCCAAAAGTTTGGTTAAATGCCTAAAAACTCTAACATAATTTCAAAAAAACCGCGTGTTTCTTTTATTAGGTGACGAAATTGAGTGCTTAATTGATCGAAATGATCACTTTATATATTTGTGAAAATGTTGACAAAAGAAAAGATTCTTTCAATTTTTATCTACATGTTCTAAATTTTATTTTTTCCCGTAACAGTTATTATTTAAAAATTTAAATTGTAATAAAACGAGTCTATTATATAAAATTTAATGGACTTTACACGGGCGAACCGCATTGTTAAAACTAGTATAATCACGTTTGGGACAATCATTAGCACAATATACATATCTAGAGTAGTCACGTGGTAGCTATAGATCGTCAGGCTATATAAGGAGAGCGATTCTTCTACTTTCTTGTCAAAAAGAAAATATGAACTTCAGAATCAAAACCACGTGAAAGAGTCCGTATGAATCAGTACCACGTGAAGAATCAAAACCAGAACCACGTGAAAGAGTCCGTATGAATCAGTACCACGTGAAGAATCAGAACCAGAATCAAGAATCAGAACCAGAACCATGTGAAAGAGTCCGTATGAATCAGTACCACATGAAGAATCAGAACCAGAACCAAGAATCAGAACCAGAACCACGTGAAAGAGTCCGTATGAATCAGTACCACGTGAAGAATCAGAACCAGAACCACGTGAAAGAGTCAGTATGAATCAGTACCACGTGAAGAATCAGAACCAGAACCACGTGAACAATCAGAACCAGTCAGAGCCAAGTGAAAGAGTCTCTGAAGCTTAAATAATGTTCACCTAAGTCTATCTTGTGAGTTGTGAGCTAACAATACAATTTTTTACTTTTCTCTCATGGCTTGAAAAGTTTGACTCATTATGTCAAATGGTTTCGAACATAACAATGATGATAAGTGCATCTATTCAAAATTCACAAATAATTTTGGTGTGATTATTTGTTTATATGTTGATGACTTACTTATTTTTGGTACTAATATGAATGGGATACTTGATAGTAAGAAATATTTAACTTCACAATTTAAGATAAAAAATCTTGCTAAAGTAGATACTATCTTAGGTATCAAAGTTAAGAAACATAGCGGGGGTTATGCGTTGACTCAATCTTATTACATTGAGAAAGTGCTTCTTAAATTTCAACATTTGAAGTTTAAAAAACAAACAGCGCATATGATTCTAGTATCAAGTTGCTAGAAAATTCTAGACGAGCAGTTGCACAACTTGAATATGCAAGTGCAATTGGAAGTTTGATGTATGCAACACATTGTATTAGACCGGACATTGCTTTTGCTGTGTGCAAAATGTCTAGATATACTAGCAATCCTAGTACAGAGCATTAGAAGGCAATTGGAAGGATACTTGGGTATCTTAAAAGAACCAAGAATTTGGGTCTCTTGTACTATGATTTTCCAGCCGTATTAGAAGCTTACGCGGATGCCAGTTGGGTCACAAGTGTGAGTGACAATAAATTCACTTCTAGATGGATATTTACTCTAGCGAAGTGAGCTATATCATGAGCATCTAAGAAGCAGACTTATATATCACATTCCACAATAGAGTCTGAGTTTATTGCTTTGGCAGTAGCAGATAAAAAAGCTGAATGGCTGAGAAATCTATTATTAGATATTAAGTTGTGGCCACAACCGATGCCATCAATTTTTTTGTACTATGATAGTAAAGCTACATTGTCTAGAGCATATAACAAAGTTTATAATCGAAAGTCTAGAGATATTAGCTTGAGACATGAGTATGTGAAACAATTGATAACCGATGGGGGTTATTAGTATTGTTTATGTTAGGTCAAACAAGAACCTAGCGGATTCTTTGACTAAAGGTCTTGCAAGAGACCTAGTAAAGGATACATCTAGTGGAATGTGACACAAACCTTTTTAAAAGAATCACTAATGATGGTAACCCAACTTTTGTAATAGCACAACCACTATTACATAAGTTTAATGGGTAACAACGAGTCATTGATAGTGATTCACGAGGCACTGAAATTTATTGTGTCCCTTCCAGGATGTTCAGTGCAGTAAGCTACGTTTTGGAGGTTGAGCATAGTGTCACGGACTTGTTCTTTGCAACAACGTCACGTGCGGCCTTAGTACGACTCGTGCACTAAGTCAGCCTAACTCGACCCAAGAATTCTCACAAACAAAGGCAAAGTTGGCTTAAAATGTCTAAGTGTTGGCTAAAGGGAAAATTGGCAAAGGTTTGGCACTTAGACAAGGCAAAGGCAAAGAGAGATTGTTGGGAAGAAAGCTTTTGTATTAAGTACTCAAGTGTTTACAAGCTTTGTTGGGTTCGTTACAAATGAGGGGGTCTTCCCCTATTTATAGGCCAATGGCCAAGCTATGGAAAATTTTAGATGCTACAAGATTAAGACAAGCCTCGAAAGTCCCTAGAAGTAACTAGGCTATGTACATGCTACATCTTTCTAGAGTATTCCATACTACTCTAATATTTACAAGGCATATATCAACTGTCCTAGAGTGTTCTAGATAGCTCCACATGCTACTCCAAGCTTCCACATTGCTCTAGATTGTTCTAGGCAAGTCTAGGCCATGCTAGAACATACTGGACCCTTCTAGAACGCCCCGGAATGCTCCGTTCCTTCATAGAACCTCCCAAAAACGCCCATTAGCATCGAGAAAGTTTTCGGGGGTCGGACGGGACGTGTCATCCTCCCCCACCTAATCCCGCGACGTCCCCGTTGCGTTTTCGGCCTTGAAGCGATCAATGTGAGCCTTGAATTGCCAAAGTGAGTCCTCGGACTCCCAGCTTGCCTCACTCATAGGAAAACCCTTCCACTTGACAAAGTATTCAAGGAAAGGCGGGACGCCACGTTTTCGAACGACCCTATCGGCAAGGATGGCTTCGACGTCCTTGTCGAATGAAGTAACTACTGCTGTTGGCGCCTGTGTAGACATCCCTCGGGAAGGGTCTTCCTTATCCTCGTGGTATGGCTTAAGTAGGCTCACATGGAAGACGGGGTGGATTTTAAGCTTTGGCGGGAGTTGGAGTTTGTAAACAACATTCCCGACACGCTTGATGACGGGAAAAGGCCCCTCGTACCTTCGGATTAAGCCCTTGTGCACCTTGCGAAAGGCTTTGAATTGTTGTGCCAAAAGTTTTACAAGGACTAAGTCTCCGACTTGAAATTCCACGTGCCTTCGCTTCTTATCTGCCCCTTTCTTCATTCGCTTAGCGGCTTTATGAAGATAGGCACGAGCTACCTCGGCTTGCTCGTGCCAAGACTTGGCAAACTTGAATGCGGCCGGACTCTTCCCTTCATAGGATGTGGCAAGGGAACTTGGTGTGGCCGGCTGCTGCCCCATGATGATTTCAAAGGGACTTTTGCTTGTGGACTCGCTTGTTTGTAAATTGAGCCACGTCAAGCAACTTAGCCCAATCCCTTTGGTTGGCACTCACATAGTGCCGCAAGTATAGCTCCAAGAGGGCATTTAACCGCTCAGTTTGCCCGTTGCTTTGGGGATGAAAGCTTGTTGAGAAGTTGAGTTGTGACCCTAAGAGCTTGAATAACTCCGTCTAGAAACGCCCTGTGAAGCGCGGGTCACGATCACTTACAATACTCTCAGGCACTCCCCAAAGTTTAACGACGTTGCGAAGGAATAACCGTGCTGCCTCCTCCGCTGTGCAATCGGTTGGGGCCGGGATGAAAGTGGCATACTTGCTGAAGCGGTCCACCACGACCATAATGCTTCCAAACCCCTCGGACTTAGGCAATGAAACGATGAAGTCCATAGAGACACTTTCCCATGGTCTCTTAGGGGTCGGCAATGGCTCGAGCAATCCTCCGGGTTGTTGTTGCTCGACCTTGTCCTGCTGGCACACAAGGCATGTTCGCACGTAGCCTTCGACATCTTCCCGCATTTGTGGCCAGTAGTACGATGCCTTCAATAATGCAAGTGTGCGCCTTATCCCGGGATGGCCGGCCCACAAGGAATCATGGCACTTCTTCATGAGCTCGAGCCGTAAGTTGTCCCATTTTGGAACATAAAGACGGTTGCCTTTGGTTTAGAGCAACCCGTCGTCTAGCCAAAACCTTCGGGTTTTTCCTTCATGCACCATCGAAATGATGGTCTTGGCTAGCATCTCTTGGGCAAGTCCCTCCTTAATTCGGCCAAGTAGTGGGCTCGTGACTTGGCTAAGTGAAGCAAAAATGGCCTTGCGGCTTAAGGCATCCGCAACCACATTGGCTTTTCCCGGCTTATATTCCATAACATAATCAAACTCAGCCAGGAAATCTTGCCACCGAGCTTGCTTCGGGCTTAGCTTCTTTTGCGTCTGGAAATAGGTGGTGGCCACGTTGTCCGTTAATACTAGAAACTGCGCACCCAAGAGGTAGTGTCTCCACACCCTCAAGCAATGGACAACGGCGGTCATCTCCTTCTCTTGCACCGTGTAGCGTTGTTCCGTGTCGTTGAGCTTGCGACTTTCGAACGCTATCGGGTGCCCTTCCTGCATTAAGACGCCTCCAATAGCAAAGTCCGAGGCATCGGTGTGCACCTCGAATGGTTTCGTGTGGTCGGGAAGTGCGAGCACGGGTTCCTCGCACACGGCCTTCTTCAATTTTTCAAAAGCATGTTGGCACTTGTCACTCCATACCCACGGCTTGTTCTTCTTTAGGAGATCGGTGAGTGGCGCGGCTATGCTCGAATATCCTTGGATGAAGCGCCGATAGTAATTAACTAGCCCAAGAAAAGATCTAAGCTCCGGCACCTTGGTGGGCGGCTCCCATGCTTGAATAGCTTCCACCTTGGCCGTCTCCATCATGAGACGTCCATCCTTGATCTTGTGGCCCAAAAACAACACCTCCGGTTGAGCAAAAGAGCACTTCTCCTTCTTGATGTATAGCTCATTCTCTTGCAACACTTTGAACACTTCTCTCAAGTGTTGCTTGTGCTCTTTCAACATGTTGCTATACACTACGATGTCGTCGAGGTAGACGACCACGAATCGATCAAGGTAAGGGTGGAAGATCTTATTCATCAAGGTGCAAAAAGTGGCCGGTGCATTGGTGAGTCCAAAAGGCATGACAAGAATTCATAGGACCCGTACCTTGTTACGCATGTTGTCTTCGGCTCGTCCCTTTCCGCGATGCGGACTTGATAATACCCCGAGCGCAAGTCGAGCTTGGTGAAGTACCTCGCATGCCCCAATTGATCGAAGAAATCCGCCACTAAAGGAATGGGGTACTTGTTCTTGATAGTGACTTTATTCAACGCTCAGTAGTCGATACACATGCGTAGCGATCCATCTTTCTTCTTTTGGAACAACACCGGTGCACCAAATGGGGCCTTGGATGGGCGTATGAACCCCGCATCGAGCAGTTCCTTAAGTTGCTTCTTCATCTCCGCTAGCTCGGGCGGTGCCATGCGGTAGGGGCTCATAGCGGGCGGTTTGGCTCCGGGCTCTAACTCAATTTGATGATCCACCTCCCTCCGAGGTGGGAGTTTCTTGGGCAACTCGTTTGGCATGACGTCTTTGAACTCATCAAGGACGTCTTGTACTTCGGTTGGCACCTTGTCCCCACTTGATAACTCCTCGTCATCATACTCTTTAAGGATTGCTAAATAGCTTTCCTCGTCCCGTCGCATGCCGTTCTTGAATTGCATGGCAGAAAGCAACTTGACATCTTGCTTGGGTGCTCGGACCGTCGGCACCATGCAAGACTTTTCGCCATCAACGATGCACATAGAATTGGCGAAAGGGATAGGGAATGCTCGTACCTTATCCAAGAATTCTAAACCAAGGACAACTTTGAAGTCGTCCATCGGTACCACCGAGTAGTTGATTGGCCCGCTCCATGCTCCAAGCTTCGTTTGTACTCCGTGTGCAAAGCCTTGGATGCGTCGGGCTGCCGAATTCACGGCCTTGATGGAGCCCCCTCCATCAACGGTCTTCAAGCCAAGCCTTCGAGCTTCTTCGATGGACACGAAGTTGTGTGACGCCCCCGTGTCGACCATGGCAGTGACGGGTTTCCCATTAATGTAGGCGTCCACATAGAGTAGCCCCTTGGCTTGTACCTTTGGTGCAGCTTGAATAACATTCAAGAGCTGCAAGGACCCCATGTGTGCACCACTGTTGCCATCGTCCTTATTACCCTCGGCTTGGGGCGGATTTGGCGTGGCCGTCATGGCACTGATGGCACGCCTGGCGGGGCAATCCTTGATGTAGTGCGGGCCGTCACATAAGAAGCATTTTACATTGCTAGTTGATCCGCTCTTGTCCCGTTTAGATTTGCTTTTGTCATCCCTTGGCTTAGACGAGCCTTGGGATCCTGAGCTTTCCTTGCGCGGGGCTTGAATGTGTGCTCCCCCACCTTTACTTGGGCCGCTCTTCTTCTCTTTGGGCTTGCTGGAATCCTTTGAGCTGTAGTCGATCAAACTTTCGGCGGCGGCAATAGCGCTTGCTAAATCTTGAACTCCCCGTCGCCTAAGCTCCGTTTTTGCCCATGTTTGGAGTCCGTCCATAAAGTAGAAGAGTGAGTCCTTGTCGCTCATGTCGGGGATCTCGAGCACTAGACTTGTGAAGTCCTTCACATAGTCACGGATCGTGCCCGTTTGCTTCAACCTCCTTAAACGGCCTCGTGCTTCATCTTCGGCATTCTCGGGATAGAATTGCCTTTTTAGCTCCGCCTTGAACTCGTCGAATGTGGCAATGGTGCACGTCCCTCTTCGCACATCTTCTTGCCTTCTCCGCCACCATAGCATGGCGGTGTCTGTGAGATAGAGTGCGGCGGTTTGGACTTTGGTGGCTTCCTCAATGATGCCTGATGCTCCAAAGTATTGATCCAAACCCCACAAAAAGTTATCTACTTCGCGAGCGTTGCGCGAGCCCGCAAAGCTCTTCGGTTTTGGCACGTCGACCCTTCGTGCCTCAGCAAGGACCGGTTGTTGTGCTGGTCCCGTCACAAAGGCCCTCTTGCATACGGCAAGGTCGGTCGTGACTTGCTCCAGTTGTTGGAGCACGAGTTGCAGCTCCCGTTCGTATGCTCCACGTATGCGACCCATCTCGGCCTCGAGCCTGCCCAAGTCTTCCTTGTAGGAATACTCAAGCCTTGTCATGCGCTCCTTAATGGCACTCGAAAGCTCGGAGCTCTCCTCCTCTAGACCATCGAGGCGTTCGTCAACGCCATCCACCCTTTGGTCTATGCCTTCGAAGCGAACATCGACGCTATTAATGCCATTATCGACCCGTTGGATGCGCTCCTCCATGCTTGCAAGGATGTCCCTTGACTTGCCACGCTGAGGACGGGGTGTGGGCTGCTCCTCTCACCCACGTTCTTGCTGCGACCCTTCGGTAATGTCGGACCCCACGACACCCTCCTTTCCGATCTTTGCCATGTTCACCGAAGCTCTGATACCACTTGTCACGGACTTGTTCTTTGCAACAACGTCACGTGCGGCCTTAGTACGACTCGTACACTAAGTCAGCCTAACTCGACCCAAGAATTCTCACAAACAAAGGCAAAGTTGGCTTAAAATGTCTAAGTGTTGGCTAAAGGGAAAATTGGCAAAGGTTTGGCACTTAGACAAGGCAAAGGCAAAGAGAGATTGTTGGAAAGAAAGTTTTTGTATTAAGTACTCAAGTGTTTACAAGCTTTGTTGGGTTCGTTACAAATGAGGGGGTCTTCCCCTATTTATAGGCCAATGGCCAAGCTATGGAAAATTCTAGATGCTACAAGATTAAGACAAGCCTAGAAAGTCCCTAGAAGTAACTAGGCTATGTACATGCTACATTTTTCTAGAGTATTCCATACTACTCTAATATTTACAAGGCATATGTCAACTGTCCTAGAGTGTTCTAGATAGCTCCACATGCTACTCCAAGCTTCCACATTGCTCTAGATTGTTCTAGGCAAGTCTAGGCCACGCTAGAACATGCTGGACCCTTCTAGAATGCCCCGGAATGCTCCGTTCCTTCATGGAACCTCCCAAAAACGCCCATTAGCATCGAGAAAGTTTTCGGGGGTCGGACGGGACGTGTCAATAGGCTCTTAATGAAGGTCACGTCTAGAGTAGCTAAGACATGTAAGTGAGTTCACCTATGTGAACATAAGAAATGGTGCCGTTTCAATCAAGAGCTTGTGTTTACTCTTGTAGATGTTCATGAGACCAAGATCGAGCGCATGGCCTTATTAGTGCTAAACTGATTCGAACATATTGTAAAACTAAGATAGCTCATACGTATTGTATTTCTGTTACTCTCGCTGAAGAACATGGTTTAATACTTAGCACACCATTATTTTGAAAGTGCTTTGAAGTACATTCGCTAACTGAAGATTTAATGCTGAGCATACCTTAGCATACCTTCATGTATGTGTGAGCAAAACTACGGAATCTAAAAAATATTACAATCTAAGTGGGGGAATGTTAGTGTTAGATTGTAGTTTGGTTTATTATTGGAAAATCAAAAGTCATTGGGAAACCCAAAGTCCCACATGGTTAATGGATGTAGGAGTACGCTCCTTACCACGCTACCGCGTAGCGGCGCAAAGCGTCGCGATGTACGATTGGGCGTTTAGGGAGCATCTTAGACGCACTTTGCACTTTGCACTTTGCACTTCGCATCGTCGCAAGGAGCATAGGAGCGAATAGCTTTTCGTTTATATTATTATTCCCGAATTAATTTTGGACCGTTGATTGCAAAGAGTTGCGATCCAACGGTCAAATTTAAGTGACGTTTGGATACGATTAATAACTGTATTTTACAGTTATTTTCGGTTGACTAATGAACAGTCATAACTCTTGTAATAGTTGTAGCTGTTGGTGAACAATCACAATCAAATTAAATAAACCAAAATTGCTTTTCAGTTTTTTCTGTACATTTTTCCTTGTCGTTTTTCTGACAATCCATTTGTATGCTACTTGTGAGATTGTGTGTGAGAGTTGTATCTTGTGAGGTAATTTGCCATTAATCCATAGCACTAAGTGGGAGCAAATAACACCTTAAGGAAAGTAATTCATACACCTCTGCTCACAAATAATTTCCTAAACACTTCTGTCATTTCTGTCCAATTTCGTCAACACATGTATGTGTAAATATATATATATATATATATATATTCTCTTTTGCATATTTGTTTATTTGTATACATACGTAAATTTACATGCAGAGGGTGGGAGAGTAGTGTGTCTCAAAGCATTAATGGCCAACTTGGACAAATTTGCAAATGGGGAAGAAAATGAGGGGATTTTGCTTGAAGTCAAGGACCCATTGTAGTCTGGGATAAAAGTTAAGACTGGCCAGACTTGTATTGGGCCAGAAAAAAAGGATTAATACAGGCTTGGGATTATTTTGGAGTTAAGCAAGAATAACACAATTTGGATTGATCTGGAGCGACAAAGTTTGGGTGGCTGGAACAAAGAAAATTACGCTAAAACGGAGAAGTTTTATAAATAATGATACATATATATATATATATATATTTATTAATTTAAAAATATAAAAAATATGTATAAATAAATATGTATATACAAAATTTGTTTTTTTTTTTCTTTTATATTGAGAATAATGTTGGACTAATAAAAATCATTTTATGTGCTAGATAAACGGGAAATCACTTGGAATTGAAGATCCAACCAAGCCATCTGAAAGGTGGTTCCGAAAATTGATGCGAGTGGGAATCTCAGGCAAACTTCCCCGGGCCATCCGAAAGATAGTTCCGAAAATTGATACGAGTAGGAATCTCAGACAAACTTCCTCGGGCCAGCCGAAAGGTGGTTCTGAAAATTGATACGAGTAGGAATCTCAGGCAAACTTCCTCGAGCCATCCGAAAGGTGGTTTTGCAAAGTACGGAATAGTTTATCGGCATAGTCCCGATCTAATAAAATTTTAGATCGTAAGAAAACTGAGCTACGATCTCACATATTTAAAGAAAAATGAGCTACGAGCTCACATAAGTATATTGTCGGTTATTTGGCATGTAACTTGAGGAATTTGAGGACTAAATCTACACTTTCAGGTCGATCTCATTACTAGATCCGACGGAACGGAACGGATCTATCAAAGCGAAACGTATCTACTAGAGTGGAGTGGGTCTGCTATATCGATATTTTCTAACAACTTTAAAGCATCATTGCAAATTAAATTGAGAAATAACTTCCAGAAATAATGCGCGTGAGAAACGCCAAAAGTAAACAAAGAACGCATATAACCAAGAGCAAGGTAAGTCATGAGCAAAGCATTCATTAAGGCATTTAACTGACCGGGCATGCCCAGCTGTAAAATGAGGATAAGAGACAATGAGCACATTGTTAAAAGTCAAAGGGATTATAAGTGCAAGTGCAATGGCAAGAAATTAGAGACAAATGATCCAATGGCAATTAACCAATGATATTATTAAACGGATCATAAAGTATGAAGCAAAGAACAAATAATTGCATTTCTCAAGATCAAAGAAAGCATTAGAAATACAATTAAATTGTTCAAGCACAAATGTCATAGGAATAGTTGCAAAACTCTTTGGCAGAATGATTGTAAGAGCATAGTTTTTCCTTTTTCTCAAAAAGTTACTTCGATTAAAGAGTTTACAACACTTTGTAACTTTATGAGAAAAAAAGGAGGGCTTATGTGCGGGTTAGGAATTTGAGGATAAAAATACTGTCGTTTATCCTCAAATTTCGCCTTAAGTCAATGGCATTTTAAGTAAATACAATACATTGAGGAATTAAATTTAAACAAAGTCACATTACAATAAAGGAGAAAAGTAGAAAATCTGGATCTAAAATCCCCATTATTCACTTAGATCATATCAGACCATATCATTGATTAAAGCCTATAAATAAGGGAGAATGAGAGAACAATCTAGCTTTTTGCTCATTCAGAAATCCTAAGAATAGTTTTGAGAGAGAATCTAACGAGAATTCTCTTGTATAATTCAAAACTAAAATTCATTTCCTTAGATCTAATTGTGCGAATCAAGTGATAGTTCAATCAAATTTTAGCACGAACAATATCTGATGCAAAAAACTAAACACACCAAGTTAAAAAATAATATTATCAACTTTTTGTTTTGTACAACATATAATATTATAAAATATAAGTATCTACATATTTATATATAAATTACATATAGATATACTGATACTTTTTAAAAATTATTAATTTTAAATATTTTATTTATAAAGAAAAAAAACTTAAAAGGCGGGTTTTTAAGCTCGTTATAGTTAACTCCGTATATGTGGCGACGTAACATATATAAGTTCCAAGATAAAGCAATAAATGACTGTGTCTTCGAACAAAAACAAAAACAAAAAAAAGTGGTAAATGAATTGAATGTCGGCGTTTTATGTTTTTGGCTTTATTGGTACAGCGACATGCATGCATGGGGTATATATGTCGTGACGATTATTGTTGTGCCAATCCGTTTCAAATTTTGGTCAAACACGTCTCCAACAAAGCTTGGCCTATATTGATCATTATATTCAAGTGACGGAATAATTTTCCAGAAAAATAAATATGAAAGAAAGTATAATTTGAACAAAATTTTCTCATCCCGCCAAATCTTATCAGAAAGTACTCTCTTTTTTCACGGTTTTTTCTTTTAATATATATATATTTTTTTAATTTTTGTTGACTGTGATTCCTGCTATTGCCATATAAACGCTTAAAGTTTAAAGTTCAGTGAACTATCTGTTTTTCTTAAATGAAAGAGAGATTTGTTTTCAAGCAACAACTTTGACTTCGAGCGTCAATGTTTGAACTTGTATTTATTGTTGATTTATTATTCAATTTAGTTTGAACTGAGATAATTATTGGTGAAACAAAAATTACCTTTAATACTATATTCAGGAAATATTTAATTATAATATAATTAAGCAGAAAAGAAGAAAAAAAAAGATGAAAAAGAAGGATCATGAAAGAGAGAGGACAAAACCACAAAGCTAATAATTTATAAAGTGGCAAGTCTTGATACATTGGAGAACTAGTCATACAAGACAAGCAAACCCAACACAGAAAGTTCTTTTTTTTTTTTTTTTTTTTTAATCTCCTCGCAGATGGAATAACTTGCATGATCTCTCACTCCAAGCACATAACTTTTGTTTGTTATTTTTTGGGAATACTAAAATGAGAGACTTGCTCAAATTGGGAACAAAAAAGAACCCAACATATTTCCACAGGTCTGGAGATCTTTGTTATATCTACTGCCTATAGTAAATATTCTAGTAAGCCACCACTGATGATAACCATCTTTATCCTTTATTGAAGTATTTTACATATATAGTTCATATAGGCTATAACCATCATAACTCCTAGCTTAGCTGCAACACATTAAAAGGAAAAAAAATATTGCTGATCAGATTAGGGATAACATATATATATATTACTTTTCATTTTGCTATCTAACAATAATCACAAATCCAGAAATTAAATAGGCCAAAGTATTATTATAACATTATAACATTTATTTCTTCTTTGCACGACTTTTTAATATTGTTATATGGTATGCCTATAAAGGTGAAGTACCTATTTTTTTATTTGCTACTAAAAGGTGAAGTACTTTAGAATTTGGAGATATATATATATATATATATATTACGAAAATACGTGATTTAATTTATACTGTGAGAAGATATATAAATGTTGTTACCTTTCTTACATGCGGTGAGTTCACGTGTTACTGATAGACGTCATCAGTAATAAAGTGAACCTGTAATGGAAAAAAAAAATGTTAAAGGGAAAAAAAAAAAAAAGAAGATAAATGACTACAGTGTTGTTTGGACTATAGACTACTTGAAAATCTAAGGAGAAAAAAAAACAGTGGTAATTAAAAAAAAAAAATAGAGCGCCAGTCGTAGTCATATATAAGAGAAAAGAAAAACGTAACGAATTTGTTTTAAAAATAAAAATTATTTTATATTTATTACCACTATCAATTTCTTTAGTATATCGGCGTACTAATAATAAAATAAAATAAAAATAGATGAACTTAAAGTTAAAGTTTTCCAAAAAAACTTTAAAAAGCAAACCAATTCCATTTCAAACATATATATAATATAGAGAAAAAGATGAAGATTTTCAATACCCTGCCACCAATTTCCCCTTGACGCACTGTTTGCATTATTGCCGTTTGGATCATCGTCGTTTCCATCTTTCTTGATCTGATTGACAAACATAATATTAATAAATATTACTCTATTATTATAATAATACCAATATTAGCGTTTTAAATCAGTTAATTATCATAACGAAAAAGGACATCATCAAATCTTTATCTTTTTTCCATACATCTATATTTATTCTCTCTCCAGTTAACATCTAAAACATTATTTAGCGCACACATTAAATATTACTATAAGAAAAAGAAAATTAAAGGAAACAATTATATAACGTTGAAAAATATACAACATAATACATATAACACTCACATAATGTGGTGATTCATTAGTGGTCCTTGTTGTGGGAGAATAATTTTCTTGGCCACCATAGTGAATGGATGAACTAAAAGTGCATTGCTCGGCTGTTTCAGTTTGATATATGGAATCTTTGCTTGTTACGCCACTGCTTTCACCTTTTCTACCGAGAGAAAAGTTCTCTAAAAAAAATAAATTAAAAAAAAAAAGTCATGAATCAATAGTTATTTGAACGTGGATACACAAAATAAGATTCAATGGAGGCTGTGAAAAGGCTATATAATACGAGTACAACTATTCCCATTCTAAATAGAGAATCAGTTTCATGAATGATGCTTTTGACTTTTTTTTTAATAATTATTTTGAAATTTTTGGAGTGATTCATTTAATTAATAAATTACCTGGTTTTTCATATTTGCCACATCCGAGATCCCGTATTCTCTTTTGGTCTCTTGCAAGCACCTAATTATTAAGATTCATGAGAACCACAACTAAGTAAAGGAAAGAGAAATAAACTCTAATGATATGCCATATAAATAATAATATCCCATATAAATATGTGATATGCCCCAAATGAATAGCATATATACATGAACCACTCTAATGATACTAGGGTCAATTAATTAATTAATTAGTATATGTTGTGAAAACAAAACAACCCCAAAAGAAATCGTCAATATATATATATATATATATATAATTAATGAAAATAAGTAATTATTACCGCTGAAGGTGGTGGGAAAATAGAGGAAAACGTTCCACTATTATTGGAAGAAAAAGAAGAAGAGTCTCTTGGGCCAAAGAGATGATCCAATGAAGAAGATGAAGAAGTGCCATGACCAACAACATTCTTGTTGTTGTTGTCGTTGTTCTTCTTCTCCATAGTAATAAGTTATAAATATTTAGTACTTTCACTTAAAAAAAAAAAAAACTAGCTAGCTATATAGTACTACTATAGTTCTTTGTATTATAAACTAAAATCACTATTAGTACTATATAAAGTAATTGTACTAGCGCTACTATAGCTATAGCGCTTTGGCTCTATATCCTTATCAACCAACGAACAAAACGACTTTCTTTTGGGAAGGGTTTGATGATAGATATCTCCTAACGGCCAGACACACAAAATAGCAGAGAAGTGGATAAGATCTGCAGAGAAACAAACAAAAACTGATATATTTTTTGAGAGAAGAGAGAGAGAGAAAGAGAGAGAGAGAGAGAGAGAGCAGAGAAGGGCACGTGAAGATTGCAGAAGTGGGAGGTGAGGTGAAAGGGTCTCACTGTCTAAGCCTATTTATAAACCCCAAAACATGCTGGTTGGATGCTGCCTGCCCCCCCATGTGCCTTCATTCAATTCCATTTAATCTTTGCTTTCTTTCTCTTTTGCAAAGGATGATTCTCTTGTCAACAAAATCACTTGCTATTTTCCCTTCATATGCTCACTAATTAAATAAATGATTTATAATTTTTTACTCTTGAATTTATTTTGAACCAAGAATTTAATCATTTGAAAATTAAAATTTGAAAGATTTAATTATAGAATGTCAAAATTAAAAAAACAACAATTAAATACTTTAATGGACATAAATATTCATAATAAGTACTTAAAAAAATAGCAAAATCAAATAAAAAATCTCAAAAAATTCGACTCATTCAACTTAAAAAAAGCAAACAAAACTTACCATTATTAAAATTTTCACTGATTGTGACAAAATAAAAAATAAAAATGACTAATTTGTTAAATTATAGCTTATCCCTAAAAAAAATAGTCTGTTGTTTGACTAAATCTTTAAATATCTCATTTATTTCTTCTCAAAATGTTTTTATTTATTTCTTCTTTAAAATAAAATTACATGATAATTTCTTATTTATGTGGCTCATAAATGAAAACATTAAAGTAAAAATATTTATTCTGTCCTAGGGTGAGTCCACGAAAAAATAATTTTGAATAGTCATACTGCTACATAGACTAATATTTTAATATGTGTGAGAAATGATTTTAAGAGCATCTTTAAATGCAAGTGGTAATAGTCGTAATATAGTCAAAAGATAACAAAAAAAAAAAAACTCTCTTTAGCATATGCTTATTTTGGTGTTAAATTTGGCATAAAATTAATGCATTGTTTATGTTAAATTTAACAGCCTACATGCAAACATTGTTAAATTTGACACGGAAGATCACACTAAAACAATACATTTAACATAAAATTTGAGAAACTTTTTTTTATTTTTTAATTTAGATTTAAGAAAATAACAATTTAAATGCTATATATCAGTAATAACATTATTTTTAGCACATACATTACGCATTCTCTAAATTGCCAACTTAACAATTCGATGTGTACGGTGACATACCCACAGTAAATGTTTCCTATTCTAATATATAATTTATTAATTAAACACATACAGAAAATATAAATATAATACATGATATTAAATGCTTGATTCGCATAAAATGGTACAACTACTTTGATATATTGTCAAATTTATGGAGATTTTCATCACCAATTGACGATTAGAAAAAACTTCTATCGAGAAGTTGTTTTTATTTATAATTTATTATAATCCTTTGTAATATTATTTTATTTGATAGTAGGGTTAATGGTAAAAATATATCTTTATATATTGCTGAATTATAATAAAGCAAAACAACATGTACACTATCAATAAATTTCACATAATTGTATTTTTGAAAGAAAAAGTAGCTGTCAATTATATACTTGTTCATAGGCATGCAAAAATGAATGAGTTAACCGAATCCCTTCACCACCGAAAATTTTTGGTGAAAATCCGGTTAATAATCGGTTTTAACCGACGGTCACCGGTTTTTTGAAAAAAAAAAATTCATCGGATTTTAAGTAGATTTTAACCGATCGAATACAACATTTTTTAGTCACGACACCTTTTTTTTTTTTTTTTTTTTGCAAAAGTTAGTCACAGCCTGTGAGGTCACGAGCGTGAGGTGCTATGGTGGTGCAATGGTGCGCACAGTGAGGTGCAGTGGTGCAATGAGGTGCAGTGGTGTAGTGAGGTGCGTGGTGCAGTGTGTGTGACCCCGTGAATGTGCAGTGTAGTGTGTAGGAATAAAAAAATGTTAGCTTTTTGCTATAAAGCTTCAATCTTCGGCAAAACATTTTTCAATCTTCAACTTCATTTTCAGTTCATCTTCAACTTCATCTTCGACTACTCAGCTTTGTTGTACATCTTTGATTGTGCCAGCTTCCCATTCTGCTTTATGTAAGTTTTACTGGATTTTTTAATTTTAAGTGTTACTATTTATTAATAACTAATAACTAATTTAGTTTTATAATTAGTTATATATTTTGCCCGTATGTAAATTTTGTTATTTTACTACCATATTTTCTTAGTTTATTTTCATAATATAATATTTAGTGAAATATTATTTTATGATTAGTTACACAAACGGTTAATTTTTTTATATTAAATTTACTACTTTTTACTTTATTTATTTGATTATTAAAATTAATAGTTGTTATTTTATTAGTTGTTACTTTATTTATTTATTTAGTTAAATTAATAGTTATTAATGTTAAATTAATAGTTATTAATTTAGTATTTGTTATTTTATTTATTTCATTATACTTATATTAGTAGTTGTTATTTAAGTTCTTGTTAGTTTATTTATTTGATTATAGTTAAATTAGTAGTTATTATTTAAGTAGTTGTTAACTTGTTATTTTATTTATTTGATTATAGTTAAATTAGTAGTTATTATTTAAGAAGTTGTTAACTTGTTATTCTATTTATTTGATTATAGTTAAATTAGTTGTTATTATTTAAGTAGTTGTTAACTTGTTATTCTATTTATTTGATTATAGTTAAATTACTATTTATTTTTTAGTACTTGATATTTTATTTATCTCATTATAGTTAAATTCGTAGTTATTAATTTATTACTTATTATTTTATTTATCTCATTATACTTAAATTAGTAGATATTAATTTAGTATTTGTTACTTTATCTATCTCATTATACTTAAATTAGTAGTTGTTATTTTATTTATTTCATTCTAGTTAAATTAGTAGTTGTTAATTTAGTAATAGTTAAGGTAATTACCATTATAATTTATTAAATTATCTATATTGTTAGTTATGATAATTATTTAAAATATTTGTTAAACCCTTGGTTAAATTGTTAGTCAAATTATTACTTTTTACTTTGTTAAATTTAATATTAGTTATATAACTTATAATAGTGTTAGTTAAATTGTTACTTAAATTGTTAGTTGCATTTGTTATTAATCTGATTATTAATGAAATCAGTAATTGTTAATTTATTTATTTAATTAAATATTAACACACTTTTTTCTTTTCTTTGCTAGAAATTTAGCGACATGGCGTATCCGTACGAAGACTCGCAGGCCGCCTACAGTGACGACGAGACTCAGGGCACACACATAAGCCAAACACAAGAGCACGATCCATGGATCGAGGCGATGCAACAGCAGAGCAATTATTTATATGGTGGCCCACCAAGGCCGTTGCCCACCTACATGGATAGCGCCATGGACCGTGCCAAGATCAGATTGTATTCTCCATCTACTAATCTGCAGCTAGGTCGACCAGCGGGGCAACCAAGTAGCTCGTCACATCACCCTCCTTCCACCGATTACTATCAGATGCCTTCCTTTGAGCAATTTAAGGGCGGGAGACCGCAATTCAGGCCGGCGACAATGCCTTTCAGTTTCCAGGTGCCTGCCCACGCCGGTCCGCCGTCTATCCCGACTGTTCAGCTATGTCCACTGCCAGCTCCGCCATCGGCCGCACTTGCCGCTAGACATGACGGTGGCAATGACGACGTCAATCGATGAAGTCGACGTCCAACCTACGCGACATAAGAGACGGAAGTTTGAGGTATGGCGCAGTATGACGCGAACAGTAGACCGGAAAGTAGACGGCAGCATCAAGGTGTGGGCCATCTGTAAGGGTTGTAGAAAGAAATTTGGAGGCGAATCATATCGAGGGACGAGCCACCTTCATTATCACATTAACAGATGTGATAAATTGGAAAACGGGCTGCCTCTACCAGTCGAAGGGGCGGTTAGTGAAGCCGGGCCGTCATCAGGTTTGTTATACGAAGAACAAGTGCACAGAGAAGCACTCGCTCGGTTCATCGCAGTGCAGGGCTTGGAGCTTAACTTCGCTGACAATCCAAACTGGGAGGAGCTGATACGAAAATCGTTCTACGCCGACTATCAACATCCGAGTCGAACGACTACTCGGGCCGACTTGGTAAAGTGGTATGAGTGGAAAACGATGGAGTTGATCGGGGGCTTTGTGGAGACAAACCAACGGGTGGCATTGACCAGCGACGTATGGTCGAGTAGGGCGTCGCACGACTATATCGACATTTATTGTCACTATATTGATAAGGATTGGAACGTCGAGAAGAGAATCATCGGGTTTAGAGTCATGGAAGAAGGCCACATCGAAGAAATGATAGCTCAACAGATATTGCAAGTCGTTAATGATTACGGCGTCACAGGACGAGTTATCTCTATCACTGTGGATAACGCTTCCGCCAACGACCGAGCAATCAC
Source organism: Boehmeria nivea var. tenacissima (assembly GCA_018132145.1). Classification (NCBI taxonomy): domain Eukaryota; kingdom Viridiplantae; phylum Streptophyta; class Magnoliopsida; order Rosales; family Urticaceae; genus Boehmeria; species Boehmeria nivea. Next base: position 8,128,692 of record CM030875.1, on the reverse strand, counting down.
CATTCTCTGAGGGGCTTTGAACCCGATTTCCCATCTATACTTTTCCACAGCCGTTGCGTCGCACACATCTTGAATCTTATAGTTCAAGATGGTATGAAGGAAATGGACTCAACGTTTAAAGATTAGGGATGCTGTAACTTATTTAAACGGGTCCCACCCACGTGTGGCCCGATGGAGGAGAGCGTACGAATTAAATCAGTTGAGACCGAAGATGATAGCCAACGACATGCCGGTTCGATGGAATTCAATTTACCTGATGCTGCAAAGTATCATTCTGTATGCGGAGAGCTTCACCGTTTAGTACAACAATGAGCGCAGAGGCTCTCTGCTCAACGAACGGCAATGGTAAGACGCTACGCTGCTCTGCGGGTTCCTTCAGGTGTTCTACGAAGCGACCACTGTTTTGTCGTCCTCTTTGCAAACTACTACTCCTATTGTCATGCATTAACTGATCATCATGGCAACGTATTCAAGAGATACAAGAATCACCGACGTCTGGCAGGGGCCGTTAATAAGATGCTAGAGAAGTTCCTGAAATATTTTCATCCTTTACTGCATCTGTACGCTTTTTCCTTCCTACTAGACCCGCGTAATAGATATAAGGGCCTCAAGTCATTTTTAAAAGTGTTAACAAGACAACTCGGCCAAAACAACGCGAGCCTAGTAGATGACCACGCTGCAGCTTTGCAAGAGGCATACATTGTATATGATTTATGATTCGGGGTAACTTCAGATCAGGCCCCTACTGAGAAGACGTCGACGACTTCAGTTAGTTGGAGGTTAGTCCGGGAAGACTTACAAGATGAAGATGAGTCGCCGTCAAGCGTCAGTCCCCCAGGAGGAACCAAGCACAACGAACTAAACGTCTTCTTGAATACAAAATTCACGGACTCAGGTTCAGAAAACCTGGATTTGGTCAGGTGGTGGCGTAATCATTCAGGCCAATTTCCAGTGTTGTCCACGTTGGTTTGCGACATCTTCTCCATACCCGTCTCTACAGTGTCTTCAGAATCTGCATTTAGCATGGCCGACAATATTTTAGATTCTCATCGAAGCCGACTAACGCCAAAGATGGTAGAGATTCTGACATTAATAAAAGACTGGGAACTAGCTCAAATGCGCATGCAAAACACGGTCGAACAAGCAAACGGCGAGCTAGTTGAACAGCTTGAAGAGTGGATGCTCTAGTGATGTCGCACGGCTCCCGCCGACCCAAACGTCCCCCTCCGATTGTCGACTTTGGTTTCGGTCTTTTTATTTTTATTTTGTTATCATATATAAAGAAATTTAATTTTATCATATTCTTTCATTCATTATTTATTAAGACAATTTAATAATATTTTTTTTGTAATTAATACTTAATTATTAAAAAAATAATGTAAACAAATTTATTTACTTATTCTTTATCAATATAATTTTGTTATCAATTACCATTATAATATATAACACTTCATCATAAACCTTAAAAGTTAGAACTTAAATTTAAACAAAATAAATTTAAACATTATAACTTAAAATCCTTAAATTAAATAATTAAAACAAATAAAACTTATAAAATAAAATTAAAACTTATAAAACAAAACTAAATTATATTATAAAACTATTAATTTATATATAAAAAAACCAAAATTATTAATTTTCGGACACACTTTAAAAAAATTTAAAAAAAAAAATAAGGACCGGTGAAAATCCAATTAATTCACCAGCATTAACCGGTGCTAATTGCCGGTGAATAACCGGATTTTCACCAGTAATTACCACCGGTTAATTCCGGTGACATAACCGGTTAGCAAATTCCGGACGGTTAATAACCGTCGGATTTGCATGCTGACTTGTTCATATAAAAGAGTCAGTAACAAATTAATTGGTGAAATATAATTGTTCTTAGATGACACGAAAATATTCATGCGAAGATATTGTTAGTGGGACATTAGTGAGATTCTCTCTTGAAATAATGCTTATCTTAAAATTTTTAAATCAATACGGGTAGCATATATTTGTCAACATATTTGACTATACATAATTTTTCGAAAAATACATTTAGACTAATCATATTTTTAATAAATCACATACTATATGTGTTGGTGTACAGACAATTGGATATATTTTTTTTTTGTCACTCTCTTTATCATAGAAAGCTTTAGATTATATGCCTAATTTTCTTCTTTTGATTTTTTATTTTTAGTAGAGGGCTCTGACCATCATATTTACTTTTTAATTTTTAAAAAAAGTGTAAAAAAAATTTTAATATGATAATCGGGAAATTCTGTAGTGGATTTTTTTTGTGGCGTGAAATAATTTTGAATGGTGAGATTCACAATTTTAAGATGCAAGACCCGCCGAAAAGATGAATATGACGGTCCAGAATTATTTTCCACCACAAAAAAAAACCCATAACAGAAGTACCCATGATAATCTAGAGTCCTCTCTGAAATTCTTTTTTCTTTAATGTATAAATATAAAGATAAAGAGGAGTTAATGTTTTTCTCTCTCCTATCTGCAGGTGCCACATGGGAACATCGCTTTTTCCAAGTTGACATGTTGCCAGCTCTAAGCCCCTTCAGCCACGTGTCCAATCTTAATTCTTTGACCTCTGCCTGAGCAGTGGTCCATTCTCTGTATAGTAGACTTGGGATACAAAAGTAGGGTTTTATTATTATATTTTTATTTCGAGAAGTTTGTGTCCCTCGTTCATCACAATAATAATTTATATCTTAAGTATTATATTTTTAATTTCTATCTTAAATTTTATATTAAAAACTTACAATGAAAAAAAAAATTCAGTTTAGATATAGATCTAATTTGAACCGCAATAAGAATGACCTTATTTTACAATTTTTTATTTTCATTTTTCTTTTCCATATATAGAGGCTCCGAGAAAAAAAATGGAGGTTGTTAGTCTTGAGGCTCTTCCTAATTGCGAGTAGCCACAAAGAGATAAATGGATAAGGCGTTTTGGGCTCAACTTGGACTTTTTAGCTAGCCATTATACGTGGATATGCTTAGCATTGCAAAACAGTTGACTCTTAAATATATATTTGCACACACACATTCGAGAATTTCTTCTCACTCATTATAAGAATATTGTTAAAGATACCATACAATGAAGATATTAGATTTCTTCGTCCCAAATATTTTGAAGAATCTAAACCGAATAATATGGTGTGAGAGAGCAAAGAGATTTTTTCGGTATTTTGGTTGACAAAGAATGTCAGATCACGCTAGCAAATAGTGATGGTGGAAGTCATATCTTATATATAAGGGACCAAGCAAAAACTTGGACATCATATCATATATTTTCATGCAGTACATTGCTTTACGTATATATGTGTCGGTGTTTATTTATAGGTATTAGATTTTTTGAACGTCATACAGGTAATATATATTGTTCTCGCATGTGAGGACTGAGAAATGATATAGATTGCTTAAAGCTAAAAGATGAAGAAGAAAAACTGTACAGACACACACACATATATATATATATATATATATATATATATATATATATATTCAGTCAATTTAGAAGTATGATTTTCTTTAAAAAATTGTAGAGAGTAACAATTTTTTTATGTTTTTTTTTTAAATAACACATGTTTCAAAATATTAAAAAAATAATCATTATCAAAAATTTTATAACAAAAAAAAATATTTACATATTTGTAAGAATTTTTTTTACATTTCAGCTTTTACTCGTTAAATTTGAATTGTTTAATTATGATAACTTATGCAGTCCAAGTTATGTTTACCAAGAGTTATTTATGAGGTTTTTTTTAACAAAAAATTTTAACATTTTCGCGAGTTATAATAAATAAGATATGTTTAACGGATATATATATATATATATATATATATATATATAGAGAGAGAGAGAGAGAGAGAGAGAGAGAGAATTTTAAAAACATAACTACTGTTTACAAAATGATTTAAAAAAATAGTCACAGTTTCAAAAAATTTAAAAACTAGTAATCTCAGAAATTTTTGACATGTGTCAGAAATTTCAGACAACATTTTTATGTGTAATTTTGTTATTGTTAGAAATTTCTTACATGTGTCATGAATAGTTTTTAAATTTTTTGAGCCTGTGGCTATTTTTTAAAAACACATAATCTAAAATGACTATTTACCTAACTGACCAATATATATATATATATATATATATATATATATATCTCAAAAGTTGCCATTATACTCATGTTTTACAAATTTCTCATGAAGTAGGAAAGCATCATGATTTCGCACTGCAATAAAAATAAGTATATAATATGTTTCAAAATAACTTAAGAAATATAGCAGAGTCTTCTCTTACTTCGTATGCTTTAAATCATAAATGGGAAGATTGAGCTTTTAACCATTTTTAGGCTCATGTTTCAAGAATTTAGCCATAGTTTGACAAAATTAAGGAATTTGTCATTTTTATTATGTAACAAATTTTAATATACGAGTAACAAATTTTGATACTTGTGTAACAAAACTTGGTACACTTGTAACAATTTTTATACTCGTGTAACAAATTTTGATACATGTGTAACAAATTTTATTACACGAAGAAAATAGCTAATTTCTTAATTTCGTGAAACTATGGCTAATTCTTAAAAAATAACTAAAATTTGGCTAAATCCTTAAAAATCTCATAATAAATAACCCTAAAATGTTGAAAGTTGAGTATCAATTCTTATGATTATACTAAATAAACAATTTTTAACATTTAGTTTAATTAACTAAAAAATAATAATTTAAAATCATAACAAAATACTCAAATAATTTATTTACATGTCGCCCTAATTTCGAATTAATTGAATTAAAGAATAGACTTTATTTTTTGTCAATTACTTAAGATATTAGATATATATACAATTCAGTATTTTACCACTTCATCTTTTCTTTTCTATAAGCAAATCGTACCTTGGAATTACTTTCTTATCAGATGGAAGCAATTATGGTAAATGAAATTACTGTGAATGTAACGAATAATATTTAATGTCATAGCTAGCTAACTTTACTCTAACAGAACTATAACTAAAAGGTTTGCAACTTTAGTAAAGGGTTATAATCACTAAATTAGCAGATAATTATGTCGTTAGCAACAAGTTTCATTCACTCTTATTATAAATCACATGATGCGAGGCATATTAATAGAAAATTCTTTTACGCACTGCACTGTCTTGTGACTTCAAGAATTTTGTTAGGTTCTTTTTTGATAGCTAGCTTAGGACGGCCAAAAACTTATCAGAAAAACTAAAAGGATGGACAAAAAAATTCATTAGCAAAAAATAAAATAAAATAAAATAAGAAGAGGATGAACATTCAATGGAATGTGCTGAAAGTTCTAGACCACCAATTTGATTAAAGTGCTTGAAATTCTTTATCCCTAAGTTCTCCAAAGGTGAAACACTTTAGCGTTTAGAATAAAATGTTAAATTTAATTGAAGACTGCTTTTTGCAGTGATTCCTTGGTCTTTCGGTAGTAATCATTTCGATAAAGATCAGACACACCATGGAAATAGAGCTTCAAAAGTCATATTAGAATTTATAAGTAGAATTAACGTGGATATGCACATAGTAATAATAGGATAATATATTCTTTGCATAAAAAATGAATTTTTGCGATTATTTAATTTTCAATGAACAGGAGTAATATTAATTAATTTTTAATCACATATTTTCTTTTCTTTTATTATTTTTCTTTTAAATGATCAAGAGAAACGGTGGTAATATACACCCAACAAAGCTCGCACACACCTAAAAGCAAAATACATAAGGTTTAAATAAAAGTCTACTTCAAAACAAGAAATAATGTAGAGTACTAGAGCATACTTAAGTAAAAAAAAAAAACCTCCAAATCACTTTTCACATAATAGAGCCGAAATTTTCATTCTATTAGGACGCTAAGAGGCGAGTTCTTTACTTTTATTTTAAATTTGTAGCTCAAATTAAAAGTTTATCGTGCTACAGTTGCCATTTCAAAACAATAAATGATAGGGAACTTATTCCTGAACTCTTTGTTGCCATCGAGATACATTGCCTCTAGGCCAAGCGCAAGGCATCTCATAATTTAAGTGGATAAATATGAAACATATATGCACGTTTTTTCTAATATATAAAATAGATATGTAACATCAAGATGTCAAATTGTTTACTACATGTGTATATATATAACAAAAGATGTGATATGATACTCGTCAATTCTATACTTGTTAGACAAATTTTAAAACTAAATTATATATATATATATATACATATATATATTTATATATAAATGACGGTCATATCTTATCAAACATTCCGATGCATTTGCTCTTAAAAATTTGATAAAAAATTTGATGAAGTTAAACTTACATATAATATATATGTAAAAAAGGACACCGTATATACTAAATTTGGAGAATGCTAATTGACCCCTTGTTTGTTTCACCCATTTTACCTATTTCATTTCATTCCATTTTTTTATTTTTTTTAACTTTCCAAATCCCTATACAATATCTTTAAAACTCAACCATTTATATCACTTCGAAATTCGCAAAATCAAACCATTCTACATCATTTTTCCAAACCATTTTGAAACTATTTTTTTAATCCCAAAAAATGAGATGGAATGGGTGAAATGATCACCCCAAACAAGTGGTTATTTTAAGTTTTCTCCTTGATATCACCGAATTTAGTGGATATGTGTTCAAAATTTCGGTTTTTATTTTTATTTTTTTATTATATATATAAAAAAAATATATATAAATGCGTGCATTAGTATTATCAGGTGAATAGCCGGTGCAGTGTGTTATACTTTATATCACAGTCAAAAGATAATGAATTAATAATTACTATATATGATGCTGTAATTTGGTTGTGCTGCCAATAATAGTACAGTATAGCAAAGGAATAGAGCTTTTCGAGAATAATTCATATCATGTGGACGGATAAATCAAACAAGATAAATTATTAGCCATCCACTAGTCAATTTGCATGTTGGAATGAATATATATAGTCAACATATTCTTCTTTTTTGCAAGCCAAGAAAGAATCCAATTGGGCATATTTGCAATGTCGTCATTTTCACGTGTTCGTGTCTGGCTTAATTTTGGCATACCTTTGTCTGCTTGGAGTTGATTGATACAATTGGATTGGCTTCGATATTGATAGAAGTTAAAAACTTCCTATTATACGCATGCATTTTGCCTCGACTAATATATATATATCTCTTCCACAAATGTCACCATTACAATACTTTTATTTTTACTCGTTATTTTGGATAGGTGACATTATGTTTCACATTCGGATGCTTTGCAGTTCCTTATTGATGAAAAAGGAAACAAGCCTCGTGGGTTTTAATTTGGAGGGTTATTAGTGTAACAATTACGAACACATATGTAAAGCTACTTCTAGAGATATAGAGTCTCGATTTTTATTTAATTATTATTTTTATTAAAGAGAAATTATAGTGAATACCCAATTTTTAAAACTTATGTAAGTTATTACCCAATTTTTTGAAAAATGTAACCAACTACCCAAAAGTATGTGCAAGTAATTCACTTAGTTACCAAAAGCATGTGGAGGTAATTCACTTAGTTACCAAAAGCATGTGCAAGTAATTCACAAATTGACTAGAAACTCAATTACTTTAAAAGTTTGGGTATTTATTTTTATTGTTATATAAATTCTGGGTATTTGCCTACTTCACCCTATATTAAATGAGTCAGGAGAAATTAGATAAATTGATAGTCAGGGGCAAACCAACGATCATGTTATTTTGATAAATTGTTTATTTGAAAATATTAGTTTTACTCATAACACTATTATATAATAAAGATAGAAGTATAAAAATAGTGAGCCAAAGAATATTAAAGGGAAAAAAATTAACAATATGTAAGGTAAATATAAAGATTTTAAAAATTTGAGGGGTCAAATATGATATTTTTAAATATTAAAACAATTTAAAGATTTTTGAAAAACATCTTAACCATATTAGTTAACAATTTAAAGATTTTTAAAAATAAGCCTCCATATTAGTTATGTTGCACCATGTCGATCAACGCGGCTTGAGTTCAAAGTTTGTGGCGTTCAGGGTCTAGCTAGCGTTAATTGCCCGAGCAGTTGTCTTGCACGACGGAGTTAAAAGTAGTCGCACAAGGTCCTCTGATTGTCTTGTCCATCGACCATGTTTTGAGTTCCAACCCTTTGTTCTCTCCTTAAAGTACAACGATATCACTCAAATTCCGGAACAAAAGGCAAAAGTTCAGAGCCTTTAGTTCTTCATATAGACCTAAAAACACAACCAAAGAACAAAAGATAAAAAAAAACTAACATAATAAAAATAAAAAAAGCCTAGATTAAGAGGATATATAATTACTCAATATTAGCCTAATTTTTAGCCATTATCGTTGGAACCAACGTCAAAAACTTGTTCCAAAAATTTATGACTATTCTTGCATGAACACAAATTGTTCAAGCAATAAAGTAGTCTAAAAACCGATTGTAATACCCTAACCCTTTCTCATTTCAAATAGGAAGTTCGGTGAATGGACTATTTCTTTTCTTATAATATTTTATTTTAAAAATATATTGTGAATGAGAGTGAATATTGTAGTTTGTATGAAAAATTATAATAAATTTATTGTAGTTTAATTTTAATTGAAGAAACTACAACTAATTGTAGTTACCAATATTAAAAAATTACACATAGTTTTTAAAGAGGAAAAGACAGAAAAAAACTACATGTAGTTTTGTAGAACATTACAAGGCAATTAAAGTTGCTAAAAACTAAATCAAGTAGACGCCATTTCTAGTATGGAGAAAGAAATTTTATTTCCTCTTTAAACCCCTGAACAAGAACAGGAAAATGTAGGTAGAGATTTTGCCTTATTAGCAAACAAAATTTTCCTTAATGAAATCTCACCGAATCGGGACCAATTAAGAGACAAATTAGAGAGGAATTTTGTACAAAAAAATTTGTTCAATAAAGCTTAATAAGGGAGGCGACAAGGGGCTGAATTTAGTCCAAATGGTGACTGGGTTCGGGAGTGAATTTAGTCCAAATGGTGACTAGGTTCGTGAGGAAAAATATAAGAAAAGTTTGCCCGAAATGTAAACGAAAATAAGTAAGGAAAAAGCCTAATATTTCCTCATGATTAAGGGAAGAATTTTGGGAATTTTATTTCTACTATTTCAGTACAGTAGAGGAAGAGAGAATAATACTCATTTCTTCTATTCATCGTATAATAATAATAATAATAATAATAATAATAATAATAATAGAATGGAGAGAAAAAGAGCGAAAATAAGAAAGAGGAATAGAGAGAGAGGAGGTCGAAATTTTCATCAAGATAATTATGAAATCAAGGTAAAACAAAGTCCTTTCACGGTTTAGAATGACAGTGTTTAAATTCGTACTAATTCAAAAGTGTTTTCTGTTAAAACTGTATGGCAAAATGAGGATTCCGAAGAGATCTTAAGCCACGAAGGTAATCTCTAACATCCAATTACTAAAACCTTATTATATGATTATGTATCAATGTTTAAGGTCTGATTTGATTTAATGGTGTGCTCGAATTAATGATATAACGCTTGTTCTACGCACCTAATTAGGGTTTTTGAGATTTAGAAAAAAGACCGATTTTCTAACGTTATTTTATGGAATAAACCGTCTTATTTGTTTCTATTTTTTTTATACGTTCATATATAAGTCTAAAACATTTGTATAAAATTTTAGAATCATTGGATGAGTAAGTAGTTTTTGAAAAATTCAGAACTTTCCTAAACAGCTTTTTGACCGTTCTGGACAGATCTAAATGTAACGCCTGCTTCTTAGTAATTCAAATTTACCAATTTCATGAGTGTATTGATGATTGAGCTATTTTATTATATGACATAATTTTATTATTTGTATGAGCATGTATTTGCCTTGTTTACTTGATTTGAGTATTATGACAGGTGAAAGTGCGATAATAATCGGCTATGCTTAGTCCTAGCAATCCGGCGGAAACGGGTTTTTCGTTTCCGTTTTTTCCGGAAAATACGGAAACGGGTACAGAAAATCCGTTTCCGCCCAAAAACGGGGCGGAATTCTGTTTCCGCCAAAAACGGAGCGGAAACGGGTTTTCCGCCACCCGGCCCGTTTTAATTTTTTTTATTTAGATTTTTTTAATTGTAAAATTGTAATGGAATTTGTATTTTTTAAAAATGTTGTTTTATTTTAATTTGGTTGTTTTTCTAAGTTATAAAATCAAATTAATTAGTATAAAATAATTTTTATATTATGTACAAAATTATTATTAGACCGACAAATTCTCAAAAAATACATCATTTTATTGAAAACGTTATGAAAATTACAAAGTTAATAAAAATTACAATGGAAAATATAAAAGTAAAAAGATAAAACTAAAAAGATTTATATGGAATATAAAATGACAAACAAAACAAAATTTATTGAAAAAAAAAATACAATTAAAAGAAAATGACAAATTTTTCGAAATACATAAGTCTAATCCCGAGTAGATTGTGAATCATCCTCGATGTATAAGTTTTCGAAATATTCTATAATTTTCGTTGAATTCCGTTCTGTTTCTTGAGATCGCCTATCAGCCAATTCCCAATCTTTTAGAATTGTCAATATCTCAACCAGATCAGATTTAAGCGATAGGCGGCGCTCATCGAGAATGAGACCGGCGGAACTGAAAGCCGATTTAGAAGAAACTGAAGAGACGGGTACGCTTAAGACGTCTCTAGCAAAACGCGATAGGATCAGGAATGAAACTTGGTGCTCCTTCCACCACCTAAGGACGTCGAGATTGTGTAATGCATGCTCAACCCAGCGCGAGTTGAGATATTTCTGCACTTCAGTGTGTTGGGAGCCCGGACTTGACCTACTGTGCGATGACGTTGATGACTGACTCGTCCCGCATGTCGCTAGCATAGGGTACGTTCTCTTAACTGGTGACTCGTAATGGCTAATTTCCATCTCCGGGGGTTGGGTCTCCTCGTCACAAAATTCGTCCTCGTACGAACTGAAAACAGCATAGAAACCAGTTTCAGTATCTTTGTAAATTGTTTCAGTGTAAGCAATGCCTATATATTCACCAATAAGAGTAAGTATATCAAAAAATTTGGTAAGTCGCATCCGCGGGTCTAATTAGAAACCAAATGAGTACAAGTAAGGTATTGTTGTCCAATACCGCTTGAACTTATCTTCCATATCAATAATCGCGGGTTTTAACAACGTATTATCCCTATGTTGGGCAAAACAAGTAGATAGTTCTAAAATTTCATGCAATGCTAAATGCGAAGTAGGGTTGTAAATAGCTGATAAAGAAACAGTAGCCAAATAAAATTTTTTCAGAAAACTATGCATCGCTTCAGCAATATCCCAATCCTCCTCCGTTACGACTTGTCCACCAAGCTCCAACTGAAGCCATGTTGTGAAAATGGCTTTGTATGGTATTACTTTCTGCAACATCAAGTATGTTGAGTTCCAACGGGTAGAGACATCTAGTCCAAACGTCCTGCAACGCATACAATTGTGCCTGCAATATCTTTTCCATGAAGCCAATCGCTTCGGGTTAGCGTTCAAGTACGAAATGCCTGTCTAATCCTGTGGATACTTTCTTGAACAACATCTAAACCAGATTTTACGATTAAGTTAATAATGTGGCAAGCGCACCTCTGATGTAAAAGTACATCATGATAGGCAGTAATTAATGGTCTAATTGTCTCTATTGCTACATTATTTGCAGACGCATTATCCAGAGTGATAGCAATAATTCTATTTCCTAGATCATAATCAATTAAAACATTCAAAATACGCTCGCGAATATTTGCGCCAATGTGTGTGACATTTAATAGGCGAAATCCTATAATTCTTTTCTATAAATTCCATTCATCATCTACGTAATGAGCGACTACACTAATATAATCCTCCCTAGATCGCCCTGTCCATACATCCGAAGTCAAAGCAAAGCAAAAAGATCCTTTCTGAAATTCTTCTATAAGACTGGCTTTCCTCCTATTATACAACTGAACTATATCACTCCTAGTTGTATTTCTAGAAACAGATTGAAATTGAGGAAAAAAAGTTTTCATGTACTTTTGAAAAGCCGGATGCTCACCGAATCCTATCGGAAGATTGGCGCCACATATCATTTGTGCTAAAGCTTCTCTAGCTACATTGGGGTCGAAAGAATTTACCTGGGCCGTCGATGTTCCGACTGCCGTTGCAGTTCCCCCATGTGTCGTTCCTGTCGCGGCGTGCTTTGCCTTGCACCTCTGAGCATGGTTCCTCAAGTGGTTGGTTCTTTGAGTAGATGATGCGTTGAAACGTGTTTTGCATAATTTACAAATACCCTAACGCTGCCAAATCCCGTCCCCAACATGTTGCTCGTAGTGATCAAAATCTTGCCAAACGGGTGAAGTTAACTTCTTCTTTCTCGGCCGTGGAGCTGGACATGTTCCAGTCACATTAGCGGGCGGACCTTCGGGTATAACTGCATCTGCTGGGTCATCAAGATCTTGAGATTCCTGAAAAACTCCTTCACCCGGGTTAACAGGCGCTGTCGGCATAGCCGTTGAAGTAGAAACACCAACATTCGGTAATGGCTCCTGAATCATTCGGCGGAGCTCCTGAATGGTTGTATTGTTGTCGGCTTGCTCAGGGTGTCCGTATACTAAAAACTCGGAAATTCATGCACCCACTGAGAAAGTCGTCGTCGCGATGTTGGAATGCGCTTGTTTGACATATTACAAAATATTAACTAAAAAAATTACAAATAAAAATATCTATTTGTAATTTAATATCTTAATAATAATTATATAATTATTATTAATTAAATAATTATATAATGATGTTATATGAACTTAGAGAATTGTTTGTGAATGTAGAGAGATTGAGAATTGAGAATATGAAGAATTAGAAAAGAAGAAGAAGATTGAAGGAGTGAAGAAAAAGAAGAAAAAGAAAGGGTTTAAATAGAAGAGGGAAAAGGGGGGCGGGGGGAGCAAGTGCAACGGTCATCTTCTTTATTTATTTTTTTCAAGCCATTGCTGAGCAACGGCAAAATTTTTTTTTCTTTTCTTTTTGAGACCGTTGATCAACGGTCTCTTTTTGATTTTTTTTTTTTTTTGGTAGTCGACCGTTGGCCCAATGGGCAGGAAAAGAAAAAAAGGCAAGCGGAACCTGTTTCCGCAAAAATACGGAAACAGGTCGACTCGTTTTCGTATTTTCTCGGAAACGGGTTCCACGGAAGGGGAAAAACAGAAACAGGATACGGGTACCCGTTTCCGTCATTCCATATTGCCAGGACTAGGCCTATGCTCGATAATTAAGATTTTGAGTAACAGAGTCAAAAGTGATTTTTTATGAATTTAATGGATAGATATTTTGTACATTGCCACAGTGACCAAAAGATAAAATGAATAAATTTTAGTTGAGTTGAGTTGAGTTTTGAGAATGAGCTAAAAATGAGAAATATAAAGAGTATATAATTGAGTTATGTTTTTTGACAAAATCAAATATTATTTTAGTTATGAGAAGGGGCGGGGGGGGGGGGGGGGGGGGGGGGGGGGGGGGGGGGGAGAGCAAGTGCAACGGTCATCTTCTTTATTTTTATTTTTTTTTTATTTTTTCAAGCCATTGCTGAGCAACGGCAAAAATTATTTTTTTTCTTTTCTTTTTGAGACCGTTGATCAACGGACTCTTTTTTATTTTTTTATTTTTTCAAGCCATTGCTGAGCAACGGCAAAAATTATTTTTTTTCTTTTCTTTTTGAGACCGTTGATCAACGGTCTCTTTTTGATTTTTTTTTTTTGGTAGTCGACCGTTGGCCCAATGGGCAGAAAAAAAAAAAGAAAAAAAAGGCAAGCGGAACCCGTTTCCGCAAAAATACGGAAACGGGTCGACGCGTTTCCGTATTTTCTTGGAAACGGGTTCCGCGGAAGGGGAAAAACGGAAACAGGATACGGGTACCCGTTTTCGTCATTCCATATTGCCAGGACTAGACCTATGCTTGATAATTAAGATTTTGAGTAAAAGAGTTAAAAGTGATTTTTTATGAATTTAATAGATAGATCTTTTATACATTGCCACAGTGACCAAAAGATAAAATGAAGAAATTTGAGTTGAGTTGAGTTGAGTTGAGTTGAGTTGAGTTTTGAGAATGAGCTAAAAATGAGAAATATAATGAGTATATAATTGAGTTATGTTTTTTGACAAAATCAAATATTATTTTAGTTATGAGTGATATTATTATTGATTATCACATTTTGCTTGTGATGAGTTTTGTGAGAAAAATAAAGTGTCTTACTAAGCATTTTGCTTACGAGTTTCTTGCATGTGTTACATTCGAGGGGTAAGGTTCCATGCTTGAAGTGGACGCGATGAGCATGGCAGGTGGTGTTGATGGGTTCTCTGGGCCGATCTTGTTTTCAGTTGTTTTTATGTAAAACTTTGAAACCTCGCTTTAGTATTAAAAAAAACATTTTTATTTTGTTCAGTTGGGATCCAGCAATTAGAAAACCATGTTTGGAAACTTATGAAACCGAAGAAAAATTTTATACAAGGTTTTCTATTTAATAAAATGTTATAAATATTTTCTGCATATATAGTAAAGTACTGTAATAATCCTCTTTAGATAGTTGGGTTGTTATACTGAATTTTGGATATTGTAGGAAATTCAATTTATAACGATGTCAAAATTTCACAAATTCTATGGTTAAGATGGTCAAATTTGTAGTTTTATTCAGGTTTGAAATCTAGCCTTATGAAGAAACCATAATATATGAATATTTTCTGGAAAATCTTAAAAGAGGAAAGTTGTAATTTTGTAAAAAGTATTATAAGTCTCTTTACATTATTTTTCCAGAAATTGCTTCATTTAATACCTACACAAAAATTACAATTATGTTGCTGATTTTGAGTATCATTTTTAAGATACATAAAAACTGATTTTTGATACGGTTTAGAAGCAAAAATTACTTATTTTTACATGTATTAGTAACTTGAAAGTTTTGGGTATGATTTTGTTTACAGGAATATTCGTCGTAAATTTTAATTCCAATGTCAAAATTGTAATTTTGGTTAACTAAGTGTCAATCTGTAAATTTTTTGAATCGAACAGTTTAAAATAAGTCAGGCCTTAATAGGATTTGATGAGTTAGCGCGGTTTAGCTTTTTACGAGGAGTTATAGTTCTAGGTTCTTGACGACGCCGAGAATATTGAACAGTTTCTATAATGTGATTTATGATGAAAGTTTTTAAGACAAGATAAATTGTTCATGATGTGAATGTGCGAAATTTCAAGAAAGAAAAGAAAAAAGAAAGTTTATTATGATGGTTACATTTAGAAAGAAAGAATGTATGATGGTCTCTTTGCACATATGTTTATTTATTGCCTTATCACGAATGCATGTCACCTAAATAACAAGTGAAACCAAAATTAATTAGACGTATTGTACTACCCTCTTATGTGAGGTTTATATGACCTAAATGAGATATATGTACAGTTATTGGCACTCATAAACCCCGAGCCACCTATAGGCAGCGATGAGACTGAGATACCAACAAAGAAAGAATGCAAGAACAGACCTTGTCGCCGATAACCTGTGCACCTCTGTGGTTCATTGATCTAGTGCGAAACTCGATACGTACACATAAGGGGATCCCATAGAAAGAATAAGAGTAAAAATTAGAATGAGAATGTGAATTAGATATAAAAAAAAATAATTGAGTATAAATAGTCATGCATTGCATAACTTATTTTGTGAGAAAATAATTTATCACGACCCGCTCACTCGGTCGTAGCCGTGACAGGAGAGTACAACTCTTTTGTTTCTACTTTCTTAACACTTTAAAACACTTTCAACAACCTCGTCATTTTTTTTTCTTTGTAATGCGGAAGTTTTAAACACCATTCTTAAGTAAAAGCCACTAAGGCGGAATGTAATTACGTTGTACACACACGTAGTAAATTCTCGGGATCATATCCCGGATACAAAACAAAATATTGTCTTTCAAATACAAAATGTGAAAATATAATTTGATTGCTACAGGTCTTCACTCCCTCCTCAAGCATACCACACACATCACATCAGCTCATAACTTTCGATTTTCACTGTCTTCTT
The DNA here is from genome assembly GCA_018132145.1 of Boehmeria nivea var. tenacissima. Taxonomy (NCBI): domain Eukaryota; kingdom Viridiplantae; phylum Streptophyta; class Magnoliopsida; order Rosales; family Urticaceae; genus Boehmeria; species Boehmeria nivea. The sequence goes on along the minus strand of CM030875.1, from coordinate 8,112,594 downwards.
ACCTATAATACTAAGAAACTTGTGAGTTGATAAACTAAGTAAAGGCGAACTACTATACCCTAGATTATATGCACACAGAATCATATTTTACAACATTCACATAGCGATTCAACCGTCCCATACTGATTAACACTCTTCACACAACAATCATTTTGATAATGACCTATTACCCCTGTGTTTCCCATGACTCTCAATTCTTTCGTTTTCACAGTCGAGTACTTTGTACTCGGTTAACACACAAGAGCTACCTATATGAGATAACTCATTTCGCCTCTTAACGCGCACCTGTATCATATCCCTGGTTCACCTTGCACTGAGAAGGCGATTCGGCCCTTGTTGGGGAGTCTCTTGCACACAGCACCTCCCCATAACTACAAGGTCTTGTGATAGGTTATGGACCCACTAAGCTTCTTTATAGTCCTTCTAGAGGACTTGTCTTGTTAGACTATCTCCGGACTTAATGGTTTCACACAACAATCATTTCGTTAGTTATTCAAGCTCGACGCTTTTCTCAAGTCTAGGATCCACTGATGGTTACAGCAATTTATCTAGCGCGAAGGTGGGGAGACAGCCAATCTCTCTGCAGTCTCTCGGATTTCATCTCACACTCAACTGGCCGGCATTGTGTGAGGAATAAGCTCACTCTCTGGGAGCGGGGCTCTTTCTCTTAGAGCCAGGGCTCTCTTCTATTAGAGCCGAGTAGTACCATCGATATTTTTACAATTTTTCTCATTAACCTCATGTTAACTCACTTGGAGGACTGAGGTTTATTTCAGATTCTTACCCGTCGTACTCTTATCAAGAGGACTAGGATATCTATATAATCTTTTATCCCCTTATCAGATCACACAGCAGACTGGGATTTTATTGTTCTTTATCCCTTGTCAAATCACACATCAGACATATTTTTTATTGTTCTGTGTTCCCTTGTCAACTCACACCACAGACTGGGATTTTTATTATTCTTTATCCCCTTGTCAACTCCTTAAGAGAACTGGGATATTGTAAGAGGCCTTAGGTTTTGATTAATTTCAATAATCTTTAAATAACATAACAGTTAATGGACTACTCACGAGTCCCAAACATTTTGGCCTCTTGCGCTTTTGGTTTGAGAACCCTTACCATTTCGTTTAGGGATTTCACAACAAATGCGACAACAAGGCTAGGTGAGGTTTTGATTCTAACTCTCACTTTTACTTTTATCATTTGCTTTCCTTCTCTTATAATTATTACTGAGAGTGCTCGGGTTAGAACCCGACTTATGTTTGCCGCACGGGCTAACGTCCGGCTTCGTCTTCTCGCACAGGTCAGAACCCAGCGAGGATTTCAACACGGAATGAGGTTCGTTTCTTTAATGTGTCTTATTCACATTTTATTCAGTCTTATACAAGACTTAACTTAGTTTGTTTGTAATATTATCCTCATATCTTTATAACTCTCTTCTAGGGTTTTTATCCGGCTATTATCCAATTTTAATGCCACACAGTATATATATAGACACACAGCTTTACCCGGGAATTCTAATGCAACCCTAGCAAACAAGCACAAACAAACAAACTCGGTGTCGTAGGTGCATCGTCACTTACTTGAGCGGGCTTCCCGGCTATCCGAAATCATCTTGGAAACTTGCTTCTGATCTCCGACCACTTTCCTAGTTGAATTGTCCATATATAATACAAAGAGACGGTCTCGTTAGTTCGCTTGTCTTGTTACATCGAGAACGAATCTATTCTATTACTTTACACTTAATTGTTCGTGTGTTCTAAGTCGTATTTTGATCTAATGGGGCAGCCTTAAACACTAAGTATGGCTAAACAAACCTTTAATGGGTTCGGTGGCTATTCCGATACTATAATGAGTGTTCCCGTGCATCTTGGGGCATTTCTAGCTACTCTGAGTGTCGTATCACACTATGCTTAATTCTTAAGCGCGGGTACTAGTCCAATATATTGTTTAGCCATTTCTCTAGGCTTATATTAAAATATAAGACTATTTTTACCCTTATCCAAAATAGGGTGTACTTTATGAAAACGTTGCTACATTCGTTTTAGTTGTTCAAAACGTGTTGTGTCCGCTTTAACGAAAATGCTCGGTTTTTAAGGAAACCCGAGTGTACGTGTTGATTGAAAATACTTGCTTAGCTCATTTTAACTTTCAATGTTCTCATCTCAATATGTTAGGGCTGCAAACAAGTCCATTTAAGTCATAGCTCCTATTTTACATAATTTTGAGATTTCATTGGACTCTTAATTATGGTTTGACTGGAAAATGTCGTCATTTTTTAGGCCAAAAAAGACGTTTGGACGAGGATTGGGGAAAGTAGCACTGCAGCATAGGCATAATGGCGTTGCAGCACCATCAGGAGCAAAATTGCACAGCCCCTGGGTGCTGCAGCACAATTAAAATGGGGCTGCAGCGCCACCTGGAAGATAGCACAGCGTTGTAGCGCGCCAATAATTTCGCTACAGCGCCCGATACTGGCCAAACAGGCCCGATTCGTAAATTTAAGCCCAATTTGACCCAAATCAATTGATATAAATTCTAGGAAGCCCTAAAACACAATTAGGATTTGATTATTCACACTATATTAGAAACATTTGAGAAGAGAAAGTGGCATTGAAGCGAAGGAGAGATAGGAAAGACGTTTGCTGGAGGCGGAGTCGTTCTTCATTGTCACAATTCGTTCTTTGCGAAGTCGTTCTTGATCGTCGCAATTCGTTCTTTCTTCTCTTTTTCTCTTGTTAATCATTAACCAATTATTAATGGTTGTTTCTTTTATTTTTATCATGAACTGGTTTTCTCTTTCTAATGCTTCGATGTAGCCGAAACCTATTTTGATTTGTTTGCTTTTTCCAATTAGTCAATTGATGTTTATTGCAATTTTGATGATTGTTTAATTTAATTCTTAATGCGATCATGAGCTTGCACACCTTGTTATTGATTTTCAAATTTTTTTTCAATATTCGAGAGAGGAGAATGAGATTCTAACTATATAATTAAATGATATAATCGTGTGATTAACTAGAGATAGTAATTTCTTTTATGTGATATGTGAATTTTTGTGTTTTTATTATTGGTTTAATAAATATAATCAGAGATTCGAGAGACGATATTTGTTTATTGAACTTAGGATAGTTTATGTTTGAGAGAAATAAATTGTTACGTTTGTGAATCGCCATCTTCAAGAGTAATAAATATTCAATTATTAGGATTAGTGAACATTCATAATTTGGTGAGGTGAAATTGGATGCTTTAGACTTCATTCTTATTGATTTAATTCAATATTCAATTCACTGTATTTTAATTTATTATTGCAATATCTTCACTTTAATTCTTTCAAATAGTCATTTTGATTTATTAGTTCGGTAATCAACCAAGTCCTTGGGGGAACAACATTTCCCGTTCTCGTTACACTTTATTACTTGAACGACACGTGCACTTGTGTCGCATTAAGCCTATCGAGTTTTTGGCGCCGTTGCCGGGGACATGGCAATTGATATCGAACGAACTATTCGAGTCACTAATTTGAATTTTTTTGTTTTTAATTATTTGTGTTTTTATTTGTTATTTCACGTGAATGCGCAAGTGGGGAACGACTGACCTATTCCCATTTGACAGTGAGATAGAGAAGACCGCAAGGCGACTTCACAAAGAAACTAGTGAGGCAGGCGCAAGGCATCTCGAGCCCGTACTTGAACACCGCATTAACACCCATGCCTTTACCACCTACGACAACCCCATGGCGGAGGAGACAAACGCGGCTCAGGCCATACATGAAGAAGGCAGAATCCTCATGGACTACGTTCAACCCATTGTTGGAGGCATTCAATCTGCTATCGGTAAGTCGACTATAGCTGCCAACAATTTCAAAATCAAGTCTGGGACATTATAAATGGTGAAGTCGTCTCAATTTGGCGGAATACCTTCGGAGTACCCAAAGGAGCACATCTCTAATTTTGTGGAATTGTGCGATACCTTCAAGTTTAATGGCGTTACTGATGACGCTATCCGTCTCCGTTTATTCCCATTCTCTTTGCAGGATGGTGCAAGATTTGGCTCAATTCGCTACTGGCCAACACCAGTACGACATGGGAGGAATTATGTAAGAAGTTTCTCTCGAAGTTCTTCCCGTTAGAGAAGCAGGCTAAGCTGCGCAACGTGAGAGGGAGACTCTTTATGAGTCTTGGAGGCATTTCAAGGACCTATTGAGAAGGTGTCCCCACACAGTCTATCGAGTTGGTTGCAAGTCCATACCTCTTACCTAGGACTCAATCCGGCCAAGAAGAACCTTGTGAACGCAGCCGTTAGAGGCTCACTGATGAACAAAACCGTAAATGTTGCATTTTACCTCCTTGAACATATGGCGATTAACAATAAAGGTGAGGGATCTGAAAGAACTCTCTTGAGAAGACAAACGCCAAATCATGACAGCGAGGCAACTTTTGCCTTAGAGGAGCAGGTAGCCTTGCTTACTAGACAACTTCAAGGAGCACCACTTGCAGTGAATTCTATTAGAACTTGCCAATTGTGTCAGGGACCTCATCTGAGCGAAAAATGTCAAGTTGGTAACTATATGATGAGGAAGACACCCGAACAGGCCAACTTTGTGGGGCATGCACAATATGGCAACACATATAACCCTAATATGTGCAATCATCCAAACTTCTCCCGGAAGAACCAAGCTGCAGCATCCCTAATGCCATAAGCTCAACCAAAGAAAGCAAGACCCGATTTGGAAGAAGTAATGATGAAAATGGCCAAGAATACCACAGATTTCATGGTGGAGACCCGCTCGACCCTGTAACAATAATGTATTCAGATTCAAAATTTGGAGATGCAAATCGGCCAACTTGCATTGGCTCAAAACTCAAGGCCACATGAAACACTACCGAGCAACACCTACGTAAATCCTAAGGATCAGTGTAATGCCATTGCCATGAGAGGGGGGGAAATCTAGAAGGTAAAAGAGTACCAGAGCCTGTAGTACCGCAAAAGAATGAAGAACTCGTGGTGGCAAAGAAGAAACTAGAAGAAGAAGCGAAGAAGTCACCAATTGTACACCATTTCCCACCAAGTATATCATATCTACAACAGTTGAAACAAGGCAAACTCGACAAACTGTTTTCGAAGTTCTTGGATGTTTTCAAAAAGCTTCACATTAACATCCGTTTCGCTGAAGCACTAGAAAATATGCCGACTTATTCGAAGCTTTTGAAGGAAATCTTGCCGAGGAAAAGAAAGATAGAAGACTTTGAAACGGTGGAGCTTACGGAGGAATGTAGCGCCTTTATTCAGAAAAAGCTTCCGCCAAAGCTTAAGGACTCGGGGTTCTTTACCGTACCTTGTGCGTTTAGTGACGTCAACTTTGAGAGGGCATTGTGCGACCTAGAAGCAAGTATTAATCTTATGCCTCTCTTCATCTACAGGCGGCTTGGGCTGGAAGAATTAAAGGCAACCAACATCACGCTCCAGATAGCAGATAGATCTATAAAGCACCTGAGAGAAGTTGGTTGAGGACGTGCTAATGAAGGTGGGAAAGTTCATATTCCCTGTTGATTTTGTAGTCTTTGACATGAAAGAAGATCACAACGTCTCTATCATTTCGGGACGTCCGTTCTTAGCCACTCGACGTGCTCTCATAGACGTCTAGAAAGGAGAGTTGAAACTGTGTGAGCAAGGAGAAGAGGAGACTTTCAAAGTCTTTAAAGCCACCAAACACCTCGACAGCGATGAGGTGTTTACATTGAAGCAGCCATCCCTTCACCATCTCTAACTTCCCCGACACCAGAAGAGTCGGTGACCACGAAGAAGACACGACGTAGGCATGAGATGTTCAAGCGCATAGAGAACGCGCTAAAAAAGAAGGTCATGAAGTGACCAAGCAACTGAACATGACGAGGCGAGACAACACCAACGCCTCAATATTGTTTGAAGGGTGTCGCTCAAATAGGCAGTGCCACACTACGACAACTTAGATGGGCGGTACCTATCCATGAAGTACTTCTATCCTTACTTGTTTTCATTGTTATATTCCAAATGTGGGGGTAGAAATAATTAGCTAGGTTTATTTCATGCAACTGTTACTCATTATATTCATTCAGTTGTCATTATGCAGTCATGCACTGCATTTAGGAATAAGTAGTTTTACTTTCTAAGGGAGGGTAAACTTTGTTGGTTGAATTGTTGAACATATCATACTTCTCATATTCTTTATTCTCTTCTTGCAATGTCATGTTTTATAGAATGTATGATTGTTGTGTATTTGTAAAGTTGATTGGTTTTAGGAATTGTTTATCTTGCTATCAATCTCTCACACATTGAGCACATAGCCATGAAATTCTTGGGTTAGGCTTTGGAGAACATTCGTATGGCCACGTTGTTTTAAAACTGGCGGGAAATCTCTCTCGAGGCGAGATCTTAGATGAAGCACACTTAAGGGGACGACGTAGGTCATCTTTGGATCGTTTGAGCCTTTCTAGCCTACCTTTATTATATCCACTATAATCTCCTCTGACCTTTTCGTTCTATATGATCCTAGCCGAGCCTAAAAAAATACCATGTCTCATACCATTAAGTTGAGCACGTTGATCATCATCACTCGAGAAGACGCAAAGAAGACATTAATTAATTGGTCGTCACTAGCACCGAAATCATTTTGTAACTTGCTTGGTCGGAAAAAAAAAAGAAAAAAAGAAAAGAAGGGGCAATGTCTACATGGAAAAGATGAAAAAGAGAGTAAAATGGACCATGTATATTGATTGAACAAAGCTGTTAGTGATGTAATAAAGGCAAACACGAAGTCGTGAAGAATGAACATTGAAAAAAACAAATAGGTAGTCAATGTGCTCAGGTAAGTGAACCCACTCTTAATCCAAATTTGACATACCTTAGCCGAGGCCTAACATTACAAGCCTAAAAAGACTTACCGACTCTTAATTATGTGAATTATCTACATTAGCGGAGAGAGAGATGAAAGCTAGCTTATAGGACGATGAAGACAAATTCTAAATTAGCATCAATAAGTCTTTCATTTGCATTAATCTATTCGGGTCCGATACTTAAGAATGATTTGCTATTTTAACACACACACGAGAAAGCAAGAGAGAGAAAACATAAACTTGACTAAGAAACAAAGCCTTACATAATATTATTGCAATGATTTTGACATGATGCATGATTTTTTTATATCCATATATATATATATATATATATATATTATAGACATTGACAACATGAAACCCAACTTGTTTACTTCGCTTGAGAGGTAAAATGTTTAGTTGAATTTGTTTTCATTTAGGTTTTGCTCCAGATGAGAAAAAGATAAGTGTGGGGGTATGATAAATCCCATATTTATCATGTTTTTCATGACTTTTAGGTGCATGTTTAGATAATAAAATCCAAATTTTATTTGCATTTTAGGTTGATTTTGCATTTTATTTAACTTATTTGACACCTTGTTAACTCATTTAGTTTATCTTCTACTTGTTTGATTTGTTCAAAATAATAAAATGCAGTTGAAGTGATGATTTGCAAATAATAATTGTTTTTTTTTTTTCATATATAGATAAGAATGACTTTTGGTTTGTGTTAGGTTCATTTGGAACATTTTTTGGGCCAAAAAAATACGTTTGGACGACGATTGGAGAAAGTAGCACTGTAGCATAGGCGTAATGGCATTGCAGTACCATCAGGAGCAAAATTGCATAGGCCCTGCGCACTGCAGCACAATTAAAATGGGGCTGCAGCGCCACCTTGAAGACGGCACAGCGCTGTAGCGCGCCAATAACTTCGCTGCAGAGCCCGATACCGGCCAAATAGGCCCTATTCGTAAATTTAAGCCCAATTTGACAAAAATTAAGTGCTATAAATTCTAGGAAGCCTTAAAACACAATGGGAATTCCATTATTCACACAATATTAGAGACTTTTGAGAAGAGAAAGAGGCGTTGAAACGAAGGAGAGACAGGAAAGACGTTTGCCAGAGGCGGAGTCGTTGTTCATCGTCACAATTCGTTTTTTCTTCTCTTTTCTCTCTTGTTAATCATGAACCAATTATTAATGGTTGTTTCTTTTATTTTTATCATGAACTAGTTTACGAATTGTCATCTTCAAGAGTAATAAATATTCAATTGATTAGGATTAGTGAACATTCATAATTTATTGAGGTGAAATCGGATGCCTTAGACTTCATTCTTATTGATTTAATTCAACATTTAATTCGCTGTATTTTAATTTATTATTGCAATATCTTCACTTTTAATTCTTTCAAATAGTGATTTTGATTTATTAGTTCGGTAATCAACCAAGTCCTCGTGGGAACGACATTTCCCGTACTCGTTACACTTTTTTACTGGAATGGCACGTGCACTTTGCATCGTATTTAACCCATCAGCTGTAGTGGACGGCTTTGGGCTGGTTCAAGGGTTTGGGAATAATTCCCGAAGCCCGTTCTTGCACGTAATGACTAAAATGTCCTTTCTTTGTCGACTGTTCATGATTTTGACCTAATTCGATTTTTTTTAACCCGTGACTTTATGAGACGTTTCTATGTCACAAAGAACTTCTAATGACACAGTTTAGAAGTCAAATTTAATTTAATAGTGGTCGTTCTGAGCTCGTTCCATTCTTTAACCCTGTTTATACGATTTTTCTCAACTTTTCGAGTTTAAGTCGTTCTGGCTTCGTTCTAGCTCGGAATGGTTTCAAATTTGAAACCAAGGCTAATTATATGATTATAAATCATATTGTGGCCCTATAAAAAGATTACAACCCATAAAAGGTCTTTTTTCTAAATTGGGCCACTTTTATAATTATTTGAAAGTTTATGGACTCACGATGTAATTTTGCACTTCAAGGAGTCGATTTTAAATATATTGACCACTAAGAATTCAAACACAATTATTTCAATTGTAAATTTTGTAATGCAATAATGAGAATGAGTTCTAATTACGAGACGAGTTATTAATTTAATTATCGAAGAGTCGATAATACAATGACGTTTATATAATTCTATCGAGGAAGTACCGTATAAGGATAACCCCGGGGGCCGGAGTTACATAGTCGTACTCATTGGACTTTTAGCTCACCAAAAATTTTCGTTTGTATTGTAGATAAGAAACCTATGGCATGAATATGCGATGAGTTGTGTGGCGGCACTGTTGAGGATGCAAGGGGAAGGAATTGGCTAACCACTAATGAGTTTTCACAAAATAATTACGTAAAACGTTAAACTCGTTGTGAGTGTTGGACAAAGCTAGCTCAACCTTAGCAGTCACACGACGTACAGTGACCAACTGAAGAATTCAAGAAATCAGTCAATTACTTGAAGGTATAAATTCTTGATCTTATTCTATTTAATTATGTGATAATTATTATTAGAAAATTTTTTCAGTGCAATATTTACATGAGATCCACTTTACTAGTTTTAATTAAATTATTTACTTCTTTTACAACGATGTTTCTTCCTTTCCGCATGTTTTCATTTGAATAGTTAATTTAGTTAATTTTTGAAATTATATCCCAACACTAAACTGATTGTGCCAAAAAAAAAATGTTCATTTTTAATTGGGGATCATATGCAAATTTTTAGTGTGGATTGCTCTAGGAAAAAATAAAAATAAAAAAGAAAGTAGTTTGTCAAAAATCAACAACTTCAGAAGTGATTTGTCGAAATCACTCTTCTATTTTTCAAGTAAATAGGCAAAAATAACATGTCAAAGAGAGTAATTCTCAATTGAACCCTCAAACTCGCACTTTTTAGAGATCCACCGGACACCTAGATAGCTTTCAAGTTACTTCACTTCACATTATTATTTTTACATATGAGACAAGTATTCTAGAATTAAACACTGACAAACAAATTTTAACTTATTGCATTATTTGTTTTCTTCAAAAGTACATATAAAAGCGCATAAAAATATATGTCATGATCGAGCTATCATGTATCAGTCTGACTAATAGTTGGAAAATCCTATTATGGTTGAATATGAGACCTCCAGGGAAGGCATTTTAGATTATTGCAAGGCGGTTCCCATTTGGTTCTGCATGAATCTCCCTCATCTCCATCACAACACATGCACACAACACCAAGACTCTCAACAAGGTTCTCTTTGAAACCTAAAAAATAAAATAAAAAATATATATTGCAACGTATTAAGCTCAATATTTGTTCAAATCAACTAAACGTGAATGAAATGCACAAATATGTTCGAGAATGGAAAAAATAAAAATAAAAAATAAAAATAAAAAATAAATAAAAGTTTTGAGGTATTAACCTTGTCCACGTCTTATTTCCAGCTTCCCACTTTGTACACTTTTTGAGCATAGTAGAGATACGTAGAGAACAATGGCAAAGAGAAACATACAAAGCTTAAAAGACTTGGATTTTACCATGTTTTCACGCTATTAATAATTAAAGCTAGCTTATATATGCATATATATTTAGAAGCTGTTTTGATGTTAATGAGTTAAGTAGTCTTTTTATAATCAAGCAAATTTGCTTCTGGAACAAACCGACAAGCCAAGCGTTTTCCTTGTTCCTTCTAGTCTTCTTCTGAGTTGGACAAATAGGCCACCCATTCACTCATCAGATTCTTTTGTGGGCCACGAATTGTTTTATTTCCCTATCAAATTAATGGTAATTTAAACGAAAATTCAATCTGAAGCTCTTTTTATTTTTTATTTTTAATTATAAGGATAAAGGTAATAAAATAAAAGGTCAATTTGGTAATAGTCATTTTAGACGGTGTGTTTTTAAAATTTAGTCATAGTGTCAAAAAATTTAAAAACTAGCCATAACACAATTAAAAAATTTCTGAAAATAACAAAATTACACATAAAAATTGTTGTAAGAAAATTTCTAAAACGTATAAGAAATTTCTTAAAGTGCTAGTTTTTAAATTTTTTGAACTGTAGTTATTTATTGAAATCATTTTCTAAAACGTGGTTATTTTCTTATAATTCCCTAAAATGGATATGATAATTTAAGGATATATAACAGTACTAATTATTTTGGTTCAAAACTGAATAAAAATATTTACTTAATAAAATTTTCAGTTACGTGGGTTTATAAGTTAATAATGAACCCATATATACAGGAAAAAAAATGATGAAAGAAATCGCTTTAAGTTGTTTTTGTTTAGGTCTGAAGTTGCTTTCAGGTATTTGAAAAAAGTAATAATAATAATATGTGGGTGCCGCGACATTTCTTACAATAGAACCGTCAACTACGTTTTTAGTTTGTCAAAACTAAGAACTCACGCATAAGTTGCTTCGGGTTTTCTTTTATCTTCTAACAATTAATTATAATTAGTTATGTGAAGAAAATAACTATCATCATGGAAAAGTATAACATAAGAAATAATTTTGACTTATCAAATATGAATTGATTTGATTTTTTTGAATAAAAGAACTTAACTGTTCAAAATCATTAACTGTTCAAAATCATTCTTCTCTAGTTGGTAAGTCTATTAGTCTTTAGGCGCGTGCCAATCTTGTTGGGATACGTTTCTAAGACAATTCACTTTATAAAAATAAAATAAAAAAATTCTATCAATTGTGTTTTTTTCTTTTTGTTTAGTGTGTAACAGTTATGACTGTGGTTAGTATAAACTTGGTTCTTTAGCTAAGACGAAGTGGATCTGTTGGTTGTTTTAATATCATGGAAGTCTATAATATGCATGTCTTGATTATTAAAGTAAAAACTAAGATATATAATCATTGCATCACTGTATTATTAGTAATTAACACGTGATTTATTGTGTTTAATTTAAGGGCATGTTTGTTATTGTTTTAACGTCAAAACAAGTTGCTTCTAATTGTGTTACGAAAATAACTTTTTAGACATATGTTAGATTTTATAGGTTTACGAGTATTTGGATTTTTTTTTTTCTCCTTTGAGCTAGCCATTTCTACTTTAAGATTTTTAACCTCGCACCACAATAAATAAATCTTTTTGGGATTTTTTATTTTCTTTCTTCTTGTTTTATATTAATAAACATGCTGTGCCAAAAAATAGATAACAATAAAAGAAAAATGAGACAGAGACAAAAGAAGAAAAGAAGGTGCTTGTCTGGTGTCAACTACCAAAAAATTAAAGAGAATAAAATTATTTAACTACCGTTACCAAGTAAAGAAAAAGTACTTAAAACATTTTATTGCTTCGAACACGTTTTCTGGCTTCTTTCCTGTGAATATTCTTTGGATTCTTTCTTGTAATTAAATATTTAGAAAAATTAAAATAAATGCTCAATTTCTAACACAGGGTTTAGAAGATGGGAAATATGGTAAAGAAATGAAATGATGAAAATTAATTCAATTTGAACATTAATACAAATTTTGAAGGTTTATTGGCTTAACTTGTAATATTTTATAAGTGTCAATGCCAAAATTCCCGTTGATGAAAGTGGTGGAGAATATACGTTAACATATTCTAAAGGCCGGGGTAAAAGTACCACAAATGCATGATTAAAAGTAGGGGTGAAGTTTTATCCAAAAAAACAAAAAAAAAAAAGGTGAAGTAGAGAACTACCCAAAGTTTATACAATTATAATAAAATTAAATACTAAAGTTTTTAAAATAATTGAGTAACTATACACACTACAGAAAACAAGATTTTTGGCGACGATATTTGTCGTCACCATAGGTCGTCGTGGAAGGTTTGTAACTGAAGATTTTCGGCGATGACACAATATCGTCACCCAAAAGTCGTCAGAAGTGATGGGGCCAATGGCGATGACAATTTTGGAAGTTGTCGTCGCCGATAACTGTTTTTCTTTTTAAGTAATATTAATTTAATTTAAAATTTTCACGTTTTTTTAGTTAAAATTTTTTAATTCTCTTTCCAAATCATTTTACAATTAATAATTATTAATTTATAATAATAATTAATAATTAATGCGAAATAAAAATTTTATTCATAGATAATAAGTAGCTACAAGTAAATGCTTAACGCATATCTAACAAGTACCGTAAAGCACTAATAAACATAATTTAAGAATTCTAATAAAATAAAATACATAAACATATATATAGAGTACGCAACGCATATATAAGCATCTATGATAGTCCTAAGTCGGCATCATCATCGTCATCCTCATCATCGCAAATATCACGCATATCTTGATCTGCTGGCTGATGTGGCTATAGACTGGCTAATGTCAGAGGACCCATGGAGATAAAAGGCGGTAAGGTGACGGTCGGAGCCTAGAAGTTTGGATTGATCCTCCGAAGCTCGTCGGCCATGACTTGGTGCGATGCCATCAATGAGCCTAGAAAACCGCCAAGGCTTGCTTGTAGCTCAGGTGGGAACGTTGGTTGCGGTGCTAGAGTCGATGTAGAGGGGACATCAACTGAATCTGTAGAAGGACTAGCATTCCGTATCACTCTTTTTGGCAACGTAGGACCGATGTCGGTGGTGTTATCACATCGTACTTGGTGCGTTTGTGTGATAATGTCGTCATCGGTGATGTTCATTGTGGGATTCTGAGTTCGTTGTGTCTGTGACTCCACCATCTTCTCCTATATATTACAAAAGAACAAATTCATAAGAAAATCTAAGATATGTCTTAATTAATTAAATATTTATTAATATAATTATAGTAATAAAGTTATCATACATAAAGCTCCCTAGCGCGCTCACTGTTCCACCCATTCGGAGTCATGTGTCGATCGTGAAAACAATCGATCGGACTCTACATATGTCCAGCTGCGTCCCAAAATAAAATTGTGTTAGATAAATTAAATTTAAAATGTATCATCTAGCTAGATTGAATACTCATTAAATAAATAAAGATACCTTATATTGATCTGAATGTATCCATCCCAACCACTTGTCCCAGAGCTCTTGTGTCTTCAAACATGGATGTTTTATCTTCTCGCCCGCTTCTATGCTTCCCATTTCACTAATCATCCCTTTCTTCCACTCGACCAAGTCGTTCTTCCAATTGCGTAATGCCTTTTGTGCATGTCGATTGACGGATGCCCGATGCTCAACATCATCTACAATCTCAAAAACGTTGCGTGTCCTACGCCAAATCTGATCTCGCAAGTTCTTGCGCTGCAAATCCCATCGTGGGAGTGGTGGATCCAAAGTGGTTGTTAAAGTTGGCGTACGTATCACTGATGACCTTGTACGTCTTACCCTCATCGAAGGTAATAGACAACTTTTTTCTTGGATTCTCTATCATGAATCGCTTGACATCCAAGCCCCTATTGCGTCCGCGGTGACGCCATTTGGTGGTATCAGATTGCCCACCAACAACAAAACAAACAAAAAGAAACAAAAACTTAAGCATTTTACTATAGATTATGAGTATATATTAAATATACAATATTTACCTTCCTCACATTGTGTTCTATTTTCACGCGGTTGGCATGGGTCCTCAGCAACTCCATCTCCTCTATGCGAACGAGATATATTGTCAGCCATAACACGAAAGATCTACGCATAATTAAAGAATTTATATTATATTCTTTGAATTAATAGCAACAAAAAAATACTTTTATTTTTACATCTTATAACAAATCATCTACACATCATCTGATTCTGAAACATGCAAAGAGACGTCACCCTGTTCGTCGTTTGAATCATCAGAATCTTTATCGTCAACGTACTCAACGACTGTATTATCCACTTCAACGTCCTCGTCTATATCTTCATCATTAGTTTCTACTATGGATATTATTTCAACATCTACCATAATCGTTGGTGGAGCATCTTCTCTTTGATAAGATATAGACTTAATATTTGGAAGTTCGACCACCAATTCCAAGTTAAGAGAGGCATGAGTCGTAGAATTCGGACTAAATAAATCATTATTTTCTTCGATTTCGGGTAAATCCCAAACATGACAGTGTGTAGACAAATGAACTGCCTTCCAAGAAGAGCCATTAAAGAGATATTCTGTATAAAAAACTTGTTGCACTTTAGTGCACAAGACGAAAAGATCATTCTTGTACCATGTCGCGTTCACGTAAACACGTCTATTGTTCTGCATAACCTTCAGCCGTTTCTTTCTAGGGTTAGTATCAAACCATTTGCAACGAAACAATACCGCTCGAAATCTTTCCAAATATTGCATCACTATGATTTCTTCAAGCTCACCGTAAGAAGGTTATGCACCTATACTAGAAATATACACTCCGCTATTATGTGTGTTGCGATTCACATCACGGCTCTTGCACACATATTTGACCCAGTTTACAACACATGCCATATATGACAAAACTATTGGTAGTGACCGAGACGCCAAAGAAAACAACTCGTCAGAAATCGTTCCTAGGTTGCTGCTTGTCAGCACACAAATCCGTCTTGAGAACCAACTCGAAAAGTTATGTTTATATGTCTTTTGAATGTCGACAATTCTAGCATTTTCTAGTTCTTCAAGGTGCTCTCTAGACGAAGATAAAGTAAGTTAGTATGTTCAAATTAGACACGATACGATAAATAAAGAATGTGTTAAAATTCACTTATTGGTTAAAGTTGTCGATCTCTGAACAATTATATAAAATATACCATTATGTCTTCTGTCTTTTCTCGTTTTCAAGTTGTAAAGGAGTCAATTTTCCAATTAGTCAACAACGATGAGAGAATACAAAGAATTCCCGCTGTTCATTATCCTCGACGTATTCTCCCATATGCCGATCAGGTCGATTAAATCGTTTTTCAAGACTGTGAAAGTACAATGAACAGAACGTTAGAGCTTCGCTAACGCCATAGCCTTCTGCTATAGATCCTTCTATTCTTGCCCGATTTGCTTCCTCCATCAAATGCAGTACCATGTGTACCATTATGTCTAAAAATACTAGTCGAAATATCAACTCCATTTTACATAATATTGAAATTATATGTTCTGGTGCTGCCTTCAAGTCGTCAGCATACAATGTACGAGCACAAATTAATTGAAAAAAATTAGAAAGATCAATGATGGTCTCCCCTTCCTCTTTTCTCAAGTACTTCCTATTACCGGGCGAAAGCAATCGCTGCATCATGATATGACAATCACGTGACTTCAATACCGATATCTTTGCATCGGAATTGCTTACATTCTTCATTAAATTCGCCGTGAAACTATCTGGGAAATGAACAGACTTGATGTAGTTTGAAACTTCTTTGCGCACTTGGACAGTCAATGCGAATTGAGCATGTGGTTTATACCATCGATCGCCTTCTTTGTAAAGGTGCAACTTTGGTCGAATTTCCATGTCCTTTAAGTCTAGACGAGCCTTATCTGTATCCTTAGTTTTCCCCTCGAGGTTCAAAACGATACGCAAGAGGCTGTCGTATACATTTTTTTCTATATGCATAACATCCAAGTTATGTTTAAATGTCTTATGTGGCCAATACTCTAGCTCGAAGAAAATACTCTTCTCAGACCAATTCAATTTTTGATCACGTTTACATTTTTGTTCTCCATAATGTTGATGTTTCCTGAGAGTTCTTCTTGGGATTTGCCGAAGTTACTTAAGTATTTAGGTATTTATCATCGTCCAGGGCACATTTGCTTTCTCCAGTTTGCCGTTGAATTTTTTGCTCCTGCAATAAGGAAGGTTTATCAGAAGCCAACGCCTATGACCAACATAAACTGTTTTGCTCCTGCTTCTGACACTAGGTGTATCTGCATTACTTGTTAGGCAAGCTTTGTAACCCTGCCCACTCCATCTCGATAAACTGCTCCTCGCAGGAAAATCATTAATAGTCCACAATAAAGCAGCTTGCAATATGAAGTTGTTACCATTGCAGGCATCTCGGACAACAATCTCTTCTAACCACAACTCTTTCAACTCATCTACCAAAGGACGAAGGAACACATCTATGTCTTTGCAGGTGATGACGCGCCCAGAATCAACAACGTCAATATTAAGTACAGCTCTTTCATATATAATCAGGGAGGAAGATTATATGTCGTTAGAACAACCGATCACATACTGTATGGGATCGCCATATTAGCAAACTGATTAAAACGGTCAGCCGCGAGGCCAAGTCTAACATCGCATGCGTCTGTGGCAAATGTAGGGAATCGTCTATCAAACTCTTTTGAAGCTTCACCATCAACAGGATGTCGCATAACACCATCTTCTGTTGATCTACCACGCTGATACCACTGTATATTTTTCGCGGTATACATTGAACTATACAATCTAAGGAGACGATCCTTTAGTGGAAAGTAGCCAAGCACTTTATGCGGAACATTTTTTCCTTTCCCAGTTCTTTATACTCATCGACTCGTCTTACATATAGGACAACGTTGCAAATCTTCATTCTCTTTCCAAAATAACTCACAATCATATTTGCAAATATTAATTGACTGGTATCCAAGATCCAGACCCCGCAACTTCTTCTTTGCATCATAGTGTGAGTCTGGTATTTTATTTCTATCCGAATGGGAAATCTTAAGCAATTCGAACAACTGATCGAACGAAGTATTTGTCCACTTATTCAACACTTTAATGTGCATCAACTTAACTATAAAATTCAAAGTGGATATCTTCGTACAACCCGACCATAGCTCAGCTTATAGCTCGTCAACAATTTCTCATACTCTGTCAATCCATCATCGACAAGGTCACTACTACTGTTGTCATTCCCCTCATTGGTGAAAGATTAATTAACTAAATAAATAAGAACATCAGTCATCTCATCGGTTGGTGCGCTTGAGCTCGAAGGTTGAACATAAGCCATCGGATAAACCGCATCTTCACCATGCATATCAAATTCGTATAAATTGGATGAAAACTATAATCCATTACATGTGCTTCAAGGACGTCTAGAGTGTGCAATTCTTTGTTGACGCATCTTGTGAGAACCGTTTTGTTAGTAGGTATTCTTTGTTAATGTCTGAAATACCAACAAAGAACACAGGGTGATACGAAAATTAGATAAACAATACATGGTGCAGAATAATAAAATGACACGGGAGAATTGGTTACGCAGTTTGGCAACGCCTACGTCTGCAGGGCTACGCTCAGATGTAAAAGACTACTACAAACGTCCAAACAAGGACTCACGAACTTATACAAGATTGTAATCCCTCCACTCTCTTCCGCCGCTTCTCCTTTGACCTAGTGATCTACCCTTGATGAATTCCCCTCGTCCTTCACAGCACACTCCCGTATGACACACCCAGTACAATCAGTTTATAATCTTGAAACACCCATGAATAACATAGTCAAGAGCCCATACTCACGGCCCTAACTAGAATGGAAATTCACATAGTTTGACAGCCACAATTTTAGAAGCATCGAATGCTTAACATAATCTCAACATATGCACGATTAATTCAAGCAGGGTAAAGTATACTCGTGCCACAGTGGAGATCCACTTACCTGAGGTCCTAAGCCTCTCCGACTTGGTCCTCGCGGTTTTCCTCGCCTGACGTCCCTCTTTGGAGTATGTGGTGTGATACTTCTGTCGAACACGAGAATTAGAGGGTCAACGTCGAAGTCCACTAAATATTCGAGAGGAATGAAACTTTAAGAGTTAATGGACTCATAGAATGGGACACTAGACAGTGGGTCGAGCAATGGTTCGTCGAGAAATCCCTCTATGGTATTCTCGTCCCGAATGTCGTTGACTTAACGTAACAATCAATCCAGACTATCGGATCTTTCGTTTGACTAGGTTAGGTGAGAAATGAGTTCCTTAAACTAATCAGTTTCTGACTTTATTTTATCACGTATTAAATATTTGAGCCGAAAATCCGGCAGAGTTTTCCCTGATTTTCGGATATCCCGGCCGAAGCCTTCACCTAATTTCAACCCAGCACCGAACTAATTTCGGTCACAGTCAATCACAACAACCACACAAGCAATTTTATCATTTATCATAATTACTTTCAAAACATAATCATAATTCAATACCGAGCCCCAGTGGCTCGGATTCCACACAAAGAGAGCGATATTGATATATTTGAAATTACAACGACTTTCAAGTCGTCGTTGGTTCTCTTAAACTGAAAATTGCCTTTGGCTGCTCGCTTATACCTTTGGCGAAGGACGGCGAAGTGGTTGTGAGTCCAAACTAGTTTTGTTAGCATTCATGCACAATTCGAAGGAATAAAGATTGAATCACTTAAAGACGGTCTTGGATTTTCAAAGCTTAAGCAATTCAACCCTCGAACTTAATTGAAAAACACGACACGGAACGCTTGGTCCCGCAACCCGATCCAATAATTCATTTAATGATCAAAAGGGGTATATTTATTAAAATACAATCCAACACGATCGAATAAAAATAATCCCTTTTTTAAAGTTTATTAACTAAGTGTTTCAAGGGAAGTCGAGTGCCCACTCAAAGATAAAATCTCGTTCTCGACCAATTGGTTAAACCCCAAAACCATTGCACAATAAAGTTTCACGTCTAGGCCCGAGCATACCACAGATTGAAAGTCATTAAATTAACAAACTCGTAAGTTTTCTCAAATTATAAGCTAGCTTTGAAATTATCAAAGACTCTAAAATTGTAAAATCGTCGTGGTAATTCAAAAGGATCATAATTATGAACAACTTCAAATCGTTGGCACAATTTCACACAATTGGATTATCTAATACAAATGAGCCGACATGATCGTGAATCCTTTAAAATTATAAAACTAGTTTCAAACTCGCCAATGCCACCAAAACCAACCCATCAAACACTTAAATACAAACGACGCAAACACATTCTCACCATATTTTGCAAAGTTAGTTTCTAAAAGCGATTGCGCTTAAATGCGAAACTTTCAAGTGTCTCAAGCCATGGAACTACAATAACGAGGCAAGAAGTTGTGCAGAAACGTGATGGCTAATTGCTCAACGATTTTGCAAAATATTTAGTTTCAAACGACGACCCAATAATTTATACACCGAAACACATACACACAATCAAGTCCAAGCACAAATTTATGTCACCAATAATTTGTTGAAATCACACGATAGGTTTCAAGCGACATTAAAAATAAACGTAATTAAAATGTGCAAGCCGACACAATCGCAAGCTTTTTAATTTGTACAAGCTTCAAAATACACAGAGCATTAGATCACCTTACCCAAAACCACCAAGAGACGCGCACTAAAGCACAATCTCATCTAGTTACATAATAAGCACAAATAGATGACACAACCAAGATATGTGCAACAAAATCAACCGATTTGTAACCATCCAGTAATGTTTACGAGGAGACTACGCTACACAATTTAATCACAAAATCAAGCCCAAACAAGATTTTTATTTCATTATTACTGAAAATTTCTAAGACTTTTCATTAATCCAATTAACACCAAAAACATGTCACAAACACGAATTACCAAAAATGTGTAAACAAATCATAATTTAACCTCGCATTCATCAATTCACGAATCACAACAGGACTTATCATTGCGAGCAAAGGATTACAAGACACCACCAAGCATCACAAACTCAAATATAATTTTATCACTGAGATTAACTCGGGCTCGAGGCTCACCAAGCGTGAAGGAAGCGGTGAACCCGAGACGAGCTCGAGGCGGCTCGCAAAGGTGGCGTCGGAAGCTTGGGACTCGGTAGCGCGCAGACTGAGGTGGGGCGGAGCTGTGCAGCCCAGAGCGCACGGAGGAGGCGCACGTCGAGGAGCCCAAGAGCAGGCGCCGAGAGCGAAGGAGGCCGGGTCTGGCTCGGCTTGCTAGAGCGCCGGAGAGGGGCGGAGGCCGCGCGGGTTGACTGCGCCGTAAGGGCTGGGCTCGCGCAAGGAGCGGCAATGCCGTGGAGGCGCGGGAGCTCCGGCGTGGTTCATCGCCGGCGGGAGGGATGGACGAGCTCGGGGAGGGAGCTCGTAAGGGCCAGCGCGGGATGGGCTGGGCGAGGCAAGGCGAGACGTGAGCTCGCCGGGGTTGTGTAGGAGGCGCGCGGAGGGCTGGGTCGGCGCGCGGAGGCTCCGGCGAGGCAGGGGCTGAGCGAGGGGGAGCTCCGACGAGGCGGAGTTCAGGCTGAGCTGGGCCGGCGTCGGCTGAGCACGCACGAGCTGGGCGAGGGGCGGAGGAGGCCTAACGAGGCTCGGGCGAAACTCGCCGGCGTCGCGCGTAGAAGAGGCGCGCGAAAGGGAACGTCGGCGAGGCCGACTGCGCACGGGGCTGGCGCTGGAGAGTGCTGGGCCGGAGCAGCGAAGGCCTGGGCTGGGCGCGGGCTGGGCGAGCTCCCGAGCTCGCTGATCTCGTGAGGCGGCTCGCGACGAAGACTGCGCGGAGGCGTTCGCGGGAGGGTCTAGGACGAGGAGCTCGCGCTCGCGACGACGCAAAGCTGAGCGAGGCGCGCGCTGCGTGGGCCTGGGCTCGTCGGAGTCGAGGGGCGCCGCCCGAGTCTTGGGCGCGGCGGCGAGCGGCGACCTGACCAGGAGGGGTCGGTCAGACGAGAGGAAGAAGGAAGAAAAGGAGAGAGGGGGAGATGGTGGGTGTCGGCTGGGGAGGAAAAGAAAGAAGAGGGAAAAAGAAAATAAAAGAAACCCTAGTGGGCTTGGGCTCAAATTGGGTCAAATTGGCCAACAATTGATAAACGAAAATACATTAAATTTTTCCGAGAAAAAAATAAAATTGCACACGTTATTTGAACACATAAACTCAGGAATTTTAATATCTTTCTCGAAACAAACACAAATTCCTAACACGTCCAAAATTCGAAACTGCAATTAATCATGCCAATTTTAAAATTCCTCTCGTAGTTCCAAGTTGACCTGATTTGATAAAACTAACCAATTTTACAAATTGCTCACTGCTGAGGCAAAAATACAAATTAATTTACTGGCACAGTGCTTTTGAAATTCAGGTCATTACAATTATATATAAATATTTGACTACCATATATTTGAAAAAGTGTACAGGAGAAAAAATAAAAAGAAGAGAAAAGAGAGATAGAGAGTTCTTTGGTTATTATGGGTGAATTTTATGGATGGTAAAAAGATTTGAAATCAATTCTAAGAAAAATAATGACTAAAACATTCATTATGACTCAAATATATATTTTTAATAAAAAAAATTCTGATTATTTAATAAAAATAATGAAGATTAATTATAATTAAAAATATATAATAAATAATTACAATATAATGATAAATTGTACAATAATTATTATAATTGAACATATATGTTTTAATTAATAAATAATTAAATACATTTAAATAATTAATAAATAATAGGAAAATAATTATTAAAATTACAAATATATGTTTTAATAATACATAAATAACACTAATATTATGTAAAATAAAATTATCGATTAATAGGTTGACACAATTAGCCATGACGATAGACAAGAGTTGGATTCAATTGTGAAATCAAACACCAGACGCGTACTGAACCGGCATATTGCAATTCCTTGGTATTGCTGGCCGTCATCTTAATTCAGATGGAACAGTAAAATGTGTGTATAGAAGATATGTTAGTGTATTTGAGTGTTGGCATATATTTTGGCAAAATCATGTGTTTTCAGATAGGTGTTTTTCATTAGTGTTTTAACATCGGCTATATTTGACAAGTATATTTTTGGCATCAAAATGATCTTGGATCTGATATGAATGAGATGATTTGCATGATCTGATCACTTCTTCTCTGAATATTCTTTGTATGGAAAGTATATTTTCGTCCATGATGAATAGAGGATGAATCTGGACGTAATTCTGGTTAAACGATAAAAGTTTCATTTGGTGTCTCATAAGGTATTGCAACACCTTGTATATATTTAACAAGTGTGGATTTACTTGATTGATTCCCTTTGATTTGAGAGAGCTGGAATTAATTGCTTGAGTGGTCATCTTTATTCGCTGACTTATCTATGTTTGGTATGTTGATTCTCGTCATTAAGTTGAGAGTAGGGGTGAAATCGGTGCGGTTATACGGTTTTTGGGGCGTTTTTAAAACCGAAACCGAATTTTCGATTTTTCAAAAGTGATAACCGAAACCGGTTTTTTTAACATGAAAACCGAATTTACCGAATAACCGAATTTCGGTTATTGAATTCGGTTTTTCGGTTAAAAAAACCGAATAACCGAAAAAAAAAAAAAAAAAAAAAAAAAAAAAAACAGATGATTATTTCTAATTTCAATCACAACCCCTATTTGTTCTAATTTCTAAGTCTGTTAGCACATTCTAAAAGTAATAAAGTTGCAATAATGAAAGTCATAACTCATAACAATTGTCCAAAGTCCAAACATAATTGTCCCACAAGGCCACAACCATAAAATAGTAACCAAACTACCAAAGTTCTTGAACTTGGAAATGTAAACAAAGAAAAAATATCCATAACACAATTACACAAATACAGCCCGGAGCCCTAAATTGCTTCATATGCTTCTTCAGTTGCAGTTGCACCAATGACATCATCTACGAAACAAAAAAACAACTTTAAGTTAAAATTAGAGAGTAGATAGTAAATACAGTTGAATAAAACATATAGTTAATACTTAATATTTTCGTATTACCATTTTCTACGTCAATGGAATCCTTGAGAGTATCGATCTCGTCCATAAACTCACGACACACCGACATGTCATCAGAATCGCTTAGCCAATTCTTCGTACAAATAAGACGCTCAAGAGTTTTAGCCTTTAACGAACTCCTAAAGGGATCAAGTATGCGCCCGCTTGTAGAGAAAGCCGATTCCGATGCAACAGTTGACATCGGAACTGCTAACACATCTTTCGCGATTCTTGAAAGAATCCTAAACTTGCCAGAATTGATCTTCCACCAACCTAATACATCAAAGTTTTCCAACAATACATCCTCACATGCTTCAGCCAAGTAGCGCTCCACATCATTCTTTTGCAGTCCTCCATCCTGAGCAGTCCTTGCTCTCATGTATCCTCCCAAAGTACGATTCGTTGAGGCAGAGGGAAGTGACGGCTTAGTATATGCCTCAGAAGTGTCAGGGGTAGGTGTTGACGAAGATAGCAGTGTGATGTCATTGTACTCGTGAAAAAGCTTCATCATGATGTTTTTAATGTCATCCAGCAGTTTCCTGGCCACATCAGAATTGAACAAAATGCTAGCACAATAGCTAGTATAATCCAATTTATACCTTGGATCAAGAACCGTTCCAAGGAACAAAATAGGGTTCATTTTATCTGGATGGCCCCAATACTTGTTAAATTTCTCCATCATGTTTTTAGCCATTTGACACATAAGACTTTCAGTGTCATCAACTAAAATGTCCAACTCCTGCTTCACTTCGCAAATCTCTTGGAGTACATAATTTGAAGTAGCATACGAAGTGCCACTAACCTTTAATGTCAAATCGTAAAAGGTTTTCAAAAACTTTACGAAAATAGTAGCATTCGTCCAATCTGAGTCAACTGGAGGGCCATCAATCCTCGCATCAAGAAAATGACTTCGATAATAAAGGTCATCTTCCATCTTTTCAAATGCCTTCTTGAATTTCAAGGCAGCTACTAGCATCAAATAAGTGGAGTTCCACCTCGTCGGGACATCCATGCACAGCAGAGCCTTTGACTCAATTTGCTCCTCCTCGACAACTTCCTTGAATCTCTTCAATCGTGCAGGAGAGGACCGAATATATCTTACCGCATTCCGAATACTAGCAATGGATGGCGATAACTCCTTCAAACCATCACCAACAATCAAATTAGTGATATGACAGACACATCGATTATGTAAAACTTCTCCCTCTAATACCAATGTCCCATTCTTCTCCTTTAGTTTCCGCTTAAGCTTCTCAATCGCAGAGTCATTAGCAGACGCATTGTCCATTGTCACTGTCTGAATTTTACTTATGCCCCACTCGTTGAAGCAGTTGACTAACTCTTGGGCGATGGTTTCTCCCTTGTGGTTAGGAACCTGAATAAAATTAATAATCTTCCTCTGCAATTTCCACTCATCATTAATCCAATGACATGTCACAACCATGTAGTTTGCATTCTGGATCGATGTCCAACAGTCAGTAGTTATGCTCGTCCGATAAGGTTGTAAAACCTTCATCAACTTCTTCTTCTCCTCTTCGTATAACTTACCAATGTCTTTGGCCACTGTGATCCTAGACGGAGCAAAAAATTTGGGATTCATGTATTGAGAGTATTTTCTAAACCCTTTTCCTTCTACATGTCTGAAAGGAAGCTCGTCCTCAACGAAGTAACTAGCCAATGCTCTCCGAAATCCTGCTTTCGTCCAATTAACGGCAATTAATTCGTTACCGGCTTCACCGTCTTCGCCACGTTTCTGCTTCTTGCAAAAAGCCAAGGTTTTTTGCTTCTTATTGCCTTTATATAATGGACTTTTCTTGCAATTATTTATGTGTGCACGGATTCCTGACGTTCCATTTTTCCTTGGATCACAAGCATAACTATTCAAGCAATAATTGCAAATTGCTCTTTTGCCATCCTCACTCTTCTGGTAATGATCCCACACTTCAGAAGCATTAGCTCGTAATCGTTTCTCAGATGTAGCGGCAGTACTCTTCTCGTTGTCAATTTCCATAACTGGCGTATTGTCACATACATGCTCAGCCTCAGCATCCATTACACAACAACACAATACCTGAAAAAACAATAATATACACATTCACATATATACACAAACATACACACATTCACAGAGAAGCACATGGGCATATAGAGTAGGATAATGAGTGGCATTAGATGCACTCTATATATATTGTGAGAAAATTAAATAGTACTAAACCCATAGAGCTCATAAGTATTTTTGAATTGTCCGATACTAAATAGATATAGTTACGTTTGCATATTAACAACATAGTAATGGTGCTTTTATTTTTTAATCAATACTATCACTATAAATTAGGGTCTTTAGTAACTACACAAGCCAAAGAAAAAATAGCAAATTACGTTTTCTTCTGCTCCTACAAATCTATGACCACCGTGGCAAAGCCCAAAGATTTCCAAACCCCCAAAAGAAGCCACACACCCAAAGAGTAACCCATTACTTGTGTTGAGATTTAAAAAATTAACATTTAAGTCATTTGTTAAGATCTTCCAACAAATGTTTGTCTCGTTTTGTGCAACGAGCCTGCAGGTATGGGACTG
This sequence comes from Boehmeria nivea var. tenacissima, assembly GCA_018132145.1. Classification (NCBI taxonomy): domain Eukaryota; kingdom Viridiplantae; phylum Streptophyta; class Magnoliopsida; order Rosales; family Urticaceae; genus Boehmeria; species Boehmeria nivea. Next base: position 8,086,598 of record CM030875.1, on the reverse strand, counting down.
TAGGTTCGTTATAATATGTGGTGTCCTTCTAGATGTTTATTGGCTTGTGTGTTCACGTATATGTTTATCTGTCTGTGGGTATGGGACCACAGACATAAAACTACTCAACTTCGTGGTTCAGGTTATTGTGCAGGGTGTGTGTGTCTGTTTGTGTGTGTATATGTGTTAGTATGACTTATATGTCGGTGGGTATGGGACCACAGGTATAAAACTGTTTCTGTTGTTGTTGAGACTTTATTGCAGGTCAAAGAGAAAACTCTAAGACAAGAAAAAGGGAGCGAAAGCATTGTATGTATACGGGTAGGGCCCGACGGGGCCGCAAGTCATGATCGGTTCCGAAACAGCCCGACGGGGCCACTGATTTCGTTTCGGGACGGCCCGAGAGGCCCTGGGGAGGTCGGCGGACGACCTTCCTCTGTCGCATTACTTTGATCATTTGGGTATGGCCCGACGGGGCCGCGATCATGATTTGGTTCCGAAATAGCCCGACGGGGCCATCTTGTATGACAGATTTCGGAGCGACCCGAGGGACCTCGCGGAGGTCAACGAACCAACTTTCAGAACGGCCCGAGGGGTCTTGGGGAGGAGAGCCACGGCCCTCCCCACAGTTTATAATGTGACGATCCGGATCGGCCCGACGGGGTAAAGTGCAATAATGAATTCCGAAACGACCCGACGGGGTCACTGGCCGTAAAAGGTTTCGGAATGGGCAGAGAGGCCCAAGGAGGATGAGTCCTCACAATCATAAAGAATATCGGGACGGTCCGAGGGGCCAAGATCCATAGCATGTCCCGAATTAACCCGATGGGGTGATTGCGCAATCAATCCGAAACAGTCCGACGGAACCCCAGTCGTGAGAAGTTTCGGATCGACCCGCAGAGGGTCCAGAGTTGTATAGTTCTAGAACGACCCGTAAAGGGTCCAGAGTTGTATAGTTCTAGAACGACTCGTAGAGGGTCCAGAGTTGTATAGTTCTAGAACGACCCGCAGAGGGTCCAGAGTTGTTTATTTCTCGAACGACCGCAGAGGGTTCAGAGTTGCTTAGTTCTAGAATGACCCGTAGAGGGTCCAGATTTGTATAAGTTCTAGAACAACCCGCGAACGGGTTTAGATGTGTATTAAATTTTGGAATGACCCGTGAGAGGTCTAAAGAAGGGGTAAGGCCGATGCGACCTCCCTAATATTATAGAATCAAGAATTCTTAAATAGTAAACCGTGTGCACACATATTTTTATAAGTTAAGTCAGAGAGTTGTGAACTTGAGTGAAATTAGAATAAAGTATGAGATTAACTTTATCGAGATTAATGGGTCGTTGAATCCGACCTCGTTACATGTCACAACTCCTTTGCAGGTATTTTATCCCGCGTAAGTTCAGCACATTATATCTGAATTCTACTCCGCGGGCAAGATTATTTAAGAGTGTTGTTTACTCTTCGAACTACGACGACTCGATCGTCGAGTCTATCCATTTGTTGAATTATAATATTGTGATACCCCTTGATTGTATGTTACCTGCAGACTTAGCAATTTATCTATCTAATCCACTTACTAGGCTAATAGCTCACTAGTGTGCTCGTGTCGCAGGTATCTTATCACGATGCAAAAAGGGCGAGGCGACAATGACAGGAACAGCGAGTGTATACGGGACCGACCTGTAAAATCTCAGTGGACTACCGGCTAATCGTTGGCAAAGAATGTTTTAAATTCCGCATATTTATAAATGTTTAAGTTAAATTTATTTTGGCTACGATGAGGATTGATAATTCTTATGTTTGTTATTAAAAGCTCAATCATGTAACTAATTTTAAATAAAAAAAAAGTTTAAATTTGTCCGTATTTTTCGAGACTAAAATATCGTTTGGAGTTTTGGGTCGTTACAATAATCAACTGAGCACTCATCAAATCTATGGTTGTCAAATTTTTTATTAAGTGATTAACTAAAATGGTAGCAATTAGGCATTTAAACGTGCAATGACTAATCTATCCAAGAGTTCTAATCCGTGTAACCAACATATATGAATGATGATATGTGTATATGTGCATTCCGAACCATTAAACATCATAAGTATAACATAAAATTAACAATGTAAAAACTGAAAAAAAAAAATAATTAAAAAAAAAAACCAAAACCCTCTAATTGGGAATGTAAAAATTGAAGCACTCATCTAATGTGATAATCTACCTGGATTTCCTAGATCTTGGACTTTAACAAAAGGAGATCATTACAAAAGGAGGTGATGTGAACTTAGAAAAACTACCAAGGTTATACCAAACTTTAAAACCCATGTAATGTAGCTTTATAGTATATTATATCTTAATTTCATAGAGACATATCAATAATCAGAAATGAAAAGGCAAACAGAAAAAAAAAAGAGAAGAGCTTTCACCAGAGCGTTGTCGAGAGTCCCGACGAAGGAGACAGGCGGGTTCTCGTCGTCGATGAGGCAGTGTCTGGTGGCGGCGTCCTATATGCGGCAGAGTCTGTCGTAGCTGCTGGAGACGATGAGCTTGCCGGCGCGGTCAAAGTCCATGGCCGAGACGGGGTCGGAGTGGGTCTTGACATCCCACACACGCACGGTCTTGTCAAAGGAGCCGAAGACAATGGGGCGACGGTTGGGCAGTGGGCAGTAGGCAGTGGCGGTTGGAGTGGGGATCGGGCAGCGATGGAAGGGGCGGCGGTTGGGTAGTGACACTGGTGGAGTGGGCAACGATTGGTCAGCACCGGGGAAGTTGGTCAGTGGCGGCGCAAGGGGGAAGGGAAAAAGCAATGGCATAGAGAGGGAGGAGGGGACTTCGACTGGGCGAAAAGTGGGAGGGGCAGAGCGACCAGTACAAGTGAGGGGCGGAGAGGGACGGCGAGAGAGAGGGGCAGTCTTAGAGATAGAGGGGCGATCGGAGAGAGGGAGGGGCAGGGCAGGGCGGTCTTGGAGAGGGATGGGCGACTGGAGAGAGGGAGGGGTCGGGAGGGGCGGAATGGGAGTTTCGTAGTGGGAGGGTCGAAGAGAGAGGGAGGGTCAGAGAAGTAAAAAAAAAAAAGCGAAGTTTACCTCTGTTTAGTAAATAGAATCGTCGTCGCCGATGCGAAATTGCCGTCGCCAATTATAGTGACGACAGATGGCGACGACATATCATCGCTATAAACTTTTGGGATGGGTGCTATTTTTTCCGCCAACCTTATGGCGACGACAATTATAGCAACGACACGTGGCGACAACATGTCGTCGCCATCAAATTTGCAAATGGCGGGCTATTTTTTCGTGCCAAACTATTGGCAACGACACTTGTCGCCAATAACATTTTCCCGCAACGAATTCCCGCTACACGTTGTCGTCGCCTTTGTCTGTTACAGCGACGACATGTCGTTGCGGATGTGATTTTTTGGCGACGACAAATGTTGTCGCCATAAGTGTCGTCGCCGAAGAGACAATTTCTTGTAGTGTCAATTTATTAATTACTTGCATACGAGTTTGATTTTTGATCAATCGGTCAGTTACCACAAAATACCACTATGTAAGTAATTAAATTACTTTGGTATTTTGTTATATTTTTTAAAAGATTAAGTATTTATTTAAATATAAAATGTGAAAAATTAAATATTCACTGTAATTTCTATAAAACAGTATTAATTATAGGACAATAGCATAACGTCGGATAATTTTTAACGAGTAATTCTAATAAAAGAAATATTTCTCTAAGAGAATTGCATGTGTAATAAATAGATATTTCTTTAATTAATATATTGAATTTATAGTCAATTTCATACGATCGTAGTAGATATGAATGAATCATGAGACAGTATTAGTAATGATGAATTAAATATCATAAAAACCTAGACGAGTCATTTAAAATAACATTCTCTTAAAACTGTAGAGACATAATTTTATTTCCTTGGTGTTAACTTAATGCAAAGGGAAAGAATGACAAACGAGATATAAAAAGAATATAACTAAAGGAGAATGATCATAACAAACTTTTACGACAAGTACCTGCTTTAATTAGTCTTGTGCTTTGACAACATTTATGCTTTGTAAATCTTTGTTCTACGTAATTGTGCACCTGCATGAATGTTAATTAAATTTCCATTAAATTGATTAGACTATCAGAAAAAGGAAAAGAAACGACTTTTTCACCAGTCGAAAGCGAATATTAATTGACTTCAAGAATTGTACAAGAAAGGAACGGCCTATTTAGGCTATGTTTTATAACATATTTGTTTTTTGTTTTTAAAAATAAAAATTTGAAAGTGTTTTTGCTATTTTATTTTCAAAATTTTTAAAAACACAAAACATGTTTGGTAATTACAATTTGTTACTTGTTTTTAAAAACGAAAAGCACTAAATGATAGTTTGTAACCATAAAGATGGAGTGAAAAGATAAAAAACGTAAAGATGAAGTATGGTGAGAGTGTGGAATTGAGAAAACACATAAAAAAGTTAATGAGATTTGATATTTTTGTTTAAAAAAATTTTGAAAACAAGAATTTTTTGTTTACACTATTTTTGAAAATATGTTTCCAATTTAAAAAAAAAACAGAAAACGAAAAGAGTTTTACCAGATGTGTTTTTTAAAATAAAATTGTACTTTTCTGTTTAAAAAAACAAAAACAAAAAAAAATAATGAAAATGTTACCGAACACAGCCTTAGTATTTAGTATTTTCTTTTCATATTTTAAGAAAATTATCAATATTTTAAAAATTAAGTTATTAGCCATTAATACATAAAAAAAATTCAGAGCATAAAGATAAATGCACATTATTATGTAGTTAAAAAAATTAATTTCTTAATTAATCGAAACGTTAACTATTTTCTTAAAATAACATTTAAAAATAATCATTTACTCAATTATCTCAAAAAGAATAATTCGCGGTATTTGAAGAAGAAGATTAAAAGCCTTTATTGCATGACTAGATTTATATAGAAATTCCAGATTCCACCTTTCTAGATGGTTATGGAATTATGACTAAAAAATCAATGTATGCTTAATAATATTTTGAAACCTTCAGTTGAAATATATTGATAATAAATGCTTCTTGCCTTGTTGCTTTGATCGGTTGTTCATGTTCATACTATATTAATAGGGAATTTTAAGAAAATAGTCACCATTTACAAAATAATTATAAAAAATAGCCACAGTTTTAAAAAATTTTAAAACTAGTAATGTAAGAAATTTCTTACAAAATTTTTGCCTAGTGTCAGAAATTTCTGACAGTATTTTTATGTGTATTTTTGTTATTGTCAGAAATTTCTTACAGTTTTATGGCTAGTTTTTAAAATTTTTTTAAACTGTGGTTATTTTTTAAAACACACAGTCTAAATTTGCTATTTATCTAACCGACCCATATTAATAAGGGTTTTTTTAGGCATTTAACTAAATTTTTGGGTAAGTTTTTAGGATTTAGCCCTAAAATGTCAAAATTAAGGATTTAGTCATATCATGTAATATAAAATGTTACATATTATGGCTAAATCCTTAATATCGTGAAACTATGGCTAAATCCTTCAAACTTCACCTTTAAAATGACTAATTGTTTAACTGGCCTAAAAAATTATTTGGAAACCTTCAGTTGAAATATATTCATGTTCATATATTAATAATAAATGCTTCTTGCTTATTGTTGTTGGTAAACAAAGTCAAATCACCATTTTTCCTACGATTGTGCTTGGTGACCGAGTAATTTCAAACTTTTGGATACCATTATTATGTTACTAGACCACTTAAAACAAACTCTAAACTATGGTTGAGTTTATAAAAGAGTGTTTTGAGACTTTTTTGAGACTTAACTGGTTGTATTTTCAGCAAAGAATTCTCTTAACTAATAAAAAAAAAAGATTAAACAGTAGATGACTCATAAATAAAATCCTATAAAAAGTTAAGCCATATATTTGACATGAATGAGGTGTAGTGGGGTCAGGTTGGCTTCTTGTGGCTCCACTTGGGCTTAATTAACATTTTGGGTCAAATATGGACTATTTTTTAAATAAAAAATGAGAAAATGTACTCAAAATATGGTAAGTTAGGCTTGGTAAATGATGTCCAAATAGTTTCTAAACTAAGGTTGTCTATTCTTATTCCATCCAAATAATACTACAATTAAAAAAATGTGTTATAATTTTTGCAAGTAAATTCACAAACTTTTAATTAGGATTTTGTATATTGGCGCTATTTACTATTTTGTGCATTCCACTTCATAACCCAACATTTCTCCCTTTGATAGACTTGGGTCCTTTAGATTATATAATTATGTGCCATTTTGCTTTTTTTTTTTTTACAAAATATAATTGTTAAAAAATATGTGGTTTTGATAAAATTTTCATGATTTTCTTCTAAATAAAATAATTGACACATAATTATTTAATCTTTATGAAGATTTATATTGGGTACTCAGCTTAGCTCGTTGGACTTTTTCATTGGCTTTCAAGGTTTGTGTCGTTTAATTTGGGACTGGGCCTGGTTTCGTTCTCTGTTAAATTTTGACTTTCAACAGACTGTTGCAATATTCTACGGCTATGGTGACCACAAGTGCCGACACAATGCCAGATCCATAACGGGCCACAAGTTCAGAACGATAAAATTATGGATTTTAAGTATTGTACATTCATTTAAAATATAATTATTATATTATAAAGTTTTTTTTTTTCTTTTTTGGTTGAAAAATGTAGATAACCGACTAGTCACCGATGCTGCCAACTCTCATTGAGATGTATCACTAGCTACATTACAGGCGTGACTGACACAACGAGCTTGCGAGACATGAGTATTTAAGTCTTCCCTAATTTATAAGTGCTTTCTTTTAATGTTTAGTATTTTTAGAATACTAACTTGTGTAATCTTATTTTTGAATAAGCAAATTATTAATGAATGAGATGAAGCAGTGTCCTAGATCCCACCTGAGATGCTGCTAATGCATGACCAATGACAAAGGCTGAAGTGATAAGGCGCGTTTAATTAAGACACATGATTCGGGCCAGTCTAGAAGAAAAAGATAGGGCTGCATTGGCGATCACAAAGGCACGTTTGACTGACGGAGTTCCTACTAGGCACGTTTCTCAACTCCTTCTACCTTCGGCGCACTAGTCGGCTGTCTACTGATGCCGCAAGCGGTAGTGGCAATCGACGTCCTTATCAGCCAGATTCCGATACCCTTGAGTTAAAGGTCGATTAGGGGTGTTGCAGAGACTATTTATTTTAGGTTTTATCATGTTTTATATTTTCATAAATTTTATGATTCTACGATATTTGTCGTACTACTTACTTTTTTATTTCATAACTTTCGGACACTGTTACGTTATTTTTATGTATATAGTACTTCTTGTGCTTTTTATTATTTGTTTTATATTTTATTATTATATATAAATTATACTATTAATACTGAGTAATAAATAAATATTTAATAGTATAAAAAATATTAAAAATGAATTAATAACCATTAATGAATTATATTAAATAATATAAATAAATCAGTTGTGGATACAGAACAATAATTGTATTTGCATTTGAAATATTAGCCACAGATACATTTGACATGTGGTTATATTAGTCGCATATGACCAAGTTGAAAAGAATCTACATCTGATTGCTCAGCCGTGGATACTCTCGGGTCAAATAACGGTGCTTTGTTGAGCTATATGCTATTGACTATTGCTCTTGTCAAACCTCATTTTCGACAAATTTCTAACGATAGCGTTTAACATCATTGGCAACTAGCATCTATGACGACAATAAATATGGCGAGGATGAAGGTTGTCGCTATTTGTCGTCACCGATAGTCATCGGTGACAACAATAAATATGACGAGGGTAAAGGGTATTGCTATTTGTATCGGTGAGGACATTAGGGCTTTTGGCAATGACTTTCGCAAGTGGTAGTTCTCGCAGTGGTAGATTGAAAAATCCAAGTCGATATCCAATTTGGAAAGGAACCAAAAAACCAGTGAAATTTTGGACCTCCTAAATAAAGCCCAAACACAAGATGTTGAAAACTTTTATGATGATGATAGTGAGAATTGCAAAAAGATATTATTCTAAATGTCAGTTTACAATTTTTACTTTAAATGGAGTGCTCATATGATTTCTAGTATAAAAGTAGAGGTATAAATTATAAGTACAGCACAAACAGAGCATATGTATTATTAATATGTCAAAAAATGGGCATTCGTCAAAACCTCCTTTATGATATTCTTTCTTAAAGCAACATTACCACTTGGTTGTTTTCTGCTTCTCCTTAACAAAACCCAACTGATCCCAAAGCATTTGAGCAAGAGTAGTACTAATTAATAACTTTGAAAGTAAGATTACCCAACACAATTGACTTATGCCTTATTTGCCTCCACCATCCAAAATATTTCATTCTATTTTTTATTTCAACTTTCCTAATCCTAATAAAATATCCTTAAATCTCAACCATTTATACCACCTCGAAATTCGCAAAGTCAAAACTCATTTCAATTGAAATAGTTTGTATGTTTACCCCAAATAACAGATTAGGACTGCTCAATAGAAAATTACATGCAGTTGTAATTTCATATCTATGTTGCAGCTATACGAGTATATATAATGCTAATTGCTTTATTAATTTCTTAATCATACTAATCATCACATCATGGAATCTTAAGTTCGTAACCTTAAAATTAAGAGTCAAGATATAAAATACGACACTGTCGAACTTCTCTAATTAGGAATAATATGCAACAACAGGACTTCTCACTTGGCGCTGTCCATCACTCCAAACCAAAGAACCAGAAATCATACTTGTCATCTCATCAACTTGTGCTCTAACCTTCACAACAAAGGATTTTCTCTGCCCAACTGATTCAAAAGAAAGAGTCCTCGGTTTGACATTGATTTTGAGCCCGTTTGGGGCTTTGACAGTTGCTTTGTAGGTTGAGTCTGGTGATCCAACATTCGTCACAGTTCGACGAAAGAGCTTTGTGACATGTTTCTTTGAACTTGTGGACACAACAAAAGAAGGATAGTTCAACTGTGAGGCATGTATTTTGTGGACATTGGAGCAACTGCTCTTGTCTCCAGTGACGAGTCTGAGGGATTTAGTGTCGTATCCTTGTCCGCACAAGAACTCGACATAATCAGTCTCTCCAGCGTCGTAGACCAAGCCAGGATTGACTGCTCTCGCCGGGTTTATGTGACCCGCCCCATATGCGAACTCCGCGTCCGAGTTAATATCATCAGTCATTGGATAAGCTATGGACAGATTCACATTAAAAAAAAAAAAGAAAAAAAAATGGTGGTAGTTACAAATATATTTCATGTTTCTCGTATAAAACTATATATCAACCCAAAAAAAAAAAAAGACGTTAGTCATAATAAAATCTGCGATTAAAAGTTAAAACATTTAAATTATAGTCACATCAAATTTCATCATTTAAAGAAAATTTTTAAATAAAAAAACTTGTCATAAGTTGTACGTATATATATATATATATATATATAGTAGCATTCAGTCACAAATTCGATTTTGTTAGCTAGGGTGATTAAAAATCAAACTTTTTAGTGTATACATGAGTTTTTATTTGTTTTTTAATAATCGAACAACATAAGAACGTATTCCAACAACGTTGACATACGCCTAAAAACATTAAAATCTACCAACTAAGTTGATCTAGTGTATGTATGAGTAATTTAAGTAAACAAAAGAAAAACAATCACATCTACCAGTTAGATTGAATTGGATTAGGTTTATGATTGTTCTAATTATTATATTAGGATGCAATTCCTACATTTTTGTTTATCATTAATTAATACTAATAATAATTTTACTTGTGAAATCATACCTGTTGTCATTAGGGCAGATTTAATGGCAGCAGGTGACCATGTCGGGTTAAACGACTTGACGTACACCGCAGCTGCCGTCGCGTGTGGGCAAGACATGGATGTTCCGGAAATGATATTGTACGGAACAATTCTCTTATCTTTGGACAATCTCGACGGACTTATCGCTTTCGACCAAGCTGCTAAAATGTCCACCCCAGGAGCCGTTAGATCCGGCTGCATCAAATAATCAAACAATTAATTATAAGTACTTTTCACAATCAATATTAAGAATAAATACTAATTAGTCCATAAGTAAAATGTAGATATAGTAGCAGAGAAATTTTAATTAACTACATATAAGGACTACTTGCTTTAAGAATGTCACTTGTGATGGGGTTTGGACCCCTTGATGAGAATGAAACCACAAATGGAGCTGAATCATCTTTCTCCTCTGTACTCTTCAGTATAGTAGCGGTCGGTTTTCTTTACAAAAAGCAAAAAATAAATAAAGAAATAAATAAATTTAATTTTGTCAAATACAAAATAGAGTCAATTCAGTAAATAGTAATTTTGGGATGTGTATTTTTAAAAAAAAGTCACAGTTTCAAAAAATTTAAAAACTAGCCATAATACATGCAAGAAATTTCAGACAATAATAAAATTACATATAAAAATTGCTGTAAAAAAATTTTGATACGTGTAAGAAATGTTTAAAGGGCCTAGTTTTTAAATTAATTTTTTAGAACTGTGGCTATCTTTTAAAACTATTTTCTAAAAAGTGACTATTTTCTTAAAATTCCCTATAAAATATCACCTCTAGTTATTTATAGCATATATTAATGAATAACATATAAAAATAAATATAAAATAATGCATTTATATGGTTTCTGGCTATTTTTTGGTCAATGTTTTAGGGAAATTGCGAAATTAAGTTTATAAGAATTGAGTTGTTAGCCACTAATACATAAGAGAACTACAGACATAGAGGCAAACGCACATCATTGTATAGTTAAGAAAATGACTAATTTTTAATTGATCGAAACGTTGGTAATTTTCTTAAAACACCATTTAAAAAATAGTTATTTACTCAATTATCTATGTCATAGACCTCTTCAATGAAGAATACTATTATATCACACTAAGGACGCTTAATAATTTTTTTTCAATTAATCGAAATGTTACTTCAGCCTCAGTTTACTTATGTACATATAATATAGGTCTATTTGGTATTTGATTATTTCTTAGTCAATGTTTTAAGAAACTTGACAAAGTTTCTAAAAATTAAGTTATTAGCCTCTTATACAAAAGAGAAATAACGACATACATAAAAGTAAATGCACGTCATCATATAGTTAATAAAATGATTAATTTCTTAATTAGTCAAAAAATTAACCATTTTCTTAAAATACTATTTAGAAAATGATTTTTTACTCAATTATCTCCATAAATATATAATATATGCAAATTAGGGTAAATTACCTAGTGGAGTTCACGTAAAGGGAAATTTCGCTTCCGTCGTCTGAGTTGAAGGTAGAAGTTGGTATGGGAAACACACGAGCATAGTCTTTGACTTCACCATCTTGCATTACAATGCCGCCGCACCTCCGATGCAAGCTCCGCTTCCGTTTCCGCCCGAATAATCGCAGAGAACAATTTTCCCTTTTATCATATCTGCATCCAACGTACCTACCTCACAATATCTGCATCACATGATCAATATATCAATGTGATATTTATTCAAGAATTTCACTTATAGTTGTAGCAGAACATATGACTAAAACTAAATATTTTATTACTAAAAATTAAAATTTTTGCAATTTCACTTTCAACCTCTTTCTTTCTCTTTTATTTTTATTTTTTTTAATCTTTATTTACAAAGAAAAAAAAAAGAAAAAAAAATTAGAATCAAACAAACCAAACATTAGGATTAATCTACTTTATGTGCTGAAAATCAATGATATTAACGGATGGAGAACAAGGTGAAGTATAGTGCAGATGGTGATGAAAATGAGGGAAAATTGTCCTTGCGTGGAATCAGAGACAAAGTTGAGCGGCATTTCCGGAGCTTTGGAATCTGCGGAAGATGACTCAATTTGGTAGCTGAGTTTGGTTAATTTGGTTTTTTCCACTTAGAAATATGAAATAAGATTTTAAATAATTTTGTTCCATATTTTTTTATTTATTTAAAGGGATCTTTTTTAACTTTATACGAAAAATTTAAACTTCAGTCATTATAAATTTCAATTCGAGGATTGAGAAGAATATTGCTATAAAATGAGAACATTTTAGAGTTTTTCCATTTCTGTCAATTTTTAGGACTAAAAAATTGTGACTATTATTATCATTATTATTATTATTATGTGTGTACAGGGTTACAGTTACTATTTTATAACGATTTATGGTTATTTGATCCACCTTTAGAACGGTGCGAGATGTATAAACTAAAATAGATAATTATTTTTCAGAAAAATTGTAATAAATAACTATTTTTGAGTTTGATTAAATAATTTTCAGCATTATTTATAAATATTAAGAAATAAGTAGTATTTTAATTTTCTTACTGTAAAATTTCTATTAAACTAAGTTATGATAATAAATTTGCTTCACTCGACTTATTCTTTTATTTTTATTTTTATTCTTTTGGAAACCTTGACTGCTATTACTTAACTCATTAGTCTCATTACTCTATTTTAATTTGTTAATGGATATAAAAGCTAGAAAATCCATTTGCTGAACGCAAAAGATTTGGTTGATATTATTACTTGATGATATGCAATAAATTCAAATATGAGGAGCAATAAATAAAAGTATGCGTTAGAACAGCAAGTGATTATTAAATATACCTAGAGTCTGCTCCAGTGATTCCTGCGGTGACATTTGGTGCATCTCCAGCGTAGATAAATGGGAACTCTTCTTCCTCAAGATCAAAGGTGTTTACAGAGATTCCCTTTAATTACCACAAGTCTGACCATGTTAGTATATATATATTATATATATATAAGAATTCCATGGAATTCCATGGAATAAATAGTGCATTCCATAGAATTCCATGGAACAAACTATTCATTCCATGGAATTCCATGGAATGAACCATTCCATGTATTCCATGGAATAACCGGGTAAAGTCCCGGGCAATCTCTCTCTCTCTCTCTCTCTCTGCCGCATAGTGTCCAAGTCCAACTGTCCATGACTAAAAAAAGTCATCAAAAACTGGGTAAATGCCAGGCAAATGTTGGAATAACCGGGCAAAATTCTCTTATTCCATATTTTTGGAATAATTCCGAGTATATACCCGGGAATAAACACCGGGTAAAATCCGGGTAATTACCCGGATTTTACCCGAAAATTTACCGGGCAAAATGTTGCCCGGCCACTGTGCATTCCAATTTTGCACGCCTATATATATATAGTAAAAACACAAAATGTAACAAACAGCTTTTTTTTTTTTTTTTTTTTTAACTACGACAGCTAGTTATCACATATAGGAAATGATACCATGACATATCTTTTTGCTAGAAAAATAAATAATAAATGTATGACAATTAGATAAACAGAAGGCATTTATATTATAATATTTCTTGCTAATATTTTGTTAATGAAAATCTGTTGTCCCAAGGTCGTCTCAAAAATATTTCTCCCCCAAATTATATTTTGACAACTCTTCTAATGAAAGACAGATGTAATTAGTAAAGTTAATTAGGTTTTAAAGGAAAAATATCAAAAATTAGATGAGTTTTAAAAGTGTGAATGAAGAACAACTTTGGGAATAGTCTTTGGGACATGAGATTTTTAACATTTGTAGCCGTATAATATCATTCTATCTGATATTATTTTACAAAATTAAGGATATTTACGCGAACGTTCCTATTATTTCTCAGTCCATATATAGATATATATATATATATATATATATAGAGAGAGAGAGAGAGAGAGAGAGAGAGATAGAGAGAGAGAGAGAGTCTTGGCATATCTAACCTCGTACTCGTCATCGTTTCCCAGCTTAACTTTGGTCAAGAATTTCCTGTCAATAGTGCTAGCAGCCACTGAGAGCGACCAAGGCGAAAAGTTCGTGATTGTCGCAGGGCCGGGGCCCGAGTTACCGGCGGAATTCGACGTGAGTATGCCGTTCTTCATTGCATGGAAAGCGCCAATGGCGATGGAGTCCTTGAAGTAGTCGAACGGGGAAAACCCGCCAACAGAGAGAGAGATTACATCGACCCCATCGTCGATTGCGTCGTCGAATGCGGCCAGAATATCTGCGTCGTAGCACCCGTCGAACCAGCATATCTTGTAAACTGCGATTCGGGCTGCAGGCACTCCCCCTCGGGCTGTGCCTGAGCCTAGCCCGAGCATGTTGGCGTCTCGGACTAAGCCTCCGGCGGCCGTTGATGAAGTGTGGCTCCCGTGGCCGTTTGAGTCTCGCGGAGATTGAACGTCTTCGGGGCTGAAGTAGCCGTCGCTCCTGTAGTATCGAGCTCCGACGATTTTGCTGCATTGTAACCACAAGGAAAATTTGAATTTACGACTCCAAAATTTCATAAGCTTGATGATATTAAATAAATATTATTCACTCTTTCTGCCTTTGTTTTTTGTCCTCTTAAGCTATAGTGTAAACTTCATGAGACGTTAATTTGAAGAAAAATGTCATGATTCGAACCATTTTACTTTTAGAAATCATAGAGGCTTATCAGTAGAGTTATCCCTTGGAGAACCCCATGCATTTCTTATTATGGAGTAACATTGCATGACTAGAAATATTAGCGAAAAATCGATGGCAAAGATTATGTGACATCTATATATTGATTGAATAATATAATTACAATTTTGGCATTTGTAGCTAAATTACCTTATTTTAAAATCTATTTCCAAAAATGTTCATAAATTTTATGTTTTAGGTGAATAAACATCTGTTTTCGGTATTTAGATTATTTATTATGATAAGTAGATAAAATACCACTTAAAAATTGCCGATATTTTGTCCACACTCCATAAGTATTTTGTCAGTTTAATTACAAAAAATTCATTTTCAATATTTAGATTATTTATCCACATTTTATTGATTGAACAATAAATATCTTCCACTTGTGCACTTCCCTTTCAAAACCATGCTTGCTCAATTTTACTTGATTTTGTTTTGGAAAATAAAAGTATAAACTTTACTTGTTACAGGAGAAATCGGAAGACTCTTGGCAAGTGCCTCTCCATTTTTGGGGTGGTGGACCAAAGCCTTCATCACTGAAACTTTCCGACTCGGGCCATATTCCGGTGTCTAGCATCCCGATGATAATATCGCTTTCGGCGCTCGCTCTGCTCACATGTTTGGGGAAGCCCATGAAGTCCCATGACCTTGTAGTATGGAGTTGTTTCTTTTGATTTGGAAACACAGACACTACTCCGTCCATCTCTACAAAATATACATAGTAACATTTTTTTTTTAATTTGAAATTTTAACCAAACGTAAAAGAAATTGTGACTCAATAGTTTTATATTTTTATTCACAACTCATACTAACTTTTTCTGTAGTTTTTTTAACGAAATATGTTAAGGACACACGTGTTAGATGCGTCTATCATTAATTAGCACTGCTCTTTTTTTAATTGATGTCTAACTTCAATAGGAACACATCCCAGCAACGTTTTGACATTGAAAATTTGAAAACTAACAATTCATACCAACTTGTATTTAATATGGTTTTTATTACTCTCAATATTTTCATTTGATAATTTATGCTTGTGACATGCACTTTAACAAATTGTAGTCTTTTTTTTTTTAATCAAAATTGTGCTTGCAGTCAAAAAGTTGACCATTTTACCAGCTAGTTTCTGAACCTCGTCCTTGGTTAGCTTTGCCGCAAATCCGTTGAAACTCTTGTGGTAACTATGGATCAAAGAATCCGATGCATCTCTGTATGAATTATTTAAATTATTAACGCAGACGATGAGATTAATTTGTCAATTTTGCTTTTATTCCTCTCTTTAATTTTTCTCAAAAAAAAAAAAAAAACCACCAGAAAGAAAGCTTTTTCTATATATGCAAAAATTATAACCTGCCAAGTGCTTTTTGTAGTACGTTGGTGTGATGCGTAGAAGCCGAGAATTCTCCCTTCGGTCGTTCACCCATATAAACAATATGAATCTGTGTCCAAAACATGTACATATACACTACAGAAATTCAAGCTTGTAATCATAAATAATTATAAAATATGCTCATTAAATAATACTATTTGTCACGAATCATGATAACTGATCACTAATATATTTTTAGTCAATAATATTTTCTTATTAGAAAATTAGAATTGATTGCGTTTATTAAGAGAATTTAAAAAAATAGTCACTTTTTAGAAAATGATTTTAAAAATAGTCAAGGTTTCAAAATTTTAAGAAAATAGTCATTTTAGAAATTTATCACCTTGGTTAGAAATTTCTTACAGTAAATTTTATATGTAATTTTGTTATGTTAAGAAACTTCTTACCTATGTAAAAAAAAAAAAAAAAAAAATTATGACAGGTTTTAAATTTTTTAAAACTGTTGATATCTTTTGAAAAACACACCGTCTAACAAAGTTATTTACTTAACTAACCCTTGTATTAATCATGGAAAATGAAAACTTATTGTAATATATGATCACAAAAACATCGTAGATACGTTCCCAATTTAGGTCCTTTACTTAAAAAAGAAATATATGATCACAAAAAATTATATAAAATTTTACCTTTATAGTTAATTAAAGGTTTTTTTTTTTTTGTTGCTAAAAGTAAATTTTTAATATTACTGATATGAATATCTTGTAGAATACATGCATTTCTAAACTGGTCTCCAACAAAATTTAGCAATCCAATGTTTTTAGTTCTGATACTGGCATTCGTGTAGTAACCATTATATTATTATTCTTAATTATGAAGAGCCAAAAGCTTCCAGGAAAAGAAAAATGAAGGACCAAAAGTAAATCATGCTAAGAGACACTTGCCTGGCGATCTTCATTGCTGGCTAATGCGTGACCGCCAGTAATTAGGAGGCTTAACCCGAGGTTAATAAAAACAATCATATATTTAAATGTTCTCAAACTTTCCATCACAGATTAATTAACTTCGATCTACTGGCTCAATATCTAAATGAAGTTTCCACTTTTCATGCTGAGTTGGTGCAAAAGTGGGCTTTATATAGGACACAAGGGAAAACGAAATATTTTAATTGCTTTCTAAATCGGTTATTACATAGTAATCCAAGAAGAAAATACATAAAAAGCCGGAGGTTTAAATACTAACAAATAAGAATGTTCTTGTTGACAATTCACTATCGGCCCACTAATACTCCTTTTTTTTACTTTTATCTTATTTACAATTTCGAAGACATTGATCCAAAAAATGTTATATATATCCACATAGTTCACTGGGGAGTACAAAATTTTTCAATTTGCAATATAAAATAAGTCCGGCCCTTTTTGTAACATCACGACGTTCCTTAAGTCTGCCAATGGCTTTGTCTTGATATGATTAGTTGCCAATACTTGGTTTTTATTTTTATTTTTATTTTTCCTTTAGAAATATAACGGGTAATTAGAGTACTAGTTTTGTTTCCTAAATACGGAAGAGATAACGTGCTGGGAAAATCAATTTAATTAGGGGATTAATTGTCTCTCTTTCCTTTGTGTCGTATTGGATGTAAGGCGATATTATAGATTAGATTGATATGTGCAAGGAAGAGTGGAGTGTATCGTTTAATAATTTTCTTAGAAGTTTAAGCTGGTAAGTATAATTAAGGGAGATTTCGAAGAATGTCTCATTCTAGCACAATGATAATTTATGTCTCATGTGTGTTGCACTTTTAATTTATACCATAAAATTTATACTACAAATATAGAGTGAACATAAAGAGAGTAAATCACTTAAGACATAGATTATTAAGTGGCAAGAATGACTTTATTTTGAAATTCTCTCTATAACAATAAATATATATTTTGCACTTATTTACTCAATAAATAGCAAAGCCACGTGCTTTTGAAAAAAAAAAAATAGCAGACCACAATGGTTGAAGAAATAGCAATACCCAAATTCCTAAATCAAAATATCTACTATACGAGACTACTATGCTCGCTAAATAAAAAGATCCCCAAGTACTATTATTAGTTAAGATCCCGATTAAACACTTCTTTGTTTGTCTACGTATACTTCCATTAAAAGTTGTGTAACAAATGAAATAATTAAGGATAAGTTAGCATACCACGTAAAGATGCATGGAGTTGAGAGTCCATAATGCTCTCGAAGAGTAATTGATCATCTTTATGAATATCATTCTACTAGAGGAATTGATCCAACTACCTTGAGCCCAATGTCAGGATATCGGTTAATTTTTATTTTTATTTTTTGAATTACACAAATAATAAAACATTGCCATGAAAAAGGTTTTTATTTTTATTTTTTATTTATATATATATATAACTTTTTATATAATATATAAAAAAAGAGTTTTTTAGGCATTTAACCAAACTTTAGGGTAATTTTCTAGGATTTAGCCCTAAAATGTTGAAATTAAGGATTTAGCCATAAAATGTAACATTTTATATTACTTGTAACATATATACGTGTAAAAGTGTAATATTACATGTAATGAAATATGTGTTACATTTTATATTACATGTAAAGTTACATTTAATGTTACACTTTTTATATGTATATATGTTACATGTAACATAAATGTTACTTGTTATGGCTAAATCTTTAATTTCGGGAAACTATGACTAAATCCTTTAAATTTTACCTTTACAATGACTAATTGCTTAATTGGCCCTAAAAAAAATAAAAAATAATGTGTATGGTCAAGCCGAGCTTTACCGGGCCAGACCATAGGCCATGCGGCCCGACCGAGCCCACATTGCTATGGCTGGCCTACGGGTTGACTAAGGCGTCATGCTAGGCCTACCTTTTCTACTTTCGGGCTGGGCCCGAGTCCAAATTGCCACCTCTACGCTTGGGTTCAAGGAGAAGGTAACGGTGGAACTAAAGAAACCTAATGCCTTTATCTTTGAGGGAATTACAAAATAAGGTCATTTTTTATGGCTCTTAATAATTTATACGGCAAGTGGTGTACTCTTTTTATTTCCACTATATGTTTGTAGTGTAAATTTTGTGATATAAATTAAAAATACATCACATGAGGCATTGATTATCAATCTGTCAAGAATAAGGCATCCCTCAAAATATTATAGATTCTAATCATTAGCATGCTAACATTAAACGTCTAACTAGGGGGAAAAACAAAAGAAGTAGAAAAAGTTACGTACATGTTGCTGCTAGAGCAACAATTTTCATTTAGAGCACTTTTGAAAATACAGTTAATTCGCATATTACATATATCAGAATACTGATCATTTATTTTGCATAGCACTAAGTTTCTTAATTAGTTCAAATTTGATGCAAGCAATACACCCTTTTACCTTTGAACATAGACAACAATAGGACTTCTCACCTGATACGTTCCATCATCCCAGATAAGAGAAGCAGAAGCCACAATTTTCTTACCAATCGTCCCCCGCACCGTCACCGCATAGGATCGCTTCTCCCCGAGGGACGAAAAGGAAAGAACACTAGGGTTCACTGTGATTTCAAGTCCTTGGGGGACAGCCAATTTAGCCTTATATGTGGAAGACGCTGACCCTACGTTTGTGACGGTCCTATTGAAAACATGGTTGATTGATTCCGAAGGCGAGGCAGAGAGAACGAAGGCTGGGTAGTTTAGGTCCGAAGGCAAATAAATACCACTGCCTTGATTACATGAGCTATTGTTGTTACCAGTAACTAGTTGAAGTAATTTTGTACTATAACCTTGTCCACACAAGAAATTTATGTAATCCGCTTCGTCCGCATCATAAACTAATCCTGGATCTGCAGCCTTCAGAGGATTTATCTGTCCAGCTCCGTAAGCGAATTCGGCTTCGGGATTAATGCTGGAACTAATAGGACTAGCTGCAATCAATTTCGCGTATGAGAAATTTTGCATTGGCTTTAAACTGATGAAAATTTGTTGTTGGACCTAAATTATCAATAGCAAAAAAAAAAAAAAAAACTTATGATTTTTTCCAGCTTGTGTCCCTAAATTTCTGCTTAATTAGGCGATAACTTTGATTTTAACCTAAATTTGAAAAAATAAAAGGTAAAAACATGATATCTATACATATAATAAATATGAGTTGGGTTACTATTCATCCTCTCACAAACTCACTATTCATTTAGAGGTCAAGTTATTTTGTCATTTTGTAGTGTGTTCCTCCCCTCCACACCCCCACCCCCCCCCCCCCCCCCCCCCCCCACCCACCCCCCCGTAAGCCACCCTAACAATACACAAGGGGTGCCACGTGGCGTCTTCCAAACATGATATCTATACATATAATAAATATGAGTTGGGTTACTATTCATCCTCTCACAAACTCACTATTCATTTAGAGGTAAAGTTATTTTGTCATTTTGTAGTGTGTTCCTCCCCTCCACACCCCCCCCCCCCCCCCACCCCCCCCCCCCCCCCCCCCCCACCCCCCCGTAAGCCACCCTAACAATACATAAGGGGTGCCACGTGGCGTCTTCTGTGGACGACATGTGGCATTTCTTATTTTTTC
The DNA here is from genome assembly GCA_018132145.1 of Boehmeria nivea var. tenacissima. NCBI lineage: Eukaryota > Viridiplantae > Streptophyta > Magnoliopsida > Rosales > Urticaceae > Boehmeria > Boehmeria nivea. The sequence continues at coordinate 8,066,220 of CM030875.1, read as the reverse complement.
TTTTTTTTTAAATATTTTTCCTTTTTGAAAATTGTATTTAAGGGCATATTTTAAGGGTTTTTGAGAAATTCTTTAAGGGAATTTTAAGAAAATAGTACTGTTTACAAAATGATTTTAAAACATAGCCACAATTTCAAAAAATTTAAAAACTAGCCCTTTCAGAAATTTCTGACATGTGTCAGAAATTTCTTACAGCACATTTTATGTGTAATTTTGTTATTGTCAGAAATTTCTTACAGTGTGTAATGGCTAGTTTTTTAATTTTTTGAAACTGTGGCTATTTTTTGAAAGCACACAGTTCAAAATGGCTATTTACCTAACTGATCCAAATCTTAATATAAAGAGTTTTTTTCGCAATTTTAGGGGGATTTTTTTTGTAAATTCGTAAATTTTGGAGGTTTTTTTTTTTAAATTATCTTTCTCTTTTTTACTTTATTGATTTAATCGTTTCAATAGTTATTTTTTTGCTATAATGATCTCGAAAAAAAATTCTTGCCACGGTTGGATTCAGAATATTTTTCTCAATCTTTTGACACCTATTGTCATATACTTTTTTTTAACGTAACTATTTTTTATTTGTTCTAAGCTTTTTTTTTTTTAAGTTTGAAAAATTTTAAAAAGGTCCTTGTATTTATATTAAATAATAAAATTAACTCTTTAATTGTTCAAAATAACAAAAATATCAATTTTTTAAAAAAAATTTAAAAAATATACTTTATTATTTCTTTCGTCGTATCATATTTTTTATTAGTTATATTATTTTACATGCATGTAGCGCGTGTATAAAAACTAGTTTAGTATAAATAGAGGGGATAGTTTTTAAATATTTTCTTTAATGAGTGCATATTAAAATAATGGGAAGTTGCAGTAAATATCAAAAAAATTTCTTACCTTTTTTAAAAAGTAACAGATGGTTTAAAATATTAAAATAATAGTCATGTCAAGAGTATTATAACAAAATAAAGTAAAACTATATTCACACATCATGTAATATTTTAATTTTTGCTTGTTAAAATTGAAGTGTTAAAAAATTTCTCAAAAAAATTTAAGTGTATTTTGTTATTTTTCTCATAAAATTTTTGACATGGTAATTCTTTTAATATTATATGTTCTATTTTTTAAAAGTCTCATTCAATTATGACTTATTTTTTCAACCCACCCTTATATAATTACCCTTATTTAATCGAATAATACACTTAATTAATTAATTTATTTATTAATATTCCTACAATTAATGTGAACACTAATTCAATGAATTTGACACATTTAATCATATTTTCATAGTATTTGAGTGACATCAAGTAAGTGAAAGATGAGGCCTACCAGTAGTCATGAGGGATGACTTGATGGCCGCCGGAGACCACATCGGGTGGAACGATTTAACGTAGGCCGCTGCGGCGGAACCATGTGGACAAGACATAGAAGTTCCGGAGATTATATTGTAAGACAGTGATCTTTCGTCTTCGTCGGATCCTGAAACTGGGACGTATGGAGGCCATGCTGCCAAAATATACACCCCTGGTGCTGCTAAGTCTGGCTGTTTTTGCACAACGTACGTGAGGTTAGAAATGTTTTAAAAGAATTATTAATAGTAAATGTTTACATATTGATCATGGCCTAAAAATATTATCATGCAAAATAATGAGTTATAAGATGTTAATTTGCTCACTATATTACTCTTTTACAATAACTTTGAGGCTAATTCGGATGTATTTTAGGTTCTAGTAATAAGTAACAAAAAATTTACTTTTATTTGAAAAAATAAAAATTGCATAAAAATTATATTAAAATAATTCTATGTATCTAACCCAAGATCATACGAAACTGATAACGCCCATCGCTTGCCATGCTCAAATACAAAATCTTAGTTCACATTTACTTATAATCTATTAAACGTCCACGTAAACTTTTCATTTCAAACTTTTAATTTACCATTGCTTTTTTATTTCTTAGTAACATTCAAATAATAAACGAAATTACAATCTATACTAGCATAAATAACATGTATCATAGAGAAATGCAAAATAAATAAAAATAATAATAATAACTCAATTTACAATAGTATCTCGTTTGAACCTGCATTTTTAGAATTGTGTTAACGTGGCATTTTTTGAGACCAGGGGGTTTTTTTTCTTATTTATTTTATTTTGATATTAATTCTTTAAAACACAGAGAATTATACGTCGTTTTTAACATAACGTAGTTTTGTAGTTTTCATTCAATTATGATGTAAATGGCATAGTTATCGATTATTTTATATGAGCTAGTTAGGTAAATAGTCATTTTAAATAATGCATTCTTAAAAAGTAGTCACATTTTTTAAAAAATTTAAAAAATAGTCACGAAAAATTTAGGGCCAATTAAGAAATTAGTCATTTTAAAGGTGCAGTTTAAAGGATTTAGCCATAATTTTCATGAAATTATGGATTTAGCCTGAACATACGTGTAACATAATATGTCACATGTAAAATACGTGTAACATATTAACATAAATATGATACACGTATGTTATACGTGTAACATATTATGGTATACGTGCAATATATTATATTACATGTAACATATTATGTTAAAAGTATGTTACGGCTAAATTTTTAATTTTATGAAACTATTCCTAAAAAATTAACCAAAATTTTGGTTAAATCCTTAAAAATCTCAAAAATCTAATACCAATGTAAAAAATTTCCTACTAAAACAAAATTACACATAAAATTTACTATAGTAAATTTCTTATAAACGTAATAAAATTTATGAATGGCTACTTTCTTACAATTTTAATAGATTAGTTATTTTTTAAAATCACCCTCTAAGATATGGCTATTTTCATAAAGTTACCTTTTTTTAATGTAATTTTGAAAATTTAAAAATTAGTAACAATACCAAATGCTGAGAATAGCTATATTTAATAAGATTTTTCTTTGCATCTTTTTACATATATATATATATAACATACAAAAGATATAAAATAGTCATAAATGAAATCAAGTTTCACAAAAAATAAACAAAAAGAAATAGATGGATAAGACTAATATATATGTGTCTCCCAAAACTAAGGTACCTTTAGAATACTAGGCGAGATTGGATTGGGACCCCTTGATGAAAAGGTAGCTATATATGGGGCCAGCTTATCAGTTTCCTCGGTACTTTTGGATATTGATGCCGTTGGATTGCTACATAATTTTAATTGTGAGAAATTAATAAGGGAGATTGTAGGAAATAGCTAATTTGTTTTTATGTTTTCTAAAAAATAGTTTATGTTTCAAAATATTAAAAAATTAATCACCGTCAAACTTTTCGTAACAAAAAATATCAAACAAATATTTACATAATTAATAATCATTTCATTTATTAGTGACTCATTTTCTATCAATTTCTTAATTCTGTGTGATCAATAGACCGTATAAATATAAGACGTGCCTAGAGTTTTACCTTGTGGAGTTTATATAACTGTAAGTTTTGGTGAAGTCCTCCAACCAAAGGGAAGCTTCCGGCGCCGGAGAAATATCCGCAACTTGACCGGCGGCTTGGCGAGACGTTACGATGCCAACGACGCCGGCCGAAATGTCTCCGGGGTTTTGATCGCAAAGGAGAATTTTTCCCTTTACCAAGTCCTTATCCAATGACTCCGCGTAGCAATACCTGCGTTATCTAGTTCTATCACACATTTATATGTACTGATTTTTTTACCACAAATTATCATAAATATCAAATTTTTTGCATTTATCATAAATAAAATGTTTTGAAAATCATAACCAAATATCAAATAATTCAATTACTCACGGATTAAAGCCTCTAATTAGCGTTCCAATACACAACTAGTTAACGAGTTGATTATTTTCCTTAATTAATGAAAAAGTCACGTAAATATTGTTATTATAGTTTATAATTTGGATATTATTTTATCATTTCATTTTCTTTTTTAATGTACCATACCTAGATTCGGATGAAAAATATCCTGCCGAAGTATTTGGTGCATCTCCACCGTAAATCATAGGAAACATTTGATTCTTCAGGTCAAACGTATTTATTGATTTACCCTGCACATTGAAAATAAGAACAATTTAAGAATATGAAAAAAAAAGTTTAAAAAAAAAATTAAAGAGGAATTCTCTTGTGAGTTTTGTTTTTTTGTTGTAAAAAAAGTCGTTATGGATCATCAAAATGACTAAACTTTTGATGTAATCTATACCTGATAAGTCTTATTGTTACCCAATTTCACATTGTTTAGGAAGTCACGGTCAATGGTGCTAGCTGCCACAGACAGAGACCAAGGTGCAACGTTTCTAACCGTCAAGGGGTTCGGGCCTCGGTTTCCGGCCGAAAACGAGGTCAGAATCCCTTTTCGCACTGCATGAAAGGAACCGATGGCATTCACGCTCCTGAAGTAGTCTATGGCGGTCGAGCTAAGAGAGACGGAGATGATGTCGACTCCGTCTGCAATGGCATCGTCGAAAGCCGCAAGGATGGTGGCGTCGCTGCAGCCGGCTTTCCAGCATACTTTGTAGACAGCAATGCGGGCGGACGGAACCGCTCCTCGTGCCGTGCCGGGGGCGAAGCCCAACACGCTCGCGCCGCCCACGACGCCACCAGCTGCCGTGGACGCCGTGTGCGTCCCATGCCCGTCCGAGTCTAGTGGGGACTTGACATCGCCTTCGTCAAATAATTCCTCGCTGAAGTAGTACCTCGCTCCAATGATCTTACTGTTGAATTATTGGGCATTTAGACAAGATACAATACCAGAGGCAAAATAATTACTACTATAGTCGTGACTACTCTTGAAAGAACTGTTTTCTTAGTAAGTGTTCCTTTGTCAGTAATGCGACACTGTCAGAGAACACAAGAAATAACTAAAACTGAGATGAAGATATAAATGACTAGGAATTTATTTCAAGTGCAAAAATAGGGATTCTCTGGTGGTTTTTTTTTTTAATGATCGAAATAATTCTAAATCGTGAGATTTATCAATTTTGATACACTAAATTTTTATTTATTTTTTACTCAAATTATATATTTTAACAATGACATGACTTAGTGAGGAGTATCTATTATTAAGACCTCACTATTGTAATAGAGGATCTACTGTTACAAGTAATGTTTGCAACAACGGCTCAACAATTTGATTGTGTAGACTAACTGCTAAAGCTTATTTGAGGAAAAAATGTTGTTCGGTCCGAAATTATTTCATATTTTAGTGCAAAAACATAAAATTTCTTTGTTACAACAAAGTTTGGCTTTTCTTTTCAAATTTTTAGGAATTCCTAGTTTATCTTTTAATTTTCAAAAACTTGTAAATATATTCCACCAGCCACATTTTCATGCAGACATTTGGATTTTTTTTTTTTCGTTTAAAATCTCATAAGTACCTTATATATAGAATCGGTACAGTATTTAAGTTTTCTAACGACACTAACCCTTTATGTTTTAGGTTTTTCGCTTTTATTTATATACCAATTTATAATAGGAATGTGGATATATACATGATTGTCAGTACTTTCTTATCCAAAATTGGGTGAAGTAGGGAAACACTCAAAATTTACACAAAAATAAAAATATATGCCCAAACTTTTGAAGTAATTAAGTAACTAGTCAATTTGTTAATTACTTTCATATGCTTTTTGTTAGTGTTTCTATAATTGGCATTTTATTTGCAGATTAATTATTCAATATTTGGTAGTTATTGCTTAATTGATTTATCTTGATTTTTGAGAGGGCTGTAATTTATTAGCTGTGATATCATTTTTACTCACTAATCTCTCTATGTTTGGAATGTTATTATTCGTCATTAATTGGAGAGATTTTATTCGGTCAACTTTGGTGAGATTCTGTCTGGGTGTTCTTGGGGGTGTTGCTCAGAGACAGGTTGAGACACCCTGTCTGGATCATGGAAAATGAAAGTTTCTAGAAGATTGTTGACCAAGCATTTGATGATTATCTCTACAGCTCATTCACGTTCATCACTGATTATTCTTTCTTAATGAAAAAATATTCCATGAGTAATAAAGATTATTACACACATTTAATTGGATAATTAATGTGCGCTTTTCATTAAAAGTCTTCACCTTGCTTGGCTTTTTTATTCTACGTTGAAGACATTTTTCATTGATCTCTTTCATTTTGTATTCTTGAGAGTTTGTACTTTTCTAGGTTTGAGAGAGAGAGAGAGAGAGAGAGAGAGAGAGAGAGAGAGAGCGTGTGTATATATTCCTTCTTCAGATAGAATAGTGTGTTAGGTGAGGTTGTTTTTATGGGTGTTTCAAGATTGTAAACAGATTGTACTGGGTGTCACACGGGAGTGTACTGTGAACGGCTCAAGGGTAGATCACTAGGTCAAAGGGAAAACGACAAAAGAGAGTAGAGGGATTCTAATATTGTATAAGTTTGTGAGTCCTTGTTTGGACGTTTCTAGTAGATTTTTTGCATCTGGGCGTAGTCCCGCAGATGTAGGCATTGCCGAACTGCATAACCAATTCTCCGGTGTCATTTTATTATTCTTCTCATTTTATTATTCTACACCCTGTGTTGTTTATCTCATTTTACCTTATGTTTGGGCAAACCATTTTGCCCATCCTATCCCATTTCTTGGGATTGTCAAAATGGTTTGAAAATAGTTTGGAAAATGGTTAGAAAAATGAGTACAATGGTTTGACTTTACGAATTTTGAGGTGGTATAAATGGTTGAGATTTAAAGATATTATACACGGATTTGTAAAGTTTAACAAAAGGGTTAAAAAAAATAGAATGGAATGGAATAGTTTGTAGGATTAGAAAAATAAAAAAGAAGATTGGAATAGTATGGAATGGAATGGGATGGTTTGGGAGTGGTTGTCAAACATGGGGTTAGTATCACCCTGTGTTCTTTGATGGTGTTTCTGACATTAACAAAGAACACATACTAACAAAACGGTTCATACAATTGGTATCAGAGCGGGACACTTACTCTAAGTGAGATCCGTGGTATTTTCAGTTTCGTTTTATCGAGATGGACTTCCTAAGAGAGGGAGGTTCGGTGCAGCGACCACCACTTCTAGATGGCACGAACTACTCCTATTGGAAGGCGCAAATGAAGGCATTCATCAATTCGATGGATGAAAGAGTTTGGAGAGCTATCTAAACCGGATGGACTCACCCAATGAAAGGACAATAAGAAGTGAGAATATGTGAAGAAGCCGGAAGTAGAATGAACTATGGATGAAGATGGACTTGCCAACTACAACTCAAAAGCATTGAACTCTATTTTCAATGTTGTTGATGCGAATCAATTCAAACTCATCTCAACATATGAAATAGCAAAAGACGCATGAGAGATTTTGGAGACTGCTCACGAAGGTACTCATGTTGTATGATTATCTAAGCTTCGAATCCTCACTACTCGTTTTAAAAATCTCAGGATGAAAGAGGAGGAGTTAATCAGAGAGTTCAATGCCTGTTTGTGTGATATTGCAAATGAGGCGTTTGCTCTTGGTGAGAGATTTTCAGAGGATAACCTTATAAGAAAATTACTTAGATCCCTTCCAAGGAGATTCACCTACACAGTTACAGCCATAGAAGAAGCGAAGGATATTTAAATAATGAAGTTGGAGGAGCTTATCGGTTCTCTCAAAACATTTGAAATGAATCTAGAGGAAGAAAGGGGCGAAAAGAAGAAAAAAGGAGTTGCTCTACAAGCTGAGGATGATGAATATGTCTACCATGATGATGATGATCTTGATAAGTCTATTGTCATGTTGTCAAAAAATTTCAACAGAGTTATGAGCAAGTTTAATAGAAGCGGTCCAAGAAGAGGAGTTTCTGGAGGTGCGGTACCCGGCGTTCAAACACCACGGAGGAACACCACTACCAATTATAATAATTCTAATGTAGTTCAAGAAACAAAACTAGAGGAGTCAATAATTCTGATCAAAGAAATAAAGGAATCCAATACAAAAAATGTGAAGGATTAGGACACATTCAGTCCGAATATGTCAATACCATCAAAAAGAAGAACAAGTCGTTGAATGCCACATGAAGCGACGAAGATTCCGACTACAGCAAGGAAGATGAAGCTAATTTCACTGCTTTTGCTTCTATAACTAATAATGCAGTGTTGAAGAAATTGGTGGCTCATCCGGTGTTGCTTCTTGTGGTCCAGGAAGTGTAAAGACACTAGTGTACGAAAGTAGTGATGATGAATAACTCATGGAAGAAGCGCTAATTCAATCCTACAAATTGATGCACAAGAAATAGAGTGAAGCGGTAAAGGCCGATGAGAAACTTACTGGGCAGATTGTTTAATGTAACATCGAGAATAACAAACTGAAAAGAACCATTTCAGATCTTGAAGACAAGTTGAAGGAGAGCCAAACAAATGTTGCTACACTCACCGCAGAATTAGAAGGCATGAAAAAATCGGTAAAAATTTTGAATTTTGGTTCTTCTAAGTATGATGAAATTCTGAATGCAAGAATAACAGATAAGATACATGTTGGCTTGGGATATACTAGAGAACCAAGAAGTTCTCAAACTGTCTTTGTCAAAGCTAGTACATCCGAAGTAAAGATTCATGATGACTTGAAGCATAAAGCCAGTGTTAGTACACCAGCTAAAACACTTGCTGTTACTCAAGCCAGAAGACACCCTGCAGATTTGAATCAAATCAGAAACAGAAGAAGGATTCCTATATCTCATTACTGTAACGAAAGAGGTCATATTCGGCCCCGTTGTTATTAATATTTTACAGATTTAAGGAGAGCAGATCAGGATAGAGCTCTAGCACCAAGACCTGGAAAGCAAGTATGGGTAAGGAAACCAGAAGCTAGATGCAATGTTGTGTTTATTTTCCCCAAGCCTTCAGCAAAGCATGCTTGGTACTTTGACAATGGGTGTTCCAGGCATATGACTGGTGAGAAGGCATTTTTGGAAGATGCTCAACCCTGTGTTCAAAGGCACCATGTTACATTCAGTGACGGTGTCTCAGCTAATGTGGTTGATAACGACACTCTTAATATTTCTAGTTTGCTAAGACTAACTGATGTTTGGCTTGTTGAAGGATTGAAAGCAAATCTTATCAGTATCAGCCAGTTATGTGATCAAGAGCTATTTGTGAGGTTCAATAAAAACAAGTGTTTGATTGTTGATGAATCAGAAACCTGTGTCATGGAGGGTGTTAGATCAACATACAATTGTTACCTCCTTATTCCACCAAAAATTTGCCTTAAGGCTGGAGCAGATGAAGCAGAACTATGGCATCGCAAGCTTTGCCATATGAACTATAGAGGAATAAAGAAGGCTATCTCAGCTGGTGCTATCCGTGACTTTTCTAACCTGAAATCAGAATCCTCAAAATTTTCTGGACCATGTCTAGAAGAAAAGCAAGTCAAGGTGTCTCACAAGGTGTTGCAACACCTAGTTACAATACGTGTACTTGAACTCCTATACATAGATCTTATGGGTCCTATGCAAGTTGAGAGCATTGGAGGAAAGAGGTATGCCTTTGTCTGCGTAGATGATTTTTCTTGTTACTCAGAGGTGCATTGTGTACGTGAAAAATCAGATACCTTCAAAGTATTCAAAGGGCAGTGTTTCAGACTTAAAACTGAGAAGGGATGCAACATTGGCATGATACTGTGATAATGGAAGGGAATTCGAAGTGATCATGGAAGGAAATTCGAGAATGTTATTTTTGCAAAATACTGTGATAAGCATGAGATAACACATGAATTTTCTGCTTCAAAAACTTCAGAGTACAATGGTGTTGTAGAGCGGAAGAATCGGACAATTCAAGAAATGACTCATGTTATGCTAAATGCCAAGGGTGTTTCACACAGGTTCTGGGGAGAAACAATGAACACCGCGTGTTAAATCAATCGGGATTACTTGAGGCCAGGAACAAGCATGACACCTTATGAAATCTGGAAAGGGAGGAAACCCAATGTTCAATATTTTCATGTTTTTGGAAGCACTTGCTACATTCTGAATGATAGAGAGCACAGGGGCAAGCTTGACTCGAAAAACGACGAAGGGGTATTTCTCGGATATAAACAGTCATGCTTATCGGGTCTACAATAAAAGGACGAAGACAGTTATGAAGTCTGCTAACGTGGTTGTTAATTATACAGGTGAAGATGTCATGAAGGTCCTACATGGTAGAGAAAGCAATGATTTCAGAAGTAAAGAAGTCTCAGAAGAAGTTGCTACCGGTGTTCCTAACATTGCTCCAGCTACAGAAGGTGTTTTAGATGGTGTTGCTGACACTGAGAATAAAGAACACCAAGGTGATGAATTCGATCGATACTCGAAAGGTTTGTCGAGAAGCATCCAAAAGAATCACTCGCCTGAAGATGTTATTGGAAGTTTAGATGATAGAGTTCGTGAGATGATTGGAAATGTGTGCTTCACCTCTACCATTGAACTGAATAATGTGAAAGAAGCATTGGGGGACGAGCAATGGATCATGGCCACGCAAGAAGAACTCGCCCAATTTGAACGGAATAAAGTTTGGGACTTGGTTCCAAGACCAAATGACACCAATGTTATCGGAACCAAGTGGATTTTTAAAAACGAGTAGGACGAGAAAGGTAACATTACTCGTAACAAGGCGAGGTTCGTAGCACAAGGGTATACTCAAATAAATGGCATTTATTTTGATGAAATATTTCACCTGTTGCTAGACTTGAATCAATTAGATTATTACTTATTATCTCATGTGCTCTCAGATTCAAGTTGTTTCATATGGACGTAAAGAGTGCTTTCTTAAATGGCATTCTTAATGAAGATGTGTATGTTACTCAACCAAAAGGTTTTGAAGATCCACAACACCCCGACCATGTGTATCGATTGAAAAGGTCCTCTATGGATTGAAGCAAGCCCCACATACTTGGTATGAAAGATTGACGGAATTCCTTCTGAACCGTGGCTATAGTCGAGGGGGAGCAGATAAAACTCTATTGATCAAGAAGGTAAAATCCGACACCATTATTGCTCAAATATATGTTGATAGTATTGTGTTCGGATTGGTGTCGCAACACCTGGTGGACGAGTTGGTTGAACAAATGAAAACAGAATTTGAAATGAATATGGTGGGTGAGCTCACCTACTGTCTTAGATTACAAGTCAAGCAGTCTAGTGATGGAATTTTTATATCCCAAAGCAAGTATGCCAATAATCTGGAGAAGAAATTTGAGTTACAGGGTGCCCAACCTAAACGAACATCAATTAGTACACACACCCGGCTTACAAAGGGTGAGAATGGTGTCTCAATGGATCAATGTCTTTACAGGAGCATGCTTGAAAGTTTGCTTTATCTCACTGGTAGCTGACCTGATCTTTGCTACAGTGTTAGTGTTTGTGCGTGGTTTCAAGCAAATCCTAAGGAGAGTCACTTAGCAGCCGTCAAAAGGATAATCAAATATGTAAGTGGAACTATTGATTTTGGCATTTGTTATTTCCTTGACACTAACCCAAGTCTTGTTAGTTTTTGTGATGCGGACTAGGCTGGTAATGTTGAGGATCACAAGAGTACTTTTGGTGGGTGTTTCTATCTAGGAAACAATCTTGTCTCCTGGTTCAGTAAGAAAAAAAATTATATATCTCTCTGCACAAGGCGGAATATATTGCTACAAGAAGCTCGTGTACTTAGTTGCAATGGATGAAGCAGATGTTAGAAGACAATGGTGTCACACAGGGTGTTTTAATACTGTATTGTGACAACACTAGTGCCATAAACATCTCAAAGAACCCTGTGCAGCATTCTCGTACCAAACACATAGACATTCGACACCACTTTATTAGAGAGCTCCTTGAAGAAAAGATTATCAGCTTGGAGCACGTAACCACTGAGAAACAGCTCGCTGATATCTTCACCAGAGGTCTTTGATCATAGGATGTTTGAAGAATTGAGGTCCGAAATTGGACTCTGTGTCATTTGAGCTCTTCATGTCGTTTTTGTCTTTGTAAAAAAAAAAAAATGTACGGGTTTAGTACATTTTTGGTGCACCACCATAGACTACCCACTTTTCCTTTGACCTTCCTCTTTTTTCTTTCCTTGGCGATTTTTCTGGGAATAGAGGGGAAGTTGTGTCTTGGGTAGTTTATTTTCGGTTCCTAAACCGTTCAGAGTGGGTTTGTGCGATTGAGTCTTGGGGTGTTGGGTATTCTTCGTGTGGCGATTTTCTCTGAGTATCGGTGTTTGTATGTGAGAGTTTTAGTTTTCGTGGTCGCCATTGTTGAAGGTTGGTGGTGTTTGGTGTCGTTGTGGTGCTGGTATTTGGGTTTGTCGTGTGTTTGGATGTTTGGATCTTGCGATTTGCTCTTTCGCAGTGTGGGTATTTCAGGTGCTCGGTGAAGATGGTTCGTGCCAGTGGTTCTGGTTTTAAGAAGGCCCCGGCTAAGAAGAAGGCTCAGGCGAAGAAAAGTCCATCGGAGAAGAAGAATACGTCGGTGAAAAAGGCTTCGGCCAAGAAGAAAGCGGCTAAGAAAGGAGAGGGTTCCACTGGCCCCTCTGTACATGTTCAGACCCAACCAATCTCCTATGTTCTCTGCAAAGAGATTATTCCATACAATCCACCAGAGTTTGTGGCGCGTCTCGAAGCAATTTTGAATCTTTCTTCACGCCGAGAGGAATGTGTTGAAGATGACAAATGTGTTCTTGCCTCTGTGTCTGAAACACCTGGTCTGGTTCCCTCTGATGCTCAAATCTGAAGACTATCATTAAGTCTATGCAGATGCTGTTTCTTTTCCATAGGATTCCGAGGGTACTACTCATCGCTCAGGTCAGTCTGAATTTTCTCCTTCTATGGATGTTGCTATTACTGATATTGTTGAGGAAACTGTTGTCCTTGGTGTTCAAACACCGGGTAGTGAGCCCATTTTTCCTCTATCTGGGAGTGCACAGGTTGTGTCCAATCCATCCATTGCTTGGGGTCCTAATTTCACAGATTGAATCTCTGAAGATTTGCCAAGAAGGTCTCCCCGTCAGCTTGTATCTGCCTCATCATCTAGGAGCAAATGCAAGAAGAGGGTTAGAATTGTGGAAGTGGAGTCTGATGTTGAAGTGTGGAATTCTGAAGATGATGCAGAGATTGATGCTGTACTAGAATTTGAGGAAGATGCTCCTCTAAGAAGAAAAAGCAGTTGTCGAAAGGAAAGGCTTCAATTGACTTGGGTGTTGCTAGCGGTGCTTCTGCCAAGAAGAAGAACACCAACGTCAAGGGGAGTGAAGATCAGTCTGATGAGTCTCCATCCTCTCCAAATATTGTCCCACCCATTGTTCTTCGTTTTGAGGGTCTCAAGAAATTCTGGGATGATGTGTGTTACCGCAACTTCATTGTTGAAAGGTTTGTTGAGACTGGATTTTTTCAGAAGTTGGATATAGTGGACTTGTTGTAGAAGCAACACCTATATCGCTCTATTTCAGATCTTGCACCCTATGTTACAGAGGCTGTTTTGGAGTTTTATGTGAACTTGATCAAGGATATGTTTGATCCTTATGCTGATGATTATGGGAAGGCATATGTTTGTGAGGTCTTCTTTGAGTTTACCCCTTCCATCATTAATGACTATTTTGGTCGTAGTGACATCAATGAGGTTTGGTTCATTCCGGAGTATGATGAGATCGTCAACACTTTGACGGGAGGTGTTCGAACTACTTGGTGCAAGAACGAGGCTTTCCCTACCTCCAAGCTGACTTCCAAGTATGCCATTCTGCATAAGCTCCTTGTCATCAACTGGCTTCGAAGAAATCACAAGATCGGTGCTCTTATGTTGGTGGTTGTTCTCCTATTCAAAATAGGAACCGGTGTTCCCTTCAACCTTGAGAAGCTCATCTTTACCCAGATTGGTTGCCATGTTGAGTGCTCTTCTTGAAACATATCGGTTGGTTATCCATCTCTGATCTTTGGGATTATGGCTAGTCAAAATGTGGATGCAGTTCGTACAGGTGAAAAGTATGAGAAGGATATTGGGGACTTCTCTATCAGTAAGAAGTTATTTCAGGGACACTATGTTCAGGATATTCAAGGGAAGTTGTTGTTTCCTGAAGGCCCCAGTGTTCCTAAGGGTGTTATAACACCCATGTCTGAAGATGATCTTGCTGCTACACGGAGGTTTCTTAAGGCTGATCTGGCATTTCTTGTGGCTCAAAAGAGGAGTATTGCAGTGAGGAAGAAGGAGATTGCTATTTTCATCAGCAAGTTGGAGTCCTCTGGTGCTTCCTCGTCGTCTCAGCTTGCAGGTTCTGGTGGTGTTTAAGCTAGTATTCATCCTGGTGTTCCAGTCTCTTCTGCTGCTGATGTTCCTTCCTCCAGTGTTCGTGTTGGTATTTCTGCTTCTTATGCTGCTGTTACCAAGAATGAAGATCCAGCTCTTACGGATAAATCAAGCATCTAAGCTGTCTGGTTATTTTCTACTTTTCTCTTTTTGTCTTTGTCTTTTTGGTTGGCAAAAAGGAGGAGTAGTATCTATAAACCTTGTTATTTTGCTTCCGCTTTTAGACTCTGGTGTTTGTCAAGATGTTACTTCACTTGGTGTTTCAACTATTCTTTTGGTTTGGTTTGTTGCTGAAGACTATAGAGAGCTTATTATTGGATAATCTTCTTCAATGGGATTTTGCCAAACAAAAAGGCCAAAGAGGGAGATTGTTAGTATTTCAATCATTGGCATTTTGTTTGCAAATTAATTATTCAATATATGGTAGTTATTGCTTGATTGATTTGCCTTGATTTTGAGAGAGCTGAAATTTATTGGCTATGATATCATCTTTACTCACTAATCTCTCTATGTTTGGAATGTTATTATTCGTCATTAATTGGAGAGATTTTATTCGATCAACTTTGGTGAGATTCTGCCTGTGTATTCTTGAGGGTGTTACTCGGAGACAGGTTGAGACACCCTGTCTGGCTCAACGAAAAAAAAAAGTTTCTAGAAGATTGTTGACCAAGCTTTTGATGATTATCTCTACAACTCATTCACGTTCATCACTGATTATTCTCTCTTAATGAAGAAATATTCTATGAGTAATGAAGATTATTACACACATTTAATTAGATAATTAATGTGTACTTTTCATGGAAAGTTTCATCTTGCTTGGCTCTTATATTTTACATTGAAGACATTTTTCATTGATCTCTTTCATTTTGTATTCTTCAGAGTTTGTTCTTTGCTGGGTTTGAGAGAAAAGTGAGAGAGAGAAAGAGAGAGCGTGTGTATATATTCTTTGTTGAGAGAGAAGAGTGTATTGGGTGATGGTATTTTTATGGGTGTTTCAAGATTGTAAACAGATTGTACTGGGTATCACACGGGAGTGTGCTGTGAAGGACGAGGGGATCTCGTCAAGGGTAGATCACTAGGTCAAAGGGGAAACGACAGAAGAGAGTGGAGGGATTCCAATTTTGTATAAGTTCGTGAGTCCTTGTACGAACGTTTCTAATGGATCTTTCGCATCTGGGCGTGGCCCCGGCCGCATACGTAGGCGCTGCCGAACTGCGTAACCAATTCTCCCGTGTCATTTTATTTTTCTGTTGATTTTATTATTCTACACCTTGTGTTGTTTATCTTGTTTTAGTATCACCATGTATTCTTTGTTGGTGTTTCTGAAATTAACAAAGAATACCTACTAACAAAATGGTTCTTACACTTTTGGTAACTAATAAGTTAATTACTATCAATTATCACTATTTAAGTGATTGAAACATTTGAGTATTTTGTTATATTTTTTAAAAGATTGAGTATTATTTTGAATTTTCTTGTGTTTTTATTACAAAATTTCAATTTCCTATTTGAATTTTTAGGAATTCTTGAATTATACTTCAATTTTTATAAAGCTTTCAAATATATACCTTGGCAAAATATTCATAGAAACGTATTGATTTATTTTCAAATCTCATCAGTACCCTTTGGAACTGATAGTAGGGTGTTCATAAGAAACCAAAATTCACACACCCGTCCGTCCAAAATCGAAACCGCCCAAAAAATTCAAGAAAATAGTAAACCGAAAATTTTTTGGACAATTTTAGGTTTTAACGAAAAAATTATGGACAGTTTTGGATTCTAAAATTAAAATTTTTGTTTACCAAACCCGCTCACTATTTTTAATTTAATCTTATTTTTTTTATTGTCATTTATCTAAAATACCTCATTATTGTTCTTACATATTAATTTTTGCTTAAATCTCATATTTATATGTAAATATCATTGCTTTGCTTTTCACATGTAAAAAATAGTTTAAAAATTATCTTTTATAACTAGTATAATGTAACAAAATAACTATAGATTTTTTTTGATAAACCGCTCAAAATCTACCCAAAATCAGCATACTAAAACTGAAACCGCTCAATACCTGAAAACAGCCCAATGTTAATCTATTTTAGGCTTTGTAATTACACTTAATTATGACTCCTAATGTTTTTCCCTTTTATAATTTATATATTAGTTTACAATACTAGTCAAGATTTATATATATATATATATATATATATATATATGTTTGTTTACGTACTTGTTACAACTAAAATTGTGTGATGCTTGGCATGTGCCTTTCCATTTTGCCGGCGATGGACCAAATCCTTTGTCATCGAAACTACTTGACTCCGGCCAGATTCCGGTGTCAATGACGCCGATGATGATGTCGCTTTCGACTTTGCTTCTCTTTACTTGCTGAGGAAATCCAATGAAATCCCATGACCTTGTTGTTTCGAGTTTCTGTATTTCGCTAGGGAACACTGACACTACCCCTTGTTTCTCTACAACAAATTTATAAATAATAAAAAATATGGTTGTCATGGCAAACATGAACTAATTTATTAATTCTTTTATAACCGTATGATGGGAGAAAACTTGATTATATGTTACAAAAATAAAAGTTCAGTCATATTTATGAAGTCGGTCTACATTATTAATAATAAGGTGAATTAATGTTATTTTTATTCCATGATCAATTAGTAACTAGCAATTTATACCGTCCAACAAAATAAGAGATAATTATGTAAATGATCATTTTCTGAATGATATTTTAAAAAATAATCAATGTTTAATTAAAAAATTAATCATTTTTTTAACTAGGTGATGACGTGCATTTATCTTTATGCCCTTAGTATTTTTATGCATTAGTGACTAATGACTTAATATTTGAAAACGTTGGTCATTATTTTCTTAAAACATAAATCAATAAATGGCTAAATACTAAATAGACAAACGAATAATACTATAACATGCTTCACTCACCGGCCATTTCTTGCGCTTCTTCGTCGGTAAGCCTTGCAGCGAATCCGTTGAAACTTCTTTTGTAGCTATGAAGTAGAGATCCTGGTGCGGCATCGCTGTATATATAGATACGCCAGAAGTGAAATTAATTGAAACTGTGATACTAAAAAAACTTTGCTAATTTTTTTTTAATTAATTCGCCTTTAGAAATTGAGCATTGGTAATTACACTAAATCCATGCTATATTACTACATTCAAATTTCCAATTCCTAAAAACTTGACTATTGCTAAGATTCATTAAATTGTCACGCTCTCTACGAAAGCTAGCAAATAATCGTTGGTTCATTTTAATCTTTTAAAATTTTAGTAACTTTTCCAAACCAATTAATTGTGACAACTTGACCCAGCATTGAATTACTATCACATGCATCTTGTCCCGCCATGTCACCTAGCTCTAGCTGGAGAATTTTGTGGCGCTAGTGAGAATGCAATTTTTCTTCTTTTTATTTTAATTTTTTTTATTCATTAAATATAGACAGGCACAATAAAATTAATATGTACCTGCCGACAACTTCTTCTACCATGTTGGCGTGAATATCTGACTGCGTAGCAACTTCATCTTTCATTTTATCACCCATATATACAATATAAGCCTGCGTCAGAAATATATATGTTACGCCAATATAAAAAGGATATATTTAAATGTATAACCATTGATGCGTGATATTATACCACTGCGCATATATATGTTATTATGTGTCAATAAAAAAATTCAATAAAAAAAAAGTACGTATAGTATGTGGTAGTATATTGTTAATGAGGTTGTTCTTAGGCAGATATCTAATGTAGAAAAAATATATCGAGTCAAAGCTGAAATCTAGCAGGAAAGAAAAAAAAATAAATAAAAACGGTGCGTCTTGATCTTTTATTAGTGGACTGTGGCTAATTAATTAAGACTAGTCCATATCTAGATAAGTGTACAGTATCTAAATTTACTCAGGATTTCCTTATTTAGTGAAGAGATTTGATTGTTTTGGAAATTTACCTTTTTGCCATCGACCTCAGAAGCCGAATAATGGCCACTTAACAGAGTGGAAATGAAGCAGAGGAGGAGCAACCATGAAAGAGCCATTTGCTTCGTAGATATAATTTTTCTATTCTAAAGTGGGTATTTATATATCCAGTTACAGCTCCGTTATAGTTGTTCACATAAAAGAAAATAAATGAAAAAAAAAACTAAAAATAAACTTGGAAAGTAATTGCAATAATATTCCAATCCTACATGGAAGAAAAATCCAGCCAACCAATAATTAATTGCATCTGTACGAGTTTTTGAAAGCATTTGGAAAAGTAGACTTATAAGTCAACTGTTATTTGAAGCGGGCGATGCAGGGAACTAAAGTCGGATATAAATAATATGGTAATACAGCGATATTCTCTAATATTTATTTATAAATTTTATTATTTATCACAGTTTATCTATAGCAACTCTCGTTGGACACATTATTTTAGTTTACTTATACAAGGGTTTAAAGGTCATACCTAAGAGACATAACTTGCAATACATTAACTTGAAGATAAGTAGCGAAATGGGTCATATATTACAGTAGTTTAGATCTTCCGTCCCTGGTACAAGAAATTTACACCTAAGCAAAACCATTTAAATTTTTAATTATTTTTTATTTTATTATATTTTATAATAACTCTTTTTGTTTAGATGTCAAAATTTTATTTGAAAATAGAAAAAAAAGGGACAGATGATTTGGATTCCGATTAAAACTAGCCCATCATGTATACAAAAAACTAATTCCCCATATTCTGATTATCCCTTTTATTCCTTAATATGTGCTATTTGCTAATAGCTTTCCATGTATGAATGCCTTTTACATTGGCACATAGACAATAATAGGACTCCTCACTTGGTAAGTACCATCATCCCACACCAGAGAAGCTGACACCACAGTTTTCTGATCCATCATTCCCTACACCGTCACCGCATAGGATCGCTTCTCTCCGAGGGACCAGAACGCGAGAACATCGGCCTGGTGGGGCAACCAAGTTAGACTTATAGGTGGAACTCGGCGACCCTACGTTTGTGACCGTCCTATTGAAAACCTGGTTGATTGGTTCCGAAGGCGAGGCAGAGAGAGCAAAGGCCGGATAATTAATCAAGTCGGAAGCCAATCGAGCACTGCCGGATTTGGGACATGAGCTCTTACGATTTCTGGTAACTATTTGTAATAACACGGTGCTGTAGCCTTGTCCACATAAGAGATTTATGTAATCTGCTTCAACCGCATCGTACACTAAACCAGGATATGCGGCTTTCGAAGGATCGATCTGTCCAGAACCATACGCAAACTCTGCTTCGGGATTGATATCCGGCCTCAATGGATTAGCTGCAAAGAATTTAAAATTTGGAAACTTGCCCCCAAAATAAAACTTGTTAACTATTTTGCAATTGAACATAATTGTGATGTTTTAAGATCCTTAGAAAACAGAAGTATCGAAATTTCGAGAGTAACATGATTATCGTGGCGGTAGTCATAAGAGCGGACTTTATAGTAGCAGGAGACCAAGTCGGGTGGAACGATTTGACATACGCTTCCGCAGCAGAAGCATGCGGGCAGGCCATTGATGTGCCGGCGAGTATATTGTATGTCGTTCTTCTAATGTCTTCGTCGAGGCTAGAAACGGAGACGGATCCAGGCCACACTGCCAAAATATAGGTCCCGGGGGCTACTAACATGAAACATTAGAAACTTAAAAAGTCTTATTTATTTATTTATTTTTGGTGATTAGAATTAAAATTAGTTGAATATGGAATTCATTAACTATATGGCAGATGACCAATGCTAAAAATTAGAATATAAAAATCTTGGATAATCGGCTCTCTTCATGAGTTGTGGTCAAACTTAAATTACATTATTCAGATTTTAGTGTACTTATCTAGTTTGTAAATCTAATAATTTGTTGGTATGTTTAGGAGTAATTTGATGGGCAGAGAACATGAAAAAGAAAATGGAATCAATTTACTTGTAAGTCATAATTACCTTGAGAATATTAGGGGTGAACGGATTAGGACCCCTTGATGAATATGAAGCAATATAAGGGGCCAATTTATCTGTTCCCTCTTTAGTCTTTGATATTGATGCAGTTGGTTTTCTGCTCAAAATTGAACTATTAGAGAAAAAAAAATTTCTTTTTTTCATGTCTTAATTAATAACTAAACTTCAGTGAATATCCTAATTCAGCAGTAAATTTAAATAAAATACTATAGCAGCTTATAAAATGTGGCAAAATAATTGGTGTATTGAGTAATTAGAAGTAGTTTTGAAATATATATAAATATATATATATCGTACCTTGTGGAGTTTAAATAGACATAAAGTTTCCAGCTATCCTCCAAGCTTCCCAAATTCCCCGCCGGACATGACGACTCCAACCGCCCCCGCCGACATGGCCCCTGTCCCGAAGGTGTACGTGTCGCAAAAGACAATTTTACCCTTCACCAAATTCTTGTCTAGCGAGTCTCCGAAGCAATACCTTTATGAGTAGTAACAATAAAAACAGACTCTAATTTGACATCATCCATAATTTAATTAACTTGTAATTGGCTTCACTAATTAATGCATAACTTGTCATGCCTAAAGAGATATAAGTACGTAATTAAATTGTTTTTTCTTCACGTAATTACGTAATCTGCCGTTTTGTTGGGTGCGTCACCTCCGTATATAATTGGAAACATTTTTTCCTTGTCAAACGTATTTATCGATGTCCCCTGTATATCCAGTGAGGAAAATTGAAAACCAAACTCACTAACTTATAATCATAGATTAATAAATCAATTAATTAACATGTTAAATTGACGGTAGGCAAGGACAAAATATAAAATAATTTATTTTATAAACATCATATATGACACAGTTAAGTTACACCAAGAGAGAGAGGAAGAATAGAATTGTGTGCAGGTGTGAGAGCCATAGAGAATTGGGTAGAATTAGGATTTGGGTTGGTGAGAGATTAAAAAATTTTTTATAGCCCCTCTCTCATGGGATGAGGCAAGTAAAAAAAAGAAATCATTATTTGTCAGTCCTTTACTAATACCAATATCCACAAACAACACAAATTTGTTTGTATAGCAAAATAAGTATCAATAGATTAAGAAAAAAAAATACGACCTATATTCCCGACAAAAATTTTTTTGACACTCGAGCTGTAAGAAAAGTAAATTGAAAATTAAAAGAGAAATCGAGGAAAGAGAAAAAATGACTAAAAAACATTAAAGAAAAAAAAAAGAATAACCAATCAATAGGTCTCATGTGCATGTGAGGACAAATTTTCATCCAAAAAGAAAAAAGTGGCGGCACTGCTAGGGTTTCCTTAAACCCCATCTTCCGTCACTAGCAGTCTTCATCTCCCGACCTTCTCCGGCCATGCTCGGCCCGACATGGCCTCTCTTACTCCTCTGATCTCGGGCAATTCTCAAGTAGCCGTAGAAAATCCTCTTTTTGTTCCAAAAACCTATGTGGACATGATGGCCTCTCCACTACCACTGGCTCAAGAAACAAACGTTGAAGAAAGCTCATTCTTATCCAAGAAAGGAGATGTTGTTTGCGTGAAGATTGACGAGGCAATTTACCAAGAACGCATTGCGTTGTGCAAAACATCAATGATAGGCAGATTGATTCAATTAAATGGTGAGCTTCCTTGGAAGATTAACGATCTTAAAGCTAGGCTTAAGGATCTATGGCAAACCGAAGGTAATTGGCATATTATTTCCTTAGGGAAAGGCTATTACAACGTCCACTTTGTGAATCAAGAAGATAGAGATAGAGTTTGGTCTTCGGGTTCTTGGAATCTCAAGTCGGGCTCATTGCGACTTCAACCTTGGGTTCCTGATTTTAACCCTTACTTGCAGCGACCCTCAAACGCACAAGTTTAGTGTTGTTTCTTCAATTTAGGCTGGGAATATTGCACACCAAAATCTTAACCAACATTGCGAAAGGTATTGGTGCGCCTTTGAAGAATGATCAAGCCACTCTTGATGGGGAATTTGGCCACTATGCTCGGATCCTTATCAATATCGATTTATCAAAACATCTCCCGTCAAATTTTTTGATTGAACGAAACAGCCACAACTTTTTTGTTGACATCGAATATGAGAAGTTGCCAGAATATTGTGCCGATTGCCAGTCTGTTGGGCACTCGGTGGTCAATTGTCGAAAACAAAAATAGCATAATAGCCGTTTTGATGATGGAAAGAAACACAAAGAAAAAGAAGCTCCCAAGCAGGTTCTTGAAATAGCCTCTAAATCTGCCCTTACTAATCTGGATGTCGTTCAGACTTCCACTAAGGAAACAATCGGCACCATTCACGACCGTATTAGCCCAGCCAGCCTTCTCAGGCATAAGTTAGAGAAATTGAGTTGGCGAATGAAGCAGTCACAGCCCATGACAGCTCCTCCACTGATCAAGCAGTTTGGATCATCCTACCCCAGCTGAAAAGAGCACTAAGGCCAGAATGGATTCACGTCCCCAACTGGATTTTATTCCAGCTATCCCAACGTCCGAGTCCTGTTTTAATGGAGCATTGATTTCGATCGAAACTTCAAATTCGATATAAATTTTGGGAAAGCAATCTTTTATTAAGACCGAACGTTATGTCTCTGTTCTTCTTTGTTTGGTGTTCGTGTTTGATTGTCAATCCGTGATCTTGGTTCGTGATTTTAATAACAAGTGGTATCAGAGCTGGAGTTTGAAATTCTGCGAGAAGTTTTTGAAGAATCAACGGCAGCTGGAGTTTGGCTCAAACTTGAGTCTTTGTATATGACTAAGTGGTTGACGAATCGGCTTTACTTGATGAAGAAACTTCACCAACTCAAGATGGAAGAAGGGTCGTCGATAAAAGACCATATCGCTCAGTTCAACAAGATCATCCTGGATATGAAAAGCGTGGAAGTGAAGATCGATGACGAGGACCAGGCAATCGTCCTTCTCTTCTCTCTCCTAGTTTCCTACGAAAACCTCGTTGATACAATGATGTTTGGAAGGGAAACACTCACTTTGGAAAAAGTAAAGGCCTTCTTAAATTCAAGAGAGCTAAAGAAGATGATCACAGACTCAAAGGATAACAATGGGAGTGAAGGGCTGTTTGTATAAGGAACGCCAGAGAAGCGAGATGGCAAGGGCAAGACTCATTCAAGATCAAAGTCAAATTTCAAGAAGGACTGCTATTACTGCCACAGGGATGGTCATTACCGCAGAGAGTGCCCTGACAGGAAGAGAAAGTGTAAAGAAAGAGAAAAATCAAAGGAAAGAGACAAAGAAAAAGGAAAAGAAGTGGTTGATGCTGCCGTAGCGACTGACGGATACGACAGTGTCGACGTATTGGCTGTCTCTACCGAATGTAATGGTGAGGAATAGATACTTGATTCAGGGTGCTCGTTCCATATGACACCAAACTAGCATTGGTTTGAAAATTACAGATCAATTGATTGAGGCAAAGTACTCATGGGGAATGATATTTCATGTAAGGTGATCGACATTGGGGAAATAAGAGTCAGGCTAGCAGATGGATCAGTGAAAGTCTTCACAGAAGTCAGACACGTCCCGGGCTTAAAGAGAAATTTAATTTCACTTGGAGTCTTGGACCAGCAAGGCTGTGTTTTCAAAGAAGAAGGTGGAGCCTTGAAGGTGACAAGGGGTTCAATGGCCATTATCAAGGGATCAAGAAGAAATAGCTTGTACACACTCAAAGGTAAAACAATAATTCACTCATCTGGTTTAGTTTCAATGAAAGAACTAGATACTACCAAGCTGTGGCACTTAAGACTCGGCCATATAATTCAGAGAGGCCTGTATGAATTAGATAAACAAGGTCTTCTAGGAATGAATCAGATTGGAGAATTAATGTTCTGTGAACAAAGTGTCTTGAGCAAACAGAAAAGGGTAAAGTTTTCAACTGGTATGCACAATACTAAGCAGATCCTAGACTACATTCACACAGACATTTGGGATCCATCTAGAGTTCCTAATTTGGGTGGTGAAAGGTAATTCGTTACCTTCATAGATGATTATTCTAGGAAGGTATAGATTTATCTATTGAAACATAAAAATTAGGCCTTCAAGACATTCAAACAGTGAAGGCTCTAGTAGAAAAGCAAGAGGATAAATTCATCCAGACCTCGAGAACTGACAATGGCCTAGACTACCTAGATGGCGAGTTCACTGAATTCTGCAAGAATAATGGTATAGCTAGACATAAAATAGTAAGGAAGACACCTCAACAAAATGGCATGGCTGAGAGAATGAACATAACTCTCTTGGAGAGAGTGAAGTGTATATTATTCTATGCGAAACTCCCCACGGCATTTTGGGGAGAAGCAGTTAGTACAGCCTGCTACCTTGTCAATAGGTATCCCTCCACGGCTATTGACTTCAAAACACCAGAAGAGGTATGGTCTAGTAAGCCGACAAACTATGAGAAACTCAGAATTTTTGGATGTACTGCCTATATTCATGTCAGTAAAGGAAAACTTGAACCAAGGGCCAAAAAAGGCATATTCTTGAGGTATCCAGATGGAGTCAATGGCTATAAGGTGTGGATCACTGATGAAAGAGGTTCTAGAGCAATAAACAGCCGTGATGTCACTTTTTATGAAGAACTGATATTAAGAGACAGCGTTCAAGGAGACATTGGTATCATCTCGAAATTCGACATGACTTCAGAATCTCCCCAGCAGGAAGTTGTTCAGTTGGAGGTAGAGCAAAATGAAGATAACATAGAAGGTTAAGATGAACCAAGGTGCTCTACATCACAGGAAAGCCAATCATCATACATGTTGGCCAGAGATAGATAGAAGACAATTAAGGTCCCCAGAAAGGTATGGTTATGCTGATTCGATAGCATATACCCTTCAGATTGAATCAAAACCATTAAAGGAAGAACCTGGCTGCTATGAAGATGCAATCAGAAGCAATGAAAAGAAGCAGTGGATCACTGCTATGGTAACTAAATTAAATTCTCTACACAAGAACAACACATGGGAACTGGTTGATAGACCAGCAAATCAAAGGGTTGTGAGCTGTAAATGGATTTTTCAGAAAAAAAAAAAAAAACTAAACTAAACTAGATTCCTAGGTATGGATGAAGCAAGATATTAGGCCAGACCTGTAGCAATGGGTTTTACACAGTTAGAGGGTGTTGACTATAATGAGATTTTTTTACCTATAGTCAAGCATACATCAATTCGAGTGATGGTTGCTTTGGTAACTAAGTATAATCTTGAATTGGACCAAATGGATGTGACTACAGCTTTCTTACATGGGGAGCTAGAAGAAAAAATCTATATCCATCAACCAAAGGGCTTTGACGAACTTGGAAGGGAAAGATAAGTGTGCTTACTCAAGAAATCCTTATACGGATTGAAACAATCCCCTCGGCAGTTGTATAAAAGGTTCGACTCTTTTATGATAGAGAACAATTATATTAGAAGCTCTTTTGACAGTTGTGTGTATTATAAAAAGGTCTCATCAGGCTACTTCATCTATTTACCTATATACGTTGATGACATGCTACTGGCTTGTTCTGATAGAAAAGAAATTGAGAAGTTGAAGTGTATGTTGAGCACAGAGTTTGAAATGAAAGATTTGTGCAATGCCAAGAAAATACTTAGCATTTAGATAATAAGAAATAGACAGAAGGGATACCTGTTCCTTTCTCAACCCAATTATGTGAAGAAGGTGCTTGAGAAGTTCAATATGGCATAAGCTAAACTTGTTAAGACACCTCTCGCAGCTCACTTCAGATTATCTTCAAGTCAGTCTCCTTGTACTGAGGAGGATCTGAAATATATGGAAAAGGTGTCTTACTTAAATGCAACTGGGAGTCTCATGTATACAATGATCTACTCCACACCAAACGTTGCTCATTCTGCTAGTTTAGTAAGCAGATTTATGTCTAAACTAGGTCTTGAACATTGGCGTGCTGTGAAGTGGATACTAAGATATCTTAAGGGTACAAAAGGGGTTGGTCTGTTTAAAGCTGATAGTGCAGAGGGTTTATGCTGGTGACCTTGATAAAAGAACGTCTCTCACTAGTTACATTTTTCTGGTTTATGGAAATTTTGTGAGCTGGAAAGCAAACTTGCAGCCTATTGTTGCCCTTCAATTACTGAATATATTGCTTTGACTGAAGCAATATGGTTAAAAAGGCTTGTAGCAGAACTAGTGGGGGTGTCAGTTGGGGCAACAGTTTGGTAAGACAGTCAGAGTGCAGTGTGTTTGTCCAAGAATCAAACTCACCATGAAAAGACTAAAACTCATTGATATACGGCTTCAATTTATCCGTGATATCATAGCACAAGGGGCTGTAGAGGTAAAAAAGGTGGCTACTAAAGACAACCCAACAAACATGATGACAAAGGTACTTCTTGGAACCAAGTTCATACATTGTTTTAATTTGGTTAATGCCAGAGACATTGATGAGCTTCAGTAATGAGGCTGCTGGGCTAGAGACAATGAGCTTGTATTGATCCAAGGAGGAGATTGTTGTGTGTGGATTCAATATCAAGTTGGTGAGTAAATGAAGAGCTGACGTGGACAAAAGAAGTCAGCAAGTAACAGCGTGGCAATTGATTGAGCATAATTGTAGTGCTGATGTGTCACTTATAGCGATTACTATATAAGTCGTTGTAAAGTTAGATAGCTAGTTACTGTTTCATTGGGATTGAGTTTGAGAGCAAAAGAAATAATATCTTGGAGAGTCTAGGATTGGAAATCAGTTTTGATTTGTTGGGAAAATGTAGAACTTGTCCGTGATCTCTGTAAAGACTCAATCGTGAATAATATTGTCTCTGAAGAGTGATTCCCGAACCGCTATAAACGCTGTGTCTCTGTTCTTCTTTGTTTGGTATTGGTGTTTGATTGGTAATATGTGATCTTCGTTCATGCTTTTCATAACTTTTTTTTTTTTGAGGAAATAAAATCCTCCATTTTCACAGTGTTATTGGCGCCATCTATAGCCTAGAGGAATAAGTTTTATTTTATTTTATTGCCCCGTAACTTCCTTACATTAGTCTATTTGCCCTAAACTACAAGTAGTTTTCTCTAGTCAAACTATATGTCGTTTTTGCTAGTAACTTGCTCCAACACCATACCTTTATTTATCATTTTATGTGACGTAAAACATATATAAAATTTCGGGACAAAATTCTCATGCATTTATTAAATTTTCATAAATGTTACATGCAATAAAAAGGTCGAATTTTACAGAATTCTCGTACCTTTGTAATAATAGTTTCAATATTATAATGGTTAACTTAGAACACGGCTAACTTAATGTAAATACATCAAAGTTTTCCGTATTTTTGGAACGAAAAATATTTTTCTAGTATTATAAATCATATAGTATTAATATTAAAATTTTGTATTGTGTTTTGGTCGTTAAAATTCAAGTGCAAAACTCTTACATATTCAATATATATTAAATATGATATTTAATTTTACCTATTAAAAAATAAAACAATCCAATCCACACAAGGGTTGGAATATTACAGACAAGGTCACAAAAACCCCATCTTGATTCTATTGTTCATGATATAGACCTAGTATCCTGCAGTATGATCAACGTTTCATGAGATCCGGTTATATTCTAAATATTTTTGCATTATATTTGTTCCTGATTTGTAATACAATATTCAAGTATGAAAAAAAAATCACATCCATAAAAAGATTAAGTGTTATGTGACCAAGAGACATGAAATATACAGACCTCAATGTATGTTTGATCATTTTTTGAATATCATATTAAAAATTTTATAAATTTCATATTATTTGATAAATCCATACTTACATCGGTGTTTAATTTAATCATGTTTTCATTAAGCACCAAAGTCGACCTTGCCCATCTATAGGTTGGAAATGGCGCCAAAGTCGACCTCGTCCGTCTATAGGTTGGGGATGGGTTGGCAACATTCCCGTACCCGCCACTGTCATTCTGGTTAGATGATCCTCCCTCAAACATTTTCTCCTCGCATCCGAATACCCTAATCTGGAAGTGAATTTGATCTGTGCCATCGTGTAGACGTCGTCTTTGGGTTCTCGGCCTAGTTGGTGTAATCAGCATAGGTGCACCGCGATAGAGCTTTGACAAATAATATGGTATTATCTTATTTTTATTTTTTAATTTTATTTTGGCATTAATGCTCATTGATTACGCATTGTGTTTCCTTTTTCCTTCATGTTCTTCTTTTACTCATTTGTGCAACTAGGGATGTCAATAAGGTTGGTTTTTTTCGCCCCGCCCTACCCCGCTACATCCCACATAATCTACTCACCCTATTTACCCCGCGGGTTTAACGGCGCGGGGCACAACAACTCCAGTGGGATAATGGGTACTCCGTCTATTATTTTATTTATTTTATATTTTATATTTTTAACATTTTTTTAAATATTATACTATTGGTTTTTAAAAATATATTTAGAAGTGATGTAGTAATAGTTTAAAAACTTTTTGTGCTTTCAAAAATCAGAGTTCTTAACCTTATACATACTATTAAGTTATGAGTTTTATAGGTATTTAACTAAATTTTTGGGTAATTTTTTAGGATTTAGCCATGGTTTCACGAAATTAGGGACTTAGCCATAACATCTAACATTTCTTGTAACATGCAACATATATATGTGTAAAAAATGTATCGTTGCATTTGATGTTACAGTTTTTACACGTATATATGTTGCATGTTACAAAAAATATTACATGTTATGGCTAAATCCCTAATTTCGTGAAACTGTGGCTAAATACTTTAAACTTTACCTTTAAAATAGCTAATTACTTAATTGACCCTTAAGTTATATCCAAAGTTTATTAACCGTAATAAACTATTAAGTAGTATTAACTGTGACGAAAAACACATTTAATATAGTTTTATACACGACAAAAGAGATTATGTTTGTATCTGTTGCATTATTGCCTTTTTGGATACACATTGAGTCAAAAGAAAATTATTACAGTGAGATCTAACACTACAAGAAAAACTGTTATCGGCGACCAAAGAATCAGCGACCAAACAAATTTGGTCGCCGATATTACTTTCGGCGACCAAATTTTGGTCGCTGATATTTATTATGTCAATTAAAGACGAAAAGATATCAGCGACCAATTTTTGTCGCTGATATGTTAGCATCGGCGACCAAATTTAGTCGCCGATATAGTTTCTGCGACCAAGAATTGGCGCGAATAAATTCCCGCGCTGCCAAAATTTTTCGGCGACCAAATTTTGTCGCTGATAAGTGAGCCCCAAATTTTTTGCGAAGACTAAAAAATATCGGCGACCAAAATTGGTCGCTGAAAATTTTTAGCGGAAAAATTCCCGCCATTAAGCGAAAAATTTCCAATGTGAAAATTATCGGCGACCAAAATTGGTCGCCGATAATTTTTTGCGAAAAAAAAATCCCGCCAGATTTGGGAAAAAATCCCGCCAATAAGTTTTGCGAATTTTTTGTCTAGTTATATCGGCGACCAAAAATGAGTTTCTGCGACCAAGATTTTTGGTCGCCGATTTTAATGCCCTTTTAAATCCCTTTTTTGATCCCTAATTATTTCATTTCTCACATCTCTCTAACCTTTGTAGTTTTCACTCAGCTAAACCTCTGTTATTTTCCCCGCCGTCCTCTCCTCTGTTGCTTTCCTTCCCCGCCCCTCTCCTCGTTGCTCTTCTTCCCCGCCCTTCTCCTCCTCCGCTGCTCTTCTTCCCCGCTCATCTCCTCCGCTGCTCTCCTTCCCCACCCCTCTCCTCCTCTGCCGCTCTCCTTCCGTGCCGCTCTCCTCCCCCGCCGCCGTCTCCTCCGCTGCTCTCCTTCTCCGCCCCTCTCCTCCTCCGCTGCTCTCCTTCCCCGCCCATCTCCTCCGCTGCTCTCTTTCCCCACCCCTCTCCTCCTCCGCCGCTCTCCTTCCGCGCCGCTCTCCTCCCCCGCCGCCGTCTCCTCCGCTGCTCTCCTTCTCCGCCCCTCTCCTCCTCCGCTGCTCTCCTTCCCCGCCCATCTCCTCCGCTGCTCTCCTTCCCCACCCCTCTC
This sequence comes from Boehmeria nivea var. tenacissima, assembly GCA_018132145.1. Lineage (NCBI taxonomy): Eukaryota > Viridiplantae > Streptophyta > Magnoliopsida > Rosales > Urticaceae > Boehmeria > Boehmeria nivea. The sequence goes on along the minus strand of CM030875.1, from coordinate 8,035,971 downwards.
CTCCTCCGCCGCTCTCCTTCCGCGCCGCTCTCCTCCCCCGCCGCCATCTCCTCCGCTGCTCTCCTTCTCCGCCCCTCTCCTCCTCCGCTGCTCTCCTTCCCCACCCCTGTAACGACCCAAAAACTAACACGTAAAAGGAAATATAAATTCACAATAAACATAAGAGATTTACCAATTTTCAAGTCCCAAAAATACGGTAGAATTTGAAACTTTTTGCATAACAATAAGAAAATACATTTAAATGCCTAACACGGGATGTAACCGTGACCACACGACCATCAAAAGAGTTTTCACGTGGGATTTTCAAAACAAAAACATCAACCCTCAAAATAATTGCCAACGGCTAGCCGGCTGTATACCCGACTCTCCCAAGGTCGGTCCCGTATGCACTCGCCGTTATCCTTCCATGTCGCCTAGTTTTCCAGCTTCCCCTTCAACTTACCTGCAACACGAGCACACTAGTGAGCTAATAGCCCAATAAGTGGATTAAAGATGTATAATACTTTACATCGAGACTTATTTAAACATATGCGCATAGAATTTATAATTGAGTCAGAATAAGTCTACCCTCCTCTAAAATCGAGCCTCCGGCGGCTCGATCATGATTATACCTCAAGACCATCCAATGTTGGATTCAACCCAAGACTCTAGAATTCAATCTCCCTGATTGAGTTACGTGTGCACACGACTTTCATGTTTAAAGGATCCTTATTAACTCTTACTGGGCCCGCTGAATTATGCCGAAAAATAGCTCGCTAACCTCCACGAGGTCCTTCGGGTCGTTCCGAAATCTATCATGGTTGCTGGCCCCGTCGGGCTATTTCGGAACCAAATCATGATCGCGGCCCCGTCGGGCCCTACACAAATGAGCAAGGTACTCACACAGAGGAAGGTCGTCCACCGACCTCCCCTAGGCCCTCAGGCCGTCCCGAAACATGATAAGTGGCCCCGTCGGGCTATTTCGGAACCGATCATGACTTGCGGCCTCGTCAGGCCCTACCTGTACACATACAGTGTTTTCACCCCTCTTGGCTTGTCTTAGAGTTTCTCTCTTACCTGCAATAAATTCTCAACAACAACAGAAATAGTTTTATGTCTGTGGTCCCATACCCACAGACAGGAGACTCATGCACGCAATCACACATGTACTTAAAATATATGCAGACTCGCAACCCCATAATTGCGAGTTAGAAGACAGGGTATAAGCACGTGAGCCCATACTCACGCACCTAGGAAACTAAACATCATAATTGACATTTCACGATATCACAAGAAGGAGAAACAATCAAACAAGGTAAAGCCTACTCGTGTTACAGAGGAGATCCACTTACTTGAGGTCCTAAGCTCCTCGCTTCGGTCCTCGAAATCCTTTCCCTTAGGGGCGTCCCCTCTCGTGTTTTGTGTGGGATGATTCTGTTCAACACGAGCATTTACTAATCAACGCCGAAGTTTACCACTAATTATGAGGGATGAAGAACTTTAGGTTGATGGACTCAAAGGATGTGACTCTAATTAGTGGGACGGTTAATAATTCGTTGAAAAAGCCCATCTAAGGTTGTTTCCGTCCTAAGTGTTGTCATTGGATTAGTTTAGGTGAGGAATAGGTTCTTAGCCTTACACGCACAATGATTAAATCAATAAAGTGCCTAGGCTTCGAGCCGGAAATCCGGCAGAGTTTCCCCTGTTTTTCGGATATCCCGACCGAAGCCTTCACCTAATATCAACCCAGCACCGAACTAATTTCGGTCACAATCCATAACAACAACAACTAGAGTCATTTAACACAATATCTAGACATTTCCAAAATTTCATAATAACAAAAATTCTCGAGCCTCAAAGGCTTATCTCATATGTTTTTCTCAAGGATTCCAACAATATCCTAACTCAAGTCACAATTCCAACGTCGTATCATTTTACAACAAGAACTCGATTTTCTTTTGGCCGCTTGGTTATACCTTTAGTGTACGACAGTGAAGGATCGTGCGTCCCTAAGTACTTCGGTGGTGAACCTGCACAATTTGGCATAATAAAATGATCGAATAAAATTTCGAACTTAAATGCAACACGATGAGAAACACTCGGAATTGTGACCCCAATTTATAGCTCATTCACATGTGAATGGCATACTTGCCAAAATACAACTTCACACGGTTGAAAAACCAATAACGTGCATAATTTTCTTTTCGAAAAAGCTCATTCAAGACTATTTAATTTTGACAAGTAACTCTCTAAATCAAACTTTCAAAACAACATCACTTGGCAAATTTTTGATTTCCAAAACCACGTCTAAAAGAGAAAATTAAGCTCTCGCTCGCCTAAGCACGGATAAATCGGGAGATTTAACGATTTCAAATATATTGCGAAGAAAATAAACACTTAAACGCGTGAAGTTTGCCGCATTAAAACGAACTCCCAACTTTTTCGTTACTAAATTAGCACACTTTAAGGTGTCAAAGAGCTCAAGGTAAACCGAATTAAAAACGACCTCTAGGCGTCCAACAAGTTCAAGCCCATAATAACACGATTCTTGAATGCAACCTAATTTCAATCACCCACTACGACATAACATAATTCTCAATACAATGCTTTACAAAAACAAGCCTCGAATAAGATAGAATTTCGTTAACAACACAATCAACGAAAATCGAGTATCTAACAACAACAACAAAAAGGAAACGAGGCTCACCAAACTTGAGTAATTACGGCTCGAGGAAGCACGCAGCGGCTAACAAAATAACCCGGCAACGGCGCGAAGTGACGACGAACTCTAAACTACAACGGAAACAAGGAATTAACCCGCTGAAATTTAAAGATCCAAGTTGAACATTCAACGTCAACGCGGCGGACACGAAGCTTACCTCGGTGTCGGCTTGGTAACGCGACAACTCAAACAATGGCGGAGCGAGGGAGAGTCGTCAGCTTCGACGACGACGGACGAGAAGAATTCAACGCGAAAAGGGCACGGCTGCTGCCCGGAGGAGACCACGACGCGACGAGGGTCGGCGTGGTTACGCGGCCGTGCGGGAGGGGCTGGCCGGCGCTGTGCGGCGGTGGCCGGACCTGGGGTAGCCGGCGACGGGCAGATCTCGCGCGGAGGAGCTCGGACTGAGGTGCTCGGAGGCTGGGTCGGCGCGCGAAGGCTCGAACGGCGCGGAGTCGGCGAGTGCTCCGGCTGGTTTGCGCACGCGAGTCTGGGGAGTCTCGGGCGCAGCTGAGTCGACGCCGGAAAAGCTCCCGGAGGCTGAGCGAGCTCGGCGGAGGGGCGCGCTCCTGCTCGGGGAAACACGCGGGGCGCGAAAGGGAGGGAGAGGCGCGGGGGCTCGCGCTGGCGGAGCTGCGCGTGCGGGCTGGGAAGGCTCGGGGGAGTCGAGCGGTGCTGGCGGCCGGACGGCACCGACGCTGTGCACGCGAGATGGGCGGAGGAGCTGCGGCACCGGCGGGGGAGGGCTAGTTGGCCGGCGGAGAGAGGGAGAGAGAGAGGAAAGGAAAGAAGAAGAAGAAAAAAGAAAATTTTTGTGAGGAAGGGGGGGATTTTGGTCGGCTGTGGGGGGGAGAAAGGGAGAAAAGAACAATGCCCTAATGGGCTTGGGCTTAATTGGGCCAAAACGGCCGAAAATTGACCACGAAAATACAACAAATTTTTCCGAGAAATTTAAAATTGCACACGTTATTTGAAAACGTAAACTTAGGAATTTAAATATCATTTTCGAATCGAACATAAATTCCTAACACGTCTAACTTTTAAAATTGTAAGATAACCATGCTAATTTCATAATTTCTCTCATAGTTCCAATTTATCAGATTTGACGAAACTGACCAATTTTACAAATTGGACACAACTGAGAGAGAAATACAAATTAATTAATTAGCACAGTGATATTAAATTCATGTCATTACAACCCCTCTCCTCCTCCGCCGCTCTCCTTCCGCGCCGCTCTCCTCCCCCGCCGCCGTCTCCTCCGCTGCTCTCCTTCCCCACCCCTCTCCTCCTCCGCCGCTCTCCTTCCGCGCCGCTCTCCTCCCCCGCCGCCGTCTCCTTCGCTGCTCTCCTTCCCGCCCCTCTCCTCCCCCGCTGTCCTTTCCTTCCCCACCCCTCTCCTCCCGCACCCCTCTCCTTCCCCGCGCCCTCATCCCTGGCCCGCTTGCCGCCCGACGTCTGCCCGCCTGCCGGCCGCTGCCTCTAATCCGGTAATCATTAATTGGTTTATTGTCTTTTTTTTTTTTTTGAGTTTTTTTAGTTTTGGGCATACGAATTTAATTACCTTTCGGTATACAAAAGGCCACTAGTATTTACTTACTATATTTCCATTTCTAACATTTACCTGGGGCAAATACATTGATTTCACTATATGCGTAAATAGGGAATGCATCATAAATGCCCCTTAAAAGAATTTTGTAAACCCATTAAACACTAACTATACTATTTGTGGATTCTATGAATTATGTCCATGAATCATAATTAGTTATATAAAGTTTTGTTTCGGTTTTGTTTTTTTTTTTGTTTGTTTTTTTTTCCGTGAAAATTTCAAATATTTTCATATTTTGTTTCAATGTTTAATTAGAATACATATCGTTTAGGATGTTGAAATTTATTTTGTTTATAATAATGTGTTGAATGTTAGAAATTTGTTGAAATGTGGTTAATTACGTTAAATGTGTTGAAAGGCCACTAAAATTTAATTTTGTATGTTTACATATTGATTTGGCTATTAAGTATTTAATTCTATAGTTTTCCTTTTGTTTCTGTAACTATGTAGAAATGACAATTTTCATACTTTCTCCAACCGCAATTGTTGTCGACGAAGACGAGGACGAGGACGACGACAAGGAAGAAGAAGAGGAATATGTAGGCGACTAGTGATTTATCTACTTAGCTTTTTATGTAGTTCTGATATATTTATGTTATTTATGCATTTTTTTTTTTTTTGCAAACAATGTTATTTATGCATTTGATACATCAAGTGACATATTTATGTAAATATTTCTAATATTTTGATTAATAATATTTTGGATCCCAACTGTTATTATTATTTATAATTAATTCAGTGTGTTTATTTATAAATATTCAACATTATTAGACATTTTCAAATATAAAAAAATACCTATTAATCATATATAAGATTATACAAAAAAAAAAAAAAAGGGATTATCGGCGACCAAAAGTTGGTCGCTGATAGTCCATTATCGGCGACCAAAAATTTCAAAAATATTGGTCGCTGATAATATTTGAATTCAAAAAATTGGCAATTTTACGACCAAGATGGCGATGAAAGCAGCGACCAAATTTGGTCGCTGATAATCGGCGACCAAATATTTTGGTCGCCGATACTTATCAGCGACGAAGTATCGGCGACCAAAATTTTGGTCGCCCTTTTGGTCGCCGATACTTATCGGCGACCAAAAAAGGCTTTTCAGCCACCAAATTTTTGGTCGCCAATACTGTTTTTTCTTGTAGTGTAAATCGTTAAATCTTTTCTAATCTAATAAATTTAATATTCACGTCGTTTATATCTTAATTTAATGTAAGAGAGTTATAATTATTAAAAAAATATGCTGAGAAAACTGTTATGATGAGAAAGACGAAGATTGAGAGAAAAGTTCTTGTAAGAACTAGTATTGTATTCGACTAAAACTGAAATGAATACAGAGTGATATATATATATATATATATATAATAGTCAACAAAACTAACAACCTAACAAACTATTACCGTCATCTATCAAGTAATTAAGTAATCAGCAAATTACAGTAACCACCAGGTTAATAAAAATATTTCTGGTAAGAACTCTTATATAACACTTATAAATGGGGCAACTCTCACCCCACTCCATAACTCCTAATGGAGCAGGGATAGGTGGGGACCCGCCCTGTTGGGTTTTTTTTGACATCCCTATGTGCAACCGGGTCTAAAACGTGGGTACATATTAAAAAGGTATAAAGGTATTATTGATAGGATATTAAAAAATTACAAATATAAGTGAGTTGTCATAGAATATTACATATTTAAGTAGGGTATTGAAGAATATTACATAAATAAGGTGATGATAGTTAAAATCAAATTTATAACCCTAAATAAAATCAAAGTTTCTTTTAATACTTTCCTTAATAATTTTTCTTTTGAAAGTCCAAAACCGTATTTTTAACATAACTATTTTTAAAATAATATAAACTATGTAAAAAGTAAAAAACAAAAACCGTGTAAAAATTGTATGTTTTTGCGTAAAAAATAATTATTTCAAAATATAACTTATATTCAATGATATATGTAACGACCTAAAACTCAAAACGGTGTTTTAGTTCCGAAAAATACGGTCAAATTTGAACTTTTTAAATTAAGTTACAAAACTAAGCTTTTAATACAAACATGAGATTCACCAATCCTCACCATAGTCAAAATAAATTTAATTTTAACATTTACAAAATATTGCGGAATAAAAAGATTTTTCTTGCCAACGATTAGCCGGTAGTCCATATAAAGTCTTACAGGTCGGTCCCGTATACACTCGTTATCCCTGTCATTGTCGCCTCCTTCTTTCGTTTCCTTTCATCTTACCTGCAACACGAGCACACTAGTGAGCTATTAGCCCAGTAAGTAGATTAGATAAAAGATTGCTAAGTCTGCAGGTAACAAACAACCAAGGGATATCACAACACAATGATCTAATATAATGACGGACTCGAGAGAGTGTCACGCTTAAACAACCTGCCCGCGGAATAGATTTCAGAAATAAGGTGTCAAACCTACGCGGGATACAATACCTGTAAAAGAGTTGTGTCATAGAACGAGGTCGGACTTAACGACCTATTAATCTCGACTCAAAAGTCAGTCTCATATTTTATTATAATCTCACTCAAGTTCACAACTCTCTAACTTAGCTTATCAAAATACGTGTGCACACGATTCGCATCTAGACCCCTTACAGGTCGTTCTAGAATTTATAAACATTCTAGACCTCTTATGGGTTGTTCTAGAACTTAATATACATCTAGACCATTCTCGAGTCGTTCTAGAACTTATAATCATTCTAGACCTCTTAGGAGTTGTTCTAGAATTTAATACACATCTGGACCCATTCTCGGGTCATTCTATAACTTATAATCATCCTAGACCTCTTACGGATCGTTCTGAAATGCGACCAGTGGTCTCGTTGGACCATTTTGAAATTGATTGTATAATCACCCCGTCGGGATAATTCGGGACACGCTATGGATCTTGGCCCCTCGGGCCGTCCCGGATTTATGATTATAAGGACTTATCCTCCTTGGGCTTTTCTACCCTTTTCGAAACCTTTTGCGGCCAGTGACCCCGTCGGATCATTTCAGAATTCGTTGCTGCACTTTATCCCATCGGGCCAATCCGGATCATCACATCATAAACTGTGGGAAGGGCCGTGACTCTCCTCCCCAAGGCTCCACGGGCTATTCCGAAGGTCGTCCACCAACCTCTTCAAGATCTCTTAGGTCGTTTCGAAACCTTTTACTGCCAATGGCCCCGTCGGGCCGTTTTGAAACCGAATCATGATTGCGACCCCGGCGGGTCCTTCTCGAATGATCAAACTACAAATGAAAAGAAAGGTCATCTGCCGACCTCCTTGAGTCGTTCCGAAACCTCACACAATGGCCCCGTCGGCCGATCTTGGAATCGATCATGATTCTACTCGAATGCATACGGTACTCCTGCAATAAGATCTCAACAACAAAAATTAAGTGGTTTTATGTATGTGGTCCCATACCCACTGGCAGATAATTCATACTAACATATACACACACAAACAGACACACACACCCTGCACTAAAACAAGAACCACGAAGTTGAGTAGTTTTATGTCTGTAGTCCCATACCCACCGATAGGTAACATATAAATGAACACACGCACCAATACACACCTAGAAAAATATATCATATCATAAACGAACCTACAGTCTCATACCTGCAGGCTCGTTGCACAAAACGAGACGAACATAATCAAGAGTCTGAATGCACAACCTTAGCGAGAATGGGGATCCACACAGTTTAATAGCCACAATTTTAGAAGCATCAAATGCTTAACATAATATCAACACATGCACAATTAATTCAAGCATTGTAAAGTCTACTCGCGCCACGGTGAAGATCCACTTACTTGAGGTCCTAAGCTCCCTGACTTGGTCTTCGCGGTTTTCCTCTCCCAACGTCCCTCTTTGGAGTATGTTGTGTGACATTTTTGTCCAACACGAGAATTAGAGGGTAAACGTCAAAGTCCATTAATTATTCGGGAGAAACGAAACTTTAAGAGTTGATTGACTCAAGAATGGGACACTAGACGGTGGGACGACCATTGGTTCGTCGAGAAACCCCTCTAGGGGTGTTCTCGCCCCGAGTGTCGTCACTTTATCACTGACCATCAATCCTGATTAATGGTTACATTTTTTTGACTAGTTTAGGTGTGAAAGAAATTCTTGGACCTAAATAGTCCTTGACTTAGCCATAAAAAGTGTCTAAACTTCGAGCCGAAAATCCGACAGAGTTTCTCCTGTTTTTCGGATATCCCGGCTGAAGCCTTCACCTAATTTCAACCCAGCACCGAACTAATTTCGGTCACAATCCATCATAAAAACTAAGCATACGATTTCATAATTATCACAAATAATTTTAAAAAAGCATAATCTTAATTCAACACCGAGCCTTAGTGGCTCGGATTCCACATAAAGGAAGCGACAATAATAATAATACATTTGAAATTAAATCAACTTCCAAGTCGTCATTGGTTCCCAAAATCGAAAATCGCCTTTGGCTCGCTTATACCTTTGGAATAGGACGGCGAACGTTCGTGCGGCCGAACTTGCTTTGTTGACATTCCTGCACGATTTGCGGGAATAAAAGAGATTGAATCAAGTTTTGAACATAAACAAAAGCAAGACGTGAAACTTTCAAACCCTCAACTCAATACTCGTTTTAAGCTCAAACGGGAACGTTCATAAGAAATACAATCCAATACAACTAAGGCTCGTGCAAAAATCAAAACCTCAAGATCACACAATTTTTCTTTTATTAATTTTCTTAATTTAAGATAATGATTCAAAGGCACTCGAATTACCAAGTTCAACTGGGCCACGAAACATAATAAAACACCAAGCCCATAAAAACATGTTAACTCATATTAGCCCGTTTTCCATGATATTTTAAGTCAATAATAATCAAAGTTTTTCAAGCCTTGGCATAATTTCGTCCAACCAAACGTTATCCCAAAACGCATGCAAAAGCACTTTTAAAGTCACTATAAAGAAATCATCAAAAGCGTGCCAATGGGCACAATTTTAACCTTGCCCTTATGTGTTTACAACGGTGAGTTTCAAAAACTGAACAACTCAAACACCATCATAGTTTTCACATGGTTTCCAAAATACGAATTAATATTACACCTCTTGATAATTTCATTTTCGAAAATGACACAATCCCACGAATTTCACAATGCCAAAATACTAAAAGTCGCAAGTTTAACACGTTTATAATTCATAAGACTCTGAAACGGTTTATTATACCAATCTCGCAATAAGTTCAAGTCACACTTAAGTAAATTCATTAAAACATGTGAGTTGACATAAATCACAAATTAGTATAAATAAGTTCTCAAGCCCAAAAGTCTAAAAGTAGAAAGTTTCACAAATAATGAAACACTAAACCAATTTTGGCACTAATCCAAGCACGACCAGCACAATCGAAAACTAACACCGCGCTGAAAATCATGACACCATTCAAAGCACATAACGATGTCGTAACGACCATGAGGTTTTACCTCGGTGTCGGCTTGGATCTCGACGTGGTTGACTCAAGGCAACATTGTCGAAGAGACGACGGCAGCGAGCTCGAGCTAAGCTAGGCAACACTCGGGTGCAAACAACAAATCAAGGTGGCCGTGAGCGAGGCGGGGCTAGGCCAAGCGACCCAAGGTGGCTGGCGGCGTAATGAATTCCCGCTGCTAGGGCCCCGCAAAGAGGCCTCATGCGTCGTGGCGTAGAGGCGCGATTGATGGGAGAACACTGCGCGGGTGAGGAGGCGGAGTGCGGCGACGATTTGGCGAAGGATCGCCGCTGCTGGACTGCGCCGGAGCAAAGGCAACGCGCGATAGATGTTTAGGGCCTCGCGAGGAGGCGCGGAGCTCGAGGCGAGGCCTTGGGCGTGGATCGGGACCTCGCGCGGTTATGTGCGGGGTTCGCCGGTGGGGACGCACGGCGACTGGGCTTTCGGGCGACGGGCTGGACTTGTGGCCGGCGGAGGCAAGGGGAAGAAGGAGAGAGAGACTCGGGCAGTGAGATGGATGAGAGAAGAGGGAGAGAGATCGAAAAGGAGAGAGTGTTTTTTTTTTTTTTTGAGAAAGGAGGGGCGGCGGCTGTTAAGGGAAAAAGAGGGGGAGAGAAAACCCTAATGGGTTAAAACCCTTTTTAAAATTGAGCTTATTTGGCCAACAAATTAAATAATTGGTATAATTTCAAAAATTATGAAAATACACCAATAGGCTCCAATTGTAAAGTTATGAATTTTAATATCAATTTCAACTTGAAATTGAATCCCTAGCATGATTTAAAATCTAACAATGCAAAAATAATATTATCTACACTGTCAATTTTACATAATCAAGAGTTAGTCAGATTTGACGAAATTATTGCAGCTTCTCTCAAAATTAAACACAATCAATATAATATTATGAACTAATATGTCTCAATAATAGAAATAAATTACTCGCAACAATGGTCTTAGTTTCACGCCATTAAAATATAATATATATTCTATTTCATAATATAGTTTACATTCCTCTCATGGGTTGGAGAGAAAGGTGACGATGGGCCCAAAAGAAACCTAATGCCTTTATCTTCTTTCAAACATTTAACGACGTTAAATTTTAGTTTGTTTAGTGACAAATCGAACTGATGTGGCAGTATATCATTCGTGAAACAGCCAAGGTAATATAGATCCTAATCATTAGCATACTAATATTAAATGTCCAACACAGGGGAAAAACAAAAGAAGTTGAAAAAGTGAACCACAATAAACGTACGTGTTGCAGCTAGAGCAACAATTTTCATTTAGAGCACTTCTGAAAATACAGCAAATTCGCATACTACATGTATCTGAATGCTGATCTTTTATTTTAGATAATACTTCAAATACATTTCACATTTAAGCACGTACTAATTTTCTTAATTAGCTAGTTCAAATTTGATGCTAGCTACACACTCTTTTACCTTGGAACATAGACAACAATAGGGCTTCTCACTTGATACGTTCCATCATCCCAGATAAGAGAAGCAGAGGCCACAACTTTCTTACCAATCGTCCCCTGCACCGTCACCGCATAGGATTGCTTCTCTCCGAGGGACGAAAAAGAAAGAACGCTAGGGTTCACTGTGATTTCAAGTCCTTGGGGAACAGCCAAGCAGTTAGCCTTATATATTGAAGTTGGTGACCCTACGTTTGTGACGGTCCTATTGAAAACATGGTTGATTGATTCCGAAGGCGAGGCAGAGAGAACGAAGGCCGGGTAATTGAGGTCCGAAGCCAAATAATTATCACTGCCTTGATTACATGAGCTATTGTTGTTACCAGTAACTATTTGAAGTAATTTTGTACTGTAACCTTGTCCACACAAGAAATTTATGTAATCGGCTTCGTCCGCATCATAAACTAATCCTGGATCTGCAGCCTTCAGAGGATTTATTTGTCCAGCTCCATAAGCAAATTCCGCGTCGGGATTAATGCTGGCACTAAAAGGACTCGCTGCAATTAATTTCAAGTATGAGAAATTTTGCATTAGCTTGAAACTGATGAAAATGTGTTGTTGGAACTAAATTATCCATAGCAACAAAAAATTTTTGGAGTTTTTAAAAGCTTGTGTCCTAAAGTTTCTGCTAAGGTGATAACTTTGATTTTAAACTAATTTTAAAAAATAAAAGGTATAAACGTGATATTTAGTATATATAGAGGGAATAGTTTTGATATTTTATTTGGTATTTGACTATTTTTAATTAATTTATATTTTAAAGAAATGATTAACATTTCAAAAAATTTAATTATTAGCCACTAATATATAAGAGAGTTAAGTGCATAAATTTAAATGGATACCATCATGTAAAAAAATGACTAATTTTTTAATTAATCGAAACGTTAACTATATTTTTTAAAAGATCATTTATAAAATGACTATATCTACTCAATTATCTATTTCATTCTCCTCCTTTATATGATCAACGCATATTAAAGAATTACTCTTAATTAATCGGATAATACACTTAATTTATTTATTTATCAAATCTTCCTACAATTATGAACTCCAATTCCATGAATTTGACTTACATTTAATCATATTTTCGTATTATTTGAGTAATGTACCAAGTAAGTGAAACGAGGCATACTAGTAGTCATGAGGGATGACTTGATGGCCGCCGGAGACCATGTTGGGTGGAACGATTTAACGTAGGCCGCTGCGGCGGAACCATGTGGACAAGACATAGAAGTTCCGGAGATTATATTGTAAGACAGTGATCTTTCGTCTCCGTCAGATCCTGAAACTGGGACGTATGGAGGCCATGCTGCCAAAATATACACCCCTGGTGCTGCTAAGTCTGGCTGTTTTGCACACCGTACGTGAGGTTAGAAATGTTTTAAAAGAATTATTAATAGTAAATGTTTACATATTGATCATGGCCTAAAAATATTATCCTGCAAAATAATATAGCAGTTATAATAATACATTCTCATTGTTTAACATGTTAATCTTTTATGGGCTGGTTATAGTGTCATGAGTTATTATAACATGTTTGCTCACTATATTACTCTTTTACAATAACTTTGAGGCTAATTCGGATGTATTTTAGGTTCTAGTAAATAACAAAAAATTTACTTTTATTTGAAAAATAAACAATTGCAAATTATGTTAAAATAATTTTATGTATCTAACCCAAGATACAACACTAATTCCATCTCACAAGTGGCCCTAATAACGCCCATCGCTTGATATGCTCAAATACAAAATCTTAGCTCACATTTACTTTTAATCTATTCAACTCCCACATAAACTTTTTGTTTGAAACTTTTGCTTTCTCATTGCTACTTTGTTTCTAAATAGCATTCAGATAATAAATTAAATTACAATATATATACTATAATTACAGTCTATACTAACATGTATCATAGAGAAATGCCAAAAAAAAAAAAAAAAAACACTCAATTTACAATAGTATCTCATTTGCACCTGATTTTTTAGAATTGTGTTAACGTGGCATTTTTTTGAGACGAGAGGGTTTTTTTTTCTTATTTATTTTATTTTGATATTAATTCTTTAAAACACACAGAAATATAAGTCGTTTTTATAAACTCAACATAACGTAGTTTTCGTTCAATTATCATTTAAATGACACAGTTATCGATTATTTTATACGAGCCAGTTATGTAAAAAGTCATTTTAAATTATGTGTTTTTAAAAAGTAGTCACATTTTCAAAAACATTATAAAATAGCCAAAAGGAATTTATTACCATTATAACAAAATTACACAAAATTTACTACACTAAATTTCTTATAAAGGTAATAAAATTTATGAATGGCTACTTTCATACAATTTTAATATATTGGCTATTTTTTAAATCATCCTCTAAGATATGGCTATTTTTATAAAATTTCCTATTTTTATGTAATTTTTAAAATTTCGATATTAGTTACAATATCAAGTGCTGAGAATAGCTATTTAATAAGATTTTTCTTTGCATTTTTTTTTGTTTACATAAATTTAACACAAAAGATATAAACTAGTCACAGATGAAACCAAGTTTCACAACACAAAAATGAATGAAATAAAAGGATAAGACTCATATATGCCCCGCAAAACTAAGGTACCTTTAGAATACTAGGCGAGGTTGGATTAGGACCTCTTGATGAAAAGGTAGCTATGTATGGGGCCAGCTTATCAGCTTCCTCAGTACTTTTGGATATTGATGCAGTTGGATTGCTACATAATTTTAATTTTAAGAAATTAATAATCATTTCATTGATTAGTGACTCATTTTCTATGAAGTACTTCTTAATTACGTGTGATCAATAGACCGTATAAATATAATACGTGGCTAGACTTCTACCTTGTGGAGTTTACATAAGTGTAAGTTTTGGTGAAGTCCTCCAACCAAAGGGAAGATTCCGGCGCCGCAGAAATATCGGCAACTTCACCGGCAACTTGGCGAGACGCGATGATGCCAACTACGCCGGCCGGAATGTCTCCCGGGTTTTGATCGCATAGGAGAATTTTTCCCTTTACCAAGTTCTTATCTAATGACTCTGCGTAGCAATACCTGCATTATCTTGTTCTGTCATATAATTATATGTACTGATTTTTTACTAAAAAATTATAATAAATACCCAATTTTTTGCATTTAACTTAAATACAATGTTCTGAAAATTATAACCAAATATCAAATTAAATAACTCAATTGCTCACTGATTAAAGTTTTTAATCAGCATTCGAATACACAACTAATTATAAACGAGTTGATTATTTTCCTTAATTAATGAAAAAGTCACTTAAATATTGTTATTATAGTTTATAATTTGGATATTATTTTATCATTTCATTTTCTTGTTTAACTATACCTTGATTCGTATGAAAAATATCCTGCCGAAGTATTTGGGGCATTCCCACCGTAAATCATAGGAAACATTTGGTTCTTCAGGTCAAACGTATTTATTGATCTACCCTATACATCGAAAATAAGAACAATTTCAGAATATGAAGAAACAAACTAAAATGTAACAAAAATTAAAGAGGAATTTTCTTGCGGATATTTTTGTAAAAAAAAAAAAAATCATTCTAGATCGTCAAAATGACTTAAATTTCGAAGTAGTCTATACCTGATAAGTCTTACTGTTACCCAATTTTACATTGTTTAGGAAGTCGCGGTCAATGGTGCTAGCCGCCACAGACAGAGACCAAGGCGCAACGTTTCTAACCGTCAACGCGTTCGGGCCTCGGTTTCCGGCCGAAAACGAGGTCAGAATCCCTTTCCGCACTGCATGGAAAGCGCCGATGGCGTTCACGTTCCTTAAGTAGTCTGCGGCGGTGGAGCTAAGAGAGACGGAGATGATGTCGACTCCGTCGGCAATTGCGTCGTCAAACGCCGCGAGGATGCTGGCGTCGCTGCAGCCGCCTATCCAGCATACTTTGTAGACCGCGACGCGTGCGGACGGAACCGCTCCTCGTGCCGTGCCGGGGGCGAAGCCCAGCACGCTCGCGCCGCCCACCGCGCCACCAGCTGCCGTGGACGCCGTGTGCGTCCCGTGCCCGTCCGAGTCTAGCGGGGACTTGACATCGCCTTTGTCGAATAATTCCTCGCTGAAGTAGTACCTCGCTCCAATGATCTTACTGTTGAATTATTGGGCATTTAGACAACATACAATACCAGAGGCAAAATAATTATTACTACTAGTCAATAGATTAATGTGACTACTCTCGTATAAAAACGCATTGTATGGTATGAAAATTGATGTAATAAATAACTGGGTTATCTATATAAATGCCCCTTAATATTATGTTATTCTTGCAAGTTGCACATTGATCTTTCAAAACTGATACTCGTGCTCCCTAATGTTTGAAAGTGTTATAAGTTTACCCTCTTCGCTTCGATTCATTAAAATAATAGATAGAATTAGGGGATATGAATATAAAGTTGTAAAAGATCGAGGTGCAACATAACAAAATAAGACAACATCAGTGGGTGTTTGTGAAAATAATTATAAAACTGATTATTATAATTTTCGTAATTTTGAAACGTTTTATCTTTTAAAAGTTATACAAGTAGTACCTTATTAATATATTATGTTATTAATTTCATCAATTTTTTTTTTAAGATTATGAAGGAAGTGGTATACCTATAAGTTTATAAAACATTAGGGAACAAAAATGTCACTTTGAGATATTAGGGAGCAACTTATTAGAATGTCACAATATCGGATGATATTTGTATGGATAACCCTAAATAATATTTTTTCTACTTTAACTACCTCACACTTAATGCAAACCTTTTATATTTTATTGGCTTTTACTTGTGTTATAAAGTCAATTAAAAAAAAAATCACATTTCCAGAACATGGTATCTGCCAATAACGAGCTTGGCTCATCGTCGTTACAATTGGCCAGGTTGAGAATTTATTTTAGGGGCAAAGATGAGGGGATTCTCTAGTTTTTTTTTTCTATTTTTTATGACGGGAACAATTTTGGATTTGAAGATGTATGACCCATTGAAAAAGTAAATTGAAAATGTAAATCTGACTATCTAGAATGTTTGTCAAAAAAAAAAACAAACAAATAAACAAAGAAACAAACACCTTAAAATTTCCCGCAAAAATGAATCTTTTAGAGATTTATATTTCGAAATAAATTTTCAAAATTATTGAGGTTTTATGAATGTGAATGGATTTTTAGGAAAATTAAAAACAAAATAATGTTCTCGTTAAAAATTAGATACTGATGTGATGAGGTTTTTTTGTGATAGAAAAAAATTCTGAATCGTCAGATTCATCTTTTTGGTAGATCTCGCATCTTAAAAAGTTCATATGACGATCTAGATTTATTTTTAAGAAACAAAAAAAAAATTCAACTAAAGAATGAAAACAAATGTGCTGTCTTTTTAGGTTGTGCCCTAATCAAATTTTGATAAATAAACAAAACAGTTTGTATATTAACAGTTATTGATATTTTAACTTTATACTTTATTTATTTGTTAAAATTTAATTAAGAGTACAACAATTGGCACGGTCCAAGACAATAGATTTGCATCCCTAAAGAATCTCCCTTAAAATTAAGTGAATTGGCTCCATGGTGTTTCCCATTTCCGCTATGGTTAGACACGTTCTTTTTTTCACGTGGATCGGTCCCACCAATATGTTAAACGACATGATGTATTTTTCAACCTTTTGATAATTCTTAATATCACTATCAATTGGATAAAATTTTGGAAAATTACGTAATAGAAACAATTTAGAGTATGAACATTTTTAAAATAGTTTTAGATCATAAGAGAAATAAAAATAAATTCGACGACATAAAATTATTTTATAATTTTTTTTATTATGAAATGCTCCTATTACAGATGGTTTCTAAAATAGAAAAGAACTTTACTAAAAAAAAAATAGTAAAGAACTTTTCTGGTGGAGTTTTTTTTGGTAGAAAATGATATTTTAGATCATTAGATATAATTTTTTCAATAGATCTTACATCTTACAATGATAAAATTTTACAAATTAGAATAATTTCCTAACATGAAAAAAAAATCCCACAGAAAATGTTCCCTTTCGTACTATAAATTTTCTCAAACTTTACATTAAAATTATGTAAGAGAGGGGAAGATAAAAAAATGACACTTTTGTTTGTTTTATTTTGTCCTTTTTCATTTTCTTTTGAATATAATTGTGGTGTTAACTCAGATAAATGAAATCATAATATAAAAATAGAGAACAAAAATGTCCTTTTTCATTTTTTTTTAAGATTATGAAGGAAGTGGTATACCTATAAGTTTATAAAACATTAGGGAATAAAAATGTCACTTTGAGATATTAGGGAGCAACTTATTAGAATGTCACAACATCGAGGACTTTTGTATGGATAACCCTAAATAATATTTTTTCTAGTTTAACTACCTCACACTTAATGCGAACCTTTTATATTTTATTGGCTTTTACTTGTGTTATAAAGTCAATTAAAAAAAAATTCACATTTCCAGAACATGGTATCTGCCAGGAACGAGCTTGGCTCATCGTCGCTACCATTGGCCAGGTTGAGAATTTATTTTAGGGGCAAAGATGAGGGAATTCTCTAGTGTTTTTTTTTTTCTATTTTTTATGACGGGAACAATTTTGGATTTTTAGATGTATGACGACCCATTGAAAAAATAAATTGAAAATGTAAATTTAACGATCTAGAATATTTGTCAAAAAAAAAAACAAAAACAAAACAAAGAAACAAACACCTTAAAATTTCCAGCAAAAAGGAATCTTTTAGAGATTTATATTTCGAAATAAATTTTCAAAATTATTGAGGTTTTATGAATGTGAATGGATTTTTAGGAAAATTAAAAACAAAATAATGTTCTCGTTAAAAATTAGATACTGATGTGGTGAGTTTTTTTATTGTGATGGAAAAAATTATGAATCGTCAGATTCATCTTTTTGATAGATCCCACATCTTAAAAAGTTCATATGACGATCTAGATTTATTTTTAAGAAACAAAAAAAAAATCAACTAAAGAATGAAAACAAATGTGCTGTCTTTTTAGACTGTACTCCTAACTAAATTTTGATAAATAAATAAAACAGTTTGTATATTGCAGTTATTGATATTTTAACTTTATACTTTACTTATTTATCAAAATTTAATTAAAAGTACAACAATTGGCACGGTCCAATGAGACAATAGATTTGCATCCCTAAAGAATCTCCCTTAAAATTAAGTGAATTGGCTCCATGGTGTTTCCCATTTCCGCTATGGTTAGACACGTTCTTTTTTTCACGTGGATCGGTCCCACCAATATGTTAAACGACATGATGTATTTTTCAACCTTTTGATAATTCTTAATATCACTATCAATTGGATAAAATTTTGGAAAATTACGTAATAGAAACAATTTAGAGTATGAACATTTTTAATATAGTTTTAGAACATAAGAGAAATAAAAATAAATTCGACGATACAAAATTATTTTATAATTTTTTATTATAAAATGCTCCTATTACGGATAGTTTCTAAAATAGAAAAGAACTTTACTCAAAAAATAAAATAGAAAAGAACTTTTCTGGTGGAGTTTTTTTTTTTTTTTTTTTGTGGAAAATGATATTTTAGATCATCAGATTTAATTTTTTCAATAGATCTTACATCTTACAATGATTAAATTTTACAAATTAGAATAATTTCCTAACATGAAAAAAAAAATCCCACTGAAAATGTTCCCTTTCGGACTATAAATTTTCTCAAGCTTAACATTAAAATTATGTAAGAGAGGGGAAGATTAAAAAAAAAAATGACACTTTTGTTTGTTTTATTTTGTCCTTTTTCATTTTCTTTTAAATATAATTTTGGTGTTAACTCAGATAAATGAAGTCATAATATAAAAATAGAGATGTAGCAGTGTGCTAATGTAAAAATAAATTATAATTTTATATATTTATTTAAAGTATTACACATCGTGTATATGAGTACACAAAATGTGTACATCATAGAAGAATCTTATAATTAAGAATACATGCTGTGATCGCAAAAAGAGAGACGAAAAAAAAAACGACCTAGTAAGACAACTTGCATCTAAAAGATACTTAAAAATTGATAATGTCTAGGTCCTACAATTATTTATATATATATATATATATATATAAAATACCATCTATAATATGAGAGACTATGTGCCAGTGTCATATTTAGTTAGCATATTATAATACAAAATGCCAAATTTAGCACACTAAAATTATGTTGTACTCCAATTTGTTAATGATATACAAAAAACAAAAAACAAAAAAAATGAACATAATATATACATATATATCATTTCAATAATTTTACGGTGGAATATTGTAATCAGGAGCTATCATGTTATAACTTTGCATTATGTTATCATGGAAGTCAATTTTGACACAAGATAATATGTGCTAAACTTTTTTTTTTTCTTTCGAATTCTATATTTTAAAAGTGACATGACTTTTTGTATATACAAGGGAGAAGCTCGACCTAGGAGTATCTACTATTAAGACCTCAGTAGTCAGTGCTATTGTAATAGAGGATCTACTGTTACACGTAATGTTTGCAACAACGGCTCAACAATTTGATTGTGTAGATTACTTAAAGCTTATTTGGGGGGAAAAAAATGTTGTTCGGTCCAAAATTATTTTCATATTTTAGGGAAATATCATGAAATTTCTTTGTTACAACAAAGTTTGACTTTTCTTTTTAAATTTTTTGGAATTCCTAATTTATCTTTTAATTTTCAAAAACTTGCAAATATATTCCTTCAGCCACATTTTTATGCAGACATACTGATTTTGTTTTTTTTTTTAATATCATAAGTATCTTATAGAATTGGTACAGTATTTAAGCTTTGTAATGACACTAAACCTTTATGTTTTAGGTTTTTTCCTTTTATTTATATACCGATTTATATTAGGTGTCTGGATTTATATATGTTTGTCAATATTTTCTTATTCAAAATTTCTTGTGTTATAACAAAATTTCAATTTCATATTTTCATTTTGAGATTATTAAGTAAATGACCTGTTTTTAACTTTAATTTTAAGAAATTGACCTGAGTTTGTTATAATTAAGTTAATAGCCTTTAGACAATATGTATTGACTCTTTTGCCCTTTGATACATGAGATTGGAAGAAGAGTGATGAGGGATAAAAATGAGATTTCATAGGGATTTGAGGCTAATAACTTAATATTTGAATTCTTAGGTCATTTTCTTAAAACATAAACTTTCAAGTGGCTATTTAACAACTGAGCCCTTTAATTTTTAGGAATTCTTGAATTATACTTCAAATTCTGTAAAGCTTTCAAATATATACCTTAGCAATATATTCATAGAAACGTATTGATTTTTTATTTTTATTTTTATTCAAAATCTCACTAGTATTCTTTAGAATTGATAGTATTTAAGCTTTGTAATTACACTTAACCATGACTCTTTAAGGTTTTTCCTTTTCAAAATTTATATATATATATATATATTTATCATATTAGTCAAGATTTATAAATATATTTGTTTACGTACTTGTTACAACTAAAATTGTGTGATGCTTGGCATGTGCCTTTCCATTTTTCCGGCGGTGGACCAAATCCTTTGTCATCAAAGCTACTCGACCCCGGCCAGATCCCGGAGTCAATGACGCCGATGATGATTTCGCTTTCGACTTTGCTTCTCTTTACTTGCTGAGGAAATCCAATGAAATCCCATGACCTCGTTGTTTCGAGTTTCTGTATTTCGCTAGGGAACACTGACACAACCCCTTCTTTCTCTGCAACAAATTTATAAAAAAACAAAAATAAAAAATACTGTAATTGTCATGGAAACATATGTACTAATTTATTAATTATTATCTCATAACCTTATGATGGCAGGAGAGCTGTTATTGAATCTTATATTTTAGTACATAATTAGATCTTACTAAAATAAAAGTTGTTATACATTGTTACGTATAAGGTCAATTAATTTTATTTTTATTCCATGATCAATTAGTCATTAATAATTTATAATACCGTCCAAAAGAATAGTAATATAACATGCTTCACTCACCTGCCATTTCTTGTGCTTCTTCGTCAGTAAGCCTTGCAGCGAATCCGTTGAAACTCCTTTTGTAGCTATGAAGCAGAGATCCTTGTACGGCATCGCTGTATAGATTCGCCAGAAGTGAATTTAATAAATTAATTAATTAACACTCCTTTTGCTAATTTTTTAATTAATTCGTCTTTTATAATTTGGGCTTTGGTAATTTCGCTAAAATCCATGCTATATAACTACATTCAAATTTCCAATTATCAGTTCATACCAATTCCTAAAAACTTGACTATTGCTAAGACTCTTTAAATTGTCACGCTCTCTATAATAGCTAGCAAATAATCGTTGGTTCATTTTAATCTTTTAAATTTTTGTAACTTTTCCAAACCAATTAGTTGTGACAACATGACCCAGCATTGAATTACTGTCACGTGCATCTTATCCCGCCATGTCACCTAGCTCTGGAGAGTTTTGTGGAGCTAGTGAAAATGCAATTATTTTTTCTTGTTATTTTAATTTTTTCCTATTTATTACATATCGAAACACACACTAAAAAATATATATATATATATATATATATATATATATATATATACCTGCCGACAACTTCTTCTACCATGTTGGCGTGAATATCTGACTGCGTGGAAACTTCATCTTTCAATTTATCACCCATATATACAATATAAGCCTGCATCAGAAATATCTTACGTCAAGATAAAAAGGAAATAACTATATGTATAACTATTGATGCATGATATTATACCACTGCGCATATATATGTTATGATGTGTCAACAAAATAATTGCAATACATAAAAAAATACGTATAGTATGTCGTTGTATATCATCGGCAGATATACTAATGCGTAAAAATATAGCGAGTCAAAGCTTAACTCTGGCAGGATAGAAATAGAAATAAAATAACAAGGTGGTGTACGTCAGTACGTGTATGTCTTGATCTTTTTAATAGTGAACTGTGGCCAATTAATTAAGACAGAAATGAAGAGATGACTGTAGTGTAGGCCACATCAAGATAACTGTACAATATCTACATTTACTCAATATTCCCTTATTTAATGAAAAGATATTTGATTTTTTTGGAAATTTACCTTTTTGCCATCGACCTCAGAAGCCGAATAATGACCACTAAACAGAGTGGAAATGAAGCAGAGGAGAAGCAAGCACGAAAGAGCCATTTGCTTCGTAGATATAATTTTTCTATGCTAAAGTGGGGTTATATATCCACTTATAGCTCCGTTATAGTTGTTCAAATAAAATAAAATAAACGGAAAAAAAAACTTGGAAAATAATTGCAATAATATTCTTATCCCACTTGGATGAAAAATCCAGCCAACCAATAATTTTAATTGGGAATTATATCTGTACGAGTTTTTGAAAGCATCTGGAAAAGTAGTCTCTATAGGTAGACTTACAAGTCAACTGTTATTTTACGGGCAAAGCAGGGAACAAAGGTCCGATATAAATTTGGAAGCTAATACCGAGACTATTAATTATGGGAAATCGTACGAAATAGTCAAAAAAAAATTTCGTTTTTAAAATTCAGCCCATATTTTAAAAAATTAAAAAAATAGTCATGTTACAAATTGTATAATATAAAAGTGTCAAATTGTATAATATAAAAGTGTCATGTAAAATATAACACATCTGTAAATATTAGTAAGATATTTTGTAACACTTTAAGTTTTACTCATTATTTTTTGAAGTGTTAAATAATATCTTACAAATATTTATAGATCTGTTATATTTTGTGTGACACTTTTCTGTTATACAATTCGTAACATGGCTATGTTTTTAATTTTTTGAAACACAGGCTATCATTTAAAACAAAAATTTAATTTTGGCCTATTTTTGTAACTCACCCATTAATTATTATCTGATACTAGTAAAACCGCGCGTATGTTTGGCTAGCTCATTTTGAGCAAATAGAATGGAAAAAAATAGTTTGAAGAATAGTTTAGAAAAATAATGTAGAATAGTTTGATTTTACGAATTTCGAGATGATATAAATGGTTGAGATTTAACGAAATTGTATAGGAATTTGAAAAGTTATAAAAATTGTTGAAAAAAAAAATAGAATAGAATGAGATGGATTGTAGGATTAGTAAAGTTGAAAAAAAAAATTAGAATGGAATGAGATGGGTGAAATGGGATAACCAAACAAGGGATTATAAATACACATATTAATAATTAAATTTGTTTAGTATTTAATTTTTAGTTTTAAAAAATTAAATAAAATAAATTGACAAATAAAAATAAAATATAAAACATATCAAATTATTATAAAAAAAAAGTAATAATCATATGAACAAGAAAATAAAATTATACGATTTAAATAAATGATGTTTTTGTAAATACTCTAATAAATAAGTGTATATTTGTCATTTCAACAAATTGACGGATAATTTATCATTAAATAAAAGTCTATGGACACTTTTTAAAAATTTTCAAACACAAAAAGCAAAAATAAAAATGATCACACGTTTCATTATATATTTATTAAGCTAAAATTCGAAGTATTTCCAAATTATCTGTAATTTAGCAACAATTATGGTTTTTAAATAAAAATAATTTAAAAATATAAATGAAATTGATTTTTTTAATATAATATAAAAATAAGACACTAACAAAATTATTTGGAAAAAAAATAGAGTTAAAATCTCTCAAAATATTTTTCACTAGACCAGCTTTTAGAACATAAAAAGAAAACGAAGTTGGACATAGTATATAACCTCGTATAATTTTAATAGATTAGGGTGCAAATGTGTAAAGTTTAAACAATATTGTGCATTTAAACATGATACCACAACGATGAGGTGCATTTAAAATTTTTTTTCCTAAAAAGGTAATGGCGTTAGACAAAGCGTGCAACATCGTATATATGGATTATGTAGGAAAATACCCAAGAATTATAAAATAATAGAAGTAATTACCCATGGTTTTTAAGTAATTGAGTAATTCATTAATTACTTGAACATGTTTTCAGTAATTAATTTAGTTACCATCAATCATCACTTTGTAAGTAATTATATCATTTGGGTATTTTGTTGTATTTTTCAAAACATTAGGTATTTAGTTGAATTAAATAAAAATTGAGTATTCACTATAATATCTCTAATTTCAATATATTAAGGTGCAAACGTGTAGTGTTCAAAATAATATGTTATATTTAAACACAATAAAATAAGAATATAGTGCATTTAAGTATTTAAAAAGAAGGTTTGATCTTTTTAATAGTGAACTGTGGCTAATTAATTAAGATGAGGCCATATCAAGATAACTGTACAATATCTACATTTACTCAATATTCCCTTATTAAATGGAGAGATTTGATTGTTTTGGAAATTTACCATTTTGCCATCGACCTCAGAAGCCGAATAATGACCACTAAACAGAGTGGAAATGAAGCAGAGGAGGAGCAAGAATGAAAGAGCCATTTGCTTCGTAGATATAATTTTTCTATGCTACAGTGGGTATTTATATATCCACTTATAGCTCCGTTATAGTTGTTCACATAAAAGAAAATAACTGAAAAAAAACAAACTTGGAAAATAATTGGAATAATATTCTTATCCCACTTGAAAGAAAAACCCTGCCAACCAATAATTTTAATTGGGAATTATATCTGTACGAGTTTTTGAAAGCATTTGGAAAAGTAGTATATATGCGTAGACTTAAGCAACTCCAAAGCTCTCTATTTTGGCGTTGAATAGTGGCTTTTACAGTCAGGTACGGAGGCACGTATTAGCCAGTGGGGCTTCAAACCCCACTCATATTTTTTTTCGAACTATTTACACAATCAATCAATATACAATCATATATTACATAAGTTGGAAAAATGTGAATGTAAATTGTTGGATTAATTTATTTCAATCCTCTAACGTTTGTGGTACTGGCTTAAATGCATTTCAATGCATTATATGGCCTTTAATATTTTCGTTGATAGCTTTTATATAGCATACGGTATGCTATTGTGCTTCAACCGATTAATGCATTTTATGCATTAGTGTTTTAACGTTTGCTTTAGTGATTTTTCAATGCATTCTTTTTCAATGCATTCTTTTTCAATGCATTGGCTTTTGGTCTGCTAGCCGAACGTTGAATTTTATAGCCAAATTGATGGCTATAGTAAATGTTTGGTAATGCAGTAACTTAGCAAACGTTTTATTTGCTTTTATTTGTGTGTATATATAGCCATGATATCTTATGTTAAATAGATATAGGCGAAGAGAGTGGAGTAGAAAATACACACAATAAATTAAAGATGTTCTTCGAGTTTTGTATTTTGTTTTGAACTTTTGGGTCTCTCTTCGTGGTTTTATTGGTGATAGACTTCGGTCACAATTCAAGTTCGCCGAAAGTGGTGTTTTATCGTGCTCAAATTCATCACTGTTAGTCATTGTATCCTGGGAGACAGACGCCGCGGACACCTCGAGCACCGACGGCGAGGGGGCGAATCTGTTTTAAGGAAAGCGTGTGATACACGTGCCTCGACTTGTCGCCAAACTATTTTCTCATCGTCGTCGTCACCGTATTTCGGTTTGCTCTACCTTTTATTATTGCAAGATTATTGTAATTTTATTCATGTGCAATATTGAATATATCAATTCCAGTTTTATTTCTGTTCTTGTCTCTATGATTATCATTACCCCAATATTTTATCTAACAAACTTAAAACAGATTCCCATAGAGACGAACAGATTTCTGGAGGTGGAGTTGGAGAGGATTCTGCAGTGCTTTGGAAATTCAATAACGGTTTTTTCTCTATGCTTATATATATATGTGTTTGTGTGTGTGTATGCACAACACTCCACCATGCTTTTTGATTTCGTTGATGTTCTATTTTACTGGTGGACATTCCTCCTAGTGTTATTTGAATTGTTCATTGTTTGGTCACGGTACTGATTTTGAAAATTCAAATATGTGTGAAAATTCTCGTAGCTAGCTTTGTATGTCATTTTCTTACATTTTACATGCTAGCTTGATTATATATATATATATATATATATATATATATATATATATATATGCTTGGTATTATTGTATTCATGGGTGTTTGAGAGTTGTATATTGTTGTTACACAAGTTTTAGTATTACAATGATTTGTGTTTTATATATGTATGTACTTTATAATCGGCTTTGTTATTTTGTTTCTAAAGCTATTTTTTTTAAGTATATACATATATATTCTCTCAAGTCTCAAGGTATATTATTTGGGCAAATTAATCTTGATTATAAGTTTTACAATATTTTGTATGCATGGAAATTCGTGACTAACATGATCTCTGTTTAGTTTCTTTTTCCATAGAACTAACGTTATTTATATTTTGATAAAGAAAGAGATCAGTGAAGGTTTTTCAGTTAAGGGTTTCTTAATCCATTATATGCCTTTGTGTGCCATGCTCATTGTAAACTTTGGAATTATTGAAAATTTTGATGGGTTTGCTGCTTTCATTTGGGCACAGCATATGTAAGTTTCATATGATTTACCTTGAAAAAAAAAATAATTTGCGTGTGTTATTCACGGGAAACGTTTTATTGCCCATGTATGCTTCATTATAAGTACATATACTTGTACATGACCTTGGGAATATTTTGTTTGCAATTTTTTAGTGTTTCTCTATTTATTCCACTTTTGAAAACATTGAGCATGTTAAAATACAGAGAAACTATTTTCTGATTTTTTTTGGATGGAAAATAGCTATTTTTCATGGTTTTGAAATTTAGTATATTTTTGAAAAAAAAAGGCATTATTTTCTTTATTTTGAAAATTACCTTATTTTCATTTTAAGAAGAAAACAAAAATGCTATGGTATTGTGAGCTTCTTTGTTGCTCAAGTGACCATGATGTGGCACATATACTGATTTCCATTAACATTGGATAAAAACGGAGAAATTCAATGATTTGAATTTTAAGAAGTGAGAATAGAGATATTCTACTTCACGGCCTTGAATCTTACGAGATTCTTAATTGAGAATGCTCGAAGGTCAATGATGATGAGAATAATGTTTCAAATCATCCACGTGATTGACCATAAAATTTCTTGTACGATAGTACGGAGAAAATGGTTAAGATTTTTGTGTCCTTAGACCAAAAATAACATGGAGGGTGTTGGTGCCAATGAATTTTATCATGGACCGCCTCCTTGGTTATAAGGGTGTGGACTTCAAAATTATAATTAACCATGTGCAAGAGATCCAAGTGATCTTAATGAGATTAGTGTCAATGAGATGATTTGGAAGGACTTCAAGTGCTAATTTAGACACATATGAGATGAGATGAACATTGAAGAATTGATTGTTAGACTTCGAATTGAAGAAGTCAACAATGGTTCGAAGAGGTGTTCTATTATGTTTGTGGCTATTATAATTGTGACAAGATTGATCACAATAAAAACCACAAGGCCAATGTGGTGGACTATATATGTCCGAGATAAGTTTCTTTGCAACGGTTTCTAAAGTGAACCTTGTCAGATCTAGCCAAGAAAATGGTAGATTGACATTTGGCGCTATTTGGCACGCTTGCTCAAATAAAGAGTTGTTCACTTTTTCCGAACCAAGTAGAGAAACTACTCTTGAAAATCTTCTATTCTTAGAGGATAAATTAAAATTGGCCTAAACTCGTGCTAACATTGCATAATTGAATATTCAATTTGTGAAAGCAACGTGGTAAGTCTAGACATATTTGTAGTCCTAGACATAATACCATTAGACAACTACTCTCAATTGAGTTATCAATATTGACTATGTAAGTCAAATGATAAAAATGTGGATCCACTAACCTAAAGGGTTAATTAGAGAGTGAGTTGATAGATCATCGAGGGGAATGAGACTAAAGCCCATGAAATGATAAGTCTGTACAGCGGATACCCCACCTAGTTGACTGGAGATCCCAAGATCTAGGTTCAAAGGGACAACCAAGTTGAATTTGACTAAACTAGATCACTGTGGGGGTTACCCCTAGTCCATTCCTATGATGAAACAGTGATGTCCGTGGGAAAGGTTAAGCATTTTGCTTTTAATGATCCTTATGCGTCGGAAATTAATCCGAGCGGAGTAATGCGATTACTCTTAAATAAGAGATCACCTATGTTAGAGTGAAGTGGGGCCGCTTCAAGGGAAATTAGATAGGGCGCAATTTCCTGAAACTCTCGCAGAACTAGGTGTATGTCCAGGGCCAAAACGGGCATAATAATGAGAACTGAATCGTGATAAGAAGGAACTTTGTGTGAGGTATATTATCATTTACTGGAACAACTGAACAGTTCAAAGACATCGTGTCTACTGGTCAACTAGTAAATGAGATATGCTTTCACAAGGGAGGGTTCAAAGGGTAACTCCTACCTATCCTATGCAGAGTTTTTGTCTGTCGAAATCTATCACCAAATTGACGTCTTTATTTTCTTGTTTTATCTGACAATTTCATTCATGTGGGGGATTGTTAGAAAAATGTGAATGTAAATTGTTGGATTAATTTATTTCAATCCTCTAACGTTTGTGGTACTGGCTTAAATGCATTTCAATGCATTATATGGCCTTTAATATTTTCGTTGATAGCTTTTATATAGCATACGGTATGCTATTGTGCTT
The DNA here is from genome assembly GCA_018132145.1 of Boehmeria nivea var. tenacissima. Classification (NCBI taxonomy): domain Eukaryota; kingdom Viridiplantae; phylum Streptophyta; class Magnoliopsida; order Rosales; family Urticaceae; genus Boehmeria; species Boehmeria nivea. The sequence goes on along the minus strand of CM030875.1, from coordinate 8,007,086 downwards.
CAACCGATTAATGCATTTTATGCATTAGTGTTTTAACGTTTGCTTTAGTGATTTTTCAATGCATTCTTTTTCAATGCATTGGCTTTTGGTCTGCTAGCCGAACGTTGAATTTTATAGCCAAATTGATGGCTATAGTAAATGTTTGGTAATGCAGTAACTTAGCAAACGTTTTATTTGCTTTTATTTGTGTGTATATATAGCCATGATATCTTATGTTAAATAGATATAGGCGAAGAGAGTGGAGTAGAAAATACACACAATAAATTAAAGATGTTCTTCTAGTTTTGTATTTTGTTTTGAACTTTTGGGTCTCTCTTCGTGGTTTTATTGGTGATAGACTTCGGTCACAATTCAAGTTCGCCGAAAGTGGTGTTTTATCGTGCTCAAATTCATCACTGTTAGTCGTTGTATCCTGGGAGACAGACGCCGCGGACACCTCGAGCACCGACGGCGAGGGGGCGAATCTGTTTTAAGGAAAGCGTGTGATACACGTGCCTCGACTTGTCGCCAAACCGTTTTCTCGTCGTCGTCGTCACCGTATTTCGGTTTGCTCTACCTTTTATTATTGCAAGATTATTGTAATTTTATTCATGTGCAATATTGAATATATCAATTCCAGTTTTATTTCTGTTCTTGTCTCTATGATTATCATTACCCCAATATTTTATCTAACAACATATTAGTTCAACACTTTCAAATATTCTCATATCAATTCATTAGGCTTATGTGGCACTTTTTCATAGACGATTATACTCTTAAGACCCATTATACCCTTACGACCCGCATTTCAAAAGCACGTAATGCATTGTACAGATTATCTTCTTTTTTTTTTTTTTTTTCCAAATACTGACTAGTTACCTTTTTCCTTGACTATATTGTTTTAAACCCCTCAATTATAAGGATAAAAAAAAGTAGTTGAAAACAAACAATAAAGGTACGTGTGTGCTGGAGAACTAAAATTTAATACACTTTTATTTTTCCCAAATATAAAACATATAAGAGATACTAAACAATAAAATATTAATTATCAATATCTTTTTAGTGATATTAATATAACAACATTCATTTTCACATTTTCTCATACTCACATAATTCAAATTCAAATATTTTAAGTAACAAACATCAATTCATTTTTATTTACGTTTCCCCAATTTGTGGGATTTGTTATTAGTTTCTTATTTTTTAACTCAACACTATTGGAAACGTGAAATATGCGTTTCTCACATTATTAAGGTCATTTATATCTTTATTGTCGTATAGTTTTTCTTTCTCTCTTTCTTTTCTTTTTTTTTTTCTTATTCTTCAATATGATGTCCTTCAAATCTTAATATCATATAAATATGACATTCTTGTTGGTGTCTCCCTTTATTAATACTATCACGATTCATTCTGCCTTCGTTGCACCGCCTAACTACATTTCTTGTTTTAGTTAGGTAGGGGAAGTGCTTTCCTGCAAGGGATTGATATACATGTTTGTCATTGCTTTAGTTCGGTTAGTTTACTTTTTGTATTTCGTTTTTCTTTGTTAGATTTTTCTACGAGGCTATGTTGATTATCATCTTTTCTTGGTGCTGAAGTTTGTTGTGATAGTTTACATAGGAAGAGCTTTGTTGTTTTTCTTAATATCAGAATTCTCGTTCGATAGCTTCTTCATTGTTCTGACCAACATATTATATTTGTAATATGATATTATAGTATATTCGCATATGATTATTCATGTTGCGATATTGTCAGTGACAAAGTGATATCAGTGATCATTTTGATTATAGCATATAACTTGTTGATTAATATCAAATTTCACGCTTGTTTAATTTTTTCATTGTATGATTTACATAATATAAAGTGTTTACACGTTCTTATGCTACAATTTTATTTTCTGATTTAATATTCAATTTTGAATATGGTATAAATTTTTAATATGTTTTTTGCATTTGTTCTATATTAATACCTTGTGTCACTTTTAAGTTGTTTTTTGTTTCCTTGGACATTGTAGGGAGCATTTGTCGGCATAAAACGTCATATGACCTATTTCTTTACATGTTCTTTTTTGGTATAATTTTTATTTCTGATTTGATATTCAAATTTGAATATGGTACAAAAAGTTTATGATACAATTTTATTTTTTTTATTTCATATTCAAATTTGAATATTGTATAAAATATAAACATAATTTTTGAATTTGTTTTATATTTATACCATATGTCACTTATAAGGTCTTTTTTTTTTTTTCTTTGGACATTGTAGGGAGCATTTGTTGGCATAAAACAAAATGCCATATGACCTAGATTTTTACACGTTTCTCTGGTACAATTTTATTTTCTGCTTCGATATTCAAATTTGAATATGGTATAAAAATTTAACATGTTTTTGTCAATTGATCTATATTGATACCCTGTGTCATTTTTATTGTAGGGGCGAATTTGTGTTGGAGGAAGGACGGACGTGGGAGATTCGGGGGATGGGAGATTCGGTAGTTTTGGGATTTTTGGGGGAATAGAGAATTGCGAGACTTTGATTGTGTTTTAAATTTTAATTTCGAAATCAATTTCCTAATTAATAGGCTGGTTAGTTTTTTTTTAATCTATATTTATTTATGAAAATGTTATACCCGATTATAACTGGGTTTAGTGACCCAAGGGTATTATGGTACTACAATGTAACATTAAATATACTATTTGAACAGATTTAATATATCTTATAAATCTTGAACTATTACGTAATATCTTGTCAAATCTTAAATATATATGTAAAAAGCCCTTTTTTTTCTTTGCATTACATCCATATAAATGGCCCTATATTTCTTAAAATTTTTATAACAAGAAAGCCCAAGCCCCCTCTACAGTTCCAAGAATAATAAAGCCCAAGCCCCCACAACATTGACCCAAGCCTAGCACCTTCGATTTTTAAAGCCCAAGCCCCCATATTTCATAATATACTAATTTGAACCCCCTTATTACTGTAGCTACTACAATAACTAAAAAATTATAAAATTATCCCTTGCAGTCAATTTCAAGCATTTGGTGGGAGGTTCTTTTTAGGGTTTGTACACTTTTGTGTATTATTAGGGTCCCACTAAAATGTAGAAAAGTGCTTCACGTTTCTACTTTATACATAGAAGGTTTTTTTTTTTTTTTTGCTTGAACCAAAAAAAAAAAAAAGCCTCTAGGCTTTGCTATTGTTGGTGAAATTCAATATATATTGATCACATTGCTTTTTTAAATCGGACTTTTTTATTATTATTATTCAATATTTGTATAATAGAAACACAAACATGAATAAAAGCAACCCACGTATAAAAATACAAATAGAAAGCATGAAATGATAGATTTTATTGTTGTTTAGTTATATGTTTTTTGTGATGTAGTTTAAATTTTGCTATAATAATCTAATAAAATCTTTAATATAGAATAAATTAACAAAGTACTTTTAACGATGTTAATTGGACTTATTGCTGTCAATTTGGTATTTAGTCAATTTTGATATATATATATATATATAATATGTATATATATATATTATAAAGAAAGGATCAATATTTTCAAAGAAAGGACCAATGTTTTCAAAATAAAAAAATTAGCCATTAATCCTTTAATAAACTAAGATTATAAAGGTTTATGTACTTAAGAAAAATGACTATTTTGCTAATTTATGAAAACGTTGGCTATAATCATAAAATTTTATTTAAAAATAATTATTTATTTAATGATTTTGTAATTTTTTTTACTATTTTATTAAAAAAGCAACCCCGCAGCAAGGCGCGGGTTTTTTGAGCTCGTCTTTTACTAATCCAATTATGTTTGAAACTCTATAGCAGCACTCCTTTATAAAATCGTCAATAACCATACACCTACGAGTAAAACTTAAAACTCTGTAGTACTTTTTTATCCGGCTTATAACTATTAAATCGTCAAAATTTGGGGGTTTTTTTTTTTTCTATTTTCTCTCCGAGATTGCTTCTTGTTATTTGTCAAAGCTGCCATATCACCTCCTTTTTTGTTATTTGTCAAAGCTGCCATATCACCTCTTTTTTGCCAATAATTTATTCTCTTAGTAAGTTAATTTGTTATTTTCTCTGTTATTTTTTTCATATGTTGATGTGTTATCTTTTATCCCTATTTAATTAAATCCAAGGCTACAATGGTAGATAGAGATGTAGTTTGCAATCTTTTCACAGACATATCAATTCACTATATAAACAATGTCTATAAACAATAGTTTAAAGTTTTAAAAAAATCGTTGAAAAGAAAAATAAAAGTAAAACAAATAGCTATAAAAGAAAAAAATAGCAAAAACCCACATCAATATGTTCATTTCTATAATTATCTCTTTAAAGATAATAATATTATATTCATGAAATCAATAACAAGAAAAGAAAAAATAGCTAATTATTAAAAAATAGCAGAAACCCATATCAATATTGATTTCGTCATTGATTTTTTTTTCTTAATTTTGATTTCTTCACCCCAGTAGGTCTATGCAATGAAGAATCATGAGGGTCGTCGTCATCCAAATTTATAGAAAATGGTGATAACCCCAGATATGCCACTCCTGGCGAACCAGTAGTTTATCATCCAACGAGTAGTAATTACCACTTTCCTTTCTTCTCCGACTTTGTCTCTCAGAGGTACCATTGTCCTTAAACTTTTCTAAATCTTTTAGCATAACCCATGGATGTTCAAATTTGAATCCTTTGTTATACTTGGAGTCAGCCATGAATAATACATTTGCGTCATTTATCTATAAAATTATTATGTATAAAATATTACACGATAACACCTTACGTCTACAAAGATACGTAAGATATAATATAAATATTTAATAAATACTTACAATATCATCATTTGACTTTCCACTTGGTTTAGTATACTCAATTTGTCTAAGGCATGCATTCAACATTTTTACCTCAGAACTTATAGAACTCAATCGAGACTGCAATGATCGAACTGAGCGATGCTCATAATTGTTGCCAACTCGTTCATGGTAAATCTCCTCCACATGTTCCAAAAAACAGTCGGTGCTTTGGTATCTCCCGACTCTTGAATCTTGAGTAATCTCAAGATAAGTTTCACACAAGATAACATCTTCAGCGTTGGTGTATCCAATGCCTCGGCCAGCCATAACTTCTCTAAGTTAAATATTTGGAGTACACACAATACGTTACTGGAAAGATATAAATTGTTTGAATTTTGCGCTGAACAAATGAGTTCTAAGGCTCTCTATATATACACATCCAATACTTTTGTACACACTACCCAAGATTATCAGATAAAGCATTTTATCTGCTGTAACACGCTACTCGGTGTCTAACACACTACCCAATATCATCAGATAAAGAATCTAATATGCTACGGCACGTTACTCAGTGTTATCTACTGCAACACGTTACCCGGTGTCTAACACATTACCCAATATCATAAGATAAAGAATCTTATCTACTGTGGCACGTTACTCGGTATTATCTACTGCAATATGTTACCCCGTGTCTAACACATTACCCGATATCATCAAACAAAGAATCTTATTTGTTACGGCACGTTACTCAACGTTATCTACTACAACACGTTACCCGTGTCTAACACGTTACCCAATCTCATCAAACAAAGAATCTTATATGCTGCGGCACGTTACTCGGTGTTTCTATTGCAATACCTTACTCGGTGTCTAACACATTACCCAATATCATCAGACAAAGAATCTTATATGTTGTGGCACGTTACTCGGTGTTATCTACTGCAACACGTTACTCGGTGTTCGCGTTATACAAGCCATCAGATAAGGACATCTAGATAACACTTGGGTTAATTCCATAAGTCCCTCATCTACTATGGGCTTGTGTCACTTTGCCCTCTTAACTTTTTTTTTTTTTTTGCAAGATCCGTTCCTCTTAAATTATTAATTTGTCTTATTCTGCCTCATTCCATTAAAAAATGGACAGAAATTGCACACGTAAGACGCACATGTGAGGGTAATTTTGTAATAGCACTATGTATCTAGAGTTAAAACCTTAATTATCGACTTTTTTTTTATATTTTTTATATTTTTGCAAAAACAAGAACAAAGAAAAGGGGGTCGCGAGGTTTGTGGGTTTCTGGGATTCGCCGGGTAGGTTTGGCGTTGACTTGTTCATCACGAGATTCGCCGTGCGATTCGCGGAAGTCGCCGAGGTTTGCGTGATGCCGTGGTTAGTATGAGGTTCCAAATGTTCGCCACGAAATTTGCCGGAGATCGCGGGACTTGCGGAGGCTGCGCGAGATCGTCAGGGTTTTGCGGAGGTCGCGCGAGGTCGTCGAGTTCACGGAGTTCGCCAGGTAACACGCAAAGGTCCCTGGGGTCACTTGGGGTCGCCGAGGGACGGGCAGAGGTTGTCGGGGTTCGTGCGAGGTAGCTTGAGGTTGCCGAGTTTGCCGACTCATAATTTTCAGATTTGAAATTTTTTCAAAACTTATTTTTTGGTTTTCCATGTATGCAATGTCATATCATTGTTATTTAAAGACTGGTTTTTGTATTGTGTCTCTTGAGAATGAAGGAAAGAGGAGAGAAAGAGGAAGGAGATCGAGAAAGAAAGAGAAGGAAAAAGAAAGGAAAAGAAAACAAAAGAGAAAAAACAGAGGACGAAAAAGGGAGGAGAGAGAAAAAGAACAAAAAACAAAAAAAACAAAAGACAAAGGACGAAGAAGATTGAGGAGGAGGAGAGAAAAAGTAAAGTAAAAACATAAGAAGAAGAGCGAGGAGGAGAGAGAAAGAAAAATAATTTTAGTTTATCAAGCTATTAATTAAGTGACATGGGGAAGTTTTTAACGGAAAAATTAACAGAAAGACGTGTTTGAATTTTTTATAAAGTATAAGGGGAACGGATCTTACAGAAAAAGTTAATGAGGCAAAATGACACAACGTCTATAATAGATGGGGGATTTATGGAATTAACCCATAACACTTTTAAACCGTTACATTAGATTTCCAATTGTAAATGTTAACCGATAGATTGGATTGTCAATCTTAATTTATATGTTCCTTATTCCCCTATAAGTAGGATAGTAATTCGTACTATGTCTCATAACTCTCAAGCCTTTTTCATTACTTACCTCTTGAAAATTTTGCCTTTTGTTTAAATCTAACAATGAATAACAATGTTGGAGGTCCATTCGATCCCGCGTACAATAGTTCAACCTCATCAGACGATGAAAATATACTTGTGAATGCTCTTATGGCCATTGAGGACGAAGAAGACGCAATAATTCAAGCGATCGCGAACAACAACATGATGATTGCTCGCTACATGTATCATCAGAACCAACAAGCGATACATGATGGGTCGATTCCAGGTCAAATAGTGATCAATCGTAATCTCGCAGCCGGATATCGTAATTTCTTTGTAGATTACTTTGTCGAAAACCTACGATTCAAAGAAATCATGTTCCGTCGATGTTTTCGTATGTCCCGAAGTTTGTTCATCCGCATTGTCCTTGCTGTCCAAGCTCATGGCAACTACTTTATGATACTAGTTATTATTTAGCGGATGATATATATCCTAAATGGTCCACAATTGTTCAAACTATTCACCGACCACAAGGTCCAAAGAAAACGTATTTTGCTATGAGACAGGAAGCATATAGGAAAGATGTTGAACGTGCATTCAGTGTTCTCCAATCGCGATTTGCAAATATCGAGCAAGAAATTGTTCAAATCTTGTGTTGTCATCCACTACCCTTTCAATGTCTGGAGCTGGAGCTTTTTCCTTGAATAAAATATTTAGCGGGTGGAGCAGTACGTTGGGCTAAATTGGAGAAAAGATTAGATGAATCTAACATATTGATGTTGTTTTTCGTGCTCGGTAAAATATGCATGCCAAATCCATAGATCATAATGTGTCACGACCTTTAGGATAATAGAAGGTGATCCACTACGACCTGCAAATTGTCAAGCCCATGCAGTTGGACAATTTTTCCACTTCCAATGCATGCAATCTAGACTGTCTAACATTCCAGGAAAGCCACGTCTTTTTCCAATCTCGAGGAGTCTTGCAAGGTCATTAGTGTTTGGTGCTCGGAGATATTATTCTGAAAATAACTCTACGACCGTACGACAAAACCACTTCACACATTCAATCGTTGTTGACTCGCCTGTCTTAACATACTAATCAGTTGCGTCAGCTGGTATACCATATGCGAGCATCCGAAAAACAGCTATTGTTATTTTGTAGTGTTGACAACCTTGGTCTACCAGCGTTCATCCTCTACGATCATGTTGTACATGATGATACACGTTGTCATTATATCATGCAAAATACTTTTGCTCCAAAAACGCGCCAGTCCAGCATACAATTTAAATAAGGATTACTTAAGTAAATAGTAATTTTGGATTGTGTGTTTATAAAAAATAGCCACAGTTTTAAAAACTTGAAAAACTAGCCATAAAACTGTAAGAAATTTCTGACAATAACAAAAATACACATAAAAAAAACTGTCAAAAATTTGTAACACTAGTAAAAAATTTTGTAAAAAATTTCTGACATGACTAGTTTTTAAATTTTTTAAAATTGTAGCTATTTTTTAAAATTATTTTATAAATGGCTATTTTTTTAAAATTCTCTTTAAATAAATGATATTTTTGTAAATGCTCCAAAAAGTAAGTGGATATTTGTCATTTTACAAATTGACGGATAATTTATCATTAAATCAAAGTCTATGGACACTTTTTAAAAAATTTCAAACACAAAATATTAAGCTAAAATTCAATCTAAATTATCTGTAATTTAGCAACAATTATGGTTTTTAAATAAAAATAATTTAAAAATGTAAATGAAATTGATATTTTTATTAAAATATAAAAATAAGACACTAACAAAAAGAATTTTAAAAATAATTTGGTATAGAAAGGTTTTTTTTTTACAAAAAATAATTTAGATATGTAAATGAAATTGATTTTAAATAGAATATAAAAATAAGACACTATCAAAAAGAATTTTAGAAATTATTTGGTATGGAAAGATTTTTTTTTATAAATTAGAAATAAAAAATAGAGAGAATTTAGAAACTTTTATATATATATATATATATATATATATATATATATATAAATAAAGAGAAGTGTGAAAAGGGAAAAAAAATGACAAATAACAACAAATAACAAAAAGAAAAGAAGGAAAAGAAAGAAAAAAAGAATCAGCACGTGTATGCATGCGCCACAAGGGGTATGAGGTACAGCCCCTAACACGCAGGTCCAACGCTTGTAGGGGCTAAGTTATCTTTTCAGCCTATTTTTTGCAATTTGGTCCCAGTTTTATTGTTTTATGTCTTTTATTTTAACAAAATTATGTAATGGCCCAACTTATAATTTTTTTTTTCGTTTTTGCCCATATAAAATGCATTTTTTCATGTTTCGTTTTTGCCCATATAAGATAGTCATAGATTAATTTAAAATTTTTATTATTTATCACAATTTAATTATAACAACTCCCTTTGGACACATTATTTTAGTATATTTAAAAGTTATTACCAAAGATACATGAAGTTACAATACATATACTTGAAGATAATCAGGGCAAATGGGCGATTAAAGCTGGTCCCCATATTCTGATAATCCCTTTTATTCCTTAATGTTCTATTTGCTAATAGTTTTTCATGTATGAATGCCTTTTACTTTGGCACATAGACAATAATAGGACTCCTCACTTGGTAAGTACCATCATCCCACACCAGAGAAGCTGACACCACAATTTTCTGATCCATCGTTCCCTGCACCGTCACCGCATAGGATCGCTTCTCTCCAAGGGACGAGAATGTGAGAACATCGGGGCTCACTGTGATTTTTAGCCCAGGTGGGGCAACCAAGTTAGACTTATAGGTGGAACTCGGCGACCCTACGTTTGTGACGGTCCTATTGAAAACATGGTTGATAGGTTCCGAAGGCGAGGCAGAGAGAACAAAGGCCGGATAATTAATCAAGTCGGAAGCCAATCGAGCACTGCCGGATTTGCGACATGAGTTCTTACGATTTCCGGTAACTATTTGTAACAACTTGGTGCTGTAGCCTTGTCCACATAAGAGATTTATGTAATCTGCTTCAACTGCGTCGTACACTAAACCAGGATATGCGGCTTTCGAAGGATTGATCTGTCCAGAACCGTACGCAAACTCTGCTTCGGGATTGATATCCGGCCTCATTGGATTAGCTGCAAAGAATTTAAAATTTTGAAACTTGCCCTCAAAATAAAACTTGTTAACTATTTTGCAATTCAACATCATTGTGATGTTTTAAGATCCTTCAAAAAAGGAGCATCGAAATTTCGAGAGTAACACGATTATAGTACCGGTAGTCATAAGAGCGGACTTCATAGCAGCAGGAGACCAAGTGGGGTGGAACGATTTGACATACGCCGCCGCAGCAGAAGCATGCGGGCAGGCCATTGACGTGCCGGTGAGTATATTGTATGTCGTTTTTCTAACGTCTTCGTCGAAGCTAGAAACGGAGACGGATCCAGGCCACGCTGCCAAAATATAGGTCCCGGGGGCTACTAAGTCCGGCTGCAAACATGAAACATTAGAAACTTAAAAAATCATCTTTCTTTTCTTATTTTTCTTTTTTTTTTTTTTGGTGATTAGAATTAAAATTAGTTGAAAATGGAATTCATTAACTATATGGCAGATGACCAATGCTAAAAATTAAAATGTACAAATCTTGGATAATCGGCTCTCATCATGAGTTATGGTCAAACTCAAATTACATTGTTCAGATTTTAGTGTACTTATCTAGTTTGTAAATATAGTAGTAATTGGATGGGCAGATTAACATGAAAAAGAAAATGGAATCAATTTAATTGTAAGTCATAATCATATGTGCATAATTACCTTGAGAATATTAGGAGTGATTGGATTAGGACCCCTTGATGAATACGAAGCAATATAAGGGGCCAATTTATCTGTTCCCTCTTTAGTCTTTGCTATTGATGCAGTTGGTTTTCTGCTCAAAATTGAACTATTAGAGATTTAAAAAAAAAAAAAAAGTTCTTTTTTTCAAGTCTTAATTATTAACTAAACTTCAGTGAATATCCTAATTCAGCAGTTAATTTAGAAAATGTCGCAAAATAATTGGTGTATTGAGTAATTAGATGTAGTTTTGAAATATTATTGTACCTTGTGGAGTTTAAATAGACATAAAGTTTCGAGCTATCCTCCAAGCTTAGGGAAGATGCTGGCAAGGGAAAGTTTCTAGCAAGCTTCCCAAATTCCCCGCCGGACATGACGACTCCGACCGCCCCCGCCGACATGGCCCCTGTCCCGAAGGTGTACGTGTCGCAAAAGACAATTTTACCCTTCACCAAATTCTTGTCTAGCGAGTCTTCGAAGCAATACCTTCATAAGTAGTAACAATAAACAGACTCTAATTTGACATCATGCATAATTTCATTAATTTGTTGGATTCACTGACTAATGCATTAACTTGTCATGCCTCAACTAAAACAGACATAGGTAATTAAATTGTTTTTTGTTCACGTAATTAAGTTACCTTGACAAAGACGAGTCATAATGTGCCGTTTTGTTGGGTGCATCACCTCCGTATATAATTGGAAACATTTTGTCCTTGTCAAACGTATTTATCGATGTCCCCTATATATCCAATGAGGAAAATTGAAAAACAAACTCACTAACTTATAATCTTAGCTTAAAATAAATTAATTAATTAACATGTTACATTGACGGTAGGCAATGACAAAATATCAAATAATTTATTTTATAAACACAGTTAAGTTACACCAAGAGAGAGAGGAATAATAGAATTGTATGCTGGTGTGAGAGTGATAGAGAATTTGGTAGAATTAGGATTTGGGTTGGTGGGAGATTAAAAAAGTGTTAAACGTATAATAATTATTATATAAGTTGTAAATTGATGTTTATCTACAGTGAACGTAGGCGATTTGTCGAACTAGTGAACTCTTGCGTCTTCTTTATTTTTATTACTTGTATTTCTACTGCGTGCGCGTTTGTATTTGTGAGTGTGTCTGACAACTTTTTTTCCGAACAAATCTCATGGTAGACACAAAGATTTAATGTCTATGTTCTCCAAACAAAAACAAAAAATTATGGTAAATACCCAATTTTAGCACCTAATTTTAAATAAAATCTAATGTTTAAAAATTATAACCGAATATCTTGAAACATTGAATAATCACTTGGCAGCGAGTGATAATGAACTAAATCACTAATTAACAAGTCATCTATTTTTTTTAAAAAAACAAAAAAACACTATAAGCAAAACCTTAAATTTATTACCAAAGGCTTTGAAATAAAATGTCTACATCCAGATCACAAACTGCTTGTCATGTATTTCTTACCTCATAAATGTTGTGATTGCCTAATTGAACAGTGGTGAAGAACTCACGATCCATTTTGCTAGCCCCAACGGTGAGAGACCAAGGTGAAAAGTTGGAGAGACTCATAGGGTCTGGACCTCTATTACCAGCGGAAGTACATGTCAATATGCCCTTTTTCATGGCATGAAATGCACCGATCGCGGTCACGTCTTTGAAGTAATCCTCTCCCGATGATCCGAGAGAGACGGAGATTATGTCGACGCCGTCTGCGATAGCATCGTCGAACGCTGCAAGTATGTCGGCCTGTTCGCAGCCGAAACCCCAGCAGACCTTGTAGATGGCCAGGCGAGCCGAGGGAACGCCCCCTCGTGCCGTGCCGGAGGCCAAGCCCATAAGGCTGGCGTGGTTGACTACATTTCCGGCTGCGATGGACGCTGTGTGGGTTCCGTGGCCATCGAAGTCTCTCGGCGACTTGATTTCGTCTTCTTCGAAGGACCCGTCGCTTTTGTAGTACTTTGCCCCAATGATTTTGCTATTTAATTTGAAAATTATCAGTGGAAATCAGACCATGGTAAGCAACTCTATTCATATACACGTTTTAATTCTATTTTATTTTGTTTTTGCTTGTCAATGTATAAATTCTTCGAAATATCGTTTAATTAAGTTATAAACAATTCTGTTCGAAGTTATTTTTTTTAAAACATTATGTATTAATTTTTTTCTACTCAAGCGTAGTTACCTCCTTTAACAATTTGTTATAGATTATAAAAAAATTTATTACAAATCGTAACATATTTATCTGAATCGTAACATTTGTTACGATATATATTGTATCCGATGGTTAAATTTGTTCAGAAGTTAACAAATTTTATTACAAACTCGTAACAAAGTGTGTTACAATATAGAACCATTTAGTTATGAATTCGTAATAAAATTTGTTGCAAACAAACTATAAGCACAATTAGATTACTGATTCATTATCTCTCTCTTAATTATTATTTACCGTGCATGATTAATGGTCCAATTAGACTATGTACCTCACTTCGTACAGAAGCAGATAAAAAGATCGAAACTTGTAGAATAAAAAAATAAAAGCTTCAAGCTTGAAGCTTTGTATTCTCCAACATTTTAATCTTGAGCAAAAACATAAGAAAATGAATTAGAGTGACTATATCACAATCACTCTACATATAGATAGAGATTGAGATTTGAGGATGAGTGAGAGAGTGGTTGAAGTAACCGGAGATTTGAAATTGATTAGGAAGTTGGAGATAAGTGATTTTGGTGAGCAACAAAAACATCAAGCCTTCTCTGTCCCGAACTCAATCTCGCCGTAATCGCCTTCGAATCCCTCTGATCTTGATCTCCTTCCCGGCCAAAGGTTTATTGGCTTCTTCGCCGACGACCTTGAGCTCGGCGACGAAGCTCCGGTGGAGTCGTGATCTTCTTCCTCCTCGGCGATGAGTTCGGATCTGGTGGAGTCGTGATGTTTTTCCTCCTCCGGTGGACCGGAGGAGGGTTATTTTGGAAGAAATTTTCAAGGGTAAAGTCGGCATTCTAAATCAATTTGAATGGACCTAATGATTAATAAATGATTTATTGAATTTGTTAGTAATTTTCTTAAAACTTGGGTCTTCAAATGACCGTTCATCCAATGAACCGTTTATTTTGTGTTTTATTAGTCAGTTTATAATTTTTATCATCTCCAAAAAGATCACTTTTATTACTCTAATTTTACCTGTGTGCTCCACATATAAAAAAATAAATTTATTTATTTCATTTAATTACTTGCTGTGATCTAAAAAGTCACAACAACTCTTTTTTCTTTGAATAGTTCAATATAATATAAATAAAGAGATAATTTAGTAAATAATTATTTTTTGAATAGTGTTTTAAGAAAATAAACGTTTCGATTAATTAAGAAATCATTCATTTTTTTAATTACATGATGATGTGCAATTATTTTTCTACCCTTAATTCTCATATGTATTATTAGTGAATAATAACTTAATTTTCGAAAACTTTGGTCATTTTATTAAAATATGGACCAAAAAATGACTAAATATCAAATAGACCTATAATAACAAGGAGACTGTGAGATATTTAGTCCTATTCTTCGCCTTATGTTTAAAACAAAGGACCAACCTTTGAAAAAAAAAATTAAAAAAAAAAGCCATTGGCCCATAAAAAATTAAGAAGAAAACAAACTTTTTTAAAATTTAATAGAAATGTTATCTATTTTATAAATAAAAATCTTTCAAAAAATGACTATTTAATTAATTACCTTTAGAAAATTAAAGATTTTTTTTTTAATTCGGTTCATATATTTTTAATAGAAACATTGAGATTTAAAGGAAAAATGTGTGAAAATGAAAAAATCAAAATTATATTTATGTAGGATCTATTAAAAAAGTAAGTTTAGCGGTTCAGTTCATTCTCGATTGTTATAAGTTTTAGTCACAAAATATTTCTTGTAATGTATCTCAAAGACAAAATAAACATTTCAATGAAATGTCATTTCACATTAAACATTAAAAAAAAACTATGAATTTATTTTTAACTATGTATGTATGTACGTACGTACGTATGTGTGTTTGTATAAAAATGCATGCCATGTTAATATAAATTCATAGTATCTATAGCTCATGTACATACTTGTTACATGTAAAATTGGCAGAAACTATGCATTCGCCTTTCCATTTGGAAGGTGGTGGACCTAATCCTTCGTCGTCAAAGCTATCGGACTCCGGCCAGATTCCAGTGTCAATCACACCGATGATGATATCGCTCTCAACAGTGCTCCTTTTAACTTGTTGCGGAAATCCGATGAAGTCCCATGACCTTGTTGTGTGCAATTCCTGCATTTCGCTACGGAAAACAGATACCACACCTTCCTTTTCTGTACAAATAAAGAGCAATACATCATAAAATTTTAGTTTCATCGACATTGTTCAAAATTCTCCAATTGTGTTTGCACATAATAATAAATAAAAAGTTACAGTCGAAGAGTCAATTGACCAAATTGTATACTTGTAATTTCATAATAGAAATATATTTTCTTTCCTGTTGATAACTCATCATCCAACTTTATTTATTAATAATCATCAAATTCGCATATAATAAATATACCAACAAAAAAAAAAAGCGAGCTGTCAAAGTGTAATTTAGAGTCCGTTTGGTACGAAGAAAAGAAAATAAGAGGGATAAAAAATATTCAAAGGAAAGAAAATAAATGGGATAGAAAAGATTTTCCTTTTCCTCTTGGGTGTTTGGTATATATTGGAGGAAAGAAAATGAATTTACTTTTTCTTGTTTAGTATTGAAAGGAAAAATGAAGTGATAGAAAATCATTTATAGGTGTAATTACCATTTACTTAAGATATCATTTTAAATCATTTGTGGTTGGCACTTTGTACTTGTAATAGTAATTTCTAAAAAGATCTTGTCATTTTTTTTCCACAGCATAATCCCTTCATATATGGAGATAACATTTTTGGTGGGTCCCACACTTGAATTTTATCTGCTAACTTTTCTTTCCTCTTGAAAGTTGAAATTTCCTCGTACCAAATATCATATATTATAAATTTCCATCCTAATTTCTATGGTATATTTTCTTTCCTCCCAGTTTTCACTCCTACCAAACTGTTAAGGAAATCAAAGAAGATAACAAATATCCTTTCATAATTTAAGCGTGTTCACAAATTTTATATTTAGAAGTAAAAATGTTATTTTCTGTAGTAGGCTAATTAATACCAGGGTAGATTTTAAAATACTCAACTAAGTAATTGACTGGTAAACTAATGAATTGCATTATTAAATAATAAATTTAATCATTTTAGATGACAGTTAATCAGGATTTTTTTTTTATAGAATATTTCAACTTAGAAAGAAAAGAAAAGATCATGCATGTTTTTCTTTTCCCGATCACCTTCCATCTGTTGTGCTTCTTGTTCAGTCAGCCGAGCAGCAAATCCATTAAAACTCCTCTTGTAGCTGTGAAGTAGCGACTCTGGCGCGTTATTGCTATTAAAATGTAGACGAATTTGTTAGTGTGAGTCTAAAATTAGTACAACTATTCAAAGCTAGCTCAATTTATCTAGACCTTTTAATGTGATATAAATAATTAATGCATGTAATAAGGCACACCACGTACTGGGTGGTATTTTCTGAATAAAATCTGCTGTCAATGTGACTGTCTCTATCGCTCTCTCCTCTAATTATAAACTGACAGTTCGTCCACTTTTCATTTAATATATTTTTTAAAGACTTATCTAATAATTAAAAATGTGAGAGAGATAGCAAAAAAGAAAAAAAAAATTGGGACAACACGTTTTTTCTCGTATTTTATTTATCTTAAAAGATATATATATATATATATATATATATATATATATTTGTGCGTGCGCTAGCACGTACTTTATTTGTCTATTTTTTAAAATTCGTTTGAAATATGCATAGTGTAAAGTATTAAAAGTATAATTTGAACTGGTGATTAAATATATATGTTATGTCAAAATGTGCAAATTTCTATTAAGATTTTTTTGTTTAGAAATGTTTTATTAAGAAAATATATTATCTTCGATAACTATACAAAAAAAAAATCAAATAAAAACTGTATCACCATTTCTATAAAATGACAAAAAAAAAAATACGATAAATGACGCAGCGATTTTTTTTTTTTTGATACCCAAAAAAGTAGAGGATTCAAAATAAAGAAAGGTGGAAGAAAGAGAGATAGAAAGTGTTAAAAAAAGATTTAAAAAATAAAAGAATAAATAAGTATGAGCCTAAGGTTTCAATTGCTTTCTTCTTAAAAGGATTTTCTTAAATATATTTTGTATCTTCATCAACAATACAAATTTTTACAAACAAAATCGAATGACAAAAGTTTGCGCAATAATTATTTATGAAATCTTCACAAGATAATGATGGAATTTCTTTTTCGAGACCTACTCATCAAATAATAGAACACATAAAATGATAATACATTGAGTGTCTATAGAATGAGAAGAAAAAAAAAAACCTACACTCGACAGTGACCACGAGAAACTTTTCCGCGATCCGAGTGGCAAAACAATAAGAATTTAAGTCTCGAAAAAAGAAAGAGATGAGAAAGAATAGAGGTTTGGAAAAAAAAACATAAAAATTTATAGCCCCTCTCTCATGGGAGGAGGCAAATTTAAATGTAAAGAAAAATTCATTATTTTTAAGTCCTGTACTAATACAAATATCCACAAACAACAAGAGTTTGTTTGCATAGAAGAATAACTATCAATAGATTAAGAAAAAAAATACGACCAATTTTCCCGACGAATATTCTTTTGACACTCGAGCTATAAGAAAAAGTAAATTGAAAATTAAAGGGCCAGTTAAAGATTTAGCCATTTTGTAATTTATGTTTTAAACATATCAGGTCAACATATATAAAGTTATGACTAAAGAAATAAAATTTGTTCGTAACTAAATAAATAAAATACACAGTCACAAAATTTATGACTATAGTCAAAAAATTTTAGAAAATTTGAAATAAACACAATAAAAAGAATAAACATTCATTAACAAAATAATCAACTCACAAATGAATGATTGCCTATACAACCAATTTCACAAAACTTATTACTAAATAAAAAATATCTCATAAACAACAAAATAACAGGTAGCCAAAGAAGTCACAAATTTTATGACTCGAGACAAAAAAATTTAGACAATATTGTCTGCAACAAATATTAAAAACTGAGTTCAAAAAATTTAAAACTGCAGTCTCAAAAATCTATATACGAATGTATGACTATTTTCTTAATAAAAGTAAATATAGGCTAATTGTTAAAAACTAATGTAAATATATGACTATTTATTATAAAAACCAAAAATTAAAAGAGAAATAGAGGAAAGAGAAAAATGACTAAAAAGCATTACAAGAAAAAAAAAAAAAAAAAAAAAGAATAACCAATCAAGAGGGCAATAACAAGTGTCGCCCTCATGTGCATGTGAGGACAAATTTTCATCCAAAACAATTTTGCTCCTTTTTTAACGTCTTGTGCTCCCCATAGTAAAATATATATATATATATATATATATATATATATATATATATAGGGTCTTACCATTTTCTTATTAGTGTTTTAAAAAAACAACCAATGTTCTTAAAAATTAAAAAATTAGTCATTATCTTCTTAAAGAGTTAAGTTAAGGGATATGAGGGCGACATTTGAAAACGGTGGCTATATTCTAAAACATCATTTAAAAAATAATTATTAACTTAATAATCTCATATAATATAAATATATATATATATATATATATTCGGATTTCATTTTTAATTATAAGGGTTAGTCAAGAAATTAATTATTTTAAAAGTAAAGTTTGAAAGATTTAGTAATAGAATGTCAAAATAAAAAATTTAGCGGTAACATACGTATAACATAATATGTTATGCGTGTAACATGATAGACATGTAACATACGTGTATCCTATTATGTTACACGCATGTTACGACAAAATCCTTAATTTCATATAATTAGGGTTATTTCCTAAAAAATTAACAAAAAATTTAGATAAATCATTAAAAATCTATATAAAAAAAAAGCCTAATGATTTAAAGTGTTTATATAAATAGTAAATTTATCAATTAATTGTATATGTTTTGGACGACTATTTCAATAACATCAACAATTATCACAACACATGCACATGCATATGATATATATTGATCTTATTATCACATGTATAGAACGATAGATATCACTAGCTACTAGTGGTGCTGCTCTATAGTGTAATAAATGTTGACATATACCTTCCAACAACCTCTTGTAGCATATTAACGTGAAGATTTGACGTGAAAACCTCGCTCGCAGTCGCTGGCTTGTCTCCCATATACACAATATAAGGCTGCATATATCGAATATCATATTCATATGTACACATTTATGTGTTAAGTATCGCGAAGGAAGATTAAAGGACAGATAATTTGTTTAATTAATATATTGCACATTTTTTATTATTTTAATAATTGCTTAAGTGGTTAACATACGATTTTAAAAAATTAAAAAGTAACGAATTTGTTGTTGAATCCTTTCACTTTAAGAGCGGTTTAAGAAAATGATTTTTCTCTCCATTCTAGTAAATCATTTGACGCCGAATGTTCCGTCTAACTTCAAACCAACGTCATACCAATTTAGATTGATAACTAAATTATGAATTCAAAGAGTCAATGTCGATTCATATAATTATTACATTGTCACCTGCTAAAAAAATAATGGAATGCTGAATCATCTTAAGAAATAAAATTTTCTAGTGGATATATTTTTCTTGATGGAAAGATCGTAAGATTTTTATTTTTAAATGTGAGATTTATTGAAAATGTAAATTTTACTATTCAAAAACCTTTAAAAAAAACATATGATAATTTTTTTTTTATTTAAAAAAAGACTTATGACATAAACTAAAAAACTTTATCAATCACTATAAGCATACATAAAAAGGCACAAAGATATAAGAAATCAAATGGCTTTACGTATTGATTCATTTACCTTTCTATCATTTTGAGCAGCCGAATAATGACCACTCAGAAAAGTAGTGAAGCTCAAGAAAAGCAAACATAAAATTATTAAAGCCATTGTATTATAGATCTTTGAAATATTACATGTTGCTAGCTTAAGGGTTATGCATCTATTTATAGTCCTCTTAAATATGTTATTTTGGTTTTTTTTTTTTTTATAAATCGTTTGGAAAAATGAAAGAATAAACATCACCACCCGTCAATGAAACTGAATCCAATTATTTGTTTTTTGATGACTTTTCAACTAAAGAAAATGTAAGTCTTCATACACACTTTTCCACACACAATCTTTTGACTCAAACGTTATTTCAAGTTGATTAAGACGATTCCAGCAAAAACAAAAGTTGATTAAGATGAAAAAAGAGTCCTTCGTAGCTGTTTCCGACTTCGATTGAAATATGTGCTGGCCAGTGTGTTTCTTTCACATTAATGAGCAAATTGATTGATTGTTCAATAAGATTTTTGTTTTTAAGTTGTGTTTCGTTGGATTGATAGAGAATTGTGAAGACGTAGTGGATGATCAAGAGTTAAAATTCATTTGTTTAGTTGGAATTAGGAGAAGACGGGGAGGGAGATGGGCCGGAAGAGAGCACATCTACATGGCCCATTAAATTAGGGGGATTTTGAGAAATACCCTATTATTGACAGGGCTTTTTACATATATATTCAAGATTTGACAAGATATTACATAATAGTTCAAGATTTACAAGATATATTAAATCTGTTCAAATAGTATATTTAATGCTATATTATAGTACCATAATACCCTTTGGTCACTAAACCTAATTATAATCAGGTACAACTTTTTTAAAAATAAATATAGATTAAAAAACAAAACTAACCAGCCTATTAATTAGGAAATTGATTTCGAAATCAAAATTTAATACACAATCAAAATCCCGCAATTCTCTATTCCCCCAAAAATCTCAAAATTGCTCCATACAATGAAAGTGACACAGGGTATCAATATAGATCAAATGACAAAAATGTGTTAAATTTTTATACCATATTCAAATTTGAATGTCGAATCAGAAAATAAAATTGTATCAGAGAAACATGTAAAAATCTAGGTCATATAGCGTTTTGTTTTATGCCACAAATGTTCCCTATAATGTCCAAAGAAACAAAAAAAAAAGACCTTAAAAGTGACATAGGATATAAATATAAAACAAATTCAAAAGCTATGTTAATATTTTATACAATATCCAAATTTGAATATGAAATTAAAAAATAAAATTATATCATAAACTTTTTGTACCATATTCAAATTTGAATATCAATCAGAAATAAAAATTATACCAAAAAAGAACATGTAAAGAACTAGGTCATATGGCGTTTAGTTTTATGCCAACAAATGCTTCCTACAATGTTCAAAGAAACAAAGAACAACTTAAAAGTGACACAGGGTATTAATATAGAACAAATGTAAAAAATATATTAAAAATTTATACCATATTCAAAGTTGAATATTAGATCAGAAAATAAAATTGTAGCATAAGAACATATAAACACTTTATATTATGTAAATCATACAATGAGGTCGTGCAATTCCTCACTTGTCTCCGGACAATTTGCTTCGACTTCCGCTGCTTTGGGTCCTTCCACGTCGCCGATATCACCATCGACGACGACGACGATGATGGCGACGATGAGTTCGAAGACGGCGAGGATCGGTTTTGAACATCGGTGTCGTCCGCTCCAACGAAGAGTTGGCTATAGGAGGGAGAAGAAGAGGAAGAAGAATAGGAGAGAAAAGATGAAGACGAAGGGCATGAGAGGAGAAATAACAGAAGCTTGAGATTCTTGATGGTCAAGGACGAGAAGAGAAAGATGAAGGAGAGATTTGTGTTTGAAGCTGGCCTTTGATTTGTTCACCCCTACAATTAAAGGGGGTTGAATACGTATACAGGAATGAGTTTGAAATTTAAGATCCATTCCTACAATCAACGCATTAGTTACCATATTCCTAACATTAAATATACAAAAATAATAATTAAAATGAATTATCATAAATCCAGTTGGGAGACCCGAATTGGTAACTAAAGGGTATAAATGTCAATTAAAAATTGACACATAAGCTCGATGAACTAACGTGAGAATACTTGTAATTTTTGAATTAATATGTAATATGTTATTATAAGGTGAATTATTATGTAAATTCTTCTTATTGACACAATAATAATTCATACTATATGTGTGTTGCATTTTTACCCCTGTTTGGGGAAACTATTTTGCTCATTTTTTACCATTCTTGGATGGTTTAGAAAATAGTTAGAAAAATAATTAGAATGGTTTGACTTTTCGAATTTCGAGTTGGTATAAATGATTAAGATTTAAAGTTATTTAATAGGGATTTAGAAAGTTGAAAAAAATGGTTGAAAAAAAAAATAGAATGGAAAGGAATAGTTTGGAGGATTAGGAAAGTTGAAAAAAAAAATAAAAAAATAGAATGGAATAAAATGGAATGGTTAAAATGGGGTGGCCAAACGGGGGGTTAATTTATACCCCAAAATTTACACTACAAACATAGAGTAGAAATAAAAGGAGTACACCACTTGAGGTATAGATTATTAAATGACATAAAAAATGGCTTTATTTTGAAATTCTCCCATTAAATTACATTTTTTCATTTGTGGAAAGATTTAAAAGAGATTATTATATCTAAACTAATATTAATATATATTTACTAATCAATTTTGGGAACTCAAATTTTAACAAATATATATTTATAAGATGAAAACTATTAAAGACATAGGTATTTATATAAAGAATATGACCGTAATATCAAATTGGGTTTATCATTGAATTTAAATATGAAAACTAAAAAACAAACAATAAAAAATTATTCATTTATTCTCTCTATTAAATCCTCTCATAAATCTTCATTTAGAGAAATTTTATAATTCTTGACTGATAATTATAAAAGGGCGAGTTATAAAAATATGTCAAAATTAAATGTGTCTTTTAATTGATAGCTCATGTTTCAAAAAATTAAAAAAATAGTCACTGTCAAGAATTTTATAATAAAAAATGTCAAACAAATATTTACACATCTGTAAATATTTGTAAGAAATTGTTTAACACTTCAAAAGTGATGAATAAAAGTTGAAGTGTTACAAAATATCTTACAAATATTTACAGATGTGTAATATTTGTGTGACACGTTTTTGTTATATAATAATTATAGGGTCTGTTGCAAAAATAAGCCAAAATTAAATGTTTGTTTTAAATAATAGCCTGTGTTTCAAAAAATTAAAAAAATAGCCATGTTATGAATTGTATAACAGAAAAGTGTCACACAAAATATAACAGATCTACAAATATTTGTAAGATATTATTTAACACTTCAAAAAATAATGAGTAAAACTTAAAGTGTTACAAAATATCTTACAAATATTTACAGATGTGTTATATTTTATGTGACACTTTTCTGTTATACAATTCGTAACATGGCTATTTTTATAATTTTTTGAAACATGGGCTGGACTATAAAAACGAATTTTTTTTGCTATTTCCTACAATTTCTCTAAATTATATATATATATATATATATAATATTAAACTTATTTTTATTAGTAGTAAGATAAAAAATAAATAAATAAATAAAAGGACCACATGGTCCGACAATTTAGCTTGATGAGCAAGCTTTAAAAGCTTTTCACCAAGTTGACAAACTTGGAGTCCAAGTCGGTGATGGCTTGGTGTACAACTCAAAAGACTTGGCTTATGTTTAGGCAAATTATTTTGCCCATTCCATCCCATTTCTTGGGATGGTCAAAATAGTTTGAAAATAGTTTGAAAAATGGTTCGGAAGATGGTTAGAAAAATGAGTAGATTGTTTGAATTTACAAATTTCGAGGTGATATAAATGGTTAAAATTTAAAGATATTATATAGGGATTTGGAAAGTTGAAAAAAAAGGTTGAAAAAAATAGAATGGAATGGAATGGTTTGTGGGAGTTGAATGATATGGAATAGTATAGAATGGAATGGGATGGTTTGGATGGTTTGCCCAAACATGGGGTTGATCAATAAGACTTGAAGTCCGATATAAAGGACCTTAAGGTAGTCATTTTTCAAGGAAGTGTGGTGAAACCATCCGAAAGAAAAAATTTGAGAGGTAAAGAAGCAATGCTTCTTAGTGTGTGGGAGAAATATAGAATAGAAGCAAAGCTGTCAAAGAGAAAGAGAGGGAAGCCAAAATTGTAGGAGTGTTGTAGTATCTTATGTAATATTTAAGTGAAAGATAAAATTATTTATTTTCTTGTAGCATATTTTACTCCAACAAAGTTGTATCAGAGAAAGATTATTGGGTCTCTTTAAATTTTTAGTATGCTTTGTGGTTGTAGTTTTGAGTGATCTTCTACATTAGAAATTTTTTTTGAAGATCTTATAAACTCAGTGAGTTAGAGATTTAAGTCTCCTAAGGTTTTTGGGCATCAGAATTTTTAAATTCTCTCTAAAGTCATGGAAAATAGTGGTGTGGCATCGTTTCAAGTTACAACACTTAACAATAACAATTTTGATAATTGGAGTATCAAAATGAAAGTACTCCTTGGAGGACACGATGTTTGGGAGGTCGTAGAAAAAGGCTATGACGTTGTAAAAGACGAGTCGACAATATCTTCGACACAGAAGGACAATTTAGAAGTCTCGATAAAGAATGACAAGAAAGCTCTTTTCCTCATCTATCAAGCACTCGATGGTGATAGTTTTGAGAAAATCTCAAATGCATCATCTACCAAGGAAGCATGGGAGAAGCTTCAAACCTCTTACAAGGGAGATGAGCAAGTGTAGCAAGGAGGGGGGGGGGGGGGGGGGGCACCTTCAAACTCTAAGAGGAGAGTTTGAGTCACTCAACATGAAAGAAAATGAGCCAGTTTCTGACTACAGCTCTAGAGTTCTAGTAGTTACCAATAAGCTGAAAATGAATGGTGAGATTTAAAATATGTCAGAATCATTGAGAAGATACTCCGCTCGCTAGACTCAAAATTTGAGACAATCGTTACAACAATTGAAGAAACAAAAGATTTGAAGGAAATGACCATTGAACTACTGATGGGGTCATTGCAAGCGTAGGAAGAAAATAAGAAGAGAAAGTAGAACACCAAGGATCAACAACTTCTCAAGACAGAAGTCAAAGACAAGGCAGAAAGTCAAGGCAATAATAGAAGATAATTCAGTCGTGTTAGAGGCCATGATCGAGGAAGAGGCCGTGGCAGAGGACGAGAAAGAGGCCGCGGTGGTGGACCAGGTTGGATTTCTAACAACAATTTCAACAACAATCAGGAGAGAGCAGAAAGCTCAACACGAGGCTGTGGAAGAGGCAATTACGACTTGAGATATGATAAGTCTCAAGTTGAATGTTACAATTGCCATAAGTTTGGTCAGTATTCTAAGGAACGCAAAGAGCTCCCAATAATGGAGTAGAAGAGAAGACTAATTAAGCTTAGCAAAAGACTGAAGAACGTGGGACTTTGCTACTAGCTCTAAACGCTGATGATAGAGGCCAATAAAACACTTGGTGCCTTGACACAGGTGCAAGCAAAAAATATGTGCGAAAAAAAGAAGTATGTTTGTCGAGCTCAATGAATCAGTGAGTTGAAATGTCTCGTTCGGAGATGATTCAAAAATTCCAGTCAAGAGAAAGAGCAGCATGCTTTTTCGCGTGAGAGAAGGAAGACATCAATTTATTTCTAATGTCTACTATATGCCCAACATGAAGAACAACATTTTGAGCTTGGGATAGCTCTTAGAGAAATGCTATGATATTCACATGAATTATTATACTTTGATAGAAACTTCATAACAAAAGTGCCAATGTCGAAGAATAGAATGTTTCAAATCAATATTCAGAGTGATGTGACAAAATATCTTTAGAAGTGTTACAAGGATTCGTCTTGGCTCTGGAATTTACGATTGGGTCATATCAATTTCAGAAGTTTGGAGCTGCTCTCGAAAAAGAAGTTGGTGAATAGTTTTTCCTGCATTAACCACCCCGATCAACTTTATGAAGGTTATCTTCTTGGAAAGCAATTCAGAAAAAGTTTTCCACATGAATCTCACTTAAGAGCTCAAAAGCCACTTGAACTAATCCACACTTAAGTCTGTGGTCCGATCAAGCCGAGTTCTTTTGGTGACAGTAATTATTTCTTATTCTTCATTGATGATTTTTCAAGAAAGACTTGGGTTTATTTTGTGAAGCAAAAATCAGAAGCTTTCAGTGTGTCACGACCCGCCCAGAACGGGCCGCGACCCTTTTTAGTTCATAAACTATGCTTACATATCATTTTAAGACATTATAAATTCAAAAATAGGAAAATAATAATAATACAGGATAATCATGACTATTTTAAGACTTTAAAATACATAATACATAAGTAATGTCCAATCTTCATAAGACCATTCCTACAATTAATGAGAGCATTTGATATAGCAAGGAAAGGTCTTCCTAAAATGATAGGGATCTTTGACTCTGTGTCAACCGTAGTTTGAGTATCCAAAATAAGAAAGTCAATGGGGTAATAGAACTTGTCGATTTGCAGCAATACATCTTCAACTATACCTCGTGGCTTCCTCACGGATCTGTCGGCCAGCTGCAGGACTACTGAAGTAGGTTTGAGCTCTCCTAATCCTAGTCGCAAGTAGATAGAGTATGGCATGAGATTCACGCTTGCTCCCAGGTTCAGTAATGCTTGGCCGAAAAATTGTGTCCCAATGTAGCAAGAAATTGTGGGACAACCAGGGTCCTTGTACTTAGGCGGTGTCTTTTGCTCGATGACCGCACTAACTTGCTCTGTCAAGAATGCAGTTTTCTTGACATGGTAGCGCCTCTTCATGGTGCATAGATCTTTTAGCACTTTAGCATAAGCCGGCACTTGTTTGATCACATGCAACAAGGGAAGATTTACTTTTACTTGTTGCAAGTGTTCAAGGATCTCACCTTGGTTCTCCAGTACTTTCCCAGATCGGAGAGCTTGTGGTTATGGCACTCGTACCGGAGTTTTTGGGTCTTCAGTTTGTGGAGCATCTTTTTTATTACTCGAAGTGGTGGTTTGAGATGGTTCGATTTGCTTGCCACTTCGAGTAGTAATGACGTTGACCTCCTTAACATTTTGAGCAGGAGTGTTCGAGGTCCCTGCCATTTGAAGTCCCTTTAGGTTCAATTGAGGCTGGGATGGAAACTTGCCGCGCTCCTGAATGGCTAAGGAACTAGTGACTTTGGTGATTTGGCTTTTAATCTCCTTGTTCTCTTCCACCAATTGTGTAAGGACAGACTCAAACTTGTGGTTTGTTGCTTGTTGTGCATCCATGAATGCTTTCAATGTATCCTCGAGTGGGCTCCTTTTTGGTTGTGCATTGTATTGCTGTGCAGGATAGGCCATTGGTGGATTAGCCTGATAGTCAGATTTCCATTGGTTCCCAGATGATTGTGCTTGTTGATTTGAATCCCTCCAACTGAAGTTTGGGTGGTTCCGCCAGCTAGGATTGTAGGTTTCAGAAAAGGGTGAGTAAGGCTTCTTGAAATTCCCTAAGGCATTACATTGTTCCTCGTATACGCCCCTTATCTCATTGTAAGTTGCACAATCTGGAGCTTGGTGGTCCTCCCCTTCGCAGACGAAACATGGGTTGGATGATTCCACCCTGACGACCGTGTGGATTCCTCTATTACCTTGGGATTTGAGGGCCCCAAGTTGCTTTGTTAGGTTTTCAACCTGCGCCTTGAGATTGTCCTCTTCTCTTAAATGATAAATTCCAACAGGTCGAGACCTACTAGTGCCTTCAGTAGCACTCGGTTCACTCCAGGTATGAGACTTTTCTGCGAGGTCAATCAGGTACTCCATTGCCTCATCGGGATCCTTTTGGAGAAATTCTCCGTTGCACATTTTCTCAATGAACAGGCGCTCTTGCAGTGTGAGTCCTTCGTAGAAATAGCTGACAATGCGCCATGTTTCGTACCCGTGATGGGGATAAGAATTTAACAGATCTCGAAATCTATCCCAAGCTTGGGTTAGAGTTTCACCTTCTTTTTGAGAGAAAGTAGAGGTCTGTCGTTTCAAACCGTTGGTCTTGTTGTGTGGGAAGTACTTTTTGAAGAAAACCATTGTCATCTCCTCCCACGAACCAATTGACCTAGGTCTAAGAGAATTTAGCCAAAGCTTAGCCTTGTCTTTTAGGGAGAAGGGGAAGAACTTCAACCTAATAGAGTTTATGGCATCGGCACCGCTATGGAAAGTGGCCACCACCTCTTCGAATTCCCTAATGTGTACATAAGGGTTTTCGTTTTCTAGCCCGTGAAAAGTTGGTAAAAGTTGGATCATTCCGGGTTTGAAATCCAGTTGCGGTGCATTAGGGGGAGGCATTATGCACGATGGAGTGGCCGTCCGTGTTGGGTGAAGATATTCCATCATCGTCTTCTGCGGGTTGTCCTCGTGTTGCGACATGGATTTTGGGATTGCAAGTGTGAGTGAATGGGTAGAATGGGAGGACGAAGAAGGAGGAGCAGAAGAGGGAGACAATAATTTAGGTAAGCCTTCGATAGGAAATCCCTCAATTGGTTTTTTAGCAAATCGACCTAGTTCGTCTCTATATGGAATCATTCACCTCAAGTGTTTCCTTTTTTTTTTCTTTTTTTCTTTTTTTTTTTTTGTTTTTTTTTTAATTTCCAAGAGGAAAGGGAAAAGAGAAACCTAAATCTAAGGTTTTAGGAAAGTTGACTTAAAAGGATTCTAATTTCATCCTAGAATCTAAGAGTAATGGAAATTAAAATAGAAAAAATTAAATGACAATTATTTTAGGCAAAAATAAATAAAGAAATAGAATTAAAGGAAACTAACCAAAAATAAGTAAAAACGAAACAAAAAGAACAGGAAACCTATCAATTATTTCTAAAAAGACAATTTAAGAAACTAAAATAAACTAGTCGGGAAACTGCCCACAGGACAAAGAAAAGGAAGAAAAAAAAATTAATAATAGCAATAGGAATACTAAACAGAAACGTCAAACAGGAAAAGAAAAAAAAATTACTGCAAATAATACTAATATATATTATATATTATATTATATATAATTACTATTATATATTATACTATTATATACTATAATTACGAAACAATAAGAAAAATAATAATAAAACAGAAACGAAAAGAAAGGAAGAAAAAGTTAAGCTAATATATGTATATAATAGCTACTGTTAGATTTGTTTGGTAATACTACAAATAAAAAAAAAAAGAAACAGAATCCACTTTTTTTTTTTTTTCAAACCTGTTACGATAAAACTAACAACTAATATATAGAACTTTATATATAAGCTATCGTATATAACTAAGAAAATAAACAGGAATAACTTAACGTATAACTAAAGACTAGCTACAGTACGATTAAGAACTACAAATGTTTTTTTTTATATTTTTTTTAAAGAAACTGTAACTACTAAAACCTAAAATACTATGTAATATACGTATATGTATAAAACCTAAGCTATTCTATGCCTACGATTAATTTTTTTACAAAATAAAAAAAATTAGGAAACTAACCTCTTGTCGTTCAAGGCAAATAATTGGTCGTCGCACCTCCCCGGCGACGGCGCCAAATTTGATCGCGCCCAAATTGTGCAATAGCTAAGCGGTCGTTGGTAGCACAACAGAAGCGGAGTCGTCTCCACGAGGAGGTGAAAATTAACAACCAAAAACTCAAACAAACTTTAAGAGGTAAAAATAAAAATATTAAAAAGAATAAGAATTTGGATTAAAGAAGATGAATAAAATTAAATAGACAATCAATGAGAAAAGAATTAACAAGGCTTCGGGAGTCACTCAATTGTTTCACTTCACTGACGCCAATTTCGATTCCAATTAATTACTCAATTACAAGTTTCACATCCCAAACAAGTAACCGGAAAATATGTCATTAAGAACTAAAAATTAAACACATATATCTTATTATGAAAAAGTTCTTTCAATTAAAACAACGAATATAAATTTCATTGACTATCCTAAATCGACGATATATCAAAATTGATCATAACGCAGTAAATGAATAATCAAATAAAACAAACATTCAATTACTTATTCGATAAGCATTCCTAAATCTACAATATATCAATTTGACAATATTGCAGTAAAAGAATAACTCACAAAAATAAGCAAATTAATGAAATTAATATTCTCTAGAAATCACATAAATCAAGCATGACTAAATTCATATGAAAAATAAAAGAACATAATTTTTCAGAGAATAAGAACTCAAATTCATAAATAAAATCTAACCTTTAAAGCACATAGTTTGGAATCAAAATTGAGACAGTGAAGCTACACAATTGAGTTCAAACCTAGCCTTGCTAGGAATTTAGCTTAGTCTCCAATGCATTCTCACACAAATTCTAGAGAAAATATGAGAAATAAATTGTCTATTAATTATTAAAATCAGGGTGCAAAAACTCTAGCCAACACCTCTATTTTTAATGTTTAAGAGTGGCTAGTGAAAGGGAAACTAATAGAAAATGGGAATACAAAAATAAGGTAATTAACTAATTAATTTTCGGAGATTTTTTTGCAATTAAAATGTGAAATTCGGAGCTTGGAATTAATTCCACGCTGAGGAGAAGACGCGCTCGTTGGCGCTGTTGGTGGAGGAAAATCGCGCCTCTGCGCGCGTGGAGGAAGGGAGGCGGGCTGCTGTCCCGCGTGATGCACCTATCTGCCCACTGATTGGGCCATGTGGCCGTGTGGGCCCCGCTTGGCTGGCTGAGTTGGAATTTAGGCTGTTTCTTTAGCTTTTCCATTGGGCTTTTTGTATTCTTTTGATATTTTTACCAGAATTTCTTCTTCTTTCAACCTTGCAATAAAATTAAACCAAAATTAATTATTTATAGAATTAAAGCATAATAAAATAAATATTTTCCAACAAATATAATAATCATTAAAAATCATGGAAATATTCATTTTATTTAAACAATTCTAGTAAATTTATACAATTAAGCACATTAAAAGCACACTTTCGTGCACTTATCAGTGCTCGTGTGGGGCGGAGCTCTGGCAAGCTCAGCGAGGCAGCCGACAGCGCGGGTTACAGCCGGCGGCGGCTCGACGGCGCGAAGGAGTTGGGTCGGCGAGGCTCGCGGGCTGTGCGAGCGCTTAGGCCCGCTGGTCACGTACGGACGAGGCGTGGCGAGTGGGCCAGCTCTGGGAGAGAAGCGACATTGCGCGGCTGGGGGCGGCGCGAAGCTGGAAGGCGCGGCACAACGATTGGGCTGGGCGCGGAGAGGAGGCCGCGGAGGAAGATCGTGCGAAGATGGGTCTCGTGCGAGGGAGAACCGGGCGGCGTTACTCGGGCTTGTGCGCAGCTTGAGTCGCGTGAAGAGGCTGCGCGCGAAGAAGGCTGGGCGAGGCGGGGTCCGGCGCGGGAAGGCGCTGAGGCTGGGTCTCATCGGAGCTGGGGTGTTGCGGCTAGTCGGAGGCATCGGGGCCAGAGCGGCGCGAGGAGGCGCAACACTGGTTCGTGCACAGAGGAGCCCGCGCGAAGTACACCAGGGCTGGGCTTGCTCGGACAGGGACCAGACGGGAAACGGGGAGGCGCGGGGGCTGGAGGCCGCGCGCAGAGGCGCGCGGAGGTCTGGGCCGGCGAGGGAGCGCGAAGGCGAGCAGTTCTCGCAGCTGCTGGCGCGCGGAGGCGACGCGGGGGCTTGAGCTAGGTGCGGGGAGTGCGAGGCGAGCCGGGGAAGCACTGGCCGGAGCTGGTCACCGGCGGAGATGGGAGGGGAGATATGGGTGAGAAAATGAAAGAGAGAAAAAGGGGAGAGGGAGGGTGACGGCTGTGAAGGGGGAAGAAAAACCAAAATAATGGGTTAATAATATTTTATATTAAAGCTTATTTGGCCAACAAATAATAAATTAACTGGTATATTTTCAAATCTATGAAAATACACCAATGGGCTCGATTTGAAAAGTTAGGAATTTTACTGTCAATTTGGAGCCCAATTTCAATTCCTAACATGTCGTAAAATTCAAAAACGCAAATATAACACTATTTACATTACTATTTATACGCGGTTAAAATTGGCCTGATTTGACGAAACTAATAATTTTCCCTCAAAATAATTGAAACCAATTTAATCTCGCACGCCATTTGTCCTAAAAACCGAAAATAAATACTTGCAAGATTGGTCTTGGTTCAAGTCATTACACAAGTGTTTTGCAAAAACCATCATTTTTTTCCTTGCTCATTCAAGCCATCCATATTACCATACAACTTTTTTCATGAAAAGAAAGAGCACATATTGTCAATCACAACACACAAGCATGCAATCCAACTAGAGATTATCTTTAATATTTTCACCAATGATTTTTCATGATACGGCAAATGCATTTAGTTTGATAAAAGCTTATACATTATGGAGCACATTAATGATCTCTAACTCTAAATCTTTAAACTCGATTATATCTATCCTTCATAAAATGCCAAATATATAAGATAAGAGTATATCAATATCAACTACCAAGCCATAAACTAAAGTGTTATAATCTATCTTTCCATGCCATCAACCCATGTATTTTCATAAACTCTCAAGACTTTAAGTATTAGAATGTGGATTTTACCTTAGCTTTCTTTTGGTCTTGATTTTCCTTTGCTTAACCTTAAGACCACTTATAAACTTTTCACAAGTAAATACTATTCTATAAGCTCTAAAAGTTTTAGTTCATCAAAGTGACTAAAAGGAGAGTAAATGAACATATATTTGATCTTACCTTAAGTGCTTAAAGTTTTCTTCTATTCTTTCTTCCTCTTTCTCTTTTCTTCTTTTTCTTCTCTTCTCTTCTTTCTTTTTCTTTCTCTGTACTCTCATCTCTCTCTTTTCTGCTTGGTGGTCGGATTTTGGCTGAAGTTAATGAGGATTTCGGCCCTCCTTCGGAGTAATAGCCTACGTCCACTGTATAGTTGGATTTCTCCTTGTTCTCTTATTCAGATTCCCCTCGCTTTCTCCTCTTTTCTTCCTTCTCTTATAGATCGAAGAAGGAGGCTATAGGGAGAATAAAACAAAATATCACATCCCCTATTTAACGGGTTTGGTTCACCTAATAAAGCTGCACATCTGTTGGGAGCAGTTATCTTGAACTTTGCAGGATAAATCTGCTGTTACAGTAAATCCCTTGTTCGGGGTTAAAAATGCGGGAAAATAATTGAGATCTAAGCTACCGCGAACAGACTCTCTATGACCGGGGGTCACTGGCTTCGGGGGCCGAGTCTGTCTTGATCGATCTTTCATCTCTGTGGAAAGCTCTTCGGGGATGGATCATCTTCGGGGATCCTTGGTCTTTTCTGTCTGCCAACTCCTCTTCGAGGGGCTTGCTAGAAACTTGGCACTACCTCTGGCGGTGCTTTCTGTTTATACTCGAGGGTGTAGGATCGAGGATCATCTTCGACAATCTTCGTCCATCCTTCGCCTGGAAGAAGCTCCTGTGATGAGGTGGCATTGCTCTGCTAGTAGAATCGAGTGCTTGTGCCATAAAACTCTCCTTTCTTTTTTACTTTTCCGTTCAACTTTTATTTTCATTGCTGCATCACGTGCTAGAGGTACGGATCTCGTCGTTGGTTCAAATTTCATACCAACACATTCAATTAAAAAAGAAAAGGAAACTCACTTTTTTTTTCTCTACACCATACACCTCTCACTTCACACCTCAAAATCTCACTTTGTTTGTGTTTTTATTATGTAAATTTTATTTTGCATATATAATTTTTGAGTAGTTGAGTTATAAGTTTTACAAAGAGAAAAATAACAATTGTAGAACTTAGTGGGTGGCTTTAAAAAAAGAAAAAGTATAGCTTTTAAAAATAAATTAGTAGGTGGGTTTGAAAAAGAAAAAAGAAAAATAAAGCTTGAAAAAATGAGTTAATGAGAGAGTCATAAAAATAATAAATATTAATATAATCACCTAGTAGGTGGGTGGGAAAAGATATTTCAAGATTAAAATAATATATTTTAATAAGTTGTATAGAATCATGGGTAATTTTTGAATTTGTACGAGTGTGAGATTAGTAATTCTAAAAACTTTTAATTGAAAATGAGTGTGTATTTAGAAAAAATGTGTAGAGAGTTAAGAAGAGTGTATGAATAGAATCACCCATATTTTAAACGTGAGAAATATATTATGATATAAAACTTCAATAGAATTGATGTTGTTATATATATATATATATATATATATATATATATAAAGAGAAATTATAGTGAATATTTAATTTTTAATACTTAATTTAAATTAATACTCAATCTTTTGAAAAATATAACAAAATAGCCAAGTGATTCAATTACTTACACAGTGGTAGTTGGTAATAATTAATTTAATTACCAATAACATGTAAAAGTAATTGACGAAATTACTAGTTACTCAATTACTTCAAAGTTTAGATATTTATTTTTATTATTATATAAATTTGAGTATTTCTCTACTTTACCATGTACATCATTTTATTGATGAAATCTACTATAGATTAAATGTGTTTCAAAATTATATTAATTGTTATTAAATCTATTTAAAAAATATATATTATTAATATGAACGTCAATATTTGTGTTTTGATGACTTGTCAGCTGAAGTGAGCCTTTCGAAAAGTAATCTTCATACACACTTTTCCAGATAGACTCTTGACTTAAACGTTATTTCAAGTTAAGTCAATAAAGAAGATTAAAAAATAAATAAAAATAGTTGATTAAAGATGAAAGAAAGAGTCCTTCGTGGCTGTTTCCGATTTCGATTGGAATAGGTGACGGCCAGTGTGTTTCTTTCAAATTAATGAGGAAATTGATCGGTTGTTCAAGAGAGTTTTCAGGGTATTTAATTAATATCTTGTTTGTCCAGGCATCTCTACATTTCATTTTAGAGAAATGGGTAGGAAGAGGGCATATTCATACTCATTAAATTGCATCTTTTCGTAAGTGAAAAGATTCAACTTCTCACTCCTATTTAATCAGCAAACAAAACATATTTTATCCCTTAAACTATTTAACAACAAATAATAAAATTAACAATATAATAATGAGCTAATTAAGAAATTAATCATTTTAAAAATAAAGTTTGAATGATTTAGCCATAGAATATCAAAATTAAAAAAATAGTCATTAAATACTTTAATGGACATAAATATTCATGATAATTACTTTAAAAATCCGCCAAAAATAAATAAATAAATCTCCGAAAATTTGGCTTATTCAACTAAAAAAAGCAAACAAAACCTATTATTACCAAAATTTTCATCAACTGTGATAAAATAAAAAATAAAAATGACTAATTTCTTAAATTTCTTAACTATAGCTAATCCCTAAAAAATTAGCCTAAAATTTGGCTAAATCCTTAAAAATCTATATGAGAATTATATAAATAATTGCTATCTATCTACTCATCTCTCAATCTTTACAACTAAACAACTTATAAAGATTATTATAATCCTTGCATCTTTTACACTCTATTTTTTATCCACCCAACCAAACACATTTTGTACTTCCTTGTGTTGGATTTAGGTATGTATGTTCAGCGGTTATTCGCTTTTGTTTTTTGTTTTTTGTTTTTTTTTTTTCCTTTTGCAGTTTTGGTTATTACCAAAATTATCAAAATTTTTATTTTTGAAAACCAAACACCCCCCTAAAAAAAAAAAATAGCGGTCGATTTCGGTATTTTGTTTTGGTTTTTGGTCGGAATTTGGTCGGTTTTTGTAACAACCCAGAATATAGTAATACGAAAATATCATAAATCACGATAATCTATAACGATATAAGTATTCAATATCCCAAAAATACGGTTAAATTTGAACTTTTTACACAATAATAATAATAAATACATTTTAATTCCTAAGCACGGGTTCCCAACCGTGACCCCATAATCATCAAAATTAGGTTTCGTATGAGGATTTGTTAAAATGAGTTTGGGACTTCAAAAACTTTTGCCATCGGATAGCCGACGGTCCACACGACGCCCACAAGGTCGAACCCGTATGCACCCGCCGTCTTCCTTCATTGCCGCCTAGCCTTCGATCTTCCCCTTTAACTTACCTGCAACACGAGCACACTAGTGAGCTAATAGCCCAATAAGTGAATTAGGGACATAAGTAATAACATTCATCACAAATTCAATAAATCATAAATATCACAATAGAGAGTCCCTATAAAAGAATCAAGTTACCAACCCAACGGTTGCAACCCGCGTCATAGATTTCAACCCACCTCTGATTCCACTTTAAGACTTTACGTTACGACTTACTTTATCAAGTATACGTGTGCTCACGAATTATTATTGTAAAGGATCCTTACTTAACATTCATTGGGCCCGTCGGCCATTCCGAAACCTTTTGCGACCAATGGCCCCGTCGAGCCGTTTCGGAATTGATTTCACAATCGCCCCGTCGGGTCTTTTCGGGATTTGAAACAATAGTGGGCCCCTTTGGGCCGTCCCGTTCAATTTATATTCTCATGGGAACATCGTCTCCCTCCGGGCCTCTTTGCCCTTTCCGAAACCTTTCGCGACCAATGACCCCGTCGGGTCGTTTCGGAATCATTAACCTTAACTTGCCCCGTCGGACCGATCCGGATCGTTAAACAACATAACGTGAGGAAGACTATCTGCCAACCTCCTCTGAGCCCCTCGGGCCGTTCCGAGACCTTTTGCGGCCAATGGCCCCGTCGGGCCGTCTCGGAATAAATCTCACAAATGCCCCGTCAGGCCTATCAAGAATTAAGACGCTTCCCGTTCTTTGAATCATTCTGAAATTCATTCAACCTGCAAAATAATCTCAACAACGATACTCGGATAGTTTTATGTCCATGGTCCCATACCCACAGACAGATTTACACACCCACATGCACATATAAGACACTTAAACCCATAATCCCATACTCATGGGTTGGACACAAAATAAAAGTACGTGATCCCATACTCACGCACCCTAAACATGTATCAAAGCAACTAAATTAAACGAACACCTAATTGTAACACCACAAGCTAGCACAAATTCATAACATAAATGATCGCGCGACCATAGTCAAGTCTACTCGTGTTACAGAGGGAATCCACTTACTTGAGGTCCCAAGCTTCCTGCCTCGGTCTTCGGGATCCTTCCTAAGCAGTGTCCCTTCTCGGAGCTCGACGTGTGACACCTCTGTCCAATGTGAGAATTTGAGGATTAACGCCGAGGTTTACCAATTATAAGAGAGGAAGGAAACTTTAAGCTCAACTCGACATTAGGAATGGATTTTAAACAGCGGGACGATAAACGGTCTGACGGGAATCCCTTAAGAGCACTCCCATCCCGAGTGTCGTCGCTTTTAAGGTTTACCGTCAATCTCGACTAATGGTTACATCAATGACTAGATTAGGTTAGAAAGAATTTCTTGGACCTAAGCGGTTCTTGACTTAGCCATAATAAGTGACTAAATTTCGAGCCGGAAATCCGGCAGAGTTTCCCCTGTTTTTCGGATATCCCGGCCGAAGCCTTCACCTAAATTCAACCCAGCACCGAACTAATTTCGGTCACAGTCCATCACGACAACAACCAGAATAATTCAACATAACACCAAAAACATTTCAGAACATCTTAATAACAGTACTTCTCGAGCCTCAAAGGCTTATCACATAACACTCTTCTCAATGATTTCAACAATTTCAAAACTTAAGTTACAACTCTAATGCCGTTTCATTTTACGACTAAAACTCGATTTCGGCCGCTCAGTTATACCTTTAGTATACAAAGGTGAGGAGTCGTGCGTCCAAACTGGCTTCGTAAGCGTTCCTGCACGATTTGAGAGGATAGAAAAAGAAATCGAATCAAGCTTCGAACTTAAACAAAAGTATGGCGCGAAAAGCTCGGTCTCATGACCCGATACTCGTTTTAGGCTCAAGCGGACAAGTTTACAAAAATACAAATCCAATAAAATTAGATTATAAGTTTTGCGCAAAACCCGATCATCAAGGAAACAAAATCTTCCTTTAGAAAATTCATTTCAAAATTTTCTTAGTTTGAAAGTTCCAAACTTAGCGCTAACTCACACATTAATAAAAGCGTCTTCTAAATTTTACAAAATCACCACCCGAAAAGATAACTCTCATCAATTTGTTAAATTCTCGAGTTATACTTTTAAACGATATTACTTGAAGGATTTTAGATTCCTAAAATGGCACAAATTCACAAAACCTTAAAATGTCAAAACATCTGAAAACACTAAGTCCAACGGCACCACGACATAAATTAATATACTAAATCCAAAAGACACATCAGTTCAAACTAGTACAACCATCAAAATATTCTTATGCCATGAATCGAAAACGCTCTTATATCCGCACAACCAATCACAAAATTTTCGTAATCATGAACGTGCGAAAACAATTAGAATCTACCACAATAAATTAACAATAAACCTTTCCAAGCAATCACAATCACCAAAGAACGGAAAATTGCCCAAACAAAACTCAGCAAATACGAGCCAATGAGAAGCACACCGCCCAATAAAATTTATTCGTGAGTTTTCGAGGCTCACCGAAGACGAAAGAGCACGGCTAGGGCGAGAGAGCCTCGACTCGGTCACGTCGGGGTTGGGCTGCGCGAAGACGAGGGGTCACTGGAAGGGGGGGGCTGCGCGAGGAAGGCCGGTGCTGTGCGTCGCGTGAATCAAACGCGCAACGGCGCGCTGGTGCGAGGGGGAGACGCACGGAGCTGGGGCTGAGCGCGAGGAGGCGCGGCTCAGGTTCTCGCACGAGGATGAAGCGCGAGGAGGGCTGAGCAGCACCGGCGAGCAGAGAGGAGCGCGAGGAGGGCTCGGCTACTGCCCGGAGGACGCCGCGACGCGGCGAGCAGAACCGGGGCTCCGCGAGGGCGAGTAGGACTCGCGGGGGTTGCGCGGCTGCACGCAGGCGAGGCGTCGCCGAGGTCGCGCGGCTGCCGGACGGAGACACGACGGCGGGAGAGATACGACGCGTCGCGAATCCGAGGCGGCGACGGCGCGGGGTCTTGCGCTGACGTTGAAGGGGCTGGGCTCGCGCAAAAAGGGCTCCACGTGGAGTTAGGGCGGCGCTAGCGACTGGAGAGGCGCGGCTGCGAGCTGGGGAGACGACTCGCGGGCTGGCGTCGCGACGAGGCTGGGCGGAGGAGGCGCGCGAAGGAGGCGGCGCCGAGCTAGGGAGCAACGCGCGGCTGCACGAAGGCGAGGCGTCGCCGGGGTCGCGCGTTCGATCGTCGGCGATGGGTGGAGGAGGCCGAGAGATAGAGAGAGAGAGGGTTGTGCGAAGAGAGAGAGAGAGAGAGAGGGAAAAAGGGGGGGGGGGGGGGGTGCGGCTGTGTGAGGGGGGAAAAGAAAAGGGAAAAAAAACCCTAGTGGAAAAAAAAATAATATTTATACCAAAGTGTTTTTGTTTTTGTTTTTTTTTTTTTTTTTTTTTTTTTTTTAAATAATCATGAAAATACATCCTTAAGTCCATATTGAGAAATTATGAATTTTAATATCAATTTCAAGATGAAAATTGATTCCTAAAGTGCCCAAAAATTCAAAAACGCACAATAATACCATTGCACTTCTAATTTAATATAGCCAAGAGTTGGCCAGATTTAACGAAACTGACCAACTTCTCTCTAAATTACAGTAACCAAGATAATAATGTCAACACATTTGACTCGAGAAATATAAAAAGTAAATACTTGCAAAAGTAGTCCAGGTTCAGGCCCTTACAATCCTACCCCCTTACAAAAGTTTCGTCCTCGAAACTTAGAACAAGTGGGGATATTTATCTCTCATTGCATACTCTAGTTCCCACGTTGCCCCTTCATGAGTAGCTCCAGGCTCAATATCTAGGACTTTATGGCACCGAACATGATAAGGATCGGCTACGTACTTCCTCAGCATGAAGTCGTAGAACACATTAAGAACAGAGGACATGTTAGGCGGGTTAAAGGTAGAGCGGGTTTGGAGAACTCCTCTAAAAATCGCCTATAGTACCCGGTTAAGCCCAAGAAACTACTAACTTTCGTGACCGTCGTGGGCTAATTCCATGAATTAATTGCTCAATCTTAGTTGGATCCACCGAAATTCGTTCCTTAGACGCCATGAGTCCAAGAAAAGAGACATTTTCCAACCGAAACTCACACTTCTTGAACTTCTCATAAAACGCTTTGGGTAACCTTTCCAAAACGGCTCGAAATTTGCTCTTCATGCTCCCCCTTTGTCTTCGAATGAACGAGAATATCATCGCTAAAGACTACAACAATCTTGATGAGATAGTCTTCGAAGACGCAATTCATTAGACCAATGAACGCGGCCGAAGCATTGGTGAGTCCGAAGGACATCACTAGGAATTCATAATGCCCGTAACGGGTACAGAAAACGGCCTTGGGTATGTCTTCCTCGTGTATTTTAAACTGGTGATAACCCTAACTACCGCCATCAAGCATCTTTCACGCTTGAAGGGAAGAGATTATGGGTCTGGATAACCCCCTGGGCGACCCTTACTCTCCTGTACCCACAATATTTTGCTAAAAAAAAATATCTGATACCTCATCTTTCTCATTACTTGGCATATATTCTCACACATTCCATATACATTTGTAACTAACCATGACAGCAACACAAAATGACAAGAAGCAAAATAACATTTCTAACGATAATAAAAAAGGTAAATCTAATAATAAAGAAATAGCAAATAAGTCATTCCATCTCATCACAATTATATTCCTTCCCCGCAATCATTTTCTTCTTCCTCCTAGCGTAAGTGAACAGCGAAGGAGGCTTATCAGAACACCCCTAAAACAGAACCGAGACTCCATAGTCTCGCTTGTAGGGGTAGCCGCTAGGAAAGATTGTGTCAAGTCGTCGTGTTTTCTATCTAACTTCTTAACACATCCACCCGCAATAAAAGAGTAAAAAGCCCCTGAATCT
This sequence comes from Boehmeria nivea var. tenacissima, assembly GCA_018132145.1. Lineage (NCBI taxonomy): Eukaryota > Viridiplantae > Streptophyta > Magnoliopsida > Rosales > Urticaceae > Boehmeria > Boehmeria nivea. The sequence continues at coordinate 7,966,305 of CM030875.1, read as the reverse complement.
ATGGGAACGAAGGCGATAGTGTCGGCAATAGAGATCTGACCTGTAACAACAGTTGAGGGTTTCGCGGCTGCTTCGCCTTCAGTAATTGCAAAGACTCGAGCATTGGGCTTCGCTTGATCTCCGCCTTGATTTCCCTGGTTCCGCGCTTGACCTCCAGGTTCTCGGCACTCCCTAGCGTAGTGGCCTGGTTTGTTGCAATTGTAACACCTTGGACTGTTGTTGTTGTACCGACACTCTCCTGGGTGGTGTCTCCCACACGTAGGGCACGGAGAAACATTGGTGTCGCGCTTCTTCGCCTGGTCAGACCGATTCGGGAAGTTGGCTTCCGACTTGCGTTTGTTCCCAGAGTCGTTCCCGCCCGATAGGTTGGGTGAGTTATAATTCGATCGGTTTCTGCCGTTGTGGGGACGTGAAGAAAAGTTACCGCTATGTGAGCGGCCAAAATGTGATCCGTTATGTGCTCCATCTGCCTGTGACGAGTGGGGCTCGGGTTTCTCTTCCTGCTTAGTCTCCCAAGACTCCGAGCGTAGAGCACGCTGGACGGCGTCTGCGTAGCTGGTGGGTCCTTCTCTGCCCGTGTCGACAAAACGAGCAATGTCAGAATTTAGGCCTCGCATAAACTTATTCTTCCGACTAGCGTCGGTGGCCACAATGTCCGGCGCAAACTTGGCCAACTGGTCGAACTTCAAGACATAATTGGCGACACTTAGCTTTCCTTGACGCAAATTGATGAACTCGTTCATCTTGCTATTTTGAACGGCCTCACTGAAGTACTTCTCGTGGAAGACTCCCTGAAATTCGGCCCATGTCATGATACTGACATCCCGAGTTTGCTTCACCACACTCCACCAATAACGCGCGTCTTTATTGAGCATAAAGACGGCACACGAGACCTTCTCATGGTCTGAGATTTGCATCATATCAAAGATAAGTTCTACGCGACTTATCCATTCTTCAGCCGCGAGGGGATCCGGAGCACCATCGAACGATGGAGGTTGGGCCCTACGAAACCTCTCGTAGACCGCTTCTAAAGTCACATGTGGTACTGGTACTCCTTGGGCATAGGCGAGTGGCGCTAAACCAGGCGCCGGAGGTCGAATCGCTGGAGCATGAGCTTGCATCATCGGGGGATGTAGTGTTATGCCCGGAATAGGATGCCCCGCGGGGTAAGGGGCGTCCACTGCAGGGTTAGGGTACGCCGCTGCCCTGCCTTGTACTGGAGGGCCTCCCGCGAGAATCTCCGCTGCCCCCGGGTGAACTGCATCGGCTCCTAGAGCCGGATCTGGATGCTCAGGCGGTTCTTCGCCCTCTACTTGTCCTTGGGCCTCAACCGGAGGCGGGGGAGGGAGAGGTAAGGCCCCACGTCCCATGTGCTCCATCAGGCGATTTAACACCTCCGTTTGCTGTCGCTGAATCTCGATTTGGCGTTCCATGGCCTCGCGAAGTTCGGCCATTGTCCTCGACAAGTTTGGCCTCGTCATAGTCAACGAGAAAGTAGAATAACAAATGACCTGAGTCAACGAACTAAGGTTAAATTCACTACATAAACTAGACAAAAGAATGCAATTTGAAGCAATCGTCATAAAATCGGGGAGAAGACAAGTTAACATCACATAGCATAAACAATTACTAATATGCCATACATAGTTGCATTATGACGAGAATAACACAAGCATCATCACAGACATAAAGATCCTTCAGAGAGGATGACACAACACATAACTAGTCAGATTTAGCTTCTACCTCAATTAGTCGAAAAAAATAAATAAACGCTAATTATAAATTACCACGTACGTCACTTCTTATTCGATTAGGTACGCTGTTAAGCTACGTTAAACTAATACTCAAACGAATACCCTAGGGCTACGAAATAATGGTTAGTGCCTCCACCGATATGATCTAACAACCATCTTTGCTGGGATCATCATCCTCTAAAGTGTCCTCCATCGTCGGCGTACCGCTGCTGGCTCGGAAGTCGTCCGCATATGCACCCATCACTTGAACGTACAGGCGCTCGAAGCACATCGCTGCATCTCTACTATCTGACGCATGAAACGCCTATATTACTTAGACACATGCTCCCTCTGTTCCTGGCTGGAGTTCAAAGTCTCCGCTCTATCTCCTCGTTCTGACATCGTAGAGCATTAATCTGCAAGTATTTCAACCTAAGGCAATGTGGTAATACTCGTGAAGTTAAAGGAAAGGCACTTACAGTGGCGACAACGAGGAATCACGCTTGTGCATACGGGGTTGTCTACAGAACCGGCTAAACCGTGGCTCTGATACCAACTTTGTAACAACCCAGAATATAGTAATACGAAAATATCATAAATCACGATAATCTATAACGATATAAGTATTCAATATCCCAAAAATACGGTTAAATTTGAACTTTTTACACAATAATAATAATAAATACATTTTAATTCCTAAGCACGGGTTCCCAACCGTGACCCCATAATCATCAAAATTAGGTTTCGTATGAGGATTTGTTAAAATGAGTTTGGGACTTCAAAAACTTTTGCCATCGGATAGCCGACGGTCCACACGACGCCCACAAGGTCGAACCCGTATGCACCCGCCGTCTTCCTTCATTGCCGCCTAGCCTTCGATCTTCCCCTTTAACTTACCTGCAACACGAGCACACTAGTGAGCTAATAGCCCAATAAGTGAATTAGGGACATAAGTAATAACATTCATCACAAATTCAATAAATCATAAATATCACAATAGAGAGTCCCCATAAAAGAATCAAGTTACCAACCCAACGGTTGCAACCCGCGTCATAGATTTCAACCCACCTCTGATTCCACTTTAAGACTTTACGTTACGACTTACTTTATCAAGTATACGTGTGCTCACGAATTATTATTGTAAAGGATCCTTACTTAACATTCATTGGGCCCGTCGGCCATTCCGAAACCTTTTGCGACCAATGGCCCCGTCGAGCCGTTTCGGAATTGATTTCACAATCGCCCCGTCGGGTCTTTTCGGGATTTGAAACAATAGTGGGCCCCTTTGGGCCGTCCCGTTCAATTTATATTCTCATGGGAACATCGTCTCCCTCCGGGCCTCTTTGCCCTTTCCGAAACCTTTCGCGACCAATGACCCCGTCGGGTCGTTTCGGAATCATTAACCTTAACTTGCCCCGTCGGGCCGATCCGGATCGTTAAACAACATAACGTGAGGAAGACTATCTGCCAACCTCCTCTGAGCCCCTCGGGCCGTTCCGAGACCTTTTGCGGCCAATGGCCCCGTCGGGCCGTCTCGGAATAAATCTCACAAATGCCCCGTCAGGCCTATCAAGAATTAAGACGCTTCCCGTTCTTTGAATCATTCTGAAATTCATTCAACCTGCAAAATAATCTCAACAACGATACTCGGATAGTTTTATGTCCATGGTCCCATACCCACAGACAGATTTACACACCCACATGCACATATAAGACACTTAAACCCATAATCCCATACTCATGGGTTGGACACAAAATAAAAGTACGTGATCCCATACTCACGCACCCTAAACATGTATCAAAGCAACTAAATTAAACGAACACCTAATTGTAACACCACAAGCTAGCACAAATTCATAACATAAATGATCGCGCGACCATAGTCAAGTCTACTCGTGTTACAGAGGGAATCCACTTACTTGAGGTCCCAAGCTTCCTGCCTCGGTCTTCGGGATCCTTCCTAAGCAGTGTCCCTTCTCGGAGCTCGACGTGTGACACCTCTGTCCAATGTGAGAATTTGAGGATTAACGCCGAGGTTTACCAATTATAAGAGAGGAAGGAAACTTTAAGCTCAACTCGACATTAGGAATGGATTTTAAACAGCGGGACGATAAACGGTCTGACGGGAATCCCTTAAGAGCACTCCCATCCCGAGTGTCGTCGCTTTTAAGGTTTACCGTCAATCTCGACTAATGGTTACATCAATGACTAGATTAGGTTAGAAAGAATTTCTTGGACCTAAGCGGTTCTTGACTTAGCCATAATAAGTGACTAAATTTCGAGCCGGAAATCCGGCAGAGTTTCCCCTGTTTTTCGGATATCCCGGCCGAAGCCTTCACCTAAATTCAACCCAGCACCGAACTAATTTCGGTCACAGTCCATCACGACAACAACCAGAATAATTCAACATAACACCAAAAACATTTCAGAACATCTTAATAACAGTACTTCTCGAGCCTCAAAGGCTTATCACATAACACTCTTCTCAATGATTTCAACAATTTCAAAACTTAAGTTACAACTCTAATGCCGTTTCATTTTACGACTAAAACTCGATTTCGGCCGCTCAGTTATACCTTTAGTATACAAAGGTGAGGAGTCGTGCGTCCAAACTGGCTTCGTAAGCGTTCCTGCACGATTTGAGAGGATAGAAAAAGAAATCGAATCAAGCTTCGAACTTAAACAAAAGTATGGCGCGAAAAGCTCGGTCTCATGACCCGATACTCGTTTTAGGCTCAAGCGGACAAGTTTACAAAAATACAAATCCAATAAAATTAGATTATAAGTTTTGCGCAAAACCCGATCATCAAGGAAACAAAATCTTCCTTTAGAAAATTCATTTCAAAATTTTCTTAGTTTGAAAGTTCCAAACTTAGCGCTAACTCACACATTAATAAAAGCGTCTTCTAAATTTTACAAAATCACCACCCGAAAAGATAACTCTCATCAATTTGTTAAATTCTCGAGTTATACTTTTAAACGATATTACTTGAAGGATTTTAGATTCCTAAAATGGCACAAATTCACAAAACCTTAAAATGTCAAAACATCTGAAAACACTAAGTCCAACGGCACCACGACATAAATTAATATACTAAATCCAAAAGACACATCAGTTCAAACTAGTACAACCATCAAAATATTCTTATGCCATGAATCGAAAACGCTCTTATATCCGCACAACCAATCACAAAATTTTCGTAATCATGAACCTGCGAAAACAATTAGAATCTACCACAATAAATTAACAATAAACCTTTCCAAGCAATCACAATCACCAAAGAACGGAAAATTGCCCAAACAAAACTCAGCAAATACGAGCCAATGAGAAGCACACCGCCCAATAAAATTTATTCGTGAGTTTTCGAGGCTCACCGAAGACGAAAGAGCACGGCTAGGGCGAGAGAGCCTCGACTCGGTCACGTCGGGGTTGGGCTGCGCGAAGACGAGGGGTCACTGGAAGGGGGGGGCTGCGCGAGGAAGGCCGGTGCTGTGCGTCGCGTGAATCAAACGCGCAACGGCGCGCTGGTGCGAGGGGGAGACGCACGGAGCTGGGGCTGAGCGCGAGGAGGCGCGGCTCAGGTTCTCGCACGAGGATGAAGCGCGAGGAGGGCTGAGCAGCACCGGCGAGCAGAGAGGAGCGCGAGGAGGGCTCGGCTACTGCCCGGAGGACGCCGCGACGCGGCGAGCAGAACCGGGGCTCCGCGAGGGCGAGTAGGACTCGCGGGGGTTGCGCGGCTGCACGCAGGCGAGGCGTCGCCGAGGTCGCGCGGCTGCCGGACGGAGACACGACGGCGGGAGAGATACGACGCGTCGCGAATCCGAGGCGGCGACGGCGCGGGGTCTTGCGCTGACGTTGAAGGGGCTGGGCTCGCGCAAAAAGGGCTCCACGTGGAGTTAGGGCGGCGCTAGCGACTGGAGAGGCGCGGCTGCGAGCTGGGGAGACGACTCGCGGGCTGGCGTCGCGACGAGGTTGGGCGGAGGAGGCGCGCGAAGGAGGCGGCGCCGAGCTAGGGAGCAACGCGCGGCTGCACGAAGGCGAGGCGTCGCCGGGGTCGCGCGTTCGATCGTCGGCGATGGGTGGAGGAGGCCGAGAGATAGAGAGAGAGAGGGTTGTGCGAAGAGAGAGAGAGAGAGAGAGGGAAAAAGGGGGGGGGGGGTGCGGCTGTGTGAGGGGGGAAAAGAAAAGGGAAAAAAAACCCTAGTGGAAAAAAAAATAATATTTATACCAAAGTGTTTTTGTTTTTTTTTTTTTTTTTTTTTTTTTTTTTAAATAATCATGAAAATACATCCTTAAGTCCATATTGAGAAATTATGAATTTTAATATCAATTTCAAGATGAAAATTGATTCCTAAAGTGCCCAAAAATTCAAAAACGCACAATAATACCATTGCACTTCTAATTTAATATAGCCAAGAGTTGGCCAGATTTAACGAAACTGACCAACTTCTCTCTAAATTACAGTAACCAAGATAATAATGTCAACACATTTGACTCGAGAAATATAAAAAGTAAATACTTGCAAAAGTAGTCCAGGTTCAGGCCCTTATAGTTTTCAAGTAACCAAAGAATAAAAACAAATAAAAAAAACTAAAAAAATAAAGTTATCCATAGTTCACACTACAAGAACTAATCAAAGAACACTAAAGTATAGTCCATAGTCCATGCTACATCATAGAATACAAGTAAAAAATATTTCAAACTACACCACGAAACTGTGTACACCTTAAATTTTATCGTAGACTTCACGAGTCGCATGTACTATCTAGACGCCATATCTGGTGGCCATAGCTAACCACCCACCCACCCCCCACCCCCACCCCTCCACCCCAGGAACGGAGCCACCTTGGCCCAGTGGGAGCTACAGCCCCTTTTCTCAAGGTGGTCCATTGTAATTTATGGCTTAAAATTTAAGTTTTTGAAATTTTTTTTTAAATTTTCTTCTAATAACCTCCCTAATTTTTTTAAATTTTTACCTTAATACCACTCTCGTAGAAATGTCGATAAGCTGATCAATGCCAGCAATTTGGTTCGCTTATATTGCCAGTAGAGGCTGAGACGGGGCTGGGCGTGAAGTGTTAGAAATTGCTTGGTTGCCCATTGTGTGACTACGATTAAATTTCACAACATGGCCCATAGACTATAATCCAGCGTCTGCTTCATCTTCATATTCTCCTTTAAGAAAGTATAAACGACAATAATGAAATATTAATTTTGACAAACCATATGTGTCCTATTATTTGAAAACAAATATACAAGTATAGGCATTAATATATTGAGGTATACGTTTATTTAAACTGAAAAAAAAAATCAATTAATGGTGTAAGTTCGAGGTGGTTGTATCTAGGGTCTACAAGAAAGACTCAGAAAATTTTGGTTTGGAAAAACAATCCAACTAAAAGTTGGCTTGGGTGGATTTAAGTTATAAATAAATAGGGGATAATTTTAAAATTGACCAAATTAGTGCACTATTTAATAATTTATGGTAGAAGTGCTATATTATTATACTCCGTTGATTTTTATTATATATTTATAGTATAGTGTAAAAATAAGGTTAAAATTATAAGTATTGCACAAAAAAGGGCATAGCTCAATATTGTTGTGTGAAAGGAAGGGTATTCATCAAAATCTCCCTTATAATAACGAGTTTGATTTGATTGGACACTTCTAATTTGAATCAAAAATGACTTTTTTTTTTTAACCCAAAGTCACATATATGACCTGGTAGTGCGGAGTTCCGTTTTGAGTGCCTTCTTTTTCGTTTTACTGTTTTCTCTCTTAGGCTAGTTTTTTTTTTTGCTAAGGTCTCTCTTAGGCTAGTTAATTTACAAAATGACGTACAAATTTTTTTGTCTTTTATCTTTTTTATTCTTCTATTTTCTTTTCCCTTTCCTCTGAGCCAAAAAAATAATAATAATAATAATAAATTGCCCATTAATAATAACAACAGAAATTCATTCATGCATTTTCCTTTCGAAATCATAAGAAAAGACCAAAACATTTGACTTTGGAGATTTCCTTTCCTTTCCATACATATCCATTTTCAGGAAAAAAAAAAAACATATATATTTCAATGCGATAGAGTTTTTCGTTCGTTAAGTTCCATGTCTGCAAAAATATGTTTTTCAGTTAATTTACATATAATCAGGTTTCTCTGAGCTTTGGTTTAGCTGGCAATATATAGATCAAGATTAATTTAATCACATTATGGCTTACAAGGTTGATCACGAATATGATTATCTCTTCAAGATTGTATTGATTGGAGATTCTGGCGTTGGAAAATCCAATATACTTTCTAGATTTACGAGGAATGAGTTTTGTCTCGAATCTAAGTCCACCATTGGCGTTGAGTTCGCAACTCGGACGTTACAGGTTTGTGTTACATTTTACCATTATTTTTTTTCTCACTTATACAAATATATATATATATATATATATATACGGAATTATTTTAAATTTTTAGAAAATAGCAAATGTTTTAAAATTTTTTAAAAATTTGTATATGTCATAAATTTTATGACAAAAAAATCTTTAACACATTTGTAATAAATTGTTTAATATTTTAAAGTTTACTCTTAAAATTTAAAACGTTAAATCAATTTCTTACAAATTTGTTAATGTTCGCTCTTTTGATGTTAATGGGATAATATGATCTGTTTTTTCTTGTTCTTTTGCGCCTATATAATTAATGTTTTCTCTTTTGAGTACGTTTAGATTATTTGCTGAAATAGATATATATATATATATATATATATATGTATATACCGGCTCTATGTGTTTAATCAACATCAATGTCTCTAACAAGAGTTGTACATTATTGGATCAATAATTCAATATCCATGCGAAAGAAAAACAATAGTACAATTTCTTATTCAAATAAATTATATATATATGATTTTCATAATACATATTCAAAGTTGAATGTCTTGGCAGAGCTACAACCCTTTAATTAATAGAGATTTTTAAGTATTAATGAACCAAACTTTTGACTAAATATTTAGGAATTAGTCACAGTTTTATAAAATTATAGATTTTGCCGTAACATATGTGGAACATAATATTTTACATATGTAACATGCGTGTAATATAATATGTTACAAGTGTAACATGCGTGTAATATATTATATTACATGTATGTTACGGCTAAATCCGTAATTTTGACATTCTAAGACTAAATCTGCCAAACTTTACTTTTAAAATGACTAATTTCTTAACACGCTCTAATTAATATTGAGTAAATATAACATATGAACATGATTAATATGGAGTTCCATATATAGTTATTTGAGATTTCTAATTGTTAGTTGGAATGCAATTTCAAATAAAAGCAACCCTTTCTTAGAAATTAAAAAAAAAACATGTTTTAGTAAGTAAAGAATATATGTACTTGGTTAAATTTTTCTCAAGAGTTTCAAACTTCAATTATTTTTATAATAACCCTGCAGGTTGAAGGGAAGACAGTGAAGGCCCAAATATGGGATACGGCAGGGCAAGAGAGGTACCGCGCCATCACCAGCGCCTACTACAGAGGAGCGGTGGGGGCGCTCTTAGTGTATGACATAACAAAGCGACAGACCTTCGACAACGTAGAGCGGTGGCTACGCGAGCTGCGGGACCACGCTGACTCCAACATTGTGATCATGATGTGCGGCAACAAGGCCGACCTCAGCCACCTGAGGGCTGTCCCCGTGGAGGACGCTGGAGTCCTGGCCGAGAGGGAAGGCATCTCGTTCCTCGAGACCTCAGCCCTTGAGTCCGTTAACGTTGAGAAGGCCTTTCAGAGCATTTTACTTGACATCTACCAGATAATCAGCAAGAAGGCTTTGGCAGCTCAAGAGGCAGATTCCGTCCCCAGCCTTCCTCGCGGCACAACCATAAACGTCGCCAACTTTTCGGGTTCTATCAGCAAGAGAGCTTGTTGTTCTAACTAGCTAGCTAACTTTTGGCATCGTATTTGTATAATTAAGAACAAGTACGTCAAGACAGTTTTGATTTTTGGTATTTATTGATTGAGTATAACACTCATTTATTGATGAGTATATTACTACTGTGCTAGTTTTCAATTAATAATATGAAAATACATACTAATTTGTAACATAACAGCTCGTGGAACTTTTTTTTTTCCCCCAAAAAAGGTAGGAGGGTGGCCGAGCCCAAATTATTTTTGTTTTTTCTCCTATCTCTCTAGGAATTGAACCCAGAAACGTACAACTGTAAACATTAGCTACTTATCGCCTGAGCTACGCCCCTAAGGGCAACAGCTCGTGGAACTTATGTTAAAGAAAATACATAATATATAGTACTTGTTGGTGTGAAATTTGAACCAACGCCGTGATCCGCACTTCTAGGTTGTGGTACGGTGATTAAATGAGATGAATTTAGCAGAAGCCAGATTAACGCAGAGAATTTGGAGTGGTTCAGCCCCCCATCGGAGTAATAGCCTACATCCACTTTTTTCTGGTATTAAACGTTTACTGTTTTATAGAGAATTTCGAACCAAAATTCTCCCAACCCCTTCTCTTTTCTCCTCTCCTTCCTTTTATAGGCTATTCGGAGGAGAGAGGGGAAGGTTACATCAAAAAGGCCCGACAAACCATCCCTTAATTTCCGAGATTAGGTGACCTAAACACACCTCCGACCATACCCTCCCTGAATCACGGGAGTGAGTTACCAACTAATTGCAGTCATACAGTAGAGACGGGATGTCTACAGTAACTTTCAGACATCCCTATAATCGGGATTGATCATTCGATCATCATAGGGATAGACCCAGACTAAGGGTTACATGGACTTTATCCAAGATCGGGGGTCTCCAGCTTCGCGGGTCGAGCCCCTAACCTTGACCAGTCCTTTCCTCTTCATCTCGGGCCTTGCGATAAGTCGGGCCCTGCCTTCGATGGTGCCGCCATCAACCATCCCCGCGGGCGCTGGAGTGAAGGCGTTCTTCGACCACGTCATCACTTCCGTCTCCCTCGACAATTGCCTCCTCGATAACGTGGCGTTGGGGCGCAGACATCGGCTCTCACCCCCGAAGCTACAACCTCGGACGAAAATCCACCTACAACATCTGCCCCCTAATCCCCGAGGGTACGTGCCGCGCCCTCTGGGATTCCTTCTTTGAGATGCTTCTTTGCTAAAAAGTCGCGTCTTTTGAGTGACGGGCAGTTAATGCTCTGACACCTTTTGTGATTCCGCCATTCCCGATGGGATGTGCTGACGTCAGGCAATTATGGGATTCTCGTCGAAAATCCCTGGCCGTTAGATGAAGAGGGGAAGATTCCAATCCGACGCTCCAGAATTGTGCGCGGGGTTTGGAGGCGAAAAGGCGCGAAGAGACTTCGCCTCTTCGCCTCCTTCTTTCGCCTACAAATTCCTTTTCCTCTCACACTTCACTAACTTTTGCTTTGCATGCCATTTTTCTGAGAAACTTTGAGCTCACCGATTCCGACGAAATCGCTCTCAAGTCTCCGGCGTTTGAAGTTTTCCCGGCATTCTCCTTCCTCAACCGTTCACTCAACATTGGTAAGCTCTTCGCACTTGTCTCAGACTTTTATATTCCGGGCGGTACCAGATTTCATCGCTTTTAAGTTTTTCCCTTTGGGGTTTAGAAGGGCTGATTGGAGTTTTCTTTTCTTGAAAAATGTCTGACAACTCTGTGTCGTCCTCTTCCAGCGCTCGGTTTGGGTCTGCGCCCTCATCCAAGTGCTTCGACCCCTCGCCACCGGCTTCACCTGTGGCGCCCTCGCTGCCACAGCCTCTGGCGGGGGCAACAGGGAAGAAGAAAATGAGAGGAGGGAAAGTAAAGAAGGCTCAAACCGCTCCGACTTCTTCTCCGGCACCCTCACTAAGCGGACCAGCCTCACGATCCTCGGGAGTTGCGGCCACACAGTCCAAGCCCTCGGCCTCGGGCTCACGGGTGGTCGAGGCTACGTCCGTCGAACCGAGGGAGACCTCAGCCGCCCCGCAGCCGCCTCCTAGTTCTCGAACGGTCATGGCTGACGACCCCGTAGTAGCGTCGCCGTCCCCCACCATCGCCGCGGAGGCCAGAGTCTCCACCTACTCCGAGAATGACGTGGAGCATATTAGGGAGCAGTTCCACTTACTCGGGGATATCACCACCTGGGCGACGTCCTCGAAGGACCGCTCCAACCGCCCGTTCCGCTTTCTGATGGCTTTTAACAAGGCCATAATGAAAGACGGGGCATGGCTCCCGCTGTATCCCCTTGTCCGCGACGTTCTTTCGCACTGGGGACTATCGCCTAGCCAGCTGAATCCGAACGCCTACAAGATTATAGCGGGGATGCACATCTTGTGGAGGCTGCTGTTCGGGGTTTTCCTCATCGCGGAGGAGGTCTGCTTCCTCTACAAACCCTCCTCCAAGAAGTACGAAGTGGGGTACTTCTTCCTGGCTCCTTGGGAGAAGAGGAAGATAATATTGACGAACTTGTCATCATCTTGCGAGGGATGGAAGGACAAGAACTTCTAGGTCGGGGGGAACTTCGACCCCTTTAGCTCCATGGAGGGAGCAAGGCCTGTCCTGAGGAACTATGACGTTCCTGGTAAGTATCTCGCTTAGCGTTCCCCCTTCTTTTGTTTTGGCTACGCTCTAACTCCTGGTCTTGCGCTCAGAATCCTTCCTTCGCACATCGGTGACCCAGGAGCAAGGCGAGCGGATAACGATCGCCCTTGCCTATCCTGAAGAGGGCAGAGAAGTACGGGCCCTCGTCACTGAGGACAACCTGGAGGAGCACGGGTGGATCTCCACCCGAATAGAGTTACACCCGGACCAGCTCCGCGGAGAAAAACCTGGCCCGAAGAAAACGAAGGTTGTGGCGGTGCCTTCGACCCAAGCCGCTGAGCCAAAGACAGACGCTGCCTCCCGGTAGCCGAAAAGGAAAAGTGCGGCCTTGTCTTCGAAGAAGCCCGCGTCTTCCAAATCCGCGGCCTTGCTGCCTTCGGCAGTGGAATCCGGAGGTGAAGAAGAGCGTTTAGCAAGGTCTAAACGACTACGGACGGAGTCCAGACCAACTCCTAAGGTCGTTTCCTCTCCTGCCTCTACCTCCCTGAGCGAGAGAGTTCCGTCCACGTGCCAAGGATTCCGAGGCGCCTTCCACCTTGTCCATATCAGAGTCCGAGAACTCTCAGGCGCCTCAGAAGGATTCCCTGGCGGCTACCCGCGAGGGGGTCTCTTTTGGCGAGGCTGCCCAGACGGTGCTCGTTGCCACATAGGAGATTTTTCGTGAACCACTACCGGTCGCTCTGAGCCCCCCGTCTGCCTTGGTACAAGATCCTTTGCTGAGCGTCGAGGATTTTACGGTTGAGCAAGCAAGTCCAGCTCCTTCGGGGATGGACCCTCCACTGAGGCAGACAACAACCGTCGAGTCCTCGAGCTAAACCCTCCCCGGGTCGAGGTGTTCTGTCCTTATCGTCTTCGACGACTGTAAGCAGTTTTCTATACAAAGCTACAGTTATCCATCTCTACCATTTAGTCGATACTAACTTGTTTCTTGCCTACAAATGAACTTTTTGGCCTTTTGGGGTACCCGCCTTCTACAGGGGCCCTTGACCGTTCAGCTCCCATCCCCGAATCTTCCTCCGGGGACAAGGCCAAGGGGAAGCAAGTCGTGGAAGACGCTACTCTTTCAGAACCCACGCCACCGAAGGAGAGCAATACTGCCTAGAGCAGCGCAGCGGGCCCATCCTCCTCTAGAGCCCTGACCATGGAGGCCTCGAGATCAGAGTGCGTTGGGGCTCCTCAAGGTCCGCCCGAGGGCTCTGCCCCTGCCAGGGATCCCTTGGAGGACTTTACAGTTCCTCCTGCGGGGATTCCCTTTGGCGAGGGGTCGCATATCCCCTCGAGGTCTTTCCCTTGGATACTGGAACTCGACCCTATGCTGGGCGAGATCTGAACCGAGGAGAGCTTCAGGCAGCTCTCTGAAGAACCGCTTCAAGCCGGCAACAGAGATAAGATATGAAGAATCTCTCTCCAGAATGTCTAACCCGCTCGTTACTAACTGCTCTGATTGATGCAGGCTTTCCTCGCCACTTTTATCTGCTCTCGACGATTCGAGCCGATCTTCGCTCAGGGCAGGGACGCCTTGCTTTACCTTCGAGAAGAAAAGGAGAAATTTGCTACCAAGCTCTGGGATGCCTCTGCCCAAGCAGACATCTCTACGAGAATGATGAAGCTGGCAAATGACACCCCCTAGCGTTCCCAAGACCGCAGTAAGGAACACGCGGAGGTGGTGGCCAAACTCCGGGGGGAGTTGGAAAAGAAGAGAGCAGCTCATGCGCAGCCAAAAATCCAGTTCGAGGTCGGGCTGGCTCAGGCGAGGACCCAGAAGACGGAGGCATGGACAATCCTGGAGGAGGAGCGTCGACTTCGCGAAGAGAGCGCTCTCTTAGAGAAAGCGGCATTCGAGGCTGCGCTTGAGGAGGAAAAGGGCTTAAGAGACGCAGCGAGCTGAAAACAGCTCGAGGCGCACTCAGCCGAACCGAAGCTGATCTCAATGGGGCTAGGGCTAGAATTCGCTCCGCGGTAGTTGACTACAAAAATAGCCTTGCTTTTGACAATCATGTCGAGATGAGGAGACAACAATGGATCTCCGATTTTCAACAAAGTGAGGGCTACCGCAATGAGATCAAGTTTGCTACCCTCGACAGAGCCAACCGCGTGCTGGACAAACTCAAGGCCCTCTACCCCGAGTGGAACTTCGTTGAAGAGGTTAGGCACGAGCTCCCACGTCGCCAGTGGCAGCTGCCCTAGCAGTCGCCGTCTTAGCTTTTGGGTTTTTATTTTGATTTCTTTGTTACCCGGGGTCCTCAGTTTGGACGCCCACCTCTTGTAATCTTTTTCCGAATAAATAAAGATTGGAGTTTGATTACTCGTGTCTATTTATATCGTATACAGCTCAACTATTATTTAACGATTAAGTCCCTCCGGGATCAATAGTTGAAAACAATTTCGCCCTCTTCAAGGATCAAATCCTGAACTATACCCTCTCCGAGGGTCATATTTAATATTACGCGATAATTTAGATCGTAACTCGAACCTGGCTTTCTCCGAAAGATGCTTCGAGTTACCCTGGGTTTTTCATTCTTCGAAGGATTATCCCAGTCCAAGCTCCTCCCTGGAGGGAATATCTTTGGACAAATATAACAGTTGACGCAATTTTTAAAGCACTCTGTTACTCGCGACAGTACCCAATGCTTCTGAACGGTAGTCTCTTGACTTCTACGCTTTGGCATCAGACAGTTTTTCAAAAATTTCTCTCTCATGCCTCGGAGTTCTTCCTTTAAGCACACCTAGGTCTTCTATCTTCTTCGAAGAATAGAATGGTTCTAGGAGAAAATTAGCCAGACTTCCCAAGTTAGTCCCCGAACAGGTTTCCTTCTTCGAAGGGATGGTCTGACAAGACTAACCTGTGTGGTAGGAAGTTTCAATGATTAAAGCCTACGCGAACCCTTCGGACCCATGCGTTCTAGCTTTGCACGCCTTCAAGGTACCTATAGGGCGCACCTATTTTCGTGTGATACCCCGGATGCCCCCCTGTTTGCTTGAGCGCTTCGCGGTCAAGGAGATAGTCGAGGGTAGTGCTTCTAGGAATTTTCTGCTCCGCAGTTATTTCCTTTATACACCGAGTTTATAGTCTACTTCGCAGACTTTTTAAAATTTATTTATTTATTTAACACGCTCGGTAACAAACTTGCTGAACTTTCATTCATTAATAATTGAATTACAAAAGTGGCAATACAAGAGGGATAGTAAATTACGAGCGAGGGGAGCCTACTGGTAATATTTCTTGAGATGCTCTGCATTCCAAGGATGTCTGATCGGGATCCCAACGAGGTTCGTGAGTCGGTAAGCTCCCAATCGTAGAACATTGGTGACCTGGTAGGGTCCCTCCCATGAATATCCAAGCGCCCCAGCTCCTGGTTCTTTGGGGTTCCGAAATACTTGTCTGAGGACGGTGTCACCCGACCTTGAATTTTCTCTCTTTCACCTTAGAGTCATAGTACCCTGCCATCCGTTGCTTTTGGGCTTCCATTCGGACTCTCACGACCTCCCTCCGTTCCTCAATTGTATCTATCTCCGCGGCCAAGAAGGAAGTGTGTAGTCGATTCAACACTACTTGAAGGAAGTCCACGTCTTCTAAGCAACGTGTTAATTCATAAGTTAAACGAGAATCAAGCGAACAGATAACGTCGATCCATCCTATTATTTTCGAAGTCGACTAGAATCAAATGAAAAATCAGGTAATTATCCTATGCTCAAATATTTGAATTAAGGATAAATACTAACTTTCAAATAAAGGATATCGCACTAGACTCGATGGGACGGCGAAACCCTACGCCTATAAATATCAGGTTCGATCATTCTTAGTAGACACTCGAATATTCATACTGTAGATTATTCTAAGTTTTCAGCTAACAGTTGGAAGAGAGAAAACCTGCTCTGATCGAGATAGAGCAGTCTAACTATTTTCTTTTACAGGTGCCCCTGAGTAGTCGATTAAATGAGTCGCTCTACGTGGTGATTAGCGGGCTCCTCTATGAATCGATTATAGATTTTTTGGGCATCTACAATTTGGCGCCCACCGTTGGGCCCTCTGATTATCAACTTATTGCGCAACGATTTACACAATTGACTCAATGATGGATCCGGAGTCTTCGAATGATGAATCGCAACCCCCAATCACTTCAACCGACCGCTACGCAAATCTCTGAAATCATGGCAAGATTGGAGTCGAATGTGAAGTTGACGGCAGAACTGCAAGCTGAAAATCAAGCCATGCAGAATGAAAATCGAGAGCTACGCACTCGATTAGAAAATCTGATGACTCCAACCCCGACAAGTGGTGGGACTGACACGGGAATCCAGGCTACCACGATGGAAAACGAGCGACGGCAGACGACGATGATGTCATTCAGTCCTATTCACCCTATGATCCCGTTAACGCCAACACCTTATAAATACTTCTTGGGATTCTCTACTCCACAATAGCAACCAGTTCCGGTGTCTATGCCCTTATGGAATCCCCAATACACGCCCGGCTCAAGCGGACATGTGGGACCCTCAGCACCACCTCCTAGCGAGCCGACAATTGGTGATCTGGTTCTAAGAACGACGTCCTCCCAGAACCTCACAGTAGTAATGGAGCGATGAATCTCCATGGAAGATAAGATCTATAGGATTATCGATCAAAAGTCTGAATACGAGAAGGTAACTCAGAGTATAGGCAAGTTGCCCATCTCTAAAAAAATTCGAGACACAGTTCTGCCGCCAAAGTTTTATAGTCCGAAATTTCGAGGATTCGACCGGGAGACCGACCCACATGAACATATCACTCAATATGAGCAAGAGATAGAGAGCACTAACATTCTCGAAGAGGCTCTAGACGTACTTAAGTGCAAGATGTTCGCTCAAAGCCTTAGAAAACCCGCGTTGAAGTGGTTCTCCAGCCTCCAAGAATGCTCTATCACCGGTTTCAAGGACCTGCCTAAGAAGTTTATGGATAATTATCGAATTCTCGTTGATATAGGCAAACTCACGGAAGATTTAACACTGGGGTCCAAGGCCCAAATGAGACAATTCGAGATTACATCCCGCAATTCAGTAGGGCTATGGCCGAGTTACCAAATGTAGAGGACCGGATAGCGCGCTTCGCCTTCAACAAAAGAGAGAAAAGAGAAAGAGAACCCTTGCGAAGACCCTCTCCACCATGCAAGAAGAGAGATAATTGGGATAACAGACGAGTCAAAGGCTGGAGAACGAGGTCACCCCTACCCTATAACTTGAACATCGAACCAAGTGATCTGGTCACCCACCTTAAAGGTAAAGAGTATATTAGGTGGCCCGTCAAAGCTAAAGATGACAGTAAGGAGAGGGATATGGTGAAGTACTGTGAATTCCATTCGGACTACGGCCACACCACTGACAGCTGCAAAGGCTTGCGACTTAAAGTCAACGAATTGCTAAAGCGAGGACATCTGAAAGAATTCTTGATTGATAAGGGGAAGCATACAATGTCCAAAAAGAATGATAAAAGAGAAAGATCTTCCCCACCGCCCAAGACGATCCAAAGTAGTCCACTCCATCCATGGAGGAGTGTCAGTATACAATGGGACGATGAGAGCAACTAAAGGACATGTAACGCTGGCAAGAAGCCTCCCCCCCCCCCCCCCCCCCCCCCCCCCCTTCCCTGGTTGACGAGCCCTGATGATCCTCCGATAGACTATGTAATATCGTTCTGCAACAGAGAGGCGACCACTATTAATCAACCTCATAAAGATGCTTTGGTGATCTCACTAAACATAGCCAACTGCTTAATTAAATGGATTTTGGTAGACAATGGGAGTTCGGCCAATGTCTTATTCATATTCGCCCTTAGAGACATGGAGATTGATGAGAAGAAGATTGAGCAAATCCAGATAGCGTTGGTCGGATTCAGCAGGGAACAAGTAAATCAGTGTGGCAGATAACGTTGCCAGTATACGTCGAAGGAGAAAACAAGATGACCCAGTTCATAGTGATTGATTGCCACTCAGCATACAACATTATTCTCGGGAGACCTTGGATTCACTCCATACAAGCAGTGCCCTCGACTTTCTACCAAGCTATACGGTTCACAACCAGGGGTGGGATAAGGGAAATCAAAGGAGACCAAGCAACGACAAGAGGATGTTATTTGACAACCGCCAAAGGAAAGCTATACGAGCTATACTAGGTGTAAAAGGAGGACGTTCTAGAATAGAAGACGAACGATGAGAAAAAGCCCGACTCGAGAGAATTGGACGATGTACAAATCGACCCGAACGACCTTAGTCACACTGTACGGATCAGATCTTTCTTGGACAATAATTTGAGAATGAGGCTTATTGAACTTCTTACAAAGTTCAAGAGGTGTTTTGCTTTGTCACACGCTCATATGCTTGGGATTAACCCCGAGATCATCACCCACGAACTCCATGTCGATCTCGTCGCCAAGCCCGTGAAGCAAAAAAGATGAAAATTAAGAGTTGAAACTAATCAAATAATGAACAACGAGGTCCAAAAGCTGCTCAATACGGGATTCATAAGAGAAATACGCTAGCCGGATTGACAGGCTAACGTGGTAGTTGTCAAGAAGAAGAGCAAAAAATGGAGAGCTTAGACTTTACCAACCTCAACAAGGCATGCCCGAAAGATAGCTTTCCCATTCCGAATATCGATAGGCTTGTCAACGACACTACATTTCACTAACAACTATCCTTTATGGACCCCTTCTCGGGGTACAATCAGATCCTTATGCAACCGGATGATCAAGAGAAGACAACATTCATAACTGAGCGAGGGCTCTATTACTATAAGGTCATGCCATTTGGCCTGAAGAATGCTGGAGCCACATATCAATGACTTGTCAACCAGATGTTCGCACCGCACATTGAAAAAACAATGGAGGTACACATAGACGACACGATGGTCAAGTCTCTGATTACAGATGATCACATTAAGCACTTGGAGGAGTTCTTAGAGATCATGGTCGAATACGGAATGAGGCTCAACCCGGATAAATGCACGTTCGACGTTGTAGCAAGAATGTTTCTTGGCTTTTTAGTGACGTAACGAGGTATAGAAGCAAACCTGAACCAAAAAAAGGCATTCCTCAAAATGCCAACCCCAACAAGGAAAACCTGTTTTTCAAAAACTGACAGGTAGGGTAACAGCATTGGAAAGGTTTATCTCGCGTGCGGCTGATAAATGCCTACCATTCTTTAACCTCCTCAAAGGGAATAAAGAGTTCGTCTGGAACGAAGAGACGAAGAAAGATTTTTAAACCTTGAAGACCTACTTATCTACCCCTCTAATTTTGTCGAAACCAGTTGACAGTAAGTCGTTGCTTTATATCTTGCGGCCACGGATACTGCGATCAGTGCTATACTTGTCAGAGAAGATGGCCGAATACAAAAGCTCGTTTATTATGTGAGCAGAACATTAAACGATTCTAAGACGGGATACCCAACAATTGAGAAACTTGCTCTGACATTGGTGATCGCAGCTCAGAAGTTAAGGCCATATTTTCAGTGCCACCCGATCGTCGTGATCACGTCTTTTCTGTTACAGTCCGTACTTCACAGACCTAACATGTCTGGGTGATTAACTCATTGGACGGTCGAGCTGAGTGAGTACGACTTCGACTACAAACATCGAACCGTGTTGAAGTCACAAGTACAGGCCAATTTTGTGGCTAGGCTCGCTGCCGCCAGAGAAATATGCATAAAGCAGGAGCTCCTAGGAGGAGGTTGGAGCCTATATGTTGACGGCTCATCGAACGTGCAAGGTAGCAGATTAGGTATTGTCCTGAATGTACCAACAGGAGAAACAATAGAATAATCGATTCGACTCGGCTTCAAGGCATCCAACAATGAATCCGAGTATGAAGCTATGATAGCAGGGTTGAAATTAGAAAAGGCAATAGGGGCTCGAAATTTGAAGGTGATAAGCGATTCATAACTTGTCATCAATCAAGTCCTAGGTGACTATGTTTGCGAGAGATGGGAAGATGGCCGCGTATCTCGACTTGGTGAACAACCTATACTCTACATTCGCCTTGTGTGATGTACGACAAGTACCGCGAGAGGAAAATAGTCACGCCGATGCTCTAGCTAATTTGGCATCTTCAACGACCATCAAGTTTCGACGGACGATCCCTTTCGATTTTTTCGAACGACCAAGCATCGAAAACACATCAAAAGAGCCAGTGACCAAGGTGGAAGAAGAAGAACAAACATAGATGACTCCTATTATCAAATATATCAATGAAGGGAAGCTACCAACAGAAAAGAAAGAAGCAAGGAAGATTCGACAGAAGGCAGCACGCTACTACATGATTGAGGAGAAATTGTACAAGAGATCCATCGATGGACCCTATCTCAATTACTTAGACCCCGAAGGCGCCAAATACGTTCTCGCCGAAGTACACGAAGGTCAATGCGGCAACCATGCAGCAGGGCGATCGTTGGCCCAAAAGATATGAAGACTCGATTATTATTGGCCAACGATGCGAGGTGACTCCAACGACTATGCAAGACGGTGCGACAAATGCCAATGATATGCCTCGATAATCCATCACCATGCGGTAGAGCTTTCGACTGTAACTAGTCCTTGGATATTCATGAAGTGTTCAATGAATATCACGGAGCCATTCCCAGTCGCCCCGGGGCAGAGAAGATTTGTATTGATGATGACCGATTATTTCTCTTAGTAGGTAGAGGCAGAGGCTCTTCCTCAAGTTCAGGAGGGCAATGTCGATTGGATACTTTGACATATATATATATATATATATAATATATGTATCTTTTTTATGGTTATAAAGATAAAGATCTTTTAACCTATATGCCTGGTTTATTACATGGTGATATGGTATTTTACTTCTTGATTAATGTCTACACGTGAACAAGTCATGGGAAGAGAAAAATAATTTTTTTTTGTGTAATGGTTAGTAAACAGGAAGAGTCCTAGGTGCTTGGGTCAATGTTGCATAATAATAACAAGAACGAATAGGGACGTCTCTTGTTGTATGTTGAATATAGAAAGTGCGTGACGACTCCTTGACGACAAACCAATGGACAACGACCCCGTGTTGAGGTGTAAGCAAGCGTATTTCTTGAAGCATGGAAGAGTAGCATAAGTAGAATCAAGCGATATCGCCATACACGATGACGACTCTCGATCGAATTCACAAATTCGTGTCCATCGGATTATTGTCGTTCAGTCTTACTAACTCCTCGAGTTAAGTCTACTTGACTGAGGAGTGGAGTGCTAATTATTAGGGTCCGACTTCATCTCTCCTAATAATGACCATCTGAGTGGTCATTCACTAACAAGTCAAGTGATAAACAACACAAGATCAAGTAATCGACGACGTGGAAACGAGTGATAAACGACACAAGATTGAGAGATCGACGACGTGAAATCGAGTGGCGAACGACCCACAGTCAGGGAGGACGAGGTCTCTTGACGACGCCTCTTGACAACGACTCAAGCACAAGCGAGATAATGACTCGGAGTCGACTCGACAACGACTCCAAAACGACTACATGACGAGTCCACGTTAGCTCTACACAACCAAAAAGTAGTCAACTCAACACTACTTGAATGAAGTCCACGTCGTCTAAGCCACGTGTTAACTCATAAGTTAAATGAGAATCCAGCAAGAATCAAGCGAATAGATAACGTCGGTCCATCCTATTATTTTGGAAGTCAACTAAAATCCAACGAAAAATCAGATAATTATTCAATGCTCAAATATTTGAATTGAAGATAAGGACTAACTTTCAAATAAACGATATCGCACCAGACTCGATAGGACAACGACCCTACGCCTAAAAATATCAGGTTCGATCATTCTTAGCAGACACTCAAGTATTCATACTCTAGATTATTCTAAGTTTTCGGCTGACACTTGAAAGGGAGAAAACCCGTTCTTATCGAGACAGAACGATCTAACTATTTTTTTTGATAGGTGCCCCTGAGTAGTTGATTAAACGAGTCGCAGTCTATGTGGTGATCAGTGGGCTCCTTTACGAATCAGTTGTAGATTTTTTGGGCATCTGCAACAAGGGGTAAGAGTTTTTCGTTCATTAAAATCCAAAAGAAAAAATAACCAAGAAAGAAATGAGAATGTGTGTAAAGTTTCTAAAAAATAGAGATGAAGCAAAGTTCGACAAGAAAAACTATATATTGCTATTTATTTACCGTACTTTTGTGTTAAAAAAAATACGGTGGGGAATAATCTAACTAGATCAATTCAATCTTACCGAAGGTGTATTGAGCATATCGTAGCATGTATTGAATTTAATGGAACTAAATTGAAAATATATATATATATATATATTGGATATAGCAGAAGACTTGAAAATGATTTTTCGTTTTATTTGTGTTTGTTACGTGTACTTGGTCTATTCAATATTTTTTCTATTTGTACTGAGGTTTCTGACTATTTCTCGGCAATTCTATCGAGGCTCACATGCAACGTTAACGATAAAGAGTTTAGAGGCACAACTCGTGAACCACGCGGTGGGGCTAACTGGGGAACTACAACGGGTGGGATGGCACACGCATTGTAGGAGTAACTCGGGAACCACAACGGTACACGGAGGATTTAATAACGAAGGCAGTCAGAGGATCTAACTCGTAAACCATAGTGGGATTACATCGTGAACCATATACCACTACCCAACAACCACTACCCAAACAACCTCATACCACGGCGACACGCAAAGGAAAGATCCTCCTGTGACAACGACGTTGTTGAGCAGCTACGATGGCTCATGAAAGAACAAGGAACATTGATTTGGGATCGCAAATCCCTAATCAATCTCTATTTCATATCTATTTCATGTTGCCATTAGAGTTTTCTCTTCATTATATAGGGTTAGGGCCGCCTCGGTGTAGCCATTGGACTCACAACATGAGAAAAAGTTTGAGTCTCCGATGATGGAGGAACCGGGGCATTTATGGCCGTAAGAGGTAGGTTTTAGGTGTTGTTATATATATATATATATATATATATATATATATATATATATATTATGTTAAGGTTTATTGAATTAGATACATGGTAGTGCACAATAAACCCAACACACCTTTGTAACATTGAATAAGAGCACTTGGATTGTTTCTTGATTTTTAACTTTCCCCAACACAGTAGTTCTAATTATTGAATTATATATTAACAATACATGGAATTTTTCACACGAGCCGTTGATTTCTTTATGAACAGTGAATTTCATCATTGTCGTAAGAATTTAAATTTAAATGTAAAGTCAAGTGCAACGTATAAGTATGAGAGAGAGAAAGAATGGGCGAAAGTATAGAAAGTTGACGCTCTTTCAGCGTCTGCATCGCCAATCTTAAGTGTTTCTTGTGCTCCTTTTGGGTCTTCAAATAAATAAGGATATCTTTTATGAAGACAATAACAAACTTACCCCAAGTACTCATAAAAAAACCTGATTCATCAAGTCCACAAAAGTTGCGGACGCATTCGTAAGCCCAAAGAGCATAACTGTAAATTTGTAGTGGTAACGCGCCCATTTGTAGTGGTAACACGCCCGGAATGCCATCTTTATAATGTCACCCTCTTTGACCTTCAATTGTTGGTAGTTGGTTCGGAGGTTAATTTTTTAGAAAATCGAGGTAGTTTTCAGCTGATTAAATAAACCATCGATCCTCGGCAATGTGTATTTATTCTTTATCGTTACTTTGTTAGGTTCATAGTAATCAATGCACATACTAAATGTCTTATCTTTCTTCTTCACAAACAACACTGAAGCACCCCATGAAGAATAATTGGGGCATATGAAACCTCTATCCAAAAGTTTATGCAGTTGCGTCTAGAGTTCCATGAGTTCCGTTAAGGCCATTCGATAAGGATCTGCTCTTTTTGCCTAAGGACGCCTCCACCGTACAACAATGATAACCAACAAAGGTGAGGAATAACTTGGTGTAACCATTTTCATAGACCTAGACAGTACAGAGAAACATGTTGGAAAATTCATGGAAAGTTTGCCGTTTGGAAGCCAATTTGACCAACATATGACCTGTCGATGCCTCCAGAGATGGCAACTCCCTTAATGAATATAGTCCCTATATCAAAGAATATAGTAATGTCCTACAAAAAAATATTTATTTAGAGATTCGTATCAAATAATTTCCCTCTAGGAACTAGTATGCTTGCTCATAAAGGTACTTTCTCCATCGCTCTCACAGCAAACAAGGGTGGGTCAATCCCGACCTTGGATAGTTGACTCAAGGGCATTTGTTCACATGACAAGATCAGATGCCACAATTCTTTAAGGCTACACTTTGAAGGTACTTTCTCCATCACTCTCACTCACAGCACACATGGGGTCAACCAGCCTTGAATACTTGATTCAAGGGTATCTGCTCACATGATAGGAGATGCCATAATTCTTCAAGGTGACATTCGAATAATGGAAACTCTATATCTCTAATAGTTGATGGTTCCTTATCTCATGTCCTAGGAACAGGTTCAGTTCAACTATAAAAGGACCTTGTTCTCACCTATGTGCTCCTTGGATGATTGACAATTTTTAGATGTGTTCGGTTCTCTATTTTCTCAAAACAACAATCTTTTAAGTAGACTAGTGTTGAGTGCAAACTGTGAATTCCTCCAAGTGTCAGTTAGCTTCAAAGTCCCTACTAGCTACCAAGGCCTAGTTTTGCACCGAGCAGTTTGGGTTCCATATTGGAGTTACCCATCGAGGTAGAGTGCAATAAAGTATGGGTTTCATGGTCTTGGTTCAATCACAATCCTCTGCCTTTTTTTTAGCTACATATATGAAAACAACACTCACCATCATACACACACAGACCCCAAAGCGAACAAGAAAAGTATCATAATTGAAGCGAGAAGAGACCATCATAATTTTGGCCTTTAACTAATCTTGTTGGTCAACATCATCTGCATAAGCTTACAAGAACTACACTATGTTTATGGGTGACTCATTTGTCTTATATGACAACACAGAGAAGCTTGATGTTGATTACCAAAATTGGACTGATGGGCAAACTTCATCTTGGGCGATTTTCTCAATAAGTTTATTGTTTTTGTGATGATATTCTATTATTATCGAATGTTTGATTGAATCCAGTTGTGGTTGAAGAAAAAGAAGATGACCAATTAATATTTTCTTGGATTTTTTTTTTGGGTGTTGAAGAAGAAGAAAATGAAGAACTATTTTCTTTTATGAATTTATTTTCTAAGGTTCTCAAGAGTTAAGAGGAAAAGAAACATATGCTTATTTCATGGAGATTTATTAAAATTTTGATGTTGGTGAAAATTTTAGGAATTTTAATGGTCAAATTTTTATTACGTGGACAAATAAAGACATCTCATTGTTCATTTGCAACATTGCTCCCACTCAATCGACCGCGTGCTGGTTAGATGTCGACTTTCTGTAAGAAAAATAAAATAAATGGAATGAGTATCAAGGGGGCAATTTGGGTCGATTTTGTCATTTAAGGATCACCAATAACACATTTTTAAGTTAAAGGACCAAAGTGGAATCGACGCCAAATTATACCGAAACAAGATTATCCAATTTTAAAATCGAAAATACAATCAATAGAATTAAAAAAAAAAAAAAGCACAACTCTCAAGGTACTAAGAACAAGAAGAAGAAGAAGATAAAGTTTGTCATGAAAGCCCAAAGGCTAGAGTTTTCGAGCCTTTTTCTTGCCGTCGTATACAACGCCGACAAAGACTACGGTGGAAAAGAAAAGGAGGATGAGAAGAAGACGAAGAATAATAAGAATGACAAAAACTCTCGGTGGGACCAATCGAGAAGAAGAAGAGGATGAGGAGTGGCGCTACGGCGGTGATGGTGGCGGTGGCGATGGCGAACACCGTAACAAGAAGAAGGTGATAGAGCTGCCAATGCCAGAGGAGATAAGGTCGGAGATCAAGGTTGATGGAGTTCGACTACATTGTTGAAGTCTTTCAAGCTTTCAAAGAAAGCTTTTGAAAAGAACACTGTGTTATACCAGTTTACAGGGGTAATTTTATCTTTTAAAATTTAATGTATTAAAAAATAGGGTATAAATTAAAAGTGCATTTAGAATGTAGTATAGATCATTAAGTGTTCAAACTTGGGATATTCCTCTAAATTCCCCTTTTTTATATGTCGTGTGTTTTTTGAAAACAGTATGTGCGATTTTGTGAAGGAAGAAAATCGCAACTTTGCCGTGTGAGAGAAACAGTGCCACACGAAGACCAAAGAAGAGTGGGAGAAAAAGAGAGAGAAAGAGAGAAGATTTGGAAAAAGAAATTAGGGTGTTTTATGGTGTTTTCTATATTGAAGAACACATGATTGCCAGCTAATCTTCATCTAATCTTCACGAGATTTGAGTATCTCACTGGTGGCGGTTCGGGTGCCAAGGCTAGTAGTTAAAATCGTAGAGTCATCTCTTTGATCACTTATTTTGGTGAGATTTACCAAACTTTGTGTTTGAGAATATTGTTGATTACCACCAAATTGGTGAGGCTTGATTGTTAATCCCTCTAGTTATTTTCTAGAGAAGAACTTGGTGTACCCATTATTTGATTAGTGGAGATTTTTAAGTGGCTTACGAGTCACATGGTTTTTTACTCTCTATTTTGAGGGTTTTCCACACTAAAAATTGGCGTCATAATTTTCGGTAATTGCATTATTTATTTTCGCCGATTTATTTCTTGGTTTGCGTTGCCTATTTGATTGCACAAAGAGGAAAAAACGATTTTGTTTATTCCACTGTGGTTTCTCTGAGACGAGAATTATTGGCTTTTTTCCCAACAAGTGGTATCAGAGAGTCAAGTTTGTTACTTTGGTATTTTCTTGTGTTGATCAAATGGAGGAGTCAAGTAGAAATAGTAATACTATGATCAAGCTCACGGCTACCAATTACTCAATTTGGAAGTCGCGAATGAAGGACTTGCTTTGTTGTCTTGATTATGAAGACACGATTTTGGGAGATGAAGGCAAACCAAAGGAGATGGTAGACAAGGACTAGACCAAGCTGACAGAAAGGCAGTTGGTAAAATTCGATAGTAGGTCGACAACAGTGTCTATCAGCACGTTGCTAATGAGACCAATGCCAGTGTAGTATGGAAAACTCTGCAGGAGTTGTACGAAAAGAAAAATGTACAGAACAAAGCTTTTCTTTTTAGGAAATTGATCTATCTCAGATATAAGGATGGTACTCCAGTTTCAGATCACTTGAATACTATTCAGGGTATAGTGAATCAGCTGGCTGGGATGGACATGGAGTTAGACGACAAGATTCTTGCTTTGTGTTTGATTAGTTCTCTGCCTGATAGTTGGGAGACTCTAATTGTTTCTCTTAGCAATTCTGCTCCAAGTGGTAAGCTCACCTTGAAGATGGTGAAAGAAAGTATGTTGAATGAAGAGAATAGAAGGAATGAGCGATGGCTAGCTACGTAGAGTCAGGTGCTGGTTACAAAGAAGCGAGAAAGAAGCAAGAGTATGACTCCGAGAAGCCGTGACGGTAATGACAGGTCACGAGGAAAATCCCAAATGAGGAATGATTTTAAATGTTATTATTGTGATAAGTCAGGTCATAAGTAATCTCAGTGTAGATTATGGAAAAGGGAACAGAAGCAGGAAGGCGAAGTGAAGAAAGAAGAAGCTAATACAGTAGCTGCCGCAGATGGGGATGTTACTATTATCTACGATGTCAATATCGTTAATCTCACAAGTCAGGATTCTCATTGGGTAGTTGATTCTGGTGCTTTGTATCACGTCACTGCTCGTTGTGATGTGTTTTCTACCTACATGGATGGTGAGTTTGGCAATGTGAAGATGGGGAACAATGCAGAATGCAAGATCGTAGGCATAGGTGACGTCTACATGAATACGGATACTGGATGCAAATTGCGTTTGAAGGATGTGAGGCATGTACCTGAAATTCGCCTGAATTTGATCTTCACTAGTACACTTGATGATATGGGATACCATAGTTTCTTTAGTGAAGGTAAATAGAAGCTCAGTAAAGGGTCTTTAGTGGTGGCCAGAGGAAAGAAGTTTAGTGGTTTCTTTAAGACGAGAATTATTGGCTTTTTCCCAACACCCTATATAGCCTCACATCTCATGCATTGTCCCTTTCCCATTGATTCCATACTTTTTACTTATTTTATGCCAAGTCATCTTTTTTTACGGTTGAGATGTATTTTGTCTCATTGGTGTTCTAAAGTCAAACTGTCTCACTGCAGAAAATCTCATTTTGAAACATGGAAAATGATTATTTACTACAAACTTACTTCAAAATTCAAATAAGGTGCACGATCGTAGTACTGGTAAGACACGACGAAAAGAGAGGAACAAAAATGTTGTTATGGACTTATAGTCCCAGGGCCATTAAGTCAATAAAGGATAGCAAGTTGAGCTATTTGGCGTCCTTTATCAGTCTTAGTGTCGTTTGGGTCAGTTTGAGTGTCGTTGTGTCGTTTACATGGTTGTTAGGAAACACAGTGTCGTTCTCTCTATCTTGGAAATGAGTCGAATATAACCAAGAATAGCAATGGAAAAGATTTTTCAGACTTTTACCAAATTTGTGTGTTTGTAACAAAAGTGTAAAACCTCATTTAATTGGGATGGTGGTTTAACCAAGTGCTGGTCAAAAGTTATTGTTCCTTTGTCTCCCAAGTCACAACGTTACCCTTTTCATCTAAAATTAATGGACAACCTACCGTAGTAGAGTCTCTACTCTTCCCTCTATAAAAGCATGCAACAAAAAAGCAAAATACTAATAACTGTCCATGTACTGCGAACATGTCTATTAAGATTCAAGACTCCTATCACATTTGAGTTTCGTCAATGTAAATGAAAATCTGATATTT
Organism: Boehmeria nivea var. tenacissima; assembly: GCA_018132145.1. Classification (NCBI taxonomy): domain Eukaryota; kingdom Viridiplantae; phylum Streptophyta; class Magnoliopsida; order Rosales; family Urticaceae; genus Boehmeria; species Boehmeria nivea. Next base: position 7,937,173 of record CM030875.1, on the reverse strand, counting down.
CAGAACTGCTCACCTTACTTTATCTACGTCTTATATAATAATGGTTGTGGGAGAATATTTTTAAGATTGGCATAAATTAAAAGAAAATTTTAATATACTAGAGTGGTCATGGGTACTCTATATATATTTTTTTACAATTTATTTTAAAGTAAGGAATAAGAATAAATTTATGATCTTAAAGTGATTCTAATTAAGAGTTTGAAAAGAAAACTTGACTAAAAGGAGGAATTAAAAATTTTGAGACGGAACATGTAGAGTTTGTGTATTCCAACTCCAAATTTTCCAAAAAGAGAAATTACAACAAATACGACATTTACAACCTTTAATTAAAATAAGTATCCAAGGTTTCACAAAGTTTAATAAAATACCCCAAATTACTTATTTGGTAACTATAGTTGCAACTTTGGCTATTTTCCTGCTCACCCAAAAAAAATAAGATGGATGTAATTGAAAATTTTTAAAGAGGGCTAATTTTAGTGACTTGTAACTAATTTTAGTGACCTCGCTCTACAAACTTGGTTGAAAACAGGGCTTGATTCTGTTGACAATGTCTCAATTCATCCCTAGTCTAAAGCCATGTGGGAGCAAAGGGGTATGCACTCAGCCAAGGAAGGTCCACGAGGCGGTTTTCTTCTTGGCCTTGTACATGATCTCCGTCGGGACGGGTGGCCACAAGCCTTGCTTGGAGAGCTTTGGCGCGGACCAGTTCGACGACAACCACGCAGGGGAGCGCAGGCAGAAGATGTCATTCTTCAACTGGTGGAACTTTGGCCTCTGCTGCGGCATGTTTCTCGGCGTCACCGCGATCGTCTACGTCGAGGGAGCCGTGGGCTGGGGCGCGGCGGACCTCATCATTGCCATCACCATGGCCATCAGCATTGCCACATTCTGTATGGGCAGGACTTGCTTCAGATATAGGACCCCACAAGGAAGCCCTTTGACACCAATGTTTCAGGTTTTTGTTGCAGCCACAAGGAAAAGGAAATTACACTGTCCCTCTGACTCTGCTTTGCTATATGAAGTTGCCAAGCCTCAGAAAATCCAAGGAAGGCTAGTTCGTCACACTAACAGACTTGGGTAAGCAAAAATTTTAACATCAATATTTTAAGGGCAGTAGAAATTAATGCATAATCTCATTTAAATTAATCTAAAATCTGTTCATTATAATATTATAGTGGTTTGTGTACAGTATTATTCTTTGATTTTCATACTAATATTTACATGTCGCGTTTGAGACTATTGATTCTTGGGAATTTTTTTAGTGAATAAAGTGCCTTTGCTTGTGTTTAACTACAAGTAGTCAATAAAAATAACTATAAACACAGTCTGTTGCATATTTTGCATAATTTAGTACTAATTAACTACATTATGTAGATGGACGGGAGAGATGCCCCTTTGATCGAGATGTTTTTAATAGTTTAGAACGTGACAATTTAATTAGGAGAATTTTAAGAAAATAATCACTTTTTAGAAAATGACTTTAAAAACTGGCCACAGTTTTCAAATTTTAAGAAAATAGTCATTTCAGAAATTCATTATCTTGGTAAAAAAAATTTACATCAAATTTTATGTGTAATTTTATTATGGAAATTCTTATCCGTATAAGAAATTTTTTATGGTTAATTTTTAAATTTTTTAAAACTGTGACTATTTTTAAAAAACGCACAATTTAAAATGACTATTTACCTAAGTGACTCATTTAATAAATATAGAACGAAATTTTGGTACCAAAAGATAAATAGCTACATAATCTGTAAAAAAAAACTTAGGTGGCGTTGTTTTCTCAAGCGATAAAACAATTCACACGCTTCTTGTTAATTTTAATAAATATTTTCTGTTACCATGTACATGTATAACCGAGACCCATAGACACTTTGAGATCAATTCCAACGATTATTATCATTATTATTATTATTTTTGTTTTTTGAATTCCAAATTAAGGTTTCTAGACAAGGCAGCAATAGTGGAAGAGAAGGACCAAAACACAACCAACACCGAAGAGCAACACAACTAGGCATGCAATTATGGAAGCTATAGTAACCGGGTAAAATTTTGCCCGGAAAATTATCGGATAAAATCCGGGTATTAGCAACCGGGTATATACCCGGCAAATTGGCAAAAAGTTAGAATAAGTGAAAAAATATTGACATTGCCCGGTTATTCCATCCCTTACCCAGTTATTCCATCACTTACCCGGCTTTTACCCGGTTTTTTATGACTTTTTTTAGTCACGGCAATGCTTATGTATGTCACAAATTTTAATTGCTGTGCAATTGTATGTGGCGTGTAGTGGGCAGTGGTCAGTGTGGCAGTGGCATATAGTGGGCAGTGGCGCTGGCAGTGTGGTGTCAATAGGTAGTGTGGCAGTGTGGTGTCAATAGGTGTTGCAGTATAGCGTGCGTTCGCAGTGAAGGCAGTGCAGCTGTAAACTCATATAAAACGAAAAACAAAATTCTACAGAACTTGTAAACTCGTTGTAAACTCGTTCTATAAATTGAGTTATTCGATCTTCAAAACTCATTTATTCTTAAAACAAAAAAACAAAAAAAAAAACATTCGCTCCTCATTGTTGTTGTGGTTTTCATTTTGTTTTTTGCTCTTCATTTTGATTGTGTGGTTGCCGGCCTCCTATTCTGCTATAAGTAAGTTTTGTTATTTTTAAGTTTAATATAGTATAATAACTAATAAGAAACTTAGTTATATGATTAGTTATCGTATTAGTTATAATATTTAGTAAAATGATGTAATATTTAGTTTGATAATTAGTTAAAAAATTACATCAATATTTAGTACTTTAAATTTAGTTTAAATTTATTAAATTAGTAGTTATTAAACTTTTCTTAAATTTTAGTTCAATGCTTATTTGTTATTTTAGTTAAATTATTATTTGTTATTGTTGTTAAATTATTATTTGTTATTTTAGTTAAGTTAGTAGTTTAGTTAAAATTTAGTTAAAGTACTAGTTGTTAATTGTTATCGTACTTCAATTTTTGTTAAGTCAAATTATTATTTGTTATTTTAGTTAAATTTTTAATAACAAAATTAGTAGTTTAGTTAAAATTTATTTAATTTGTAGTTGTTATTTGACTTTACTTTATTTTTAGTTAACTTAATTGTTGTAAAATTAGTAGTGATTTTTTTAGTAATATTTTAGTTCATATTTACTTAGAATATTGTAGTTAAATTTAGGTTATTTTATTTATTACATATCACTAGTTATTATATTTTTGTTAAATGTTAGTTAAATTATTATTTGTTATTTTAATTAAATTAGCAGTTTAGCAAAAGTTAGGCAATTTTATTTTAGTTAACTTTTTTAATTGTTAAATTAGTAGGAATATTTTAGTTATATTATATTAAATTAATAGTTGTTATATTAGTTTAATTTAAGTTCAATTAGTAGTTGTTAAATTATCAGTAGTTTTTATTGTAGTTAAATAATTTAATAAATATTTTTTTAATTTGTAGTTGTTAGATATTTTTTTTTACTTCACGTAATACTTCTTAAATTAGGGGTCAAATTTTTAGATATTTTTAATAAAATTAGTTCATTTTTTTTACTAATATTTTAAGTCATATTTGAGTACTCTTTTAATTAATAATTTTTCTAATTTATTCTTATTAATTGCTTAGTTGAATAACTTGTTTGTATTTATTTGATGCTAGATATCGACAATGTATCCATACCAAGACTCGCAGGCGCAATACAGCGACGACGATACCCAAGCAACTCACATAAGCCAAAAGCAACCAAATGACCCGTGGGTTGAGGCGATGCAACAACAGGGGAATTCATTCTTTGGTGCCCCGCAAATCCCTCCGAACACATTTACAGATAATGCGCTCGATCGCGCCGGTCATATATTGGATGCTCCTTCGACGGCTCTACGATTAGTTCCACAGACGTGTGGAATTCTATGACGGAAGTACAAATACAACAAGCGAACGGCACTTTTAAAATATACGCGAAATGTAAAGGGTGCGGGAAGCTATTGAGTGGTCATTCCAGTCAAGGGACCAATCACCTACGTTATCACATCGGAAAGTGTGATCAACTTGTTGACGGTGTACCTGTGGGTGACGAGGCGGCGACATCTGCAGTGGGGTCATCCTCATCGTTTGACCCGGACCAACATCGACGAGACCTTGCTCAGTATATCATGGCGACAGGCTCGAGTTTGAACTTCGGCGATAATCCAGCTTGGGAACGACTGGTACGAAGATCCTTCCATAGCAAGTATCAGCGCCCAAGTCGGACGACTACTCGGGCAAACGTCATCAAGTACTATGAGTGGAAACGGACGGAGATTATAGGGCAGTTTGTGGAGTCATCTCAACGAGTGGCGTTGATGAGTGACGTATAGTCCAGTGGGACATCTCACGACTACATATGCATTTGTAGTCATTTCATCGACAAAGATTGGACCGTTCAGAAGAGACTCATCGGGTTCAAAGTTATGGATGAAGGTCATAGCGGAGAACAAATCGCTGATAAAATCTTAAAAGCGATCAACGACTTTGGCGTTACAAGCCAGATTATATCCATCACCATGGATAACGCATCCGCTAACGACCGAGCTATTAACATTCTCCGATGGGAATTGAACTCGATGTCTGACCCATTATTCTTCCACAGTCGATGCGTCGCCCACATCTTGAACCTAGCTGTTCAAGATGGCCTGAACGAGCTTCACTCCTCGCTTAAAGAAATTCGGAGCGCCGTATTATTTTGAATGGTTCGCACCAACGCGAGGAAAGATGGAAGAGAGCGTGCAGCGCCATCGGTTTGGAGGCTAAGATGATAGCCACAGACATTCCCAGTCGGTAGAATTCCACGTACTTGATGCTGCAGAGTCTCATTCTGTTCCGCGATGTATTCACTGTTTGGTACAATAACGAGAGGCGACAGAATGTGCTCCACGATGAGCATTGGGACGACGCTACAGTGCTATGCACATTCCTTCAGGTGTTCCACACGGCGACAACAAATCTATCTGCATCATTGTGCCCAACATCTCCTATTGTGATGCACGAGCTGATCCTCCTTGGCGACGTCTTCAAGACATACAAGGGCCACAAACGACTCGGGACGGCCGTCGCTGCTATGGTATCGAAATTCCTTATATATTTTTATCCCTTATCGTATCTCTACGCTTTCAGTATTTTATTAGATCCTCGAAGTAGAGTTCCTGGTTTGAAGACGTTTTTAAAGTTGTTGAAAAGACAACTAGGTCCTGATTATTCGAGAGATCTGGAAGGCCACACGAATGCATTGCAAGAGGCCTACAAGATTTACGAGTTGCGGTATGGGGGAACTACAGGACAGGTCCCGATTGCGCAGACGTCGCCAGCATCAGCTAGTTGGAGGCTACTCCGCAAACAGAGTCAGTCGGAGGACGACTCACCGTCAAGCATGAGCCCACCAGTACGACCCGAGCACAACGAGTTAAACGTCTTTTTGAATGTCCAATTCAACGACGTGACACACGACAACCTGGATCTCGTAGCTTGGTGGCGGATTCATTCAGGACAGTTTCCAGTGCTTACTCACTTGGCGCGTGACATCTTATCCATTCCCGTATCAACAGTGTCTGCAGAATCTGCATTTAGCATAGCGGATAATATTATAGATCCTCATCGAAGCCGACTAAAACCAAAGATGGTTGAGATTCTCACAGTGGGCAAAGATTGGGAATTAGCGGACATGCGCATGCAGAATACGGTAGAACAACACAATGCGGAGCTTTTTGAACGGGTTCAAGAGTGGACAGTAGAGTGATGTAGGCCGGCCCCCTACCTCGAAACTAAACACCTCATAATGTCGGCGGTGGTACCAAGCTATGGAATTTTTTTTATTACTTGTAAAAATATTAAATTTTGTACTATTTTTTTTATTATTAAGACAATTGTTATTCATAATTTATGTCATTTAGGTAAGACAATTGTTACTCATAATTTAAGTAAAATCAATTTTATAAAAATAAACAAATTAATTAAACCTTACAAGTTATAAACAATCAAATTAAGTACAAAATTTTCTAATTATATCAATAAAACTAACACAGAATCAAAATAAATTTACAACTAATAAAATTAAACATTACTTGATAATTAACTTATAACTCCTAATTTAAACTTCCAAACTTATAAATAAACCTCAACAATAGTTAATTTTAAAAAAAACTTACAAAGTGTTATTAAAACATAATTTTAAAAAATTTATCAAACTTAGGTTAAAACTTATAACATAATTATCAAACTTAAATTAAAGTTACAAAAATAATTATCAATATTAATTTTATTTTTATAAAGTATTTATTAAAAAAATATTTTAAAAAATTACCGAAAAAAAAACTATTTTCGGGTAATTACCCGGCATTCCAAAATGATTATTCTGGGTAAATACCCGGAGAAGTATTCCGGATAATTTCCGGGTAATTACCTGGATATTACCCGCTTGGCATTCCATGGAAGATATTGGAATTCCATTATTTCATGCCTAAACACAACCCTTGGAAACTAGCAACAGTCACAAATGTGGAGGAAGTGAAGCTAATCCTCAACACAATCTCCGTATGGCTTGCCTCGCTCACGTTCGGCCTCTGCCTCGCGCAGCCTGCCACGTTCTTCGTCAAGCAGGCGGCCGCCACCAACCTCCACATCACCACGGGCTTCAGCTTCCCGCCCGCCTTGCTTTACTCTGTCGGGGCCACCGCGATGATCGCAACCGTGGTGGCCTACGAGTCCCGCTCCTCCGCAAGTCCTTTGGCAACGAGCGGGGCCTTAACATCCTCCAGAGGATCGGGCTCGGGATTTCCATCTCTGTCGCCGCGATGGCCGTCGCATCCTTGGTCGAGACGAAGCGGCTCGGGTTGGTTCGAAACGAGGCCAAGACTATGAGTGTGTTCTGGTTGGTCCCACAGTTTGTGATATATGGCATAGCTGATGATTTTTGTTTGGTAGGGTTACAAGAGTACTTCTACGACCAAGTCCCTGACTCCATGAGAAGCTTGGGAATAGCTTTGTATTTAAGCGTCATTGGTGTTGGAAGCTTCTTGAGCAGCCTTTTTATTTACGTTTTGGACAATGTGACCCAAAGGATTAATGGCCAAACAAGGAATGGTTGGATTGGGAAGGACTTGAGTACAAGTCGTTTGGACAAGTTCTATTGGCTTTTGGCTGTCATGAGTGCGTTGAATTTGTGTGTATATATGTTCATAGCCAGGGCTTATACTTACAAAAGCGTGGAGAGAAGATATCATGATCGTAGCTTTGTTGGCCCCAATAATGGGGTTGAAGATATATAGCTTGTATTTGGAAAAACCATTCTAGTCATTTTTTACCATTCCAAATGGTTTGAAAAATGGTTTAGAAAATGGTTTGACTTTGCAAATTTCGAGTTGGTATAAATTGTTGAGATTTAAAGATATTGTATAGGGATTTGGAAAGTTGAAAAAAATAGTTGAAAAAATTGGAATGGAATGGAATGATTTGGAGGATTGAAAAAAGTGAAAAAATAGAATGGTTAGAATGGGGGGGGGGGGAGGGGGATAGTATGGATTGGGAATATATATTAGGGTTAATAGCTCATTTGGTCCCTGAACTTTTGCTCAGGTGACAGTTTGATCCTTACTCTTTTTTTATTAGCAATAGTAGTATCCGAACTTTTTAAATGTTGCTCCACCAGTCAATTTTAAAAATTCGGTTAGTTTTTTAACAGATTTATCACGTGACTAACACGTGCTTTGGGTTTAAAAAAGAAAACACCCAAAATACACTTAGCAAACAAAGTAGTGGAATGATTAGCAAAAACAAAAAACAAAAACACATAGAAATTTAATTCTCTTCCCCCACGACAACCGCGACCCAGCGCCCAGACCTCCGCCTCAGCAACTCCGACCCCGCGCCCAGACCTCCGCGACGTCCCCCCGACCTCCGCCGACGACCCAAGACCTCCGCGACGACCCAAGACCTCCGCGACGACCCAAGACCTCCGCGACGACCCAAGACCTCCGCGATGCCCCCTGACCTCCGCGACGCCCCCGACCTCCGCGACGACCTCTCCGCTGATGCCCCTTCCCTCTGTGATGCCCCAAGACCTCCGCCAACGCCCCCTCTCCTCCGCGATGCCCCCTCCCATCCGTGACGTCCCAAGACCTCCACCGACGCCCTCCGACCTCCGTGACGATCCCTCCGCCGATGTCCCCTCCCCTCCGCGGCGACCCCTCTGCCGACGCCCTCCGCCGACGTCCCCTCCCCTCCTCGACGCCCCCCGTTCCTTTATTTCACAAACCAAAAATTCACGGAAAAAAAAAAAGAAAAAAAAAGACAAAGTTCAAGAACAATAGTGGATTGAGTTTATTGAAATTTTCAAATGATTAGGTTAAATAACAAAACTTCTAATCAAACTTCAGTAAGCTAATTAGTGGATTGAGTTTACTGAAATTCATCTTGAATGCTCTGGCCAACGAAGCTGATTATTCTTCAATGCAAAAAATGAAAGGAAAAAAAAAACCCTAAAAGTCCAAGCTCTGCCACCCACGTTGAACGCCATCTCACCCAGCCCCTTCTTCCCCACTGACCCCCAAACTCCGCCTCCGCCTCCATGCCCGACCCCCGGCCTCCGTGACCTCCAACCCCTGACCCCCGACCTCCGCCTCTGCCTCCATGCCCGACGTCCGCCTCCGTCTCCATGCCCGACACCCAACCTCCGCCTCGACCTCCAATGCCCGACCCTCGACCTCCGCCCTTCACCCTCCCCGACCCCAGCGTCGACACCCAACGACCCCCTCCGCCGTCCGCCCTTCACACTCCGCGATTCCCCTCCCCCCCCCCCCCCCCCCCTCCCGACGCTGCTCGTTTTTTTTTCCTTTTCTTTCTATTTGCAATTGATTTTGACCATAACTAAACATAATCCCTAAATATACAAGGGTATTTTGGGTAAGACTCGTGTCATGTGCAAGTCATGTGTTAAACACGTTTAAATTTAAACGGAATTTGTGAATTTTACTTGGAGCAACAAATAAAAAGTTCAAGGATCACTATTGCTAATAAAAAAAAAAAAAAGAGTAAGGATCAAACTGTCACTAGAGTAAAAGTTCAAAGACCAAATGAGCTATTAACCCTATATATTAATGTGTTGATCGAAAGCAGAAACATTTATAAATAGTGAAAAAGTTTATGATATATATAAAGTTGTCCAATTTTGTAAGGCTTGATTTTCGTTTGGGATGTGTTCAGGGGAGTTACCTCTATTGTGCAGTTGATGATTGTGGAAGCGTGTTGCGGATCGTCCTGCCCGTAGTATTACAGTTTCTCCAATAATACGTTCTCATTGTATGAGTGCTACAAGACACAATTTTTCACCACCCAAATACCCTAATCCATGAATGTATGAGAAGGAGGGGAGAAGACATAAATTGTCTCTTTAGTTTTCAGAATGTAGTTTTCGATCCCCCTTTTTTCTCAGCCAAAAAAAAAAGACTATTGAAACATTGTGACCATTAGTGAGAACACACAATTAACTTATAAATAAAACATTTATCCAATTTTATAACAAAATTATACTTTTTGTTTTCAATAATTTTAAAACAGTGATATTTGTGAGATTGTGTGACGGTTGTATGTTATAAGGTAATCGGTTTTTTAAATAAATAGCCATATTTTTATGTATGTTTTTAACAATTAGCCTATGTTTGTTTTTATTAGCAAAATAGCCATACATTCGTGTCTAGATTTCTAAGACTGCGGTCATTAATTTTTTGAATTATGTTTTTGTTGTTTGTTGCAGACAATATTGTCTAAAATTTTGTGTCTCTAGTAATGAAATTTGTAACTTTTTTGGTTGCATATTTTTTTTGCTATTTATAAGATATTTTTTATTTAGTAATAAATTTTATGAAATTGGTTGTATAGGCAATCATTTATTTGTGAGTTGATTATTTTATTAATAGATGTTTAAATTTTTTATTGTGTTTATTTTAAATTTTCTGAAATTTTGTGACTATAGTCACAAATTTTATGACTGTGTATTTTATTTATTTAGTCACAAATTTTATTTCTTTAGTCATAGATTTTTAGATGTTGGCCTGATGGCTATTTTGCTAATTTTTCAAAACGTGGGCTATATCTTTAAAACATGGACTGCAAAATGGCTAAATCCTTAACTGGCCCTAAGGTAATTGACCATTAAATCTGAGATATTCACAGGAGACTATAAAAGTTTTTCATTCGTCTCTATGCATGAAAATTCTCCGAACCTTTTTATTTAGGGAGAATTTCAAAATAAAGTCATTTTTATGTCATTTGAAAATATATGTCTCAGTTGATATGTTATATTTATTTTCGCTCTATATTTATAATGTAAATTTTGAGATATAATTTAAAAATATAACATAATAAAATATAAATTATTATCGTATTAAAAACGAGACTCAAAATCTCCTTTTTATTTATTTTTCAAAATTAAAAACACACACAAAGCATTAGATACAAGAGTTAAGAAGCAGAGTGGTAGCACAACTGTTTCTCCTTTTCAAGTGCAAACATTCTGCCACAATATAATCAAAATCCTTTCTTAACTCACCAAACCTTCCGAATCTGTCTCTCCCTTCCCTCTCCCTAACTCATCAACATCCATGGCTTTCGAACTTTTCATTTCACCACCAAAACAACAGCCCAACTTGCTCTCCAACCCACCAAACGCCGCCGTTTTCGGCCTCCACTACCCCAACCACTCGAACCCACCACCACTCTGCCAACTCTTCTCCGCCGAGGGCCCTCAAAACGGCGCCGTTTCGGAGCCCCACGCCAACAGTTACAAAGCAGCGCAGAGCTCGGTTCCTCTGGGACCGTTCACAGGCTACGCTTCGATCCTCAAGCGCTCGAGCTTCCTCAAGCCAGCTCAGCAGCTACTCGACGAGAATTTCGGATCGGGTTTTCGGGTCCCGAACGACCCGGTCGTACCCGAAGTTTTGGCCCAAAGTGTTGGAGATCGGGTCGGGTTTCGGACCAAGGACTCGAGGCTGGTGATCTTGCTGGAGGAGGTACGTGGATTTCTCTTAATTAATAATTTCTTTTGCAAGAGTTTTGATTTAATTTTACGTTAATTTTCCTTTTTTCCAAGTCTAGTAATTATCACTATTGATCCTTGAATATTTTGGATTTTTGAAATTTTGGTTCTCATATGATGATTCGTCTAATATTACGTTATAATTTATTTAGTATTATTATTTGCATTTATGTTCATGAACTTCTTGCATGTTGATATTTTAGTCTAAGAAAATTTATTTGCTTAGAAATTTAATTATTGGAGAAGTCCAAAAAGTCTTGAACAAATTTAACATGCAATTGGAGTTTATTTCCGACTTTGTAAAATTAAGTATCCAAAATCCACAAAGATAACAAGTTTAACAAACCTAATTGTGTCAAATCCAATAAAACTTTAGGAGGTTATAGTGCAAATACTCGTAATTAATTAATGTTACTATTCCTTTACATTAGTTGAAGATATGTTAATGATTGAATTATAATTAATATATTTATCCTTAAACGGGTTAAATGATGATATGATAATCGATGTTAAACGATGATTGCATAATTTAACTCAAGATTTGGATTTGTAGGTGTTAAATGGAATGGAATGCGAGTAAAATAATATTTTGTATTTAGTAATAGCAACAAAGAAATAAAAATGAAATGGCTTGAAGTGAAATGAAAATGATATTGATAAGATTGTCATGTCAAGGAATCAAAATCTCGGGCTTAGATTATTTGATTTGATTCATTTCAGTAGTTTACAGAAGAGAGAAGAAAAGGAAAAAGGTGTATTGTCTTGTCAAAATTCAATTCTTTCTTCTACTGTTCATTCTTTTTCTTTTCCCCCTCTTCCCGTTGGTCGTTATCCATCCAATTATTTATTCAAAAAGCTTACAATTTTTTAAAGGACCCATAAAAAAAAAGGCATTAATTTTGAGGACGTGGAAATTATCTTCTGAATTTTAAAACCGTATTAGAAATACTCTTTGTGGTACGTATTAGGCCATTTTTTAAGTGTTGGTTTTAGTAAATTGCCAAAATTTGATTTGATGAGTAAAATAATATTTTTTCTCATATATAAAGTGTATTTTAGGTAATTTAATTCTTTAATCTTTAGACTAGTTTGACTATGGGTACATCGATTTTCACCCCTACATTTGTATTTCTCACACCAGTTTAAGTAATATTATTTTTACATACACTAGAAAAAAAAATATACCCTTTTTATTCTTAAAGTAAATGAGTTAATATAATCACCATCCGAAATAATAATTTTAGAATGTTTATTTTAACAAAAACAAAGTTTTAAAAAATTTAAAAACTAATCATAAATATGATAATAAAAAATTATTATAAGAAAATTTTTCACACGTTAAAAAAGTTTCTGAAATTATTAGTTTTTAAATATCTTGAAAATATGATTATTTTTTAAAATTTTTTCTAAAAGGTGTATATTGTCTTAAAATTCTCATATAATCACACACCTTGCTTTATATCATTTTTATTTGACAATTTTTTTACTCTTTTGATTTTAAAAAATAAATTATTATTCTATATTATCTAAAGTTTTTTTTTAAATTTTTTTATTTATGCACAAGTTATAAAAAATATGAATTTGCATTTATTTATCATAAATGTAGTGTAATAATTTAGAATATGTTTATTAAATGAATATATACTTACAACTCCACAATTTAGAATGGGAGAATGATAGAAATAAAAAATAAAATGAAATATTTCGTTGACAATAATATTACACAAATAAAGAAAAAAAATAAAAATATTAAATCCAAGAATATTTAAAAAAGTAATAATAATAATAAGAAGAAGAAGAATAACCGTTTAGTGTAGAATAAAGAGTGAAATTAGATGCATTTTTTGACTATTTTCTCAATATATGAGTTAGGTATTTAAAATATCGATCTTTATTCAGTACATCCGGTATATTAATTTACCATGAAGCAAAAGTAATAGAATAAAAAATGCTTGTAACACATTAAAACAAATTTAATATATCTTATTATAATGACTTGTCTTTTTGTTAATTTATCTTTTTAATTTATTACTTGGGAGTACAAATACAATTGGTATACGGAATAAAAAGTCTTAAAACATATAGAAGCCTATGAATAGCTAATTGCTCATCTAACCTACGGAAAAAGATTTTAAATCATCAAATTTAATTTTTGAAAAAGTAAAATATATTAAAAGCCACTTTGACCATCTAATATAGTATTTTTGCTTTTCATTTTGAAATAATATTGCATTATTTTGTTAAAGAATAGTCATGGAGGCATGAGGCATATAATGTTTGTTTAACAAGGAAGGTCATTCATCAGCTTTTCTTCCAGAGGGACGCCAATCTGATCAAATATCAAAACTTGAACTTTGTTCAATTTTTGAGAATTTTTCCAAATAAATTAAAATAAAATCATTCCCACGTTAGATATAACATGATACGATGAGTGTATCATTACAAGCACCGATAACAAAAAAGTATGTATCTAAATATACTGAGGGATAATCGGTTTCTTTTTCCATAGCCAAAAAACGACTAATAAAAGGACTTTTTCCAAAAAAATAAAATAAAATAAAATCATTCCCATGTTAGATATAACATGATACTATGAGTGTATCATTACAAGCATCGATAACAAAAAAGTATGTATCTAAATATACTGAGGGATAATCGGTTTCTTTTTCCATAGCCAAAAAACGACTAATAAAAGACGACACATTGCGTCTCTTATGAACGACAAATGGTATTTATCAAATCTAAATATACTGAGAGATGGTATGTTTCTTCTCCGATAACCAAGAAACCGCTAACATGGGGACGACATGTGGAGTCTCCTGCGAACGGCACGTGGCATCTCTTATTATTATTTTTTTTGAATTTTTTTCTTTAAAAAATTGTATTTAAGGGATTCTTTTAGGGGTTTTGAAAAAAAAATTGGGGGCATTTTTGCAAATTTTGAGGGGGCTTTTTTTTTTTCAATTTCTCTCTCATTCTCTTTTTTCTTTTTTCTTTTTTTTTTGTTTTAATCCTTTCAGCCATTTTTTTACGTAATGATCTCGAAAAAAATATTTTTTGACATGGTTGCATTTGAAATTGTTGTATCAATCTTTTGACATTCATTATCATAATTTTTTTTTTAATTTTTTTCTAAGTTTCTCTTTTCATATCTTGTATTTAAAAACTTTAAAAATTTTTAAAAATGCCCCATTTACTTAAGGTAATGGGTCAATATGCCCCATGTACTTCAAAACGTCTCAATTGACACTTTAAAATTTAAAAAAATTTCAGTTACCCCCCTCTGTCGTCCTTTAAATGGACAAGTGTTAATCACCGGAGTGAGTAATTAGACTTTTAATATGTGCATTTACTCCTTTGCCTTGGTAAAAAAAAGAAAAAAGTTTATTTTCATTAATTTGTTTATTTATTTGTATATATGGACCCTAATATAATAAAATTAAGATGAGAAAAGAAGAGACTGAAGGAAAAAAAGAACATGTAGCATTAGGATTTTATTGTAATATATCTATACAATATATTAAGTGGCAAAATGGGTAATTGAAACTTTTTTGATTTTTAAGGTGTCGGTTGAGACATTTTAAAGTACAAGGGGCACATTGACATAACACTTCAAGTAGATGGGGAATTTTTAAAAAATATTTATTTGTGAAAAACCATATGTATTTTGATTAAATGATTAAACAGACTACTTAGTTAGCGAAAATGATAAATATATCAATTGATTTTTTGAATCTTAACGAAAATATGCTTTATTTATTTATATATATAAATTTAAGCTTAAAAAATCTTACACGTACTTTATACGTGCCTTGCCCATGTGTAAAAAACTAGTTACTTACACGAGCTTAGCTCTTTGATCTCTATTTGGGAAAAGGATAAATAGGGATTGAGTAAAATTAGTACTAATTTTTGGTCACCCTTTTAAATGATTTAGCATTATTTAAATCAGAAAATTTTAAGAAAATAATCGCTTTTTAGAAAATAATTTTAAAAAATTATTACAGTTTAAAAAAATTTAAAAATTAGTTATTTTAAATAAATTTAACACGTGTTAGAAATTTTTGATATGTGTAATGACTAATTTTTAAATTTTTTAAAACTATGATTATTTTTTTAAAACATACAATTTAAAATGACAAGTTACTTAATTGACCTTTTAAATAAATAATTAAATAGTTTATCCAAGTGAGTAGTACTAATGATTCTATGCAACTTGAATGTGTGTGATTATAATTTCTATCCCCACCCACCACTTTTATCCACTAGAGATGGCGAGAGAGGGGATAAATAATTTTATGGAAAATTGTGCGATCATATTAAAAAAAAACAGGGAGAATTTCAAAATAAAGCCATTTTTTATGCCACTTAATAATCTATACCCCATGTGGTGTGCTCCCTTCACTTTCACTCTATGTTTGTAGTGTAAATTTTGGGGTATAAATTAAAAGTGCAACACACATGGGGTATAGATTATCATTGTGTCAAGAATGGGGTATTCCTCAAAATTCCCCTATTAAATAGCCAAAAAATGTATGGGTCCCAAATAATTTATTATTTATGTACGTACTTTAAAGTTTTAAAATATAATTATAATATAATCTATATTACACCAGCCATATGATATTATTAAACATAATTCAATCCTTTCATATCTAAGCATGTAATTTCAGGGACTGATCAATCAGGTAAAAAGTTATCAGTCCTTATTTTCAGGTAAAATTCAAGTAATACTTGGCTTTTACTCGTTGGGTAAAAGTTGGGTAAATTCCAATTACTCAAAAAAAAAATATATATATATATATTTAATGAGTCGAATTGAAATTTTTTTTAAAAATAATATAAAAGAATGTAAAAATAATGTAAAAAAATACAAAGTGAAAACACTTTCTTACACACGTCAATCTTTTACATCAATTTAAAGAAAAAAAAAATTGAAGTGTTTTTTTGTTATAAATAAGGGGTTTGAGTTCGCATCTTATTCACACTGCAATCAAAAACTAAAAATTTGAGAGAATTGAGCGTAAGAGTGTAAGAGTATTGAGTTGAAGTTCTTGTAAATTGAAAATTCAAAGACATCAATGCCGAAGTCAAGTTTTTCTCCTTGCTTCGTAAAAATATTCAAAATTTATAATGTTTAGATGTAATGATTGGTTTAGGTTTATTGATTTAGTTTAGGTTTGTAGTTTTCCTGTAATTATTTGTTTAATGCCTATTTTTTTAGTTTAGGGTGTGTAAATAAACTATGTATTTAGATTTATTAATTTAATTAAATATATTCGATTGTGTTTTAGGGTTTAACTAGAAAATTAATATTTTAGGGAAATAATAGTGTAGGTTATATACTTATACTAATATTTTAGGGTTATGTTAATATTAATGTTACGTTATGGGGTTATATTTTATATATTTTAATATTGATTTTAATATTTTACGGTTATTAGTTATGTTAGAATATTAATGTTATCTATTTTATTTATATTAGTTATAATCTTAACTTTAGATAAATTTAAGTAATTTCAATTAATATATAATTTTAGTTAATATTATATTTTAGGTTTAGATATATTATTTATATAGATATAATTTTAGTTACATTTAATTAATATATTTTACGTATATTAATTAGTTATATTTTAGTTATATGAATTAATATTTTTTTTTATAAAATATGTCATATATAATTGTAGTTAAATTTATTAAAATTTTTATTTTAGGGTTTTCATATATTGTAGTTATATTTTATATATTTTGATGTCTTTGAACTTTGAGAACTTTGAATTTGCAAGAATTTCAGCTCAATACTCTTACACTCAATTCTCTCAAACTTTTAGGTTTTAATTGCAATGTGAATAAGACGTTAATAAGATGCCAAACTCCCCTTTTACAACAAAAAAAAAAACTTCAATTTTTTGTCTTTAAATTGAAGTAAAAGTTGGCGTGTGTAAGAAAGTTGCCGTGTGTGAGTATGTAAGAAATTCTTTTTACTTTGCATTCTTTTACATTATTTTTCACATTATTTTACATTAGTTTTTATAAAAATTCCAACTCGGCCAATCAAATATTTTTTTTTTCAGGTAATTGGAATTTATCCGAATTTTTCGGATAATACCCGACTTTTACGTTAAAATGGGGATAAGTAATTTTTTTACCCGATCTACCTGTTCCCAAAATTACATGCTTAATTCATATCCTATTCAATCTTATTCAATAATTTTTCTTCAATTCAATTTTATCCAGACAACTAAATACTTTCCCGCCCTGAGATTGCTCTAGACTCAAATCAATTTTTATTTTCCACCGATTTCTCAAATTAAGCCTAAAATGTGCAACTATAAACATTAGTTACTTACTACCTGAACTGTGCTCAGTCGGTCTTTTCAAGTATTTTAATAAACGATAAATATAAGTATGAAAATAGTTTTTATTTCACTCAACATAGTTTTAAAATATACTTTAATTTTTTTATTCAAAATTAGTATTATAATTATACCCCTTTTCTTTTTTCAACTCTATTGGATGGTTTAGAAATGTCAGGTATTCAAATTATTACTAGCAAATAGCACATATGTTAAAAAATAACGCATATTTTCATATATTAAAAAACTCATTTTGGCTTTTACCTATGTTTAAAATATCTTGCTCACAAATAGACAAATTAACCAAAAAGTCATTAAGTTTTATTATTAAAGAATGAGAATACCTAAAATGCCCCTTTTTAAATAAAAATAATAATTATTTTGCTAATTAAATGGTTAAAAGTTGGCACTTTTAAAAATTTTAATTAATTGTCAGCTTTTTTGGCTGAATTGTTAGAAAATTTTTAACATAAGAAAAGTTACTTAAAATTTATTATGTTAAAATTTTTTTAATATTTTTTAATTAGTGTTATTTTTTTAATATTTTGAAACACGAGTAATCTTTTCAAAGACCTGCATAATTTCACTCATTGTTCATTGCTATAACAATTAGAGTAATAGACACAATATTTGAGGTGGCAGTGCAATTTAAATTTCTTTGAGAAAAAAGTATGATGTCGTAAAAAAAATAATTAATTAATTTTATTTTTGCTCCCTGAACTTTAGGGTCAATTTTACTGTGCCTTTTAAATTTCAAAACGTTAGATCTGTTCCTCTCAATTTCTGAAATTTTGTAAAAATGCCCCTTTCGTTAAATATTTGTCAAAAAATACTTTAAATTTGCATTCAAGGTGCTTTGAAGTTAGTAAAAGGTTGAAATTATGTTTTTTTGTCCTAAAATTTGTGTAGGATAGTTATATTTTAATAATTTTAACAATATTTATATGCAAAATTTATAATTAAATTCATTTTTTTTCTTAAATTCATATTTATATGCAAAAGATGGGATCTTAATTTTTTTGAGAGAGAAAAAATATGAATTTAATTATAAATTTTGCAATAAATATTGTTAAAATTATTAAAATATAACTACCCCATACCAATTTAAAGATAAAACAATAATTTCAACATATTAACCCCAAGGCACTTTAAAACATGAATCGAAGGCATTTTTCGTTAAATACTTGATGGAATGGGCAATTTTAAAAAAATTTACAGATAAAGGAGAACAAACCTAACGTTTTGAAATTTATGGGGCATAATGAAACTGACCACGTAGTTCAGGAGGCAAATGTAAAATTATTATGTGAGAAAGCACATGTTAAATTTTAATTGGTTGAAAATTCTAACAACAAACGCATGATTTCATGTTTGGACTATCTTAAAAAGCGTGCAGTGTAGTAGCTTAATGTCTGCAACTCTCTCTTATTATTATCATTATTATTATAATTTGCATTGCATTTTACAAACTATGTTAAAAACTTGTAAATGCAGGTTTACAATAGATGTAAATTATACTGCCAGCAGATACAATCAGTTGTGGCATCCTTTGAAACAGTTGCTGGGCTAGCAAATGCAGCTCCTTTTGTATATTCTGCAATCAAAGCCATTTCAAACCACTTTGGTTACTTAAAAAAAGCCATTATGAACCAACTGCATTTCGCGGCTGCCAATAGCTCTAGCGCCGCTAGTCAAGCTGACACGACTAGCGCCACTAGAGATCGTGGGGTTTCGAGGTTGTTTTCGGCCTCGAAGAGAGGCGTCGGCGAGTGCCCGATTAGGAACTTCTCCAACCTTCCTCACTCGGTGTGGCGATCGCAAAGGGGCCTCCCAGAGCCCGCCGTGACTGTGCTTAGAAAGTGGTTATTTGAACATTTTTTGCATCCGTACGTGATTTATGCTGATTATTAGAACCACTAAGTGCATCATTTTTTGTTTATCACTTGATATGTCATGTTATTTAACGCTGCACGTAATTAGATCATAGAGAGAAATTCAGTAAATATAAAAAAAGAAGTTACATTATTTTTTTATTACTATTGTATTTTTATGAACTTTATTTTCATCCATTTTATCAAATAGTATATGAACTCAGTTTTTCTTTCTTTCTTTCCATTTGGTTTGATTTGTTCTTCATGTTTAGTTATCCAACTGATTTGGAGAAGCAAATTCTGGCTCAACAAACTGGCCTATCAAGAACTCAGGTGAGTTCTATTTTTCAGATGTAATCAATTAAATTTCTTAGTATCTTAAAAATCCTTTTTGGCAAATACAATAATAACAATTTCTTTCTTGGTTTAGGTTTCCAATTGGTTTATCAATTCAAGGGTAAGACTGTGGAAGCCAATGGTTGAAGATATTCACCTTCTTCAATCCCACAAAACTCAAGTCCTTCCTGAGTCAAGTAAACGCTCTAGAATTGAATGCCATGAAAGGATTAATAATAATTATAATAACAATGTAGCTTATGCTGGTAATTTCACAAGCAACGATAACGGCTCAGGAAATTCAGCTACACTGGCATTGGATCAGCAGGACTACATTGGGCTTGGGCCATCACAGGCTTTTTATCTCAAGCCAATTACAAACGTTGAGGCTGGTTTCAAAAGCTGGTTTTGACGAGGAAGTAAGAGTGTGGATTTGATACTACAATATGGATATACACATATTTCTCAGTTGGGTATCAAGATCATTTGTAGGATAAGCCAATGTTTGAGAGATTTTTATTTCTAAAATGTGATTTCATATGTACCATATCTTTTAATGGTTGGATTTATGCTTGTTTGCTTTTTTAAAGTTCCATTTGGCGTCACAATAAACGGCTAAGGTTTATGATTCTCATATGCGAAGTCTCCGTAATCTTTTCAAAAACATACCGATGAATAATCTCGTCATTCAATAATCATATCCAAGTGCATCATAAAAATGATTGTCGACATTTTGTGCTAAAAGAATTTAACAAGGAATAAAAAAATAAAAATAAGAACATCGTGTATGCAATATTAGTTCAACATAAGCTACATTTATTTTTTATATGTTTGTATTTACGTTTGCAAATTTTTATTAATTTTAAAGTAGTTATTGATTAGAAAAATTCTCTCTTTGAATGTTACAATTATATGACATTCATATTGAAGATTACCTAGGAAAAAGTCTTTAGCTAAAAGGAATATGGGGAGGAAACAAACTAAGAGCTAATTAATGAATTTATTATTATTGATGCAATTTTAAGATACCACCTAATAAGAGGGTTATGTTGTTGTCTACCTTGAGTAAGCGTGTGTTATACCACGTGTCATAGTCTCTGGATAAATTGTGTTTGTGACTGTACTAAACCTTTGAGACTAACCTGCCTACATATCCCTTGAAGGAATCAAGCCACTTCTTACTTGAAATAAAATAGGGTGACTCAAAGAGTTTGAGGTTTCGTACCTTTTGTTGGTGCATGATTGTGTATAGTTTGCCCAAGATTTTTCTATTTCCCATCCTTTTGGTACCTCGTTGGAGGCAGTATTTATAAACATTAGGTTCATACTTGTGACTACCATTTTCGGCATGTTGATGTGCGGTTACAACATAGGTCGTGCGTCGCCACGTTCGGGTCATATGAACATGGGTTGTGTGTTGATTGAATCGTGTGTAAAGACTGAGTCGTGATAGTTGTTCACTGGTCATGGCATTGTTGCGTTGGGTGAGGCGGGCTCGACGCTGCTTATGTGGTGTCGCAGTGCTATGGTTGACTTTTATTTTTATGCTGCTTTTGCTCTGTTTCAGCTCCTTTTACTTCTTGTCCCAAACATAACATAATTTAGCCATGAATTACAATATTTTCTCACTTTCAACACTTAAAATCAAGTGGTTTTCACATCAATTTTAATGTAAAATAACAAACTATCAGGTGCCCTGAGGAGCCGATCGACTTTTTCTTTTCATTCCACTTTTTTTAGATGCCCAAATTGATGGTTTTTTATTTTTTGTTTTTGTTTTGTTTTTTCTTTATGGCTTTCCTTTTTGTACTAATCTGTTGATGCTGAAATATCGTCAATAGGAAAAATTCATCGTAGATTTACAAATTCAAATTATGGGGTCCTGCAAAAAAGATTTATTGGGATTAGTCAAAGCGTGAGGCTATATTTCAAGGGATAAAACAAAAAGAGAGAGAATGAAAAGAATATGTTAATTTTTTATGTGTTACCCTTTGGTGGATTCCCTTGAGTGAGCCTTAGTTGCGTACTTATATAGATCATATTGTTTCATCCTCTTTAAGGGGATTTAAATTAGGAAGTATCTTGATTCAAATATATTTGGTAATTATCCTGAAATATTTTAAAAATATCCTTAATTAATTGAATTTATCTCTTAATAAAATAATATTTTGCGTTAATTAAGCATTAATTATTTTTGAAAAATACCCGATAACAATCACAATATAAAAGAGCTACAACATCAAGAATTTAATCGGTTGGAGTAATTGAGCTTTTCCTATAAAAAAAATTGCAAATTAAAGCCAATTTGAGAGCCCCTTATTAATTTATACCCCGTTTAGTTCAGCCCTCTTTCTTTTTTTTTTCTTCTTCCCGCATTGACGAAAATACCCTTGTTTTCATGGGTTTCAGAAACACTAACTCATTTTTCCTTCTCACTCTCTCTCTACCCTACTCATTCTCTCTCTACCTATCTCGCGACCTAGCTCCGGCTACTTCTCGCTGACCAAGCTCCGATCGTCCCTCGCCGATCACTTTTCTCGGCGCACTACTCTTCTTGGTCACTAGCCGACCACTCTTTTCGCCGCCAAGCCGTTCTTTGCGAGATATTATCTCACCGTTCTTCAACAAAGTTTTCAAGGTTTTTCTCTGTTATTTCCCGTGCTTTATCTAGATTTTTCCTCTTAACCGACAAAAAATGGTGGAAGATTAGTTTCAGTTTCTATTAGTTTCAGTTCGCTTGTTTTTGTTCGATCGTTGTTTGATTAGCATATGGAATATTGGTCATTCGAACTTGGGAGTCGTTTTCTTTTCATGAATTGATCACTCTTTAGTAACATTGTATAACTAGTTCTGATCTTCGCATGTTTTTTTTTTAATTATTATTTTCTTTGATTGGTTTATAAAATCTTTGCATATTCACTTCGTACATATGGCTATATCTCTGAAGTTGTGTTTGGAATTTGAATTGGTTTGACATTACCCAGTTTGCACACTAAATATTTGTGTAAATGCTTAAATGAGTGAAAACTCTTCAAATTACAACAAAAGTTTGGTTTAGGAAAAACAGACTTTGGTTTATTAATCGTAGAAAATTAAACAATCTTTTGTCTTACTGTCATTGTTTTCTTTGAAAAAGAGTTGATATTAGTATCAATTTGTATCTTATTGGCATTAGAATGCAAGTGAGAAGTTTGTCATGGGGTTCAATGCCATCCATTAGAATTTACGTATACAATGTTTTGTTTTGTTTTCTTTTTGCAGCAGCAGCAGCTGAGGTTATGGAATGCTCATCAATATGTTCACTCATTGTTTGTAAACTATGCCGAATGAAAATAGCAACAAGTCTCTACAAACATGTCGTTGAGAAGTTGGAGATTAATTAAGCAATCAACCTTGAAGTCCCACCAAAGACTAAAAACAAAGTAGTCAAGTCAAGTGACATGATAGTTTACACTAAAATGAGAATTTAGATATTTGGTTTGAATTTTGGTACAACTTGTAACAATCTGGTATTTCATGTTTAAGAAGTTTGATATGGCAATTAGTTTGGTTAAATAATTGTTAATTTACTTGTTATTCACTTTTGGATCATGAAGTAACTAACTAAGTTGCTAGTATTGCTTGTGAAGATTCTTGAGGTTTTTTCTTTTTTCTTCAATATACTTATCAAACTCAAGAAGTTATATTTGTTTTACCACCAAAATTGTCTACCAAGAGTTTGATAGTAACCTAGTGAGTTAACATTATGTTATCTATTAAGTTATTAGATGTTACCCATTAACTTATATTAAGTAACTTACTCAATTACTATTTTTTTTATCCATTGAGTTTCTTGATCATAATCTATTGGGTTACTTTGGTACCCATTGAGTTACAAATTACCATTACATAAACTACTAAGTTACTTGATGGTAACCCGCTGATTTACCATTTAGTAACCAACTAAGTTACTAGATGGTAACTCACTGAGTTACTTAGTGGTAACTCACTGAGTATGTGGTTACTAGATGATAACCCTTTGAGTTACTATTAAATAATATACTGAATTACAATCAAATAACTTATTATGTACCATTAAGTAAATCACTAGGTTAATAGACGGTAACCCATTGAGTTATTAGATGACAACTTATTAAGTTACTTTTGGATAACCTATAAGAACTATTGTCAGTTCAATCATCTATAATAATTAATTATAGATGGTAACCCACTAGGTTACTAGATGGTAACCCACTAAGTTACCTAGCGGGAACTCACTTGAATTTGTGGTTATTAGGTGGTAACTCCTTGAGTTATTATTAAATAACATATTAAATTACGATCAAAATAACATATTAAATTACAATCAAGTAACTTACTATGTATCATTAAGTAAATCACAAGTTTAATAGACAGTAGCCTATTGAGTTACCATCAGGTTACACACTAAGTTACCGTCAATTGTAACCCATTAAGTTATTAGATGACAACTTATTAAGTTACTTTTGGATAACCTACAAGAATTATTGTTAGTTCAATCATCTACAATAGTTAATTATAAATAGTAACATACTAGATTACTAGATGGTAACCCATAGAGTTACCATTTGGTAACCCATTGAGTTACTTGGTTGTAACTCACTGAGTATTACTAGATGGTAGCTCATTGAGTTACTATTAAATAACTTACCGAATTACAATTAAGTAATTTACTATGTACCATTACGCCAATCACTAGGTTAATAGACAGTTGAGTTACCATTAGGTTACACACTAAGTTACTATCAAGTAACCTAGTAGGTTATTAGATGCAAGTTACACACTAAGTTACCGTCAAATAGCCCATTAGGTTATTAGATGACAACTTATTAAGTTACTTTTAGATAACCTACAAGAATTATTGTTAGTTCAATCATCTCTAATAATTTATTATTTGTCTACACAATAAGAAGTTTTGAGATGTATTGCTGCTAGTTTTCCACACGTGTTTCTATCACCATAAATTATTTTCTGCAATCAATTGAATTTTAATCACTATCAACTAGATTACCATAACATTACAACAAAAGTCAAACATGAATTAATAACTTAATTCTCTTGCACAACGACTAAATCATCAAACTAACAAAAAAAAATTTACATGATTGGGTTAGTGAGTTATCATTATATTATCTATTGAGTTATTAGATGGTACCTATACGGAGTTACCATTTCTTAACCCATTGAACTTCTTAATAACAATATGTTGAGTTACTTTGGTAACCCATTGAGTTATAAATTGCCTTTAGATAACCTACTAAGTTACTTGATGGTAACTCGGTGAGTTACCATTTACATGATTGAGGAATTTCTTCAAACACATTGTATACAATATCAACCATAGCCAAAAACTTCATTGAGCAACATTGTAATCCACCAAAATCTTAAAGAAAATAAGATTATACAATTTTAGAATAAAAATACAATTAATAAATTAATCTATAATCATTCATAATGAGTGTTTTAAAGTAAACATGAACATTATCTCTGCAAATTTCTTGACCTTGAACTTAATCATCAATGATGAAACCAAACAGAATTTTGTGAACATCTATTAAGGTTGTTTGAGCTCGAATTCTGGTCAATACATTAGAGAATATGACTCAAAATTTATACATCTTCTGATGACAATCTATGGCCAGCCTCCTTATTCGCTCGAAGAATGCCATTGTTGCGTGAAGAAGAAGAAGAAGAAGAAGAAGAGAAGAATAAGAAGAAGGAGAAGAAGAAGAAACTTCACGACTAAGCACGACCAAACCAAACCAGTTATGGCTACGAAATGGAACGTAATCGTGCCGACGGATAGAAGCACGAAATTGCTCCAGCAGAAAAGAGCTCGAAATCGCACCGGTGGAGAAAAATACTTCTCAATGCTTGAGCGCCGTCTTGATTTCCGGCGACAAAGAGTCACGGCGAGTAGCATGTTCGGCAAAGATGGAGTACCAAGGACTCCATTGTTGAATGCTTTAAACTTTCTGAAAAAGCTTCCAGAGAAAACTCTTAGGCTAATACAGGGGTAATTTTGTCTTTTAAAATTTGAGTAAAAAAATGGGGTATAAATTAAAAGTGCATTTAAGATGGGGCATAAATTATTAAGTGTCCAAATTTTGGGTATTCCTCAAAATCTCCCAAAAAAAAAAAAGGTTGAAGCGCATGACTAATCATCATAGCCTGTTAGTCTAGCACTTTCTTTTTGCGTTAATTAAGCTTTAATTATTTTTGGAAAAATACCGGATAACAATCACAATATAAAAGAACCGCAACCCATTTACTTATTGTGTTCAAAATTTGAAACCAAAGACCCATTTAATTTTCGTGTTACCCAAACACGATCCATTAAGACCCATTTAACAATCGTGTCTTAATGGGTCGTGTTAACTCAAATACGACTTATTTGATAAGCAGATCTTAACGGTCTTACAATCAATTTAGACATATTTAAATTTTAAACCCATTTATGACTCATTTACGACCCAAATTTCAAATAAAAAACTAATAATCGTATTACAAAACAAACAAGAGTACGGGTCCAACAACGAAACACATAACAAAACTAACCAATAAAACTAAACAAGATTATTCAACTTGTCTCATAAAAACCGGGCGTAATAATATGTTGCATTATAAGAAAAAGTATAAAATTAGAAGATATATATTTTAAATAAAGTTTAATTAAATATATAAATATATGTGTCATAATTGTGTCTTAAACGTGTCGTGTTCGTATCAATCCATAAAAGACCTATTTACTAATCGTGTCTTAACGATATTAATTGTGTTTTCGTGTTCGTCACCAATATAATTATCGTATTAATCGTATCGACCTATTTAAAATTCAAATCCATTAATAATAGATCTAAAATTATTTATTTTGTGTTGTGTTTCGTGTTTAGACTCAAATTGCGGCTGTTACTTTCCCAATTAAAAAAAAAAAGAAAAAAGGTTGGAGTACATGACTAATCATCACTGCGTGTTAGCTTAGCACCTTCTTTCCTGCCCCTTATTGGCGCGAAAGGTTGGTCGGTTGCAATTAATTAAATTAAGAGATTAAAAACAACATATCCCACGTGGCAAAATCCTAACGGATAATCCTTCGACCGACTTTATCACGGGCTTAAGCAAAATCAAACTGCGAAAAGAATATTCGAAATCAAATCCTATGAAATATCCCGGCAACCGTAAATTTAACTCTGCGGCCGTTTCTAGAGTAAAGCCCGTAGAACCGAAACCCAATCCCTAAAGAATTCACGCTGACGTGGATCGCTATATCAACGGCTGTGGATCGGTTGGGGATCAAAAGTCACAGCCTGTCATCGCCAATCTCGCCGCTTTTTCTCCAACGACGTCGCTTTATGGAACTCTCGCTGCGTTCGAATTAAGCAAAGCGAGAACACAGATCGTTGCTTTGCTTCGAAGGCGAAGAAGAAGAAGAAGAAGAGAAGAGAAGGATTGTTGTTTGATCGGAATCGAATTAGGGTTTTGCGGCATCGAAATCTAGAGAGAGAAAGTAGAGAGAGAGAGAGAGAGAAGCAGAGAGGGGTTTTGGGTTATGCAGACGGAGGCGAGGGTGGGGATGGTGGTGGAAGGAGGGCAGAGAGCTCTGAACAGCGTCCATGGCGGCGTGGCCGTCGAAGGCGGAGTCAGAAACTTGTCGCCGCCGCCGCAGCAGCAGCAGCAGCAGCAGAAGCAGAAGTCGCTGCACCAGCAGTCTCAGATCGGAACTCTCTCGCAGCTCGTCGCCGGCGGCGTCGCCGGCGCATTTAGCAAGACCTGTACGGCTCCGCTCGCTCGTCTCACTATTCTCTTTCAGGTCTCTCTCTCTCTCTCTCTCTCTCTCTCTCTGTCTTCAATGGTGTGACTCTCTCTCTCTCTGTCTTCAATGGTGTGACTTGTATGGCTGTTTGGTTGATTGGTGGTATTGTGTTTTGTTTTTGTTTTGTTCTCAGGTGCAAGGTATGCACTCTGATGTTGCTACATTGAGAAAAGCCAGCATATGGCGAGAGGCGTCACGGATTGTTGGTGAAGAAGGGTTTAGGGCTTTTTGGAAAGGGAATTTGGTCACCATTGCGCACCGGTTACCTTATTCGTCTGTGAATTTCTATGCGTACGAGCACTACAAAAAGGTGTTTTTTTGTTTTGTTTTGTTTTTTTTTTTTTTAGAGACTTGGTGTGTGATTCAATTGCTTCAATGTTTTTGTTGTCCTTGTTGCAGGGTCTGATATATTTGAGTTTTGTGTTTTTTTGGGTTTAGTTATTACAAAGGATTCCGGTGCTAGAAGGTCATCGGGACGATATGAGAATGAATCTATGCGTTCATTTCGTTGGCGGTGGCTTGGCAGGAATAACAGCTGCATCAGCAACGTATCCGTTGGATCTTGTGAGAACCCGCCTTGCAGCTCAGGTAAGACTATGCGGGTAAATGTGCTTTTTGTCACTGGGTTTCGTGTATAGTTTTTGTTAGTAACTCAGTTGTTGGTGTTGTTATCGAATGTTGATTTGGGTTAAAACTTGTCTCGCAGACGAATATGATGTATTACAGAGGTATTTGGCATGCTTTGCGAACTATTACACACGAGGAGGGAGTTTTTGGACTATATAAAGGTCTTGGAGCAACCCTTTTGGTATGGTTTGATCTTAATTCCGGCTCTGTTAATAATACCTTTTTCTTTGTCCTTTTTGGTGTACATCTGACTGCTTTTCTGTGTTTAATGCAGGGTGTTGGACCCAATATTGCTATTAGCTTCTCTGTGTACGAGAGTTTGAGATCTTCTTGGCAGTTGCATAGGTGATCATATATTTCTTTAGTAGCATCTTTGCAGCATTAAATATGACTTTCTTAATTTCTGTGTTATTTCTCTTTTTCTTTGATCCGATGCTTATATTGATGTTATTTCACTTTAACCTCAGGCCTCATGATTCTCCCTTCCTAGTTAGTCTGGCCTGTGGCAGTCTCTCAGGAATTGCATCTTCCACAGGTGAGTTGATCACGAAACTGCTTGGTTGAGATTTCCTTGGACTTTAAGAATATGTTTCTTCTTACAAATGTGTGAATGTGTACAGTAGTTGTTGGTACACTCAACATCATTGTCTACCTTGCCATGTTTGTGATGTAATGTTTCAGTTAGTTGCCACAAATTCGCTCATGGTGTATCCTCTTCCTTAATGTTTTGTACTGGTTTATTGATTACTTTCCGCAATTGTTAGAATAAGCTTCGAGCCTGTGCATCTAAATTTAATGCTAGTTAGCTAGCAGTGCAAATAAGCTTTTGGTCGAATCAGTTTCAGTTTTGTAATTAAACACCATCAGTATTGTAATAGAAATTAATAAATATAGCTGTTTCCTATGCTTTTGATGCAGAGAAACAAGCTGTAGTGCAGGCTCTGCACCAATTATCTAATCAGATTGACCCCTAGAACCAGTGACCTGACTGGAGTGGTTTTTTAATCTGGTATTTGAGAATTTTAGTGAGAAAGCCAATAAAAAAAGGAAAAGACTTTGATGGTCATTCATATAAGCTTAATATGGAATTAACTTCGTCTTTTGGACATTAATTCAATGACATATCTGCCAAGCATTGCAGTGGGTTCCTTTATTGGGTGGCACTACTCTCGGGTGAAATTATGTTATCCCAAATATTATCAATTGTGGGAGGTGTCCTCTTTGAGGTATGCTTCTCACTTGGGCTTCATTTTACAATGGCTTCACGGGTATTGGATTCTCTAAAGCTCACTAGTGGAGATGAGGCTAATTCTATCTGTTGATGTTTGCCTGACATGGATTAGGCACATCACATATCCCTGTTATATTATTAAGCTAATTTTAATTAGGTGGATTGTTTTATCCAACTTATTGGAATTAGATTAATACTTCCAATTTTTTTTTTCTCAAGAGAATTAAGTGGGATCCTTTGCGTGTAACATAAATTTTGCAGGAAGGGAACACAACTTTCAATCGCAAAGGAATCTGGATTCTTGAATTATGTTCACCAAATTTGAGAAATCTAGTCATGTGTTTTCATCAGCAGTAGCTTTGGGGATGTAAATGTGGCTTTCGCAGCTCTTCAACCTCCCTGGCCTATTTTCCAATTTATAGTGCAACTACATTTACCATTGACCTACTTAGATGCAGTTTTTGTTTTTGTTTTTTTCCCTTCTTAAATTTTTATATGTGGGTTGATGGTGCGAGCCTCCTTTAGATCTCTGCACTTCATCCTACTCTAAAAAACACAAAACCAAAGTGTGTCCAAACAGGCACTAATGAGCCTGTAAATACTTTGGTACAACCTGCCTCTTCATAAAAGCACCATAGTGAGCCAAAACATCTGG
This sequence comes from Boehmeria nivea var. tenacissima, assembly GCA_018132145.1. Lineage (NCBI taxonomy): Eukaryota > Viridiplantae > Streptophyta > Magnoliopsida > Rosales > Urticaceae > Boehmeria > Boehmeria nivea. Next base: position 7,907,192 of record CM030875.1, on the reverse strand, counting down.
AACCACATCGTGTCACTGATCCTAACTAGAGAAATGGCTAAATTATTAGGTGATTTTGATAGTTGAAACACAATGTGTATGTGTAGCATGCTGTCCCAAAGTAGTCCAGTTTCATAACACCTGCAAATTCACACTGTTTGATTATATATTATTGTATCATATGGATGTTGCCCATAAAAAACCTTAAAACTTTCAATGGTGTGTGTGTGCATTTTTATTTTTTTGGTTGATAGAACTATTAATTTTGCCGCAGCTGATCTAATTCTTGTTCTCCAACATACAGCAACTTTTCCATTGGATCTTGTTAGAAGACGGAAACAGTTGGAAGGAGCAGGAGGTCGAGCCCGCGTCTACAACACTGGCCTTTTTGGCACATTTAAATACATATTTCAGACTGAAGGTATGCGTGGCTTGTATAGAGGTATCCTGCCAGAATACTACAAGGTGGTGCCTGGTGTCGGGATATGTTTCATGACATATGAGGCCCTTAAGCTGCTTTTAGCCGATCTTTCGGCTAGTGAATAGTAGAGATTGACAATACTGGTTGATTCTCCGTTGAAATTAAAGCGGGGATGCCGTCGGGATTATGGATTTCTTTTATGGATTTCCACAGTTAGTTAACATTGCGATTATACTGTGAGAGTTACATTTTTCCTTCTACAGATTGCTAAACTCCCACATTACAATTAATTTATGCAGCATAGTTTGAGGGTGAAAATCTTTTTACTTTTTCCCTTTTTAGCATAATCAAATTTGAGAATCAATACTTTCCGGCGCAGTCGTTTGTTGTAAATTGATGTTTAATTTTGACCACAGCTATTGATTTATTTATGATATGCTTTCGATTGGTGTTTATACGAAATGGAAGACTTTTTTGCAGTAATAGTTACTAGTTATGTTTCCTGTTTTCTTACTTAGCTCACTAAATTTTATTTTTGGCAGTAAGAAAAAAATTTAGTAACTAAGTTTACTTGTTAAGCAGAGTTTAAATTATGTTCTAAGTGGTGTGTTCTCTTAATTTTTACTTTATATTTAGAGTGTAAAAGTAATGATAGAAATGAGAAGTGCAACACACAAAAATGATATAGATTAATAGTGTGTCAAAAAAAGGAGCATTCGGTAAAATCTCCCCTTTTAAAATTGTCAATTAAAAAATAAAGTTGTAGTACATATTATTTTCATAGTATGACTTGTAATAGAGGCATGGACATGCTATTTTCTTAGTATGACTTGTAATAGAGATATGAATTATAAACTTGAATTTGAGAAGTAGATTTGGATTAAATTTTCTATTAAAAGTGTATTAAGTTTATTAGGCACAAACAAAATATTATATAAATTGAAGATTCTAGCGTGGTATATAATTTTGTATATTTTTAATGGTGGACGACCTATAATAACTTAACAAAATACATAAAAATAAAAAAAATAAAAAATACACTATTTTTGCCAAAAAGACGCTGTCTTGGCATAAACGACACAAATTTGTCAAATCGATACAAGTTTGCTCCAAAAGACGTTGTCCATTTAATTACGATATAATTTAATTGAACATAATTTGATAAATATACCAATAAAATAATAAAATGAAATACAAGAAACAATTCGAATAAAATTGTGAATTATAATCAAAGAATGGATAAATAACTAAACAAGATATGTTGATAATAATAATAGTTAAAAGTCAATTTAACAATCAATAGTGATACTAGATTAACCAATAAAATTAATTTAATGATTAGTTGCCAATATTTACATTAACTTCTTCCACTCATTCTAGTAGGATTTTGGTGGGCAATAGTTAGATCTATTTGAATAATTGATTGTTGGACAAGTATTAGAACGCAGCAGAGGAGTCCATTTGCAAAATGACTTAAAAAAATATTTAAATTCTTAAAATAGATTTTTACTTATTTTTATTTGCAAATTAACCTCTTTTTTAAATTAAGTTATAAAAAATTAGTTTAATAACTTATTAGCATCAATTACAATCAACTACCTCCTATTTAGAAAAAAAAAAAAAAAAAAAGGAGCAAAAACTCCTCCTCTCTCTCTCTCTTCGTCGTAGTACAGCCGAGCACCGCCCCCCCGCGGCTCGCCCCAACCCATCCCCGCCCCACTCCCCTTCCCCCCCCCCCACCCACACTCAAACTTATCTTACTTCTCTACATTTGATTGCCGGAGGAACACTTTTCTATCTTTCTTTCATTTTATAAGGAGAGTGAAGCTACAAAGAAGAGCATTTTAACAATTTGAAGGTAAAATCAAATCCTATCTTTATATTTTGTTTCAAAGTGTTTATTTATGATAGCCTCCACTTATAATATGGTTATTGTGAGAAATAAGAGTTTGAGAGTGAAAGAAATATTGAATTAGGTTGTTTAAAGTTGTTAAACCTGCACATTTTTGTGCGACCATTTATTCATGCACGACTAATATTCAGATCTGGGTCGTGAGCGACCATAAAAATAGGCGCGCGGCCATTGCTCAACTTAGAGTCGTGCGCCACGACCTTAATCTTTAGGCACGCGACAGCAATTACGTGGCGCGCGACCAAGATTTGAAATATGGTCTCGCGCGCATAAATCTAACCCTTCCTAAAATATAATTTTTTGGACGTTACTATGTTGTTACTCTTAATACCTCGAACTGATTATTAATATTGATCTTTTTATCAGTTTTTAGTCAGTGAGTCTTAGGTGGCCAGTATTTTGAACACTTACATAGTTTTAGTCGCGCGTCCATAATTGTTGTACTTTTGAAAATTTTAACTAATTCAATTCCATATTTACAGGTATGGGCCGTATATATGTGTATTTGGAATACAACGGAGAGTGAAAAAATTTGAACAATAGTTGGAAATGGATTGGAAGTGGTTTGGCAAAGGGTTTGATGGTTGATAGAAGCGTCAAGTTTCTAGATTTTGTAGAGACAATTTATAAAAGAACGGGTATCAAGCAAAGTGAGTATACACTTAAGATTATGCATAAGGCTACAAGTGAGCGGTGTTAGAGTACTACTCCAATCCTTATTTCTGATGATGCGGATATCTCTGATCTTTAAGTCTTTATGAAGATCAAAATGAAATTATTATACATGTTATGCTTGAACCAGGGAAATATAAAGGTAAATCAATATGTGTTGATAACAATGATGATGTTGGCAATTTTGATGATGGTGAGAGATATTTTAGCGATGATTATTTTGGGCTTCTTATCTTAGACAATGATAGATATGTTCAAAATGAGGCTTTCAATTGTTCTCAAGATTTGGTGCAGATATGTGGTGCTAACAATGCAAGTAACGAAAGTATATGTGGTGTAAACAGTGATGGCGTTCTTGTGGTAAATAATAGCATGTCTCTGCAAGTTGATTATGAGTTCGTAGAAGATCAGAATATCACATCTGAACAATTTGATTGGCAAAAGAAAATGTTATTCGGCCCTATTCACTTGGTGATGGTAGGCATGTTGGATCTGATTTTGCTTTGGGCCAACACTTCGAGAGCAAGGAAGCATTGAATTTAAAGCTAAGTCTTGTCGCCATTAATGGAAAGTTTGAAATGAAGACGCATAAATCAACAAAAACATTGAAAAAAGTTAGATGTGTTGATGATAAATGCTTATGGCGACTACGTGCTAGAAAAATGCCCAACTCAATTTTTTTTTTGTTATTCGTCAGTACAATGGGTTCCATTCTTGTACATTGATGAACCGATCAATCCACCACAGACAAGCATCCAGTCGTGTCATTGGAGCTCGAATGCAGGGTCACTTCAAGGACATTAAGGAAACACCGAAAGCAAAAGTTCTCATGGGATATGTGCGTGAAGAGCTTAAAGTTCAATGCAGTTGTTGGAAAGCTTGAAAAGCAAGAAAATTTGCGCAACATCTCATCAGGGGGACACCTAACACAGGTTTGCTATGCTCCCCTCGTATTGTCATGTTTTAAAAGAAGTCAATCCAGGCACGGTCACTCACGTTGAAGTTGATTCTGATAATAAGTTCATGTACTTCTTTATGACTTTGGGAGCGGCAATCAGAGGATTCAAATACAAGAGAAAAGTTATCGATGTTGATGGAGCGTGGATCAAAACCCAACATAAAGGAGTACTACTTTTTGCAGCCACACAAGATAGTGAGTATCACTCTTACCCAATTGCTAGGGGGGTGGTTGATAGTGAGAACAATGCATCGTGGACTTAGTTTTTGGAGAAGTTGAAAGAGTTAATCCCTGACGAACCAGAGTTGTGTTTTATTTCTGATAAAAATAAAAGCATCCACTATGCAATGAGGAGTGTTTATCCTTTGTCAAAGCACGAAGCATGTTTTTGGCATGTGTCAATGAATATTAAGTATCGCTTTAAAAGTTGTGTTTCAATTGGAATATATAAAAGAGCTACAGAAGCATACCGCGTTGAAGAATTTAATAAACACTTTGATGAGCTACGACAAGGATTTCAAGGGTGGCTAAGTATTTAGAAGAGGAGGTGAGGTTTGAAAAATAGTCAAGAGCTTACTTCCAAGGCAACAGATATGAAGTTATGACCACTAACATAGTTGAGACAATGAATAATATGATGAAGGTGGCAAGAGAGTATCCACTAACAGCATTGGTTGATTTTGTCTTGTATACGATGGGGCAGTGGTCCTTTGAGCGTCGTCGAGATTCTTTGAATATGATGTCAGGAAAAATTACACCGAAAAGAGAAGCATTAATCAGAAGTAGATGGGATGATACAGGTTCGTTAAAGCCATGCCAATTGAATGAGAATGAATATCATGTGGTTTGTGGAGACCTCGACACAATTGTGAATTTAAGGCCAAAGAGCTGCAAATGTAGGGTTTTTGACATTGAAAAGATTTTATGCATCCATGCTATAGTTCAGATCTTTGGGAACATGTTTTCTTTGACCTCTTATAATTCTCATATAATACTACAACACGTTGTCTAAAATCATCACTCAAAATACAGATATCTCTTGGAAAACTATCTCTAAATGTCTGAATCCACTTTCTGAATAAATAGAGCATCTCATCTACATGCTACAAAAGACAAAACATAGAACATATTATATATTAATTTAAGTAACAAAAAAAAAACCTATAATTCACCGTACCTAATTAGATAAATTCTAAAAATAAAGCTTACCTCGCTATTAATGAAATGTTGTGGTGAGTACATGATGTCAAAAATTATTTTCTTTGAAAAGCAAGACCACACCGGATGGTTGTATTGCCATTTGCATCACCTTCAAACCATCTTTGCAATGCCTGTATTTGATCCATTTCCACTTTCTTAAATGGATCAAATTTCAGCACTTCTGATTTTGCATGTCATATTTTCTTGACAAACTGTGTATAAGGTGATTCCAAGGCTGGAGCACGCTTCCTTACTCGTAATTCTCGACCTCGAACCATAACTGAGGTCACCTCATCCCCTACCGTCATAAACAATCGTACCACGAGTTATATATGTCTCTCTGCCAGGATCACAAATAGACATCAAGATAGCTTTATCTATATTCTCCTCTAGATTTGAAGTTTCTTATACCTCTGTGATGGGACCATGATGAGGGTTGACGTAATGGTTTGCATTATCGGTGTCCAAAGTTTGCTCTTGCTCATCAGTGTGACTTCGACGAGGATCAAGCAAGTCAATAAGTGTATCAAGCTTATTGATCACCACCTTTTGAGTTTCTTTTAACTCTGAAAAGTTGAGCAGTAGAGTTCGCATCCTAGACTCGTTCAACTCATTTTGCTTAGTAGGACTCTGGTCAACATATTCTTTCAATGATTGGAACAAGTCTTCATATTGAATATTTTGGCCTTTTACCGAGTCTCTAGTTGGCGACATGCACCTGGAGGGGTCTACTTGAGTAGAGAATTCATCATTTGCATTTGGTGTGAATGATTGGATATTTAAGCCCTCTGCCGAGTCTCTTGATGTTGCATCATCATTTACTTCTGTTATGATATTCTCTTCTCTTTCAAAGAACTCGGAGCTGTTGATCAAAATTATGTTACGTGATAAAAACTCTGTCAACCTATCAATGACATCATCATCCTCATCCTTCAAAATAGCAAGTCGCTCATAGTATTCTTTTTTCTTCTCCTCCAATGAAGGTTGTAGAGTAGGTTTGACAGGAAACTGAAAAGATGCGATGAAGACTTACATGAGTTAACAACCAAAAAAGAATTTGCAAACCACTAGCATACAAAAATTCTTAATTCGTTGATACCTCAGTAGACTCAAGCAATTCTAGATAAGATTTGAATGAGTGGCCTTTTGAAAAGTCTTTTGTATGCCAACAAAACTAACGTGGCAAAATAGTGTGTTGCTCTCTAATGTCCAACATCTCACCTAACTTAGGCATAGCCTTGTAAGCCCAAATCTGCATGAAAATTTAAATAAAATAAGTACGAGATACCATTCAAAGAAAATAAGTCAAGCAAATTTATCGAAACTTACCTGAAGTATCCATGGACAACCTAAAATGTTTTACTGAGATGGGCTCTTGTCATCTTTTCTTCCGTCCTGATCTTTGAATTTTCCCTCCATATCAAGTTAAGTTAATATCTTAATCAAATGATTATAACATATCTTTCCCCATGGAAAATTATCAAAGAATTTTAGATCATCTGCAAAACTAAATATCCATGTAGGAATTGCTGTTTTTGAATTTCGAGCCAAGAGGAACCCTATAAGCAAGTAAACAAAAGTTAGCTTCACACGATCATCGGTATTCGCGCTTTGCAATTCATGTAATGTAGTATACACATCATCCACAGTCACTCCTCTTCTGTTAGACCAATATTTATTGATCAATCTATTATTTTTCTTTTGGGCCACAATTTTCTTTTTAGAAGGAGTTCCTCTTGTATACAGTCCCGTTATTAAGACAAACTCATTCAGTGAGAATCTTAATGGTTTTCCATTTAGAAGAAACCAAATCTCTTGATATTTTTTGCACTTTATCCTTCTTAGTAATAACTGATGAGCTAATGTGCCACAAAACTTTCTAGTTGTTGGCAAATCTAACAAACGTCCTAATTGTGGCCATCGACGAAACTCATTCTGAAACTCTTCGGACAAAACACTTTTAATTTTGTCAATAATCGATAGCTATTTCTGAAAGCTCGAGTGTATAAATAGTTACATGTTATGACAATAGATAAAATAAAATTCAAATAGAACACTATGTAGCATCAAAATATGAAATGACTAAGCTTAGAAGATAAGCATATATCAACGTATGATCATGATAAATAATTAGACAATTTATCTTGTACCGGTTTTTCTCGTATATGTGTCGGTGAATGGAGTGATGGTGAACAGGTTGTGTCCTCTTGTACATTACTATTTTCTTCTGTATCAATCCTTGAAACTGCAATATTTAATCAAAATGTGTAACAACTAACTACTTATCACATAAGTCTTTAAATTCAAAAGTAATCCATGTTATTAGTTGTGGATACAAAGACAAGACTGAGTGGGGTAAAGAGGTTAGTAGAACAATACGTGCAAGCATTTAGATTTTGATATTATCTAACCAAAAAAAAAAAAAATCAAGATTCCTTGAAGATATTATCAATTTCTGCAGTGCAAATTGCAATAGTAAGATTAGGATGAATTTTAATGATATAAAGCAGCCATGAAATACAACTATCAAATACTTGAGATTTATCAAGAACAATAATAGCCACTCCTACAACAATTCAAGTTAAAAGTAATAGCCACTCCAACAATAATTCAAGTTCTGAAATGAGGTTTTGCATGTAGACTAAACCTAAAGCTAGACAACAAAAACAAAAATGGTAATAAGCGCAAATTGATTAAACCTCGAGATCAAAGCGCAAGGTTTTTAACATTTTTATCTCAATTTTACAAAAGAATAAAATATGAAGAATGTTTTTGTTTATTAATCTGCACAGAAAAGAAAGACAGTAGTTTATGCCTCATTCTAATGCAACATTTATTATAAGCCCTATGAATGAATATTTGTGCACAAATAAGGACATTCAGAACAATAGAAAAGCATACAAATGGATTAAAGAAATTTAAAAGGTAATGAAAACAAAACAAGAATAAAAGTAATCATACTGTTAGATTTTGAAAAGCACTTTTGAAGCGTTGCAGCAGAAGTTGCATTTCATTATTTTCACCTCTATAGAAAGCAATAGATTCGGCATTTTCTCAAAAACGCTCAAGCCCATAGCGAAAATCTGCTACTTTTTTCTCTTACAAGAAGTTTAGGGTCACCAATTCCTGAAACACCAGATGAAAAGGTTTGCATTAGATTTATCAGCTAGAAACTCAACCATAATAGGGATTATGATAGTGAATTAACCTTCCAAGAAAGACACTTATAGTTGTTCCACCAATGGAATATATAAGAAGGACACCAAACAGTGGGGGATAAATACCGAGCAAGATGTTGATGAATGAGATCAAATCTACGACAGCATTGAAAAGAGTTAAAGAGAATGAGATCAAATCTACCACATCATTGAAAAAAAAAAGCAGGAAGATGTCTTTTATAAGATGCTTTTTACATTAGCATTTTATTTTTAAGCAGATTGGATGGATCTATGGCATAAGTCTTTAAACAGACTGGATGAATCTATGGCATACATCTTTCCAAGCAAGGGCCTATGAAAAAATTGATTGGCATATGCGACAGAAAGAAGTTCTGATATTACCGTGTAAAAGGAAGAACCTTTGTTTTTTCGGGATGTGTTCGACAGCGGCGCTCTACGGTGGTTCCTCGACCCACGGCGGCGGGCCTCGACCTACGGCGGCCGTCGACAGTGCTTGAAAGAAGAGAGGGAAAGAGGGAAAAGGGATAAGGGGGGAGAGGGGCTAGTCGCGCGGGGGAGGGCTGAGAGAGAGGAAGAGGGATGAGAGAATGGAGGATAGGGGCTGGTCGTGGAAGTGGAGGAGGAGGAGGAGAGGTAAGGGTTTTGATTTGAGAAAGAGAGGGAAGAGAGCTCAAGAGGGAAAGGGAGGGAAAGATGGAAAAGATAATGTGAGGGAATGAGTTAATTAAGGTTAATCATGCCACATCAGATTTGTTAAATAGAAAAAAAAATTATAAAAGAAAAAGTCACTTTGTGAATTTTGATATTTGGTTATGTCATTTTGACTATTTCCTCGCAGCAGAGACGCATGATCCAACTCAACACAAGATGGACACTGAGATTATGCGTGACATCCTAGCGTCGGATCTTGGTCATCATATGGGCATCAAGCCGAGGATTAGTAATTAGCTGAGTGTTTGTACTTTGTATTGTAGAAGCTGGCACATCTTCCCAACCTTCTCAGTCTCAGACTATAGCTACCACTGAGATACTACGAGCATATGGCTATGCTACAAGCGCAATACACTCGGATGTTTGAGGTGATGTGGGTTATTCCTTCTCAGCAGATGGCGGGCTTATAGCACATCCAGCCATTCTTGGCTTCCAGAAGTGCAGCCACTGTTACCAGATGACGGCCATGCCGGAGACGATGACGAGGCTGCGGATCTGGCCCTTTAGATGGCTACTAGCTTAGCATACTTTTACATATGACTTTAGATACTTATTAGAATCATATAGCTTTTATGGATGAGTAGTGCTAGATATACCAATTTTTTTATCAACTTTTTAATACCAACCTATGCGTCATATTATCATTGGTGAGTATTTATCATATAATTAGAAGGATGCCAATCAAAACATGACACTTCAATTGCCACATAGGTTGGTATTAAAAAGTTGATAAAAGAGTTGGTATGTCTAGCATTATTCTTTATGGATATCTAATGGCATTATTGTTTCTTTTATATGTGTGCGACCATATTTTACACTTATTATTATTTATTTCAGTAAGTATGTCAATGATTTTAATATGGTTGATTTATTAATTATAAATGAAATTTTATTAATAATAATTTTAAAAATAATTTTAGTATAGTTTGATGTAATTAGAAAAAACAAAAATAAAAAAAAATTTAAATTAAAAAAAATCCCTGGCGACCGCAGTTTTCAAATTTGTTGTTCGACGATCAAGTGAGTGGTTGCTGATGTGGTTACTGATACTTATGGTCGACCAATTTTAAAATATCAGCGACTATAAAAATGATTGCCAATAATGCTCATTATTGTAGTGCCACTTCGGATTTTCTATCATACTATGATAATAATTATATAGAAATATTTCATTTTTGACCAGTTCAGATTTTCTATGAAAATATTTCTAACACAAGTTATGATAATATTTTATGATGGAACTATTTCATTTCTAACCAATTCTGATTCTCTATCAAAGAAGTAATATGCTCATGGAAATAATATTTAACCATTTGTTTAAGAAATTTGATACACCATTAACGATAATTGATATCGAACTTGTATATTTAAAATTTAATTATTTATTTAATTTTAGATACTTTTACCCATATATAAATTTGTTGACTTTTTCTCTTCATATTTAAATTACGGTTTTTTAAATAAATAGCCATATTTTTATATATATATTTTTAACAATTAGCCTATGTTTGCTTTTATTAGCAAAGTAGCCATACATTCGCGTCTAGATTTTTGAGACTGCAGTCACTAATTTTTTGAATTTTGTTTTTGTTGTTTGTTACAGACAATATTGTCTAAAATTTTGTGTCTCTAGTCATGAAATTTGTGACTTCTTTGGTTGCATATTTTTTTGCTATTTATAAGATATTTTTTATTTAGTAATAAGTTTTATGAAATTGGTTGTATAGGCAATCATTTATTTGTGAGTTGGTTATTTTGTTAATGGATGTTTAAATTTTTTATTGTGTTTATTTCAAATTTTCTGAAATTTTGTGACTATAGTCACAAATTTTATGACGGTGTATTTTATTTATTTAGTCACAAATTTTATTTCTTTAGTCATAGATTTTTAGATGTTGACCTGATGGCTATTTTGCTAATTTTTCAAAACGTGGGCTATATCTTTAAAACATAAATTGTAAAATGGCTAAATCCTTAACTGACCCTTTAAATTAAGCTCAAATCCTCTTTGATATTTAAATATTATTTCCACAAAAGGATATTTGTCCATATTAATAATTTTGACCATTAAAATTTATATTTGTAATAACCGCAAAGAAATTATTGAGTAAACAACTATTTTTTAGATAATATTTTAAGAAAATAACCAACATTTATGTTAATTAAAAAATAATCATTTTGTTAACTACTTATAGTATAATTTTACTTTTATGTCCTTAATTTTTTAAGGAGCTGATGGCTAGTTTATTATTTTTTAGAAACGTTGACAATTTTCTTAAAATATGGATTAAAAAATGACTAAAAATACCAAATAAACCCAACCCTCAATCACAAATTAAATTTATAAATATATATTTATTTTGGTATAAATATAATAAACTCCCATTTGTTAATAATGATCTTCAAATGACTCCAAACAAGATCAAAACAAAAGGAATTGAATTCTGGTTCATGCCAAATGAAAATGGAATATGCAACTTCATTATTATATTGGAGAGAGACTCATCTTTGGACGGGTATTCCTTGATGGAGGACCCCATGAAAATTTGAGGGGTTTCCCTCAAGCTACACACAATTTGGGCAAGGCATAATAAGGTAAGAGAGCGAGAATCACATCATCATGACACTTCAAATAATTTTATCATCATTACAATGGGAAACTTCCCGTAAAACGAATGTGGTCTAGCGTCCGGCGCAACCCGTACTTATTAACGGCTATATTTGCTGCCCTGAACCCTCCCCCATATGACGGAGAAGCATCATGCGCAATCTGGTGCATGAAAAACTCGCCTAGCTTGTTTTCGACGTTAGACTTCCTCCCTTTCTTTGATGCTGATGACGAAGAGGACGATGCGGTTGACGTAGAAGGCATGTTTCTTGAGGCTGGTGTTACTTCAGACTCAAGCCACATTTGGGAAAGCACCTGACAGATACCTTCCTCTACTTCGGGGTTAAGGTTACGAAATCCTGCGTAATTCATTAGTTTATTTTAAGATTAGTGGGAATAATCCAAAGACGACGAATTACAGAAAGCTTCAGCGAGCCATTCTACCTTTAAGGCGAAGCCACCCGTGCATCAACTCATGGGCAAGAATAGCACCGGTTAGTAATCTGCAATCCGGCGAGGACATTAAAACAATTGGACAAACTTTCACAAAAGTTAGGAATTTTCGAGGCAAATATTGTGAAGATACTTGCCTTAAATTTTTTATCATGCAAAAAATTGTGATATTATTAACTTGTACTATAAGTTAGAACCACCTGTTATAGTTGCAGTATTATTAAAAAACAATAAACCATAGCTTTAGCTTAAGCCTAAAGTCACTGTAGGGAACGCCATTACGTTAGCAAGAAGGGTAATGATATTGTTACACTCTGAGATAATGGAAGAAGGAAATATAATACAAACAACACAAGATAGTAATGAATACCCAGAAGAAAAATTGGGCAATCACCTTGGAAGACCATAGAGCACAAGAATGGCTGTCACTTCACATTTTCGAGTCAACTTTTGAGGTTGAGTCCTCATTCCTATGAGTTGGTGTCCCCCAATTCTTGGCCGTCTCAGAATCTGATCATTTTAGAATGGATAAAACAAAACAAAACACCACACGAAGCATATAATCCATGTTGAGAAACTCTTCTCATGAATGATCTTAATATAGTAAAAGAAAAAAGAACCAAAAAAGCATTACAGGGAAGGAAACTAAAAACATACACTGGTGACAGTCTGTTCTTCAGAAAGGCATAGACCCCTTGTCTCAGGCATGTGATGAAGGCCCTGGAACAAAAAAAAAAGGTTTCCTTTTTATCGGAATATCCCAGAACCGAAAAACTAAAACACATAAAGCGATGAAAGATCACTCACGCTCTTTTCTCCAACAATTGCTTCGTTAAGTGCTTGTCGTTCAACCAGAAGCATGGGAATTTGCTGATCTATTTTCATGTTCATTCCTTCGTAGTAGTCTCTGATGGCATGGTAGAGGGGTTGGCAATCACCCGTGTCCATAATAGCAGACTCCATGCACTCGAAGCACAAACTTCGTCCATCTCCCAAGGAAACGTATCTTGCGTCCCAAGACTTTAAAAATAAAAATAAGGAAATTAAATTGGTTTGTTTTTCGCCATGGTTCATAGATACCACCATTTGATCGGATGGTTAAGTCAAACGACTTAGATTAGTACCTCCAAGCGCTCGCAACTGCAGCATCGAGCTGTGTTGTCGTGTTCGTGTGAAGGACAGTATTTCTGAAGCCAGAAAGGATGGCACCTATACTCAATCAAACCAGCTCGGTTTGTTGGGATCTGAAATTTGCAAAATCATAGCGCAGTACTGTCAATTATAATCAAACAGCAGTGATCAGAGTTATGCAGGTAACAAGTCTCAATGAACTCAATCATGTTATGGTGACTATTTATTCTATTTTACCGTTGTTATCGTTTGAGAGTCAAATAGAAAGGGTTCTAGAATAGAATGGACATCAAGAACTTCAAATAAACTTCGGGATTTTTACGAAACTGGTTGCACTGTCCCGCACAGCATCATTTGATAGATACCAGTTTACTAATTTTTTAACAAAATGCCAGAGTTGCCAAGTCATTAACATCAAAGTTTGCCTCTAGTTGAATCGGAAAAATAGCATTCTCGCCCGATAATTTGAAAATTGTGAAAGATTAAACTGCCATAAAACTTACAAATTGATGGCAAACGTCACACTTGGGATGAGCCAGCTCTTTGAAACAAGCCTTGTGATATGGATCCCTTCCTGACAAGGAAAACTTGGATCAAGAGAAAACATTAGTGAGAGCCTAGATGGAAGAGAACATTCGTAAACATCCTCGTTAGAGTTGTTTGTTTAGTTCACAATCGCAAATTCACTAAACAAACTCAAGCTTAATCTTCAGAGCAAAAAGAAGTTGTAGAACCGAGAATAAGTTGGTACCTCATTCTCGGTTATGGGATGTTCACAAGAATGACAACGGAAGCACTGTGGATGGAAGTAAGTTCCCATGCATCCTAGATAATTGCCGTAACGTATTTCACGTTTGCAACCGCCACATGTTCTACAAATGATTCAACATCATTTTTCAAACTCAATATTGCAATCTCGTAAGTATTAAGGGATTAATATAACCATTCTCTTGGAGACTGTTTTAACCAAAAATCAAACAGAATTGAAGCAGAGTTAAAACGTTTGCGGGTCATAATAACCAAAATCAGCTTGAATTGTCCAATAAAACGACTGTCATGATCGCTTAACAACATTTTGAAGAGGATTAGTTGGTTATATGATAAGTTTAGTATATCAGATCTAACTATTTCAGTTTTTTCAATAGTTGAGAAAGTTAATCTACAGACTAGTTAGTACCAACAAACTCTTTATTTCTAATTTGCTAGTCATTCTTTTGGTAACCATAATGTCTTAAGCCAGAGACAATCACAATTGTGATTAGCGAAACCTACTTGAATCCCCAAGGGTGATGCTGCAGAGGCGTCTGAGGAGGAGGGGGATGTGGCGGGAGATGAGGAGGAGGATGTGGCGGGAAATGCGGAGTGTGATGTGGCAGGGGATGTAAAGGTGAGTTCATGGAATCGTGAGCCCTTGCAAGCTCAGCGTCATGGTCTCTCCGCCACCGATGCCCTGAGAGATTAAAGAAAGAATATACATATAAACTGAATCTCTACCATTGCTGTATATGTATAAAAATAGAAATGCATTCAAACCACCTGGTCTCCTCAAATCGTCTGTAAGAGATAGTTGAATTGCGTGTTCTAGCTCATCTTTCTCCTTCTGAGCTCGAGGGCGATCGTCCTGAAAAGCCACAAAACCAAAGTACCGCGAATGAGAAAAAATCTATTTACAAAGGACGAGATTACAAAGAAGAAGAATATAGCAGATTAGGCTAACCAAGGACCGAATGGGCGCGCGCCAAAGCATGTTTTCGTCGCCAATAAGCTGCGGAGGAAACCCCGTGCCACCAGAACTGCTTCCTCCTGCTCCTCGTCTGCTGCCGGACCCGCCCTTGAATAGCTTACCCAGCCATTTCATGAAGCGCGATTTCCTCTCTGCGTACGAAGAAACAAAGTCCCCTGCTTACCAAAAACGTTTCAAAACCAATCCACCAATACAAAACAACACCTTTTTTTTTTTATTCCAAATTTCAAAACACAAAACAACAAATTAGTCATCTTAAAAGCAACCAAACTGAAAACCCAATTGATCAATAACTCTTAAAAAGCATTATTCGAGACAAGTTAGTATAAAATCCCTTTTCAATAAACTAACCCAATTCAAAGACAACTTGATCAAAGACTAATCAACAAAACCATTGGAACTTTGAATCAAAGCTGGAAATTTAAACATATCAACAACTCTATAGAATCTCTATTGACAAGATTGTTGAATGAACTAGTAGAATCCAAACAAAAACAGATTCGAACACGATTAGAAACTGAAGAAGAAGAAGAACACAAGCTAAAGGAACTTGAAGAGTTACCATAAATGCAAGGATGAGAGAGATGGTTGACATCTGAAGGAGCCATGGAAACCAGCTATGTATATAGCGTTCGCCGCAAACGAACCTTCCAACTTTGAAAGCGACAGACAAAGAGAGAACCAAAGAGAGAACAGAGAAGAAACAGAGGCAAAGATATAAGCAACGGCTTGAAAATAAAGGAGTGAGACAAACAAGTCATTAGTCATCGTAAAAAATAAATTAATAAATAAATAAATAAATCTTTTTGATTAAGAGGAAAAAGAAAGGAAGAGAAACTTGTTGGTGGAGAGAGAAGGAATAAGTGAGAAGAAGAGAAAAGGGAAGAGATTCTTGGCTTGGAAAGCAATGAAAGAAAAGGAGGGAAAGATGGGCGGATTGAAAGAGGGAACCAAAAAGGGAGGGAATCTGCTCAGCACAAAAGCAACGGTGCAAGACAACCCACCTCCTCACAATTTTGTTTTTTTAAATGTGTATATATGTTGTGTGGAAGAATAATGTGACACCAAGAAAATTATATGCCATTAGAGAGGTGAAAAAAAAAAAAAGACAATTTCAAAATGATCAATTAATTAAATAGTCATTTTAAAGGACGTATATTTAAAGAATGGTCATAATTTTTGAAAATTAAAAAATATTGCCGTAAAAAATTTATTATCAATACAAAATTATACATAAAATTTGTTGTAATAAATATTTTATGTATGTAATAAAACTTATAAATGACTTTTTTTTTAATTTTGAAATATTGACTATTTTTTAAATTGCATTTTATCAAATAGTTATTTTTTTTTAATTCTATTTTAAAATAACATATTGTCTTGTTGTATCCAATTGTTGTTTAATTAATTTTAAGTAAAAATTTGGATGGAAATTATATGTTCAAGAGAAAATGATAAATTGTATTTTTTTTGTATAGTTATTTTGTTTTATTTTATTTGTTTTGGAAGCCACTTGCTTTGATACCTCTTGCTGGTAATACAAATTACTATAATAAAATTATATAAAATAAGTAAATTGTAGGAATAACTGAAAAATAAACAGGGTCTAAGGATAATTTGATTTTAATATTTTCTCTTTTCAAAATTAAAAAAAATGGGACTAATTGAATAGATTATGATTTATGATGACAAAATTCAGAGATTCATCCTAAAATTCAATGAACTTGAATACAGTTAATCAAAAAGAAATATTTATCCAAACAAAATAAGGGATTAAAAAAAAAAGATTCAGAGAGAGAGAGAGAAAAGAGATAAAGTTTTGGCGTTTGCATTGCACACGCTTGGGTTGGAGTTTGGCGCACCAGGAATCGTTTACTTTCTCTTTGCTGTCCCTCTTTTATATTTTTTTTCTTCTAATTACTGAAGTAATTTTTTTTTTGGGTCTTTTTAGTATTTAACTATTTTTTAATCTATATTTCAAGAAAATAGTCATAATTATAAAAAATTAAAAAAATTTAACCATTAACCAATACAAAATTCAATGGTATGAAGATAAAATCAATGCATTATATAATTAAAAAAATGATTATTTCATTGAAACATTAACTATTTTCTTAAAATATTTTTCAAAAAATAATTATTTATTTAATAATCTCAATTTGTTAATTTGTTTTTGGGTGTGTTTTAGGTGAGAAATAAAAGAGGATAGCATAAGACTAGACTATAATTATTCTCAATTTCAGATGCGCCAAGTGTTTAGGATTAAAATATCATATTGAGCCATCAAAATAATCACACTCACTTGAGATAGGTAGTAATGAGATAATTTTAAGAATGCATTCAATTGATGCACCATTAATAATTTATGTCTAAATTTTTTACCTTATTTACTTTAAATTTAAACAAAATATAAATATTTTAATATTTTTTCTTATCATTTATTTTAAACTTCTAAAATCATTCGTAATAACCCAATTCATAACAAAATAAATATATTATAGTATTAAATATGAGGTAGAATTATATATATATATATATATATATATATAATTAGACATTATATTACATTTAAGAAACATTAATCTAAATAATTACATATAAAAGGATGTGTATATCGAAAATTATATTAAAAAAATGAATAAAAAACACATAAAGCAACAATTAAAAAAAAACAGATATCTATGAGATTAAATAACGAATTGTCCAAAATATATTTTAGAGATTATTAAGAAAATAGTCATTTTTTATATGATGTTTTAAGAAAGTAGCCAATGTTTTCATTAATAAAAGAAATAGTCAATTTTTAACTACATGATACTATGATTTTACCTTTATAAGTTCTTTGGGGCTAATGACTAGTTTTTTAATTTTTTTTAACGCTGGTTGTTTTCTTAAAACATGGATTGAAAAATGACTAAATATACCAAATAGACCCTATATTTTATCATTTCAGCAAAAAATTGTGATAACTTAAAATACATAAAATCAAAATAACTACATATTAAAAGAACATATATATTTTTATCGAATAAAATAAAATATATTTATCATCTAGGCATAAATAAATGATGAAATCAAAAAAAAAAAAAACAAAAAAGATATTTTTTTAAAGAAAAATGAAATAAGAAATTTAACAAAGAGAAGGAAATAGTCATTTTAGACGGTGCTTTTAAAATAGCCAACGATTCAAAAATTTTAATAAAATAGTCGTTCATAAATTTATTACCTTGGTGAGAAATTTGTGAGGGCATTAAGTGTTGGCATGTTATTTTTGGCAAAAAAATATATTTGTTTAAAGCTAGTATTTGGTGTGATTTAGTTTATGATTTTCTGGTATCAATCTCGGGGTAACATTTTGACTTTTTGAAGAGTCTGGCAAGGTGTTCCTCAATATGTTTCTCGCTCTGGATTATGTGGTTTTTGTCGAAATCTTAAAGATTCAATTTAGCTTTAATTCTATTGAATATTTCGGATGATATTTGATTTCATAGAGATTATACTTGGTCAGATTTTCACCCAGTAGGTGCCATGGATTATGGAGATGCTAGGTAGCACACATTTAATGAAAGAAATCACACTTCATGTGTTGACGTTCCTTTGGGGATTTTTATTATATTTTGAGTATGTATTTTATCTCTTTACACTTGGGTTTTTGCTGTAACTCTGAGATTGTGAACTTGAGAGAAAACATTACAGAGATAGTTTCATTTTCCTTTGTATTTTTGTGAGAACTCGTGTTTTGAGTGAGTTAGTCAAAATGAGTCTCGAGAGAGGTTCCCGTGGAAACGATGGGATGTCGGACACAAGAGGATCTTGTATTGAGAAACATCAACAGAGTAAGGCGAGAGTCCTTCGAATGTAAGACTGGGTATCCATGTTTCTAAAGTAGTGAATATCTTTACATCATTCGAACATGGACTTGCGGACGTAGGCTTTACCGAACAGGGTTACCAATTATGATGTCTCTTTACTTTCTACATTTTATTTTCAATTGCGCATTCATCTTTAATTTTCTTTAATGATTCATTGGGAACCTGCCTGATGGTGAACATTCTGTAGTACATCAGTCAAGAATACTTGCGCAAATTAATTACTTTTTCGGTTGGTATCAGAACATGTCTCTCTAATTTGTTGAGTGAGATCCTTAGGAGTACTAATCTGCTTGTCATTATGAGGGATTCGTTAACGGAAAGATATGCAGTTGGTTGTCTACTATTGCTTGATGGATACGAACTATTCATATTGGAAGGTGAGGATAAAAGCATTTATCAAAGTCTTGGATGAGAGGGCATGGACGTTAGTCTTGCGTGGATGAAAACAACCAACTAGCACTGATGAACAAGGCAAAACCGTTTCGAAGCCAAAATCAGAGTGGACTACTGAAGAAGTTAAGCTTGCTAATTACAACTCAAAGGCTCTTAAAGTGATTTTCAACATCATGGACCCAAATCAATTCAAGCTAATCTTGGCATGTTAATCGACAAAGGAAACATGTGAGATTTTCCAAATGGCCTATGAAGAGACATGCATTGTTCGGTCATCAACACTATAACTCTTGACCACAAAGTTTGGGAACCTCCTGCTGCTTGAGGAGGAGACGATTAGAAAGTTTAACACAAGGCTATGTGACATAGCCAATTAGGCGTTTGCACTTTGTGAGAAGATGTCCGAATAGAAGCTAGTAGGAAAATCTTGAGGTCATTATCGAAGAGATTTGCTTATAAGGTGATAGCAATAGAGGTGGCCAAAGATTTGAGGAACATAAAACTTGAAGAGTTAATGGGATCCCTCCGGACTTTCGAGATGAATTTTGGAAAAAAAAAAAGAATTGAGAAGAAGGACAAAAGGATTGCGTTGAAAACCGAGACAGAAAGAGCCGAATTGGAGTAAAGTTATGATGAGGAATAAGATCTGGTTGAATCTATTGCTTTGTTATCAAAGAACATTGGACATGTTATGAAGAGGCTGAACATGAGATATAGTGGTGGTGTTCCACAGTGTGTTCCTGTCACTTCGCAGAACACCATAAATTACAATCCTTTAAGGAAGAGCAAGCCTACAAAAGCAAGTTCAGACTCAGGAGTAAGAAATTTGGGATTCAGTGCTGAGAATGTTATGATTTCGGCCACAGTCAATCCGAGTATGCCAACACAATGAAGAAAAACAACAAGTCTTACAACACTAACATGGCGTGACGACGAGTTTGATGGGAGCAAAGATGAGGAGGATCATGTTAGTAACCATGTTGCTCTTTCCCTTGATTAGTCATGGAGAAGACTAATTATGATGATGTTACACAACATGTTTCAAAAGACGTTCAACCTAGTGATCATGAAGATGATCCAGAACATAATAGTGATAGAGAAGCCCTGACTGAGGAGGTCATAATTTAGTCTTACATAGCCATGTATCAAAAGTGGTTAAGAAGCTGACAAAGCAGATTACTCAGCTCAACATTGAAAAGAATGTTCATTTAAAGAATTTTTCATCACTTGAATGTGAACTTGTTGAAAGTAGGAAGATTCAAGGTGATCTTAATAGAGAGTTAGAGCAAATGAAGAAATCCATGGGGATTTTTAACTCGGGTTCTTCAAAAGATCAGATTTTACTGTTGGAAAGGCTGCATGCGATCATGTTGATCTTGGTTACAAATGAGAGAGTTTTGTCACGAAGAACATATTGTTAAAGCATCTCAAGTGAAGAAACTAAAGGCGATCGAGAGAAAGATTGGAACACATACTAGAACATGTCATGGAACCTCTAGCAGAAAGTGGATTCCTATTTGCCACTACTGCGAGCGAGCTGGACATGTCAGACATCGTTGTTTTCAGTACTTGGCAGATATGAGAAGGATTGGTAAGAAGAAACAAGAGCAGTATTGATATTTTGATAGTGGATGTTCTTGGCACATGTGAGAGAGAAGAACTTTCTGTAGAACATTCAACCATGCTAGGCTTAACATGTTATGTTTGGAGATGGTGCTAAAGGCAAAGTTCTTAGAAGAGGTCTTTTAGATATTCCTCATATGTCAAAGCTTGAAGATGCGCTTCTTATAGAAGGACTGAAGGCGAATCTCATAAGCATCAGTCAACTTTGTAATCAAGATTTTTTTATGAAGTTCACCGGGGGCAAGTTCATGGTCATTGATGAATTTGATTAGTGTGTTATGGAGGAACGTGGTCTTATGACAACTAACATTTATTGACATCTACTGGAACATGTTATAGAACACAGGCTGATGACACTGAGCTATGGTACCGAAGACTGAGGCATTTGACATTTCAAAGCCTACAAAGATCTATTTCGATGGGTCTTATTTACGGTGTTTCAAAATTGAAACTGAAATCTAGAAGAATTTGTGGGCCATGTTAAGTCGGCAAGCTAGAAAAGGTGTCCCAAAAAATGATCCAACACTTGGTAACCACCCATATTCTTGAACTGCTTCACATGGATCTTATGGGTCCTATGCAGGTGGAGAGTATTGGAAGAAAGAGAGATATTTTTGTTTGTGTTGATGATTTTTCACGTTATTGTTAGGTGTATTTTATTCGTGAAAAATCATATACTTTTGGAATGTTCGAGATTTTGTGCATTAGATTAAGAAGGGATAAAGACTGCAAGATAGGGAAGATTGTGCAAATTAGAAATGATCGTGAAAGAGAGTTAGATAATAGTTATGTGATAAACACGATATAGCTCATGAGTTTTCCTTTATTGGAGCTGAGCACGAAGTACTCAATCTTACACAAGATAGCTCTAAAAATTGATGCCGAGTACTCACCGTATTGGAGTTTGGAAGAAGTTTGTGGTGTTGTTGTTCAAGATTAGAACCAAGGCTCCAATCAACATGGGACAAATGATTTTTGAACAAGTAGCACGATATGCAGAGTCTAAGGCAGTAAAGTTGCTCTGTCTTTCCCTCTCTCATTTTTTAGATTCTCATGCCTAAGAAAAAGATTGTACACTCAGAAGATGTTTATGAAGGTGATCCAAAAGAGCTTAGACTCAGCCACAAGCTCTTTCAAGGGAAGCATGTGGCAGATATCTAGGGGAAGCATGATTTGGAGAAATCAGGGGAAAGAAGATGATGAGAGAGCTGTTGATGTTCCAAATGATTTTCTTGGACATGTTCTAGACCAGAGTGCAAGTGGCTTAGTTCAGTCCAAGACGATCTCTGATGTGATGCGTGATCGTATTGTTCAATGCTTGAAGGTGAAGTTAAAATTTCTCAACTCTCCGTTGAAGGTCACCACTACATGCAAGAATAATGTAGCAGCCTTGTTGGCTTATTTGAAGTTGGCTTATTTGAAGTCATCTAGTGTGCCTGCAGTTTGGAGGATGTTCAGCAGGACGTTTGTGGAAGAGGCGTTTCTTTTGGTGTACCTGTAGGTGTTGCATCCACTAGTGTTGTTGGAGCTGATGTTGCAGGAAGAAGCAATACTAGTACTGCTTATGGAGTTCATAGTTCAGATGTTGTAGATCTGGTTATTCCTGCTACAGATTCCTTACCATGTTCCTGGAGATGTTCTTCCAAATGTTGTTGTTGCTATTGCTGATGTTCCAAAACATGTTTAGGCTGGAGAAGGATATGAGGCTTGAAGATTGATGATATTTGGTTTAAGTTTTTAGTATTTTTCATGTTTCTTGTATTTCTTTATCATTTTAGGGAATTTTAAGAAAATAGCCACTGTTTATAAAATGATTTTAAAAAATAGCCACAGTTTCAAAAAATTTAAAAACTAGCCCTTTCAGAAATTTTTGACACGTGTCAGAAATTTCTTACAGCACATTTTATGTGTAATTTTGTTATTGTCAGAAATTTCTTACAGTGTGTAATGGCTAGTTTTTAAATTTTTTGAAACTGTGGCTATTTTTTGAAAACACACAGTTCAAAATGGTTATTTACCTAACTGACCCATCATTTTATTAGTAAAAAATGGGAGTATATGTATTAAACCCGAAAGACAGTATTTTAGCATTTTATTTTGTTCATTTGTTGACTTTGTTATTTTAGGTAGGTTGTTAGATTACCATCTTATGGGGTTTTGCCCAAAAAAATATCAAAGGGGGAGATTGTTAGTGCATTTAGTGTTGATATATTATTTTTGGCAAAATATATATATTTGATTAAATCTAATATTAAGTTTGATTTAATTTGTGATTTTCTGACATCAATCCCGAAGCAAGATTTTGACTTTTTGAAGATTTTGACGAGATGTTCCTCAAGGTGTTCCAAAAGATGTTACTCGCTCTAAATTTTGTGGTTATTATGGAAATCTCCAAGATTCGATTTGACTATAATTCTGTTAAATATTTCTAAAGATATTTAACTTCACAAAGATTATATTTGGCGAGATTTTTTCCCAAGAAGTGTCATGCATTGGGGACATTCTAGGTGACACACATTTATGATAAGATCAAATTAAATATTCAAACAAGAAATTAAAATCCATAAACAGTGGGGATTCATATAATTACAAAAAGAATAATGCTAGACATACCAACTCTTTTACCAACTTTTTAATACCAACATATGTGGCAATTGAAGTTTCATGTTTTGATTGTCATTCTTTTAATTAGATGATAAACACTCATCAATGATAATATGACACATTGATTTGTATTAAAAAGTTTATAAAAAAAGTTAGTATATCTAGCACTACTATTACAAAAAATGAAAAAAAAAAAGATTGGATAAAAGTATCCATAAATGTGCACACTTTGTATATAAATGAAAAAATCTAGAATGTATTCTTTAAATGAGATATTCTAGCATAAATATAATTCAGTCTTATCCAATATAAACTAGTCTAGTTCGGAATACCAAACGCACTCTTAAATTAATAGTTTTTTGCTATTTTTCAAGTATAAAAACAAAAATATCCTCTGAGTTTAAAAAAAATGACAAAAGTATACAGTTTTTAAAATTACAAAAATATACCATCAACTTTCAATATCAAATCAAAAGTATACCCTGAATCAAATTTTAGTTTCTTAATTAAGTGAAATTATTAAACTGACCTTTTAACATTATTATTATTATTATTTTAAAAAATTATTTTAACTTCTCTGTTTTTTTCTTTTTTGTTTTTTGTTTTTTGAATCGCTCAAAAAAAATCCTTCGGTTTCCCTTATTTTCTCAAAAGTCATGCACACAATTAAAAATACACAAATTCAACATCAAACTTCAGAATTATACATTGGAATTAAACTAAAGAAGTGCATGACGAGTGAGTAAAATGCTCATTCATCAACTTTCCAACTAAGCTGTGATAGTGAAAAGCCCAAAGCCAATCCCAATAATTAACGAAGGTAAGAGGTACTTTAATCATTATCCCTTTATTCTATGGTAGCTTTAAAAAATCGGCGGGTTTGAGTTTGGTGGAAAAGTACTAGATATTTGCTTAATTTGCATAAATGCCACGACTTTCTTTGTATCTGGTCAACTTGCTTGTGGTTCTTGTTTAAGCAACCGTAAACTTGTGATTCCCTTGGTAGCCTTGCGTATGCTTTTTCATTATTGTTTTAATTAACTTGGATAAATGGCGCTTGTTGTCATATTTTGAAAATTATTCACTTTAGTCGTCAATCTATTTCAATAGACAAAAATCTTCTTCAATTCACTTTAATTTTGGACAGTCTGAAATGGGCCAATTTGGATTAAATTGCTAACAAAGTCATACACACATATTCCTACTATTAGGTTCTAATTACATGAAAAATAAGATTATATTAATCCAAAACTAGATGATTACTCTTAACCGAAGAATACATGTAATTTTAAAAAATAATAATCTTCATTTAGTTGTAAAATACAATGTAATTAGGACTTATTTAATTTTGTTTTCATGTAATTAGAACTTCACGTGAGTAATATGTGAACAATTTTGTTAGTGACTGAATCAAAATACACGGATAAAGACTAAGATTGTAAAAAATTAGAGTAAAAGAGAGATTTTTGCTCAGTAAAATAGATTGAGGACAAATGGTATAATGTCCAAAGTACATAGACCACAGGCCCAATTATCCGGTTAACTTTTTTTTTTTTTTTTTGCTAATCAATTATCCGGTTAATTTTTGAGCTTGATTTGCGTAGTTATGCAAAATCAACATATAATTGATCTTGTTATTTTTTCCTAACTATAGTGAAAACTACCGTAACATATGAACATGACTTTCTCTCAATAATGGTAAATGATAAAAGATGCAACTATAAATAAATTTCGGTTTATCAACGATTTGACTATTGTTTTTAGTGTTGTTATTAGTAAATGGAGAATGTTTTGTTTAATTAGCAAAAGTCTTTTTTTTTTTTTTTAATCTGTAGGGTAATATAAGTAGTTTAATTTTATCGTAATTGGACCAATTTGACTAATTTTTCAATTCGTGGCTAAATGTTTAAAGCACATGCCCAACATGGCTCCAATGCCAAACTGGTCCATTAAATTTTGACAATTCAATTTTAAATTAAAATAATATATTAAAAATAAAAAAATCCCTCATTTGATGCTGCATTAATAATGTATTTAGGTCCTTAAGGTATCAAGAAAATGAGACATTTTTCAAAATCTTCGGTTCCAATTGTATCTAATTAGATCAATATTAAGGAGTTTCTTAGGAAGATGCTGCTCAAATTTTTCACCCAACGAACAGTCTTGTAATTAATTTCCACAAGTCACTTAGAACCCATTTATGAGTTCAAATATGATGTTAGAACAAAAATACTCTTAAGTCTTAACTTTTTGTATAGATGTAATTTTAGTTTTAAAATCCAAATTTACAATATATGTCAATATTGAAAATTATGTCACTTTTTTTTATTTAACAAATTATTATTTTATTCTCGTTCTTTTGTACCTAATTTGTAAAATAAAGAGATTGTGTGGTAATATTTACTTCTAAAACGTGACACTGACAGTAATTTTCGTATATAGTAGCAATTTCGAAAACATATTGTTAAAGTAGTAATTTTCAAATTTTCCTTATTTGCTTGTCAATTTGTGTTTTCTTTTCTTCGCTCTTTAATTCGAAATCATCAATCATGAAAAGGCACGAAATGTAAACAATCAACCTCATAAAAAATCTTTAAAAAAAATAATAATGATTATTTTACACGTTCGTGCATGCTTACGAACAACGGTAGACATAATTTATGATCACTAAATCAGACTCATTGGTTTATCAAAGTTTTGAACTTCATGAAGTATCGAGTATATCCTTTAAGCTTAAATCATATATGTTCGATTTAAACTCTTTCTAGTTTAAATTTAATATTATATGAATATGCACGCATTGGACCACAAATAACAAACGAAAATATTCATTTCACATTAAGTTCCGAAGATTATTATTTATTGCCATGTAGACCTATGACAGACTATAATGTGTCATTATCGACCAGGTTATTTCTATCACGAATAATGTTCATTAATTATAGTTATTACTTATTAGGAGTGTAGGAATCAAGAATCCCACTAATGAAAAAATTACGTTGAAACATAAGCTTCTTTATATTCTTAATTCTCATGACTTTTTGTTGTCAACGTGAAGATTATATACAATTTCATTATAATTTCAAGCCAATGTAGCTAGCTAGCTGGCACGTGCCACGTAATTGCTTTTAGATGGAATGCGATACTTAAACAGGTTACATTCTTTTTTGCTTAATCTTTAGGCACGATAGAGACATTCTTTAAGTAACAAATATTAGACAGAGAGCCAGTCGATCTCAAAAGCAGCTCACTAGTACATATGCTAGAATTAGAATCCACTTTTATGTCCTCTTATATTTTCTTATTTAATATATACTAGTGAATACAGGCGCGTTAAATTTGATTTTTTATTTAATTTGAAAAAAAAAATCTCAATGTGAAGTAATTTATGTTACTTTAAATTTATATATATTAAAAAAAGAAAAAAAGAAAGAAAAAAAAGATAAAAAAATAAAAAAATATTTAAATTTAATAAAATTGAATTAAATATCAAGAATATGTTTTTCAAAAAATTAAATTTCTAATTAAAATTAATTTTAAAACAAAAATTATAAAATATAACATCATAAAAAAGTTTAAAAATCATTTGGTATTAAAAGTTTTTTTTTCTAATAAATTAGAAAAGAAAGTAAAAAAAAAGGCAAAATAAAAAATAGAAAGAAAAAAATAAAGAGAAAAAAAGTAAAAAAAAAAAAGGGAGGGGCTAGCATACACGCGCCAGCAGTGGGCCCGGAGGGATGGGGAGTAGCCCTGACACGCAGGGCCCACGAGCATGGGCCTGTGTCAGGGCTTTTTGTTTTTGTTTTTTTTTTTTTTACGGTAAGTCTTTTGTATTTTTCATTTTGATCCTTATTTTTGGTCCCCAAAGTTTAAATATTTCTACTTAGTGTGTTATTTTAAAATTTTCTTTTCATTTGTGCCCCAAAAAAACACGTTTTTTCCTTGAAAAATGAAAAAAAAGCCTCAAACCCGTATCGAAAAAAAGGCCAAAACTCTTTAAAGAAACCTATTTGAGCTTTTATTGATAGTAAGGATATATATATATATATATAAATAATAACAATAAACTAACACAAAATTATACACAAAATCTTTAATTTGTTATCTCATTGTAGTATGTGTATAAATCAACACATACCTCCCACAATGTTTGAATTAGCTACTGCTATATCAACGATCTTGCACAATCTGCAAAATCAACAAACACAAGAAACCAAAAGGTACGTGGAGGATAATGAGTTTACACTTGTCTCACCTCTCAATGTCACTAATGTGGTGCTTCTTTCTATATTCTTATATAGTCCTAACATAAGTGTCTCTAGACCCTACTACTTGAGAGTTATTTAATCCAATGGGCTGACTAAATTATGTAGGACAAGGTGAACCCATGGGCCTCAGAAAACTAGTAATATAAGTTCATCCTATTATGGCCTGCAGCAATATATGCATAAATTATATTTATAACAAGCTCTAATATATGGTTTTAGTGATTTGATAGTCCATATAAAATTCTAAGATTCTCCCACTTGGACAGAACAATCACTAAACATAAAAACTCATATCATACTATAATAATGTCAAAAAAAAATAATTAAGCCTAACTAGTAATGCACATTCTTGTATCGACTAGGATGCATAAAACATACATAACTACGCGCAATTCAATGAGCATGATATCTTTCATATATTCATGACTTTCAAATGTATGTGTGCACATATAAAAAATTTATAAAGATAATTGCATGTATGATCTAAAATTATGAGCAATCTTTATTAGAAAATATTCACTAAAAAGTGAAAGTATAATATCTTCGACTAACTTAATACAACAAAAGGCTCAATCACTCCCATGCGGGATATAGGCTCTTGAAAAATATAAAGACCTAAGGCCTTAGTGAATTTGTTAACATCTGTTCTGCAGGCATGTGCTCAACAGAAATGAGGAATTTTGCAACTCTCTCTTTAACAAACAAGAACTTCA
Source organism: Boehmeria nivea var. tenacissima (assembly GCA_018132145.1). Classification (NCBI taxonomy): domain Eukaryota; kingdom Viridiplantae; phylum Streptophyta; class Magnoliopsida; order Rosales; family Urticaceae; genus Boehmeria; species Boehmeria nivea. Next base: position 7,878,751 of record CM030875.1, on the reverse strand, counting down.
TATCAATGTACTTGGAGCGCAAAGAGCTCTTAGTGTTTCAAGAGAAAGACAAAGCTGCAAAATTATCACAAAATAATTTCAGGGATGAAGGTATGTGTACTTGTAGGGGGGCCTTGACCCCCCTCTCCCCAGCCCAAATAACTTTTATGCTCTTTGAGAATGAGCCTAATTAATTTATATGAACATTTGCCCCCTTTAGATTAGAAAAAATTCAAGTTACTAATAAAAAATCCTATCTAGAGGTATGGCATGAGTTTCTCTCAAACTTGTATTTTTTAATAATTTAAAATTCTTCTCTTTTTTTTTTTTTTTTTTTTTATAGAAGAGAAGAATTGCAATAAATTTTCTTTTCTACTTTTATTTTCTATATTTGATCTTTTATTATATTTGTTTTTTTTTATGACTACATACGAAACTTAAACTATAGAATTTTAGAGCAATAGAAATATATATAAATATACACATTTTTTTTTTCTCTTTTCTCACATGTTTGCTAATTTTGTTGTACTATTGTTGAATTCTTTAATATATAAACAATCAAAACTTAAAAAGCCAACACGTTTTTAATTATCAAACTAGATTTTCAGCTTTATATACTATACTTATTTTTTGGGGCTAAAAAACGTTTTTATACACAATTTCCTTAATAAAATTAGCAGTGGTCCTACTTTTGTTTACTTATAGATGTAATTATGTATCCTGGGCTATTTAATTATGGATTTTTAGATAATATTCGATGCAATATTATATATTTTATATATTTAAAAAATTGAACACTTTAGTAATTGGCCTCCCCAATATTGTGATCCGACCTTCGTCCCTGGATAGAGCGAACAACCTCGAGCTCTGAAATAAAATTCCGATGCCATATTACATTATAAGTAGCCTCATAATCTGCATATACTCTGCTCCATAGTTGAGGATGCTGTGAGTGTCTATTTAATACTTTTCCAAGAAATAACTCATCCTGCCATCATGAAAACATAATCAGAAGTAGATTTTCTATCATCAATGCAACCTGCATAATTAGCATCATAAGACCCAATTATGTCTAATGATTCAGATTGTCGATACTCGATATGTCAACACAAGGTCTTTGGAACCTTGACCTCAAGACTTTCTTTGCAACCTTCCAGTGACTCAGTCGAGGATCACTCAAGTACCTACCCCGTACGTCTAAGACATATGCTATGTCAGGCAGTGTGCATACTTGAGCATACATAAGGCTGTCAATCACTGATGCATAAGGGACTGCTTTCATTTGATCTTCTCTCTTTATCATTCTGTGGACACTGTGCCTTTGAGAGTTTGTCGCCTTTCACAGTTGGTGCCTTGCAAGGAGAACAATATTGCATGTAGAATCTTTTCAACACTCAATCAATATATGTTCTTTGAGACAAACTGAGAAGTCCTTGAGTTTATCACGTAAAATCTTTGTGCCAAGAACATATGAAGCTTCTCCAAGATCCTTCATGTCAAAGTGAAATGAAAACATGTGTTTTGTCTCATTTAGAAGATCCAGATTATTAGAGACGAGCAATATATCATCAACATATAATGCAAGAAAAATATAGCTGCTCTCCCTGACCTTCAAGTATATACACTGATCAACAATATTCTCCTTGAAACAATTACTAGTGATGACCTCATCAAACTTAAGATACCACGGACGAGATGCTTGTTCCAATCCATAAATATACTTTTTGAGCTTGCAAACTAGATTTTCCTTTCTAGACGCCTCAAAACCAATAGGTTGAACCATGTAAACACCCTTAAATAAATCACCATTGAGGAAAGTTGTCTTCACATCCATCCGGTGTAACTCTAGATTGAAATGAGCAACAATGGCCATTATAATGCAAAAATAGTCTTTAGAAGAGACAGGAGAAAATGTTTCCGTGTAATCAATCCTTTCTCTTTGGCTAAATATTTTGGCAACAAGTCTATTCTTATAACTCTCAATTTGGCTACTTAAGTCAGGTTTGGTCTTAGAAACCCATTTGCATCCAATTGACTTACAACCAGAAGGCAATTCAACCAAATCCCAAACAACATTTTGTGACATGGAAGTCAACTCATCGCGCATAGCATCTTGCGAACGATAACAATGTAAACTATTAATGGCTTCTTTATAAGTAACTGGATTAGAAGAATTTCTAATATCAAACTCGTGTTCCTGCAAGTACACTACATAATCACTTGATATTGCAGTTAAGATCTTCTTAAAACAACATCATTTGCAATTATGTTTGGAATCTTATGTGGTATCTGGTCAACAAGCTCGTCTCGAGTGACTATTAATTCCTCAACAGGTTTGACTACAACTAAGGGAGTAGGAGCAACATGCATATGAATGATAACACATTCCTCTCGTAACACAATCTCACGAGGCGTAGTACCATTCATATCACTATCATCATCAAAGTACACTGCTTGGAATGACTCTATCACTCTAGTGGTGTAGGAAGGACAGTAAAATCGAGAACCTCTTGGTCCAATGCATTAGCCAATAAAAAATCCACTAGTTGTCTTGTGATCCAGCTTCTTTGATTGGGGATTGTAAGGTTTCACCTCTGCTCTACATCCCCACACACAGAAATGGTGCACGCTTGGCTTCTTGCCTGACCACAACTCATATGGAGTCTTTGGAACAAACTTGCTGCGAACTTGATTCAAGATGAATGATGTAGTCCTTAAGGCATTACCCCTAGGAATTATGGCAAAGTAGAATGAGATAACATTGACCTCACTATATCCATCAAAGTCCGATTTCTTCTTTCTGCAACTCCATTTTGTTCAAGCGTTCTTGGCAATGTGTACTCAGCAGCAATACCATATTCTTGTAAATACCTTACAAAAGGCCCAGGGTTACGCCTAGTCTCGTCATATTTGCCATAGTATTCACCACCTCTATCAGATTTAACTGCTTTAATTTTCTTGCCTTTCTTTAGTTCAACAAAGGCCTTGAAAATTTTAAAAGCATGTAAAGAATTTTATTTTTCATGAATAAGCTCGACATGACTATATCGAGAATAATCATCGATGAAAGTGATGAAATACTTGTAGCCACATAAAGCAATAAGAGTGTATGGCTTAGATATATCGGTGTGGATCAATTGCAAAACATCTTGAGCTCTGTCAACCCTATCTATTCTGATCTTCGCGGTTATCTTCCTTTTTACGTAGTCGACATAAGTTGCGAAATCAGAAAAAATCAAGATCATGAAATACACCATCTTTGACTAGTCTCTCCATTCTTTGTCTATAAATACGACCCAAACATTTGTGCCACAACATTGAGGACTTATCATCAGTTCTACTACATTTAGATCCAACGATAACATTAACAGAAGTAGAAACTATATGAAGATCTTCATGTAAATCAACTTTATATAAATTACCATGTAAAGATCTACAACCAAGAAAAACATAGTTACAATACAAGTCAATTTTTCTTTTTTCAAAATGAACACTATAACCAAACTTGTCTAAAAGAGAAAAAGAAATCAAATTCCTCCTGATAGAAGGTGCATAAGCAACATCCACAAGCTCTAAAAAGATCCTAGTTGACAGCTTTAACTTCACGATGCCAAAGCATTCCACTTTGACTCTTGTCCTATCTCCCACAAATACATACTTCTCTCCATCAGTTAGACTTCTTCGACTTTTGATTCCTGTAAGAAGTTGGCGATATAAATACTAGCTCCAGTATCTATCCACCAACTATTAGACGGAACATCAATCATATTAGTTTCTAGACAAACAAATATCGAAGAAGTACCTTTCTTTTCCACTACTTGAGAGTTATTTAATCTAATCTGCTGGCTAAATTATTTAGGACAAGGTGAACCTATAGTCCTCGCACAGTTAATAATATAAGTCCATCCTATTATGAAACGATAAACTAACACAAAATTATACCCAAAATCTTTAATCTATCATCTCATTGTAGTATGTATGTATAAATCAAAACATACCTCCCACATTGTTTGAATTAGCCGCTGCTATATCAACAAGCTTACACAATCTGCAAATTCAACAAACACAAGAAACCAAAAGGTATGTGGAGGATAATGAGTTTACACTTGTCTCTCCTCTCAATGTCACTAATGTGATATTTCTTTCTATATTCCTATATAGATCCTAACATAAGTGTCTCTAGACCCTATTGGATCAAGACAGTACCTGAGAGTTATTTAGTCCAATGGGCTGACTAAATTATTTCGGACAAGATGAACCCATGTGCCTCATACAATTAGTAATATAAGTTCATCCCATTATGGCCCGTAGCAATACATGCATAAATTATATCTATAACATGCTTTAATATATTATTTAATATTAGTATATGAGTTTAGTGATTTGATAATAAGACGTGTAATGCAATTAGAAGGGGTTGAATAGGTTGTTATTAAAAAACTTTCCTTTAAAATCATTTAAATTGATGCAAACAAACTAATAGAGGAGAACAAACACACACATACATACATACATACATATATATATATATATATATGAGCACTTTTATGCCCTTATATATTCTCTTATTTTGTTATATACTGGTAATTAGTATTATAATATAACAAAATAGACCTAGTTTGATCAAATCAATATCCCAAAAGTTATTTTCAAAAAATAATTTAATTATCATATTATTATTATTATATTGAAATTATGAATTAAGAAAAGAAATATTTTCCCAATTAGGACCAAGGAACGTGCTAACGACAGACGCGGGTGTTGTATTTGTCGAATCATGGCCGTCCATGGCAGCGGGCTCCATAGTGGCTCTGCCCTCTGCACCTCTGCATCTCTGCCACTCTACGCACCTCAGCACCTCCGTGACCACCGCCTCTCTGTATCTAAGCTTGCCCTTCGCCACCTCTTTTGATGCAGCGTTTTACAGTCGCCAATCCAAGCTCCCACTCTGCCTACTTCTATGCTACTGCAAGTAGCAGCACCATCGCCGTCGATCCGAGCTAACCCTCCGCCTACTCCTTTAGTTCCGCAAATAGCAACGCCACCGCTACCGACTTTGATGACGAAGAGCACGAGGAGGAGCTCATCCGACGCGGTGAGCTCTTTTCTCGACTCCCTCTGCTCCTCCGACAACCAATTTAACTCCTCTGACGTGCCGCGCCGCTTCTCTGACTTCATCTGCCACCATCGCTGTGATATCCATATAATTTTTATACGCATATTTGAATATATTTTGGGGATGATAAATTATTCTTATTATTTAAATTCAAGTAGATTATTTAAATAATTACTAGAAAATTTTATTATTTTTAGAGAGATTTTTTAAAATTCAAATTTTTAAAAGATAAACTTAATTGAGATAATCACCAAATAATTAGGATGTGGAGATTATGGAAGAGATATTCTAAGAGATAAATGCTCTCCTAATTTTGATAATTATAAAAAGAATTTGCTGATGAGTCTGATTCTGATGTTGATTCTTAGTAATAGAAACATGTTATGAGAGATTCGTGGGCATTAATTAAATATATTTCTTAAAAGGCAATTGATAAAAAAATATATGAACTACAATTTTTTTAAAAACATAAATATATATATATATATATATCTATATATATTCAAATTTATTTCAATTCGTTAAGGTTTCAAAACATAAATATATATAATATATATATATATATATATATATATTTAAAGTTTGATGTGTATATGCCGAGCTTTTATTGCTTTGTTCGCGTCTATATATATATATATATATATATGATTAGTATTTTGAATTAAATAAAATTAGGGAGAATGGCCGGTTATAATTAGGGTTCAAGACTATATATATATATATATATATGTATATATATATATGTATATATATATATATAGTTTTTTCTTTTACTTCTTTCTTTGAGTATTTTGCATTGGTGCCCCCTGAACTTTACGGGGTATGGCAATATGCCCCTTAACCTTTTATTTTTAGCATTTTGCACCTTGAACTAGAAGTTCTTGGCAAATCGTTACAAATTACGGTGTTCACTTTTGGACGGAATTCCTCGCCTATGTGCCCTGCACGTGATTTGAAGAGGGCATTTTTGGTAGTACTCTTGATGTTCTTGCTCATGATCTATTTCTAATGCATTTATTTTATATAATTTATTAATATATAATTAAAAAATGAAAGAAAAAAAAAAGGGTCAAGCTAGAATGTTTCGCTTGTTTAGGAAACATCCAATGTTACACAATATAAGACATGTCATTGGTGATGAGGATGAAAGTTCACCAAATTATAATGCACTTACACCACCTAATAATTACTAACATAATATTAATAAAAAAAATCAAAATGAAAAAAGAACTTATAAGTTATAACCCTCATCTGTCATCCATTGCCACTCTTCTTGCTTCCATTTAAGTTCTCATCCCCGTCTCAAACGACACACCGCCTATCTCCCTCGACGGTGCGGCGTGGTCGAAATGCGGTTGGTCTTCCTTGATCACTACAGCTTGCAGCGTCGCCACTTTCAAAACCCTACCATACTTTGTCGACTACAACTCGACTAAAGTGGCTCCTCAGAGTAATTTATCATCAGAAGCTCCACCAACTTGCCCTTCTCGTATAGACCCTCTAGAATCTAGCAGTAAAAATCGTGAATGAATAATGGGGAATAAAAATGGAGAATTGGGCACTTTTGAGTGTTTTGTGTAAAAGAACAGTTTTTTTACAAAAGATGGCAAAACAAT